>CM066993.1:20007500-21207500 GCA_033977485.1 Hydrangea macrophylla
GACGGTTCGGTCTTGGCCTTTATGGCAGCCCCTTCCTCCTGTTTATCACAAGTTGATCCCACCAAATAATAGCATAATCAGTAAACTCAATAACAGTTGTGGCACTCAAAAAAATCAACTCCACTTTCTTCTCTAATTCCAAGTATACTTCTGGATCATTTTTTTCCTTGGAATGAAGGTATCTTTACTTTGATGCTTCCCAAGTTTCTGTCAATCCCATCTTGCCATCTTGGATTTCTTTGGAAACCTCTAACATGCCTTTCTCTCCTTGGCCCAAATCTTCCCCCACTATTCATTGAAGCTCGATCTTCTTCTTCATTGAATTCATCCTCATGATTTTCATCAGATTCATCTATAGGTATGTGCCTTTCTTGTCTTCTAGCATTTCTGACTCTTTGGGGACGCCCTTCATGCCAAGTTGGAATTTCAGAATCTTGTCTATCCATCCTATCCCGAATCTCATTAAACATCACGCCCATACGTTCAAATTATTGCTGCATAGCTTGCAACATGAAAGACATATCCTCCTTTCCTTCTTTGTTTGATTGAGAAGACATATTTTGAAATCTGTAAATAAATGTTAGAGATAAAACCTCAGAGCACTTCCTCACTTGTATGACTCAAATTATATCACTCACACTCGTGTTTCACTCTTAATTTGGATTTTTTCAAAATTGATCTCACACTCTCTTGCCTTTTCTACTCTTAACTCCCCTTTTCAGTTCTTTAATGAACTGAATGAACTTGAATTAAGAGATCTCAACCAGTAGTGTTTCAAAACTTATACCAATGGCGAAAGTATTTTAGAAATGACGAATCAAAGGAGAAGGATAAACACAATCAGAATTGAGAGAATTAAAACTCACAATCAGATTTTAAGAGAATTTGAAACTAACAATCAGATTTGAGATAGAAGAAACCAGAGATATAGTTATATTTTTATGAGAGAACTAGAAACCAAAATTAGTATGCCTCAAAGGAAGAATGAAACAAAAATCAGATTTGGCCTTTCTTTGGTATCAATGCCTTCCTTTTTTTTGGATATCTTTTCTTTTCTTTACTTTTCTTTTTTTTTTCTTTTTTTATTCGGATCTCTTCTTTTCTTTTCCTTTTTTTTTGTATAACTAGAGGCACAAGAACAAAGACAAAGAAGAACACAATACAAAATAGAATTTAAAGAACAAAAGAATATGAAGAGTCACGTAGAAAATACGAAGAACAAACAGAAAATAGACAAAAATTAAAACGATAGATAACCTAATTTTAGATACCTTGCTCGGATACCAAATGATGCGACCCCCAATAGACTCGCTTTGACCAAACAACAAAGATTGAATATCTTCCAAAGAAAGCTAAAATCAGATTGTTGTGAAAGTGAACCTGAGACCCAATGCCTATAAAGAGATGCAAACCATAGATATTCCAATTAGTGAACCTGAGACCCAACGTCTATAAAGAGACGCAAACCACAGGTATTCTTAGTTTTGAATGCCACAAGGTGAAAATCTTGATATGTTCTGGAAGTTCAATGAAGAACCAAGAAGGAGTAAAAACTCACTTTTTATCAATTTATCAAATCTGTCCATTACAATAGATAAACTTGGTTATATATAGGCTTGGAACAACCCTCTAACCATAGGAATAAATGGAAGTTGTTGGAACAACCCTCCAACCATAGGAAATTATGCATTCACATTTTTTAGCAAAAGTTAATACAAAAAAGTAGTTTAACTCACTAAATGCACTTATTATCATGAACCAACTCTCAACTACTATCTATAAAACATAAATACCTATATTTTAGAAGTTAAAGTCAGTGCACATCTTCACATACATGAATTAAATTGATAAATTCTTCATTTCCCTATGGGCCATACTTAGGACTTTTGAAATCAACCCAAATATCTTGATTCAGCCCAATAAATGTCTCCTTGATTTTCTTGGACCGTGCTCTAGTAATCGGCCCACTTGGAACATGCAATGGATCTTGTAGAAGCCCATGTTGATTCTCAGCAGGCCTGATCGCCTGAATCTCCTCAGGAGTGGCGTAGGAAACGTTCTCCTAATGGTGCCCACTTGACACTAGCGACAGTCAACTCAAATAAGAAGTTCCTCAAAAGGATAATCCGATGAGCCCCGGTCTTAACCCCAACAACATCCCTTTGCCATCTCAAATCCTGAGGGAACAAAGGTACAAGAGCCATACCATCCTCATCCTCGCCCGACTCATCAGCAGGAGAAAGAGCTAACATCTTCAAATATTCAAAACCCCAGAGCTGCATAGAGAAAATAATAATAAAAAAATAGAAGTATGGAAATTCAAAAGCCAAAAGAAATAGAGAAGTCGCAGAATGTTCCTCCTAAGCTCGCCAGAACCTTGCCATCGATTTAATGCCGCCTCGAGAAACCTCACCCATATGCTTATAAGGATGAGCCACAGCGGCACCACCTCAATCTTAAGAAGGAATCTCATCGATGGTCACCAAATAAGAGAGGAGCCTCAAACTCACTCAGTCATTCCGGGTCACAAAAATTGAATAGCCAAGGACATACAGAAGAAAGACCAGCAGTAGTTGCCTATCATTGAGATTGTGCCTCCCTTATCCATAAGCCCGATAAAGTTAGCCACAAGTGAACCGATGTCCCTCCAGATTCAGAGGAACATCTTTAATCAGTGTCTCGACTGCCTCAGGATCAATCTCATAAAAGTAGCCCAAGATCAGGTGCTTTCCACCGACCCTCAAGCCGGTAATCATCGAAAAGCCTACAGGCGTCATTGTCATTTCGCCAAATAGAAGATGGAAAGTATTTGTGGTATCCCAACATCTCAGCCAGAGCATAGAAGTACGCCAAGTCATTTGTACACTTCAAAACCAGGCGAACGAAGCCACCGAACCCCGCCTTATCTACTATTTTCTAAACGGTGGGGCGATAGCTGAGTGTACCACAAGAAAGCATGAGCAAGACTACCGTGGCCCTTCAAGACCACCTCCAGCACCTACGCACGTCAAAAATAGCAAAACCAAGCATAAAATCACTATTAATAACCCCAAGTCCAACTTTGCAAAATCAACAAATTGAGCAAAAAAAACGAACTTCCAACGATCTCTAGGTGCACACTACAGTTCACAAAACAACCATAATGCACAGAAATAGTCATGAGCTATCGAACATATCACATACCTAACTCGCTAGAGCCGCGACGAAAAGATGACATTGGGCGTCTCGTAAAATCAACTCTGGGGGTTGGCTCTTGACCTTCATTTGTTCCTTGGCCTTCTTAGAGAGTCTCCGCGAGCTTGAAGCCATGGATCTGCAAAGAAAAGGGAAGATGGAGCCAAACGTTTTTCTTGAAATTTGGAGAAAAATCAAACACCAATCAAAATTTCAATCGTGGGAAAAGATTACTCACCCGGGTGTGCACAAACTGATTTTTGATGGGTTTTGGCTCCAAAAATGGCAAAGAATGGGTTCAAAATGCTCAAAAACTCGAGAAATACAACAATGGAGTCACCCAATACTGCCACAGTACCGGCCAACTACCAGCGCGGTAGTGGCCTAGTGCCGCTATGACACTGCTCCCTGTGGGCCTCGCTTTGCCCAATTTAAGCCCGTTTCAGCCCATTTCAGGCCTCGTTTACCCCCAGTAGCCCATTTTAGTCAAAATTGACAAGGTTTTACCCCCAACAATCTAAAAGTCTATCAGACCATCCCAAGGAGGAAAATACAGAAGGAAATTGGCTCTCAAAGGCCTGAACATGCTTTTCTAAAAGACCATCGGAAGGTTTGATCAACTGTGGGAGATTCAGAGATGGAATCTTGGTTCATGGTCAAGATTTGGAGAAAATGGTTGAGAGAGATCCTCAAAGATTTCAAGAACCATCCCCAGCAAACAAATACATAAAGAAATCGATACTCGGAGGCCCGCACGGGCTTTTTAAAAGGACCATTGGAAGATTCGATCAAGCGTGAGAGATTCAGAGATGGAATCCTGGTTCGAGGTCAAGAATTGAAAGAGAGATTCTCAGAGAGTCCATGAAAAGAATCAACTCCTGAAGAATTTAATCCACTGTGCGAGATTCAGAGATGGATCTTGGTTTTGGGTCAGAAAATTTGATCAACTGTGAGATTCAGAAATGAAATCCTGGTTTTAGGTCAAGAATTGAAAGAGAGATTCTCAGAGAGTCGAAGAAAAGAATCAGCTCTCGAAGGCCCTAACTGGCTCTTTTGGATTGGGCATTGCAAAATTTGATCAACCGCGAGAGATTCAGAGATGGGTCCTGGTTCTGGGTTAGCAGAATTTGATCAATTGCGAGAGGTTCAGAGATAGATCCGAGTTCTCGGTCAAAAGATTTGATCAATCGTGATATTCAGAAATGAAATCCTAGTTCTAGGTCAAGAATTGAAAGAGAGATTCTCAGAGAGTCCAAGAAAAGAATCAGCTCCCGAAGGCCCTAACCAACTCTTTTGGATTAGGCATTGCAAAATTGGCAACCATGAGAGATTCATAGATGGATTCTGGTTCTCGGTCTGAAGTTAAGTAAGATTACTAAAGAATCCCCCACTATCCCCAACAGAAGATAATGACAATTAGAACCAACTTTTCGGATTAGTAGTCCTATAACACCGCTCACAGTCAAAAGGCCCCGACTCTCTGGACAAACATTGTCTATTCACAATTCACGACTCTGAGATCTTCCTCACCGGTCAGTTATCGTGAGCTACCTTGCTTATCATGAGCCTCCTCACTTATCATGAGCTTCCTCATCCATCGTTCATTGTGAGCCTCCTCACTTATCAGTTATCATAAGTTCTTCAAAAGTTGCCGTCAGCACCCTCACCTATCGGTTGTCTTTAGTTGTCATCCTTGAGGACCTCGGGTCCATTCCATTTCGCTAGCAAACCACACTTCTCAAAGTTTGAGACGTTTACCCCAAGGCCTAGAGTCTTCAACACTTTGGAATCCTTATCAGGATCAATCGCTGCATTAGAGTCAAATAAACATTAGCACAACATAAGTCCACTCGGAGTGGCACACACCCCACAGCACCAGCTCATGCTATGATCAGAACACTAAGCATGATAGGACTCAGTACATAGTTCATATCACATCCATGCATTGTATATCATCCTCATAGTATATCATTTGCCTGTCTTGTTGTGCATATGTGATTTCTTCCTTTGTGACCCGAACTACGTCCTGGTCTGATTTCCTTTGGGATACGTAGGCAGCTCATGTAGAGCGCAACCAACACCAGCCTCAGCATTCAAGTTATCTATCATCGCATATTTTGCAATGCTTTTATCCTAAATCTTTAGCCTCCAAAATGACCTGTCTCTTTAAAGCTTTTGGCACTCGCTTCTAACATGCATTGCCTCGCAGTTCATGCCAAAGAGGGGCAAACTGCAGACTCCCCATTTTGTCGGCAATCGAATTTAGGAGACACAATGATCGAAAAGGATTCAAAAGGACTCCCGGAAGTTAGTTCCATCTCACAAAATACTCAGAAAGTGGTATAAATGACCGAAATACCCCTGAAAGCTCAAATACTCCCAAATTTAGACCAAAAGTTCTGGAAACATACTATGTCATAGGAAAAGTAAGAAAATGGGTTTTGAAGCAAAAATCGATAAAAATCAGTAGCTCCCAGGGACCCCTAGAAGTCCCGAAAGTTCCCAGAAAGTCCCCGTTGATCGGTTTGACCCAGGTTTGACCAGGGTTTGACCGAAATCATTCGAACACACCTAAAAGTTCCAAGATCATCCTAGATCATGGGAAAAATACTAAAACAAGTTTTAAAAGAAAATTGGACGAAAACGTCAACTCCTAGGAGCTCCTAGAGGTTCCTAGAACTTTATGGAGATCCCAAGTTTGACCTAAAAGTTGACTTTAAAATCAGAGCACCATATAATTTTTCAAACATTTTTCATAGATACTAGAGGTCAATAGCTTTCTAATAATATATCACACATAATCTCTGGATTTAAAAGGAATTTATTACGAATTTTTGAAGGTGAAAAAGGCCATCAAATCGGCTTTTATTGCAAATACCGCAAAACTTTTCAAAGTGACCTATCTCGAAACTATTTTTTTATGGAAAGTAGACTCTATTACCTTTCCAATGGTATATCACAACTGGGGTTTGGAGTTCGTATGCATTTTCTGTGAATTTTGGACGAAATAGGGCTTTTTTGTGAATATCAAAACCTCTGGGGGCCTAAACAGAAAAATCTGAGCATTTGAGGAGTAGTACCGCCACGGCACTGGCCCACTGCCGCTACGACATAGGTCCCCATAAGCCCATATTTTGTAATTTTATTTTGTGGCCCCAAATTGAATAATTGAAAACCAAGACGACATAGTTTTATGTTCACAGATGTTTGGGACCAATGGGAGCGCTTTTTAAATCACAAACTCCCCCCAAATTGGCCTATATAAACCCCCCTTGATTTGTCATTTTGGTGGTGGCAATTGCAAGTTTAGAAAAGTTTTAGAAAGAAAGTTGTAGAGATAAGGTTAGAATAGGGTGAAAAGAAGCTTCCTTCTTTGATATCTCAACAAGAAAGTGAGTTCCCAACCTTGTTTTTACTTCATTACTTCTCTTTACTTCACATTCAATACATCCAACCACAATTTTTGTGAGCATTTATGAGATAGGAAGGTACTTCCATGTCCAAAGTCACTACATATGAGTGAAACATCAAGCTACAAGTCCAATATCTCAATGACTATCAACTCTTGATTGTTATTTACTTGCTTGTTTATATATATATATTCATCACTCCCTACCTCATTTCTTTTTGATTTTTGCTTTGATTACCTACTAGTTCATCATCATCTAGATGATGACATGCTATTTGAGGTGGGCATATCCTAATGGATAATAGCTTTTGACCTCAAAAACATGTTTGATAGATGATGATTCTAACTTCAATACATCTCTACGTATTGAAGTTATTTTCAAAATGAAAACAATGCTCTCCAACAACCTTGGAAGTCTTGAAGTGAGTTTGATGTTGATATTCTAAGTGGTTGTAATCTCTTTTTAGTGTTGGAAATGTGCTTTCAAAAACTCTATTTCAAAACCCCTCTAAAACCTCAATAGTTGGATTCCAAGAAAATAATCTTTGTTTGCCTAAAAAAAATCTCTAAAACAGCGAGTCATCCAACTTTAAAATAACATTCTGAGTTCAATACTCAAAGGATTACCATGAGACCACTTGGAAAGTCTTCCTAACTCATTAGAGAACACCCAAGATTTTTAGTTTGACTTGAAAACATTTGGAAGTGTCCTATCTTGACCCAAACATTCCTTCCAGACAATCTATTTTTCTGTCACAGCAGCTTTAGTTGACTTCCAACTTATTTTTTAGAACACTTTTAGAGAAGGGGTGGTCCTAACTCATTTTTTCCTTGAACTTCAGTGTCTTGGGGAACTTTCTGTATAATATGGGCTTCCAAATATTTTGTTTTCATTTTCTAAGATTTTTCTACATTTCAGTCGACAGTACAGACTCTATTTCTAAGTAACCTCTCTTGTTCATTTGATTTCTATCAATCTGTAATAGTTATTATAGTTTGGCATTTTGATATGTATACTACACATAATATGGATGATTTCCATAAAAAATCATGACTTAAAAACATTTCTATCCTCACTTTTCAATTTTTGCAAAATCAGCTCACTGTTCTGTCCACTATTCACTTCAAGCATGTTTAAACTTTGGTTCTTTGATTATATGTTTACATGCATCCCAAATTAGCTCATCTCTTAGGAAGTAGTTCATACTACATTTTTACACATCCTACAATAATATCCTTCATTCATTCACGCTTAGAAAGTCCATGCATACAAACACATTGTAACCTTTGCACATTCTAGGATCATACATTGCATCCTGCAAGATATACAGTTTTAGTGACTCTTAATCTAAAAAGATTATAAGGAATGAACTTGATCATAAGTCCATGCTTCTCCTCGATCTACTCTTCCTTTCTCATCCGTCCCGGGGATTGAGAGGTCGTCTTTTCTTAAAGAATAACATGCATCATTCTAGCTTGCTAAGCATATTTTGATTTCTTTGATTATTTGTTTCAAGAACAACTCATGTCCCCCTCCTAGACTAGGAAAACTTGATTACTTGATATGTGATTAGATGATTTTTCCTAGGTTTGTCTGTGTGATCTTTCATCTTTGCATTGTGTGATACTTGGCTAGATCTTATGAATGATATCTTATCTTTTGATCTTCCATTTTAAGATTCTTATGTAATGTACGTAATATACTATCATAGTATTAATTGTCGAACCAAACATAGTATAAGATGATTATTTGGATGCTAATTGAGGCCCGTTGTGAGATGGGGCGAGTTTAGGGTGTTTTAGTCGTGGAAAAGGCTCCTTCCTCTCCCGTATCAAAACCCCGAACCAAGTTCTTTGGTTATGAAGGACTTGTGCCCTTTATCCATTTGGGTGAGTCAAAATTAGGTTTCTTGCTTCCTTAAAGACTAAGTGGCGACTCTGTATCTGTTTTCAACAGACCCTTTTTCCAAATCAATTTCTATTTGAAAATAGAAGGAAAATCAATTCCACGTGTCCATAAATGTCTATGTGTGAGAGTGGGAGGTCATCCTTGGGACTAGCCTTGTTCAGATCTTAAAAGTCTACACACATACATACCCTTCCGTCTGTCTAAAGCACAAGGATGATATTGGCTTACCCACTCTGGATACTCAGTCACTATTAGGAAACTTGTTTGCAACTGTTTTCTACCTTTTCTTTAATTTTGAGCGCAAACTCGGGTCTCATTTGCCTCAACTTCTACTTTATGAGTTTGGATTCAGGAAGGATAGGGATTTTGTGTTGGAAAATTTTAGGGTTGATTGCAGGCATGTCCTCATAGGACCAAGCAAAAATGTCTTTAAATTCTTTAAGAAAGTAGTCAATTCTTGGCTTTCACATTGATTAAGTGTTAAACCGATTTGGACCTTTTGAGGTTCCTCTTCAGTACTTATATTTATCGATAAGGTATCTTCCACCACTTTTTGAGCTGGTTCAATTTCATCCTTTTCAATTAAGTGTTTTAAATCATTGGGAATTTCTTCATTTTTATTAAGATTTATGCATTCATAATTAGACACATCATAGTAAGTGGAATCAGAGTTCATTTTATTAATAACTACAAAAATTTTAACAAACACGATAGCAGACTCAATACCAGACTCACCAGACTTCTTACCCCTTGTAACCGACTCAACGATTGAACAAAAAAACTAGCCCATTAACAGGTGTGGATTTGATTATAGACTTGAAACATAGAAAAGTCTCCTTTCAGGTGTAATGCATCCTCATACTTCCAATGCTTGAGCTCCTCCTTGGCTTTCCCAATGAATTTGGAGGCATCCACCTTCTCGCTTTACAATGCCATCACCTCATGGTCCTTGTCTTCCTCTTCATTAGGTCCATTCCCCAACAATAGCTTTATAGATCCTTGTTCCATGTTCACAGCCCAGTCTTCTTGAACTGTCTTCTTGGCTTGTCCTTCTTCCATAGCTTGACACCATTGTTCCTCTCCTAACGACTCACAATCAAAGAATATCTCAAAACCTGGGATCCTCTTCTTTGTATCATAGTCGTACCAGGGATTCGGGAAGCCACAGTAGTAAAAATCCTCCCCTTCCTTGATGAAAGAGCCATTGAGAGTCTTCTTGCAACCTACCCACTAATAGTAGAATCTTGCTTGGGCAACTGTGTCTCCAACGCAACTCCGTCTTGGGTAGTACGAATCCCAGAATCTCTAAATAAAACCACTACTCGATCCTCCACAACCATCTTGATTTTTTGGTGAAGGGTTTAGGGCATAACCCATATGTCATGCAACCAAGGCCTTCCTAACAGAAGGTTAAAAGAGGTGGCTATATCAATCACTTATAACTCCACATTCCTACTCATGGGTCCAACAATAATTTATAAATTCAACACCCCAACCACCTTCCTTTGAGTTTTATCATAGGCACAGGCAGACTGGCCTGAGGTTTGCTACTTGTTCATTAGAATACCCAATGCTTGTAAGGTTTACAACAGACATACATAAAGCGTAGAACCATTATCAACCAATACCACTGGAACTCTCATCCCCAAGGTTTGAACAGTGATGTGGATCAGCCTATTGTGACAAGGTCCTTCAGGCGGAAGGTCCTCGTCGGTGAAGGATATGAATGGGGTCTCAACCATAGGCTTAATTAGAGCTACCAATTGCTCGGGGGTAGTAACGATAGGTACATTATGATAGTTCAAAGCTTTAAACACTACTTGCTTATGGTTTATAGAAGTCATGAGCAAACTCCAAATGGATATGTAAACCTGAGTCTTTTTGAGTTGCTTAAACACTTTGTCTTATTCTTGTGGCATAGTCACTGCCTTTCCCTTTCCCTTATCTATCTCTCTCCTCCAGTGATCTTCCTCTAATTATGGCAGCTTGAAATGTCTACCTACCCTAGTCATGTGTTGAACATCTCCTTCTCCCCATGTATTGAACATCTCCTTCGAGATCCCCTTGTTGATCTCAATATCATCCCAAATGGAGTAATATCATCCCAAATGGAGTCATCAAAAAGTTATCCATTCGACTATATCACCTCTCCAAGGCTAAGGTCCACTTCTTTTAGATAGAATAGGTCATCAATCTTAGGGTCTTCATCCACCCAAAAGTCCTCATCATCATCAAAAAAGCAAATCTTGAATTCCTCCGGGAGGATAACCATGGGTTTGGGTTCGGTCAAGGTGGTGATATATATGGACGGGTCATAGGATGGGGTGAGGCTAAAGAGGTTGATATTCTGTGGTGGAGGAACGGCATGGAGGTTAGGCAATGGGTTACATTTGGCAATGGAGGGGGTGGAATAATCCCTTTGTCAAGGAGGTTTTGGATCTCATGGCAAAGTCGGATACAACGGTTAGTATCATGGCCATGTACTTGATAGAAGCTACAATATTTGGAAGGGTTGTGGTTAGGTAGGAGAGGGTCAGGTAGAGGTCTTGGATCCAAGGATTTGAGATGGCTATTTTAAGCGAGGCGAGTCAGTATGGAGGATAGTGGCATGCTGAGGGTTATGAATTTTCTTGGTTTAGAGTGACGGTTGCTTCTCAAGTAGGATGGGCTGGTATTTTAGTTATCACTTAGGACGTTGACATCTGGTGTGGTATGGTTATTTGAGTAGTTTCCTTCTGTTGTTCTCTTCTTTTGATTGTTCGCCTCTTTCTTAATCTTCCCATCTCTCAATGTATCCTCTATCTTGGTTCCCACATCTAATAGCTGCTCAAAGGTAGTGATTGGCATAAAACACATTACAGGTAGGTTGCAAATTCTTAATGATTGTATGGACCTACTCATTCTCGGTTAGCCTATTTGCCATCTCAATAGCCTTGTTCCTCTAACGGGTCAAGAACGTGGCAAATCACTCCTAATTGTCATACCTAGTAGTCTCAAGGTCCCTAATTGTAACATCAATCTCGGTGTTGTAGGCATATTGCTTCAAAAATTTGGCTACAATATCCTCTCACAAGCGGGTCTTAGAGGATTCAAGTGCTAGGAACCATTGCAGGTCTCCTCTTGACAAGTAATACAAAACCAACAGGGCCAAGTGTTCATTCCCTAACCCCATAGGCCTAAGTGTGATGACATACATCTTCAAATGGCTCTAGGGATTCCCGATCACATCGAACTTCTCAAGGTTATGCATCTTAAACTTTTCAGGCATTTTGAGCTTTGAAGGTTCGAAGAATCCTTCGAGGTCTAGCAAATAGTCATCAATACCATGATACTTCCTTGCTACACTTTTTAGGCAGTCCAACTTATCTTTCAAGTTTTTCCTAGAATCTCTGTGTACACCATCATCGAACCATTCCTCCTCCTTGATAGGATTTGGATCAACGATGTTCTTATGTGCAATAGGTGGGGAAGGCAGTATGGGTGGATCAACAGTAGGCACTCCTTATGGATCAACAATGGTCTACCCGAAACGGTCTATGATCAACTGTAATTGTTACCCCTGACGGACCAAAGCATCCTCTATCTATACCATCCTCTCTTGTTCCTCCACCATAGAGTATTTGTAGCTCGGACTAACATTCTTTAACCAGGGGGATGAACCAAATAAGGTGTGCTTACAGTCTTCTTGGATCTCTCTCTAGACAGTCTGCATCCCCATACGTGCCAATTTAGGAAACTATTTTTATTATTTCATTGTCTTTTCTAATTTAGGTTCTCTCAATACCATGCATGCTCATACGGATGGAAACGGGTCATACAACCACCTATTTACATGTAGCCATGTAAGACCTAGTCGCATCATTGAGCGTTCCTTCTTATTCCATGTCCACCATAAATGTCATCATGCTAGTCATAAAATGCTTGATACTTGTCATGAGACAAGGTTCATGATAACATAGGTGTAATCAAGGCTAGCTCTAACGAATAGGACACAAGCAAAGTTATGATTCGTCATCCTATGGACTCGTGGTATAATATCCCAGTATATCATATATGGACACCATCCTCATGTCATGTGGTGAGTCATTCATTTGGGCAAACTGCTCTCAGTATTCAACAAGGCTTTATATCACATGTCATATAGGCTTCCTTATCATGTCACATAATTCCAATGGGCAAATAAGGCATGTGTGTGCACATTATCTTAGTAGGTCAAGCCCTAAAGGATTTGGGATCTATGGCTACTATATGCATCAAGGTGGATAGAGTCCAAGGGTCGCCCATCGAGACGTTTTATATACCCCTATTACAAGGTTTTTTGTGCTTTGTGGATATGCTTCTTATACCTATAGGTACGTGCTAGGGTGGTCTGACGAGTTATAGGCTCTGGCTTTGGTCCACCCAAACTTCCTAAAACTAATGCACGTGCGATCCTCATAATATAGAGTCAAAGAACCTTGAAAGTTTTGGAGTCTAACACTCTTAGTCAAATCCCAAGCAGAGTTGCCAATTGTGGGTACTCAAACCAAGTATAGGGCCAAGAAACACCAAGCCCACTTGATTGATCCCATTATAATCCTCATGTTAGAAATCGGAAGTGAAGTTCACCACCCTTCATTAGCCTTTTATCCGATCCGTCTGATTTGGATTACTCCTGTTTTGGATTCTATGGGGCCCTATATCCTCCCTAAGGCAACAATCGATGCCCATGATCCATATTTGAGGCTACATGAGTGAGTAATCCAATCATATCCCACAAGGCTAAATAAGGTTTGATAAAGAATACCAAGAAACTAAATCTATCAAGTCCAATGGATAGAGAGCACTGCCTCATCATCACCAAAGAACTCAATTCGGGGGTTAAGGTACGAGAGAGGAAGGAGCTAGATCTTGCTAAAACACCCCCTATCGCCCCATCGTGAGATACGCCTCTACTCAGCTTTCAAGGTGTTTGACTAGACATTATGAAGACCATTTCAATCATTACTAATGCAGTCTTATGTTCAAGTTATAAACAAATAAAGAAAGAAAACCGTGTAAGAAACTGTACAAATATAACACAGTTCATATTGATCGGGAGTGAACAAATCCTAATTTCACGCCTTAATACATATTTGTTAGCACTTTTTATCCTATTTTCGTGTATTTTTTCTTCGTTTTCTATTTTCTGGCAAGTTTTAGAAGAAAGCAGCAGTTCCTGGCTAAATAGGGCATAAAAATAGAAGAAAAGAAGCAAAAAAAACCATATCACGCGAGTGGCCCGCTCGTACGACAATCCAGCACCTCGCTCGCGCGGCCCGCTCACCCGACCTGTACGAAAAAAGTGAAAATGCATATTTCTGTGTGTTGAAGAGCCTTGTGCAAACGGAATTGCCTAATTACGTCTAGAAACGTAAATCAAGCAGCTTTAGTGCGATTAGGTTTCGGAAAGACTCCAAACTTGCTCCAAAACTATATATACCGTATTATAAGGGATTAGGTTTAGGAAAGCATGGAGAAGAAGAAGAAGACCAGGGATTCCCATGGCCTCCTCCATCAATCTCTTGTCGTTCATCACTTTTATGGCAGCTTAGATCGAGATCTAGGGTTTCAATGGAACCCTAGCAAAGTAAAAGGGTGTTATTTATGTTTTTCTTTTAGATTTATTATGTATGGATGATGATTACATGTTCAGATGATATTTTATAATAAAATTGAACTTCTATTAATTAAATCGTTACTTTCAAAGTTTATTCTTGTCTTAGATTGTAGCACCCTTAATTTTCCCCGGAATTCCACGTAGGAGTATTAGAATTAGTAGCGTCACAGTGGTATGGTTTCAGAAGATCCATTAGGCTTTTTCTTGATTAGGAACCCTTGGATAGGATCCTTAGTCAATGCCTTGATGACTACGACGATACTTTTAAACTATTGTCTATTAGAATGATCGTAACCCCAGCATTTATAGTTTTTATTTTAGAAACCTCAGGTAGACTTGCATTTAGACCGGTACACATCCTGGTACACGTTTACATTTTCAATTTCGCTTATAGTCAGTAGTACACGTACCTTAGAACTCAGGCACACATCCGAGTGTACCTACCCAAGAGTGGGACCCACACTATCCTCATGTGAACCCCAACCTATATCTAACCTTGGACATACACGTGCCTACACTTGTACAGATTTTACTGCACCCTTGCAGATGGTCACACCGTAACACTTCCCTCCCATTCCCCTCTATTTATATGGCCCCTCTCCCTCATTTTTACTCCTTCATTTTACACAGCATCTCACCCCCACAAACTACCTACACAGTTTGTATATAGAGAGAGAACCCGAGAGGGAGTGAGAGAGTGGACTTGGAAGAGAAAAACTCCACACCCTCCATTGTATACACCACACACTCCTCCCCTCTCAGCTCATACCCTCTTTACATCACACACACAACCACACCATACCCTCACACTCTCCCTCTCACTGTTTCCCTCTCTATACACAGCACACACATTCAGAGGAGAGAGAAAGAAAATGATCGGAGAAGAGAGAAGGTGATCGGACCCTACCAGAGGTAAACCCAATTCCCATTTTCCTTCCCTGCACCTCTGCATGTCTCTCATAGACACACAAAACCCATATGCGGAGCCAAACAGAACCCTATAGCCTCTGCCTTGGCCATTCGGCCATTAAAACTCCCTCACCGGAGCTTGATTTTCAAAGTGCAACTAAAGCCCTCTTTTAGGACACCAAACTAACCATAAGGAACCCCATATACTCCCCTCGAAGAAGTTTTTGATTTGGGTAGTGTTTTGTAGGCCATGCAAGCGATTATCCCCTTAAAACCCGAAAAGAATAACGGATTTGTTCGATTAGCAAATGAGATTTTCACAGCCTCATATCTTAGTATGTTGTAGAGGAGGCTCAGACAATCAAAATGGCATTGGTCTCGTCCATTTTAATGGAGAAATGGAGAAGATATGGCCTGATGTTGTCAATATCAAGATATAAAAAGTGTTCTTTACTTTTCAAAAGATTTGTAGTGTGAATGCAAAGGTCGAACCCACAGGGATTGGTTAACTACAGCGACTTAATTTTAAAACCTAACTTTAATTAATTCTGAAAATGGATTTTGATTTGATTTTAATTAAGCTAATAACAATAAAAATAAATCTAAACTATGAAAGCAATTAAAAGTGTTTTTGTAAATATGTAAAGGGAACCTAGGATTGCAACTCCACCACTAGCTTCATAATAGGAATCTTTATGCATTCAATTAGCTTACTAAGTTGGATGATTATGGGGAATTGTGGCTACAAGCCCAATTCCTCCGTCAAGAAAATAATCATGGTTCAAGCACCAACATATTCCATCTTCGGTTAGCACGAATTATCCCACACTAAACTAGGGTTGTGACATAATTCGTCTAATCTAGGCATGGATTATTCGGATACTTGATAGCACAAATCAATAAAGCACCATCACATGTAAATAATCTAAACAAGCATAGCAAGCATAGATCATTGAGCACATCGCAGTCAAAATAGATCTAAGACAAGAATAAATTCTGAAAGCAATGATTTAATCAATAGAAGTACGATTTATTTATAAAAATCCTCGAAACATGTGACTGTCATCCATACATAATAAAACTAAAATAAAAACATAAAATACTCCCTATTACTCGACTAGGGCTTCATTGAAACCCTAGATCTTTGTCTAGGCTGCCATAGAAGCGGAGATCGGCAAGTAGTTGATGGAGGAGGCCATGGAAATCCTTGGTCTTCTTCTTCTTCTCCTTACTTTTCCCTCTTCAAGGGCTGGAATTTCAGTCTATATGGCTGTATGTGTATGTATGCATGGGTGTGTAACGATGTGTAACCCTTCAATTGAAGTAAAATAGAGTATATATAGAGTTTACAACAAGCTTTGGAAGCTTTCCTAACCCGAAACGAACTGAAACTGATATATTTTATAGTCTGGACGTCATTCAGCAGTTTCGTTTGCACAGGAGTCTTCAGTATACTAAAATACGTATTATTGGTTTTTACACATATCGCGCGCGCGGCTCGCGCGAGCGCGACATTTGGGACCTCACGCGCGCGAATCGCGCGAGCGATTTCTGGATTCTCGAGCGCGCGAACTGGCTGTTTCAGCTTCTTTTCTTCTGCTTTTTCACCCTGTTTAGCCTGATATACTTGATTTCTTCCAAAACCTATCAGAAAATAGAAAACGAAGTAAAAATATACAAAAACAGGATAAAAAGATACTAACAAATGCTCGTTAAGGCGTATAAATAGGATTTGTTCTCTCCCGATCATGGCCCCGGCAAGTTTTTCGGCGAAAATGAGCGTGTCCGGTGGCGGGTTGTCTCGCCTGAGAAAACCCGACCCGTTTAGGGTACGGGTTATATCATTTTTATGTTAGAATGGGTCGAGTTTGAGTTTGGGCGGGTTAGGTTGTTAGTGTAAACGGGTATGGGTAGCGGGCTGGTTGAGTTTTAAAAACCCGTGGGCCATTTAAATTGAACAGCGTCGTTTTGACTCCTCGGGTTAGGCACGGGTTTGGTTCGAATTCGTGGCGGGTCCCATCGTGTCTGTAGTTGGGTCTAGATCGGGTTTGGGTTTAGTTAGGCTTTTGAGTTAGCGGGTCAGGGTTAGTCTCTGAGTATGTTTGGGCTTGGATTTTGGGTTCGGTTCGGGTTAGTTCAACCCGAATGGGTTTTCTAGGTTGGGCATAGTTGTGAGTCCATATGGGTGATCCATATTCATTGGGTTTGAGTCGGGTTGACCCATTGGGTCACCACTTTGGACTCCTTTGTGAGTATTAACGGGTAACCCATTTAGAATGGGTCGGTTCGGGTTCACCCGACGGGTTATTATTATTATTATTATTATTATTACCAATTGATGATGCCGAAAACTGGTGAGGGCAATTCTAAGAAGAAAATGAAATCACAGAAGGTTTGTGTGTGGTTCGGCCCCGTTAATGAGGTGACCTACGTCCACTGTTGCGTCTATGCGCGTTCACTAGCAGATCACCGGCGGCCTGGTGAGCCAACAAAGTGGGGCGGCACTACCAGTAATACCAGCCGGGTGTATGCGTGTATGTTGGTGATTTCTCTAAGGTGTATCTGCTTAGAGAGTTGATACTCGGATTCCCTTTGAGAGGGTAGGTGGGCTCTTTTATAAGTGTAAGAGTCCACCTTTACATGGTAAATTTCACTAGATTAGGAAGCCTAATCTAATCACAATAGATTTGCCCAATATTTGGTGAATTTCCTAAGCAGTTAAGGAAACCACTAATTCTCTTGATAGAGCGACAGCTGTGTAACGAATAGAGGGGAAACGTGATTAATGCCGTGATCCTCAGGGCCCCACTACGATCGCCCGAGTATCTCGGGTGGCCACTGCAGCATTCCTCGGGAGCGTGGGCTCCATGCCTCAAATCCGTCTTCCCCGGGTCATTACCTGAACACGTGGCGGTTAGGTAATTACAAGATATTTCTGGACATATCAGCTGCCCCCCATTTTCAGAGCTGAGATGACGCTTTATCAGATGAGGTCGGAAAACTAAGAACGCCCTTCATAGACCGCCCGGGAAAATACCAGGTCCCCCACCGGACCACGGCTAACACGGGACGACCCGGCGGCTCAAGGACCGAGCGGTAGCTGTACAGGCCTGAGATCCCCGATGCCACGTGCCTACTGGTTACAAGCATAGTTCGGGCTTAAAGCATCCAGTTTAAGAGGTAACTGAATCGTCCAGCTGGCAACCAGACTATCACATCCCACATTTAATGCTCACGCCTTCTGAGGCGACGCCCCACGTGCCCGAAACGACAGTTTCGGCGGGAGAGTACATGAACCGTTCGATCAGATTGGATCCCAACCGTTGGTTCTGCTTATATAATGAGCACTATTTATCCTGGCTTCTTCACTACTCAACACTAGCTGAATCGCCTGAGCAAACTCTCCGAGCCTCCTATCCTCTGCTGTCTTTGCCTTTCCAAACTTTTATCTGCACCAAATGGCCTCACACGTTGACCTAACATCAGACGAGGGGCTTAAGGCATTCCGGGAAGATTGCCAAATTCCCGAGGACGTGGTGATCCGTCCGTTCATTGAAGGAGAAGAAGTAGCCCCTCCTTTCTTCCTCATCAGCAGCTATCTGCTGCTGATCGTGGGATTACGCTTTCCTCTGCCAGTCTCCTTCTGCGACCTTCTTCAGGGTTTGCAGATCCCACTACACAAATGCCGACCAAACGTTGCCCGCCTCTTATGGGGAATTTCGGCGCTGAACGAGCGACTGGGGTTGTTTCTCCGGGCTGCCGACGTTGCGAGGTGTTACATACTGGGCATTGACAACAGAGGCCCCTACTTCCGCCCTAAGACTGAGGGAAAAGACCTTGTTCGAGGTCTAGACTTCCCAAACAAGAACTGGCAACGGTACCCTTGGGTGCTGGTTGCTGGTAACTGGTTGGAGAATGACGGTCTCTGCCCTCCTGCGGGTTATAATCCCGATCACTGCAAACAGGCCTTCACCGCCCTTCGTGGAGTCGTCCCGTCCGAAGATGACATGGAGGCTTTCGACCAAGCCATCGAGGCCGGTATGTCGTTCTCCTACTTGAAAGGGAGACCTGCGGAGAATTCGGGCGTCGGATCGTCTTCTGCAACCGCTGCCGCTGCGGCATCTGGATCGCGCCGCTATACCCGGTCGATGGCGACCGGGGCGTGCCCGGCCAGCAGGACGGGCCAACCCGAGGGGCCGGTCACCTTGTCCACCAGCAATGACTCCTCCTCATCTGAGGATGTAAGCCCGCCTCCGGGCCCGTCCAGAAAGGGCAAGGAGAGAGAGGTCGAAGAAGAGCCTCAGCCCCCACCGAAGAGGAGCCGACCGGAAATATTCACCGGCCCCCGCATGCCGGGCTCATGGTCGGATTTCTCTCTCGTGAACATGGAAGAACGCTTGCAGGCGGTGGAGAAGATGGGCGCCGAGCTGCAGATGGATTCCGCCCTGCGGGGGGTGGATGTCCACGCCTTGGAGCTGGCCGTAGAGGGGCTGACGGCGAAGGTGGCTACCCTGGAAGAGGAGGTCAAGGCTTTGAAGGGCCAAAGACCTTAAGGGCATTTTTGTTTACACACATATGTACATTTTTCCTTCTTCTTCTTTTTATTTTCTTCCGGGAAGGCTACTGTAATTGCCCCTTTGTACAGTTTTCCTTTTATAGCAATAAAAAGGTACCTGAGGCCATCTTTTTCCTTCATTAAGTCCCTTGAACTGTGTATCAATTCTGTACAACTCTGTGAGGTTAATTCCCGACCGGCTCGCAAATGCGCCCGGGCTATGGTTGCTCGGGCCTGGACCGCTGCTTCCACGCGTCAACCAACCGTTGGTCAGGTTAGATCCTAACGAATGGAGACGTAGGCGTAACCAAACCGTTCAGAAGCCAACGGAAACGTCTTTACGTGTACTTAATGCGCGCGCCTTTTGAGGCGACCCCCCACGTGACCGAAGCGACGGTTTTGGGCGGGATATTTTCTGGACCGCTGGATCTGTTCTGATCTGGGCCGTTCGAGGTCTTTCATATAAGGAGCACTCGCCCCACCTCCTGCGCACCCTCCTGATTCTCTTGTCTCTGATCTTTCTTTTTTTCTCTTCCCTGTTCCTTTTTCCTTTCGAAGCGAAACTGGAGAGAACGAACCTTGTGGGGTTTGAGCGGGAGTGGGATTTCTTCCTTCTCAGATTCGTAGCGTTTTTCGAGTCAGGTGGAACCCTAACTCACTTGAACCGGACGGGTGTTCCTTGCGTGGTTCTGAGAGAGTGCTACCTGGTGTTGCGGAGCATCTACTTGCTACCATTCAGGTTAGTAACCCTGCCCCCCCTGTATATCAGGCTCGGGGTTTTCGATCCCTTCGCGAGTCGTCCTTTGTGTCGGTTCCTTCCTGCCGGAGGGCCAGAGATGGAGCACTCCGGCTTCAATTCCGCGTCGAGATCGGAGAGTGAGCAGTACCAGTCGGGGTCCCTGGGTGCTAGCCAAGGCCAGCTCCCGGAATCCCCGTCCGACCACCAAAGCGGGGCCTGGATCCCCATTCGCCTGTCCAGTAGTCAGTCTTCTGAGGAGGCCCCTGTCGCCTCCGTTTCGAGGGGATTAGGCGACGAGCTGCCTGAGGGGACCGACCGCATGGTCTTCACTTGTGAGTCCACCTCTTCCGTTCTTCACTCTGGAGACTTTCGCCGGATTAGGGAGAGGTATTCCCTTCCTGACGGTTGCGCCCTAGCCGTGAATTCCGGCGGCGCGCACCTATATCAGTCAGGGTTTGTCACCCTGTTTGAGGACGCTATGACGGCGGGCCTCCGACTTCCGCTTCACCCGGTGGCTCGGGACATATTGATTTTTCTGGACATCGCTCCCGGCCAGTTGGCTCCCAACGGGTGCAGGTTCTTGATGGGGTGTACATCATTGTGGCCCCAGGCATTCGGGTATGATCTTACCCTACAGGAGTTCCTTTGGGCTTACCGGCCATTCCCTGTGCATAATGAGTTGGGGTTTTTCTCGTTCTCCGCCCGTCCGGGCCGGAAAATCATTGACAACTGCCCTAGTAACAATAAAGGGTGGAAGGGAAAATTCTTCCAGGTGTCTACCCTTCATCTCTGTGACATGGCTCCGGGGAGCCAGCTGAAGACATCCTGGGCCAGGGAGTTGAAGGGTAAGACCGCCCTTCCGTCCTTATCTGCTATCTCGAACTATCCGGAACACAGTGGATTGTTGACCAGTTTTCTTCTCTTTTTTTTTTTTTTTTTTTTTTTTTTTTACAGCGGGCTCAACTAAACCCCCAGAAATTTCTGAGGCGTGCCAGGCCAGGATCTTGAAGCTAGCGAAGTTGCCCGTCAGCATCTGGAACGTGCTGTCCCGGTCGGGAGGGCTCATCGCTAAATATTCCCCGGAGCCGCCTATTCCGGCCCCCAGCTCTACACCCATCATCCCTGGTAAGTGTGCCAGTAACATGTACTTGTACTATTTCTGTCCCTTGCACCTTTGATCGTACGATCTTTGTTTCTACAGAAATGGCTCCCAAACGCAACTTGGATCAGCTGCGGGAGAGACAGGTCGCCGCTATCGCCACTGCTGCCGCTCGGGTGGCAATCGCCCAAGGAAAGAGGCCGGCCACCGAGGTTCCAGGCGGCGACCGCCCACTCAGGCGCATTCGCCACGGGACCAATACCCGTCCAAGTCCCGTAGGGACATCGGTTCCCCCCAGGCCGGCTGTTGAAGAGCCCGTGCCCAGGGCTGATGTTCCATCGGGTTTGCCCCCGGGCGGGCATGATGAGGCCCGGGAGAGACTCAGGCCCTGCCTCGCGCCAAGCCAGGTGACAGCGTGTGCCGAGCTAACCCCCCAAGGGATCCAAGGATGGCTATACAGCGTCTCCCACCTGGTGAGTGTTCTGCTTCTTTTTGTTTAAACGCGGACTTGCCCTGCACTTGTTACTTGTTTAACCGATGTGTGTTCTCCTGCCGTAGGTTGGCTGCATAGCTGCGGGGTCTGAATCCGTCCACTCATCCCTGGCCGCGAAGGTGGGCGCCGCTGAAGCCGCCCTTTCGGAGGAACGGAAAGAGCTGCAGGTAGCAAAAGCTGCCCTGGCCGTGGAGACGAGCAAGACGAAGTCGCTGGCCTTGAGCTTAGGGGCGGCTCAGGCGAACCTGGCAGCGGCTTTGGCCGAACTGGAAACTTCCCGGGCCCTTATCGCGGCAGCTGAGGCCCAGGCTAAAGCGGTGACCGAGGCGCCTTCCGCAGAGGCCTTGGAAGGAGCTTTTGACGATGGCTTCTTCCAAGGTTATGAGGATCTGAAGCGGCGGGTAGCTCGGGACCACCCCGAGTGGGTTCTCTCGGCCTACACGGGGATTGACTCGGATTACTGGGACATCGGTGAGGATCCCGGACTCGGTGAAGCTCCAGCTGCTGGCGAGGGGCTTGCGACCGTTGGAGATCCTGTGGTCGTTGCTGAGGCCACCGAGCTTACCCCAGAGGGAGGCTTAGCGGAGGAGGGACTTACCATTCCGGGGGAACAGGCCGGGGAGACCGAGAACGTGATTAATGCGGAAAACTGACTTCCCTGTCTTTCCTTCCTGCTTATTTGCTTTTGTCGTTTGTAGACTTTTATTTTTCGGGGAGGCTACTACAATTGCCCCCCAAGCTTTGTACACTCATTTTAATTAATGAAAAGGCCCTTGAGGTTATCCTTCCGTTAATTTTGTTGTACTGTGCTTTTAACTTTTGCTAGTATCCGTACGGCCTTGGCCAACCTAACATCTTCCTTAGCAAATGCTTTAGGACCGTAACCCACAGAACACCTAGTCGAATGATATAATTCCCTGTTTTGGCCTTAGCGTTACCCTTTTGTCCTCCTGTCCCCTGCCCCCCAAGCATTTTGCAAAGGCAGGAGTGCGGGTGTACGGGACTGAATGGCCGTAGGGAATCGACCTGGAACATGGGTGGTTGCAGGAGCATTTAAAGCTTGCCATCGTTGGCCACCTAGGGGTTTTGGCCCCATCGCTGGCTGGACCTAAGCATAGCTTGAGTTAATTTCCTGTTTAGTTGTAGGACCCTTTTGCCCCCAGGGCTCCTGTTAAGGAGGGGGCGTGTTGGGGATCCACCATAGGAAACCGACCTGGAACATGGGTGGTTGCAGGGTCCTTTTGGTGCCTCGGGGTTAGGCCCGAGGTCTTTTGGTGCCTCGGGGTTATGCCCGAGGTCTTTTGGTGCCTCGGGGTTAGGCTCGAGGTCTTTTGGTGCCTCGGGGTTAGGCCCGAGGTCTTTTGGGTAAGCCTGATGTACCGAAGGGAATAATGTTTCAAAGCAAACTTTCCATTTTATTCAAGAAATAACAATCTGTAACAATTGTCCTATCAAGGCTACGTAGAAAAAGAATTCTCCTCATAACACTAGACTCCCGTAGCTATGTGCTACTGATAGTACTTGCGGAGATGTTGCACGTTCCAGGGGTGGCTGAGGTCGTGCCCATCCATACTTTGTAGCCAATAGGTTCCTGGTCGGTTGACCCGAGTGACTGTATATGGTCCTTCCCAGTTTGCTCCCAACTTCCCATGGCTTGGGACTCGGGTTGACTGGTTCACTGCTTTAAGAACAAGGTCCCCAACCTGGAAACTACGATGCTTCACCTTACTATTGTAATACCGTGAGACCCTTTGCTTGTAAGCTGCCACCTTGAGATAGGCTTGGTCTCTTTTCTCCTCGACCAGGTCTAGTTCCGTCCTGAGGGCCTCTCCATTATCTGGGTCAGTGAAGGTGGCCACCCGGTATGTGGGTAGCCCGAGCTCCGTGGGGACTACCGCCTCAAAACCATAAGTCAAGGAAAAGGGGGTTTCACCTGTTGCCGCCCGGGGTGTGGTACGGTACGCCCACAGAAGGGCTGGGAGTTCGTCGGCCCACAGGCCTTTAGCACCTTCGAGCCTCGTCTTAATCGACTGCAAAATCGTACGGTTGGTTACTTCGGCCTAACCATTAGCTTGTGGGTGCTCAGGAGAAGAGTAGTGGTTCAATATTCCATAGTCCGAGCAGAACTGTCTAAAGACGGGTGTATCAAACTGTCTTCCATTGTCGCTAATCAGGACTCGCGGAATACCGAACCTGCTAAGGATATTTCTTTCCACAAAATGTTCCATCTTTCTCTCGGTTATTGTTGCCAGGGGCTCGGCCTCCGCCCACTTTGTGAAGTAGTCCACGGCTATCACAGCAAACTTGACCTGCCCCTTCCCCGTTGGCAAGGGACCAACGATGTCAATTCCCCATTGGGCGAATGGCCAAGGGCTTAGGACCGGTGTCTGAAGTTCTCCTGGTTGGTTTATCATGGGAGAGTACCGTTGGCACTTGTCACACCTTCGAACGTACTCCTGCGAATCCCGAGCCATGGTTGGCCAGTAGTACCCCTGTAGTAGGGCCTTTCTTGAGAGTGTCCGACTCCCTACGTGGTTCCCGCACACGCCTTCGTGAATTTCATACAGTATTGCTTGAACTTGCGTGGGATGGACACAACGAAGGTACGGGATGGTGAACCCCCTTTTATAAAGGACACCGTCTAGGACATGATATCGTGCTGCTCGGTACTTGACCCGTCTTGCTTCCTCTTTCTCGTCCGGTAGCCTTCCTGTCGTCAAGAAAGTCATGATCGGATCCATCCAGCTGGGTCCCAGAGTGACCGGGTCGACCTCCATGCCTTCTGAGTTGATCACACTTGGCTCGGGTAGGAATTGTATCCTTATCCCGGGCAAGTCTGACTCAGCCGACGATGCGAGGCGGGCGAGCCGGTCAGCCCTGGTGTTCTCTTCTCTGGGTATTCGAGTGATGGAAAAGCCTTGGAGTTGTTTGGACGCTGTTCGGACGAGTGCTAGGTAGGCCATCATGCTATCTTCCCGTGCTTCGTATTCTTGGTTTACTTGATTGACCACGAGCTGGGAGTCGCTGTAGCTCTCGACCTGTTGTGCGCTCATCGAAACGGCTAATTGCAGCCCAACCAGGAGGGCTTCGTACTCGGCCTCGTTGTTGGAGGCACGAAACCCGAATCTCAAAGCATATTCAAGCTGGATGCCCTCGGGGGTGGTCAGGATAATTCCGGCCCCACTGCCCTGCCGGTTAGAAGAGCCATCGACATGCAGTATCCATGTGGGGATGCCGGCGAGCAATCCGGGCGGTAAGGCCGGAGGCTCGAGTTCTTCTATCGGGTCTTCTGGATACGTAAACTCGACCAAGAAATCTGCGACGGGTTGTCCCTTGATGGCCGTCCGCGGTCTATAAGTTACCTCAAACTCCTCCAGTTCCAAAGCCCACTTGACGAGCCTTCCGGATGTGTCCGGTCGAGAGAGGATTCTGCGGAGGGGTTGGTCTGTCAGTACTACGATGGCATGGGCCTGGAAGTACGGGCGGAGCCTTCGGGCCGATGTAACGAGGGCGAAGGCCAGTTTCTCGATGCGGGAGTACCGGCTTTCCGCGCCTTGCAGTGCTCGGCTGGTATAATACACTGGGAACTGTATCCCGTGCTCTTCCCGGACAAGTGCTGAGCTGACTGCCGATGGCGACACCGCCAAGTACAGGAACAGTTCTTCTCCGACTGTAGGTGTCGACAATAGAGGCGGAGAGGTCAGGTATCTCTTGAGTTCCTGGAACGCCTCCTCGCACTCCTCTGACCATTGAAAAGCTTTACGGAGAATTTTGAAGAATGGTAGGCAACGGTCAGTTGCTCTAGAAACGAATCTATTCAGTGCGGCCACCCGTCCGGCTAAGCTCTGAACTTCCTTAGTTGACTTGGGTGACCGCATGTTGATGATGGCCTGGATTTTGTCAGGGTTTGCCTCTATTCCCCGTCTGCTGACCAGATGACCGAGGAACTTCCCGGATGAGACCCCAAAGGTGCACTTGGCCGGGTTCAACCTCATCCTGAATTTTCTCAAAATGCTGAAGGCCCCGGCCAGATGCTCCAGGTGATCGGGTTCATCTCGGCTCTTGACCAGGAGATCGTCCACGTATACCTCCATGGACTTTCCGATAAGATCTTTGAACATGAAGTTGACCAAGCGCTGGTATGTATCCCCGGCATTCTTAAGGCCGAAGGGCATGACCCTGTAACAGTACGTGCCTTGGTTGGTGATGAACGCTGTCTTCTCTTCATCTTCGGGGTACATGCTGATCTGATTGTACCCGGAGTAGGCGTCCATGAACGAGAGGAGTGAGTGGCCTGCCGTTGAATCGACGAGGAGGTCTATCCTGGGCAGCGGATAACAGTCCTTGGGGCAGGCCTTGTTGAGGTCAGTGAAGTCCACACACATCCTCCATTTACCATTGCTCTTCTTGACCAGAACAACGTTGGCTAGCCAGTCGGGGTAGTGGACCTCCCGGATGGAGCCAGCTTTTAATAGCTTCTCTACCTCCTCACTTACAGCTTTTTGCCTTTCGGACGCCATGCCCCTTCTCTTCTGCTTTACCGGACGGCAGTCTGGGCTAACATTGAGGTGATGGGACATCACTCGGGGATCAATCCCGGGCATGTCCTCATGACTCCACGCAAAGACATCCTGGTTTTGCTTCAGGAACTGGACCAATTTTTCTTTCAAGGCAGGCTCCAGCAGCGCGCCTACGTTGATCGTCCGATCCGGGTGCTCCGGGTCCAGCACAACTTGCTCCAATTCTTCCATCGGCCCTATCATGTCCCTCGGGTCCCGGGGATCCATTTCTTGGACATTCAGAGTCTCGGTGATTGCCCCCCGTCGCAACGAGCTAACATAACAACTCCGAGCCATGGTCTGGTCTCCTCGCAAGCATCCCGGTCCCTGAGGAGTCGGGAATTTTACGGTTAGGCTGTATGTGGAGACAACTGCTCGTGCTCTGTTGAGGGTCGGCCTCCCAAGGATGACGTTGTAGGCCGATGGGGCATCCACTATCACGAAATTGGTGAGCAGGGAAACCTGTTGTGGATAGGTCCCCATGAGTACCGGGAGTTCGATCGTGCCGAGCGGTTGGGTGCTAGAGCCGTTGAATCCAACCAGGGGAGTAGCGACTGGCCGGAGCCGATCTCTATCGACCCCGAGTTGGTCGAATGCCGCTGCGAACATTATATCCGACGAGCTGCCCGTGTCGACTAGTACCCTCTGGACCATGTAGTTTGCTATAGACAGTGTCACTACCAGCGGGTCGTCGTGGGGGCAGTGGAGGCCATGTATATCATCGGATGAGAACGTCAGGACGTCAGTTGGTGAGGGGCCGGTGGATTGGACCTGCCATACATCCGCTCGGGATGCTCGGGCATGCCTCTTCCGTGCCGACTGTGAATCACCTCCGCCAGATGTTCCTCCGGAGATCACGTTGATGTGGCCGAGCAGTGGAGGAGGCTGACCGGGAGCCCGGGCATCCTGTCGGGGCTGTCTGTCCACTGTGACAAACTCGGCAAGATGGCCCTGCTCGATCAACTTTTCGATTGCTATTTTCAGTTTGAAGCAATCCTCCGTTTCATGGCCGTGATCCTTGTGATAACGGCAGAACTTCTCCCGATTCCTCTTGCCGGGAGGGGCTCTGAGCTTGGTAGGCTGCGGAAGCAACCTCTGCGCCTCTGCGGCGGCCATCACCTCATGTATGGGTCGGGAAAGAGGTGTAAAAGCTGTTGGGGGCTGACCCCTAGCCTCTCTTTGGTCTTCCTTTGGCTTCTTTCCCGGACCTTTCTCAAATCCCTCGCGTTTGCGCTTTGCCTTCGGGGACTCGTCTCCCGTCTGGCTGGCGCGCTTCGCCTTCAGGAATTCTTCGGTGTCTATGTACTTCCCTACTCTTTCCGAGAGTTCCACCAGGGTTGCCGGCCGATTGCGATGAAAGGACGTGGCCACCTTGGTGTGCTGAACTCCTGAGCAGAAAGCCATGATAGCGGCGGTCTCATTGAGGTTGCGAATCAAAAGCCTCTGCTGGTTGAAACGATCTACGTACTCCCTTAAAGATTCCCCCCTTTGCTGCTTGACAGCTAGCAGCTGGGTGTCTGGCTGCGACCGGTCCAGCATCCCGACAAACTGACTGATGAAGAGTTTGCCGAGGGTCTTGAAATCGTCAACCGTCCGCGGTTTCAGAGCATGGAACCATTGCGCGGCTGATCCCTTTAAAGTACTGGGGAATGCCAGGCATAGCAACTCGTCCGTGGTAGTGACCAGTGCCATCTGCGCCTTATAGGTGCGGATGTGGTCCACTGGACTCCCCTTGCCGTCGTACGAGCTGAGATGAGGGGGTTTGAACTTCCGCGGAATCGGGAACTGTGTCACCCGGGCAGTGTAGGGTGACTCCGTTTCTGTATTAGTGAGGTCGTGGCCGGACTTGCGGTTCAGCCTCTCAATCTGCTGTTGCAGCTCCTCGACCTGGGCCTTGACATCAGTACGCCCGATCCTTCTCTCTGCACCTGAGTAGTAAGTTGGATCGGACGATGATGCCTCGTCCTCGTCCTCGAAGCGCGTCGATCTTGGGGATAGCACTCGGCTACGAGTCCGGGATAGCCTATGCCTGAGATCATCCCGGCTTAGGGCGGGCGGATCGTCGACCGGTTCCCTGACCTTTCGTCCGGGTGCTTCTCCCCTTGCAGCTCGCCGCCGCTCGATGAGGATCCGGGCATCCTCTACTCGTCGCGCTCGGCGAGGGACATACCGAGGTCCTTCCTGTGGGCGCTTGGCAGGCTGGCTGCGCTCCCCCTCTGCCCGGCTTTCCCGGTTTAGTTGGGACCCTGGGGCGGACCTAGTCTTTCCGTGCGTCCGGGCAGGCTTCTTGCTGGGAGCGCTCCTTTCGGGCCTCTGACTGGGAGTGCTCTTTCCAGGCCGCTTCTCCGACGAAGGGCTTTTCTCGTAGTCCTCGACCACTTTTTCATTATGGGCTATGAGCACATCTATTTGCTGTTGTGTCCGGAGATGGCCTTCCAAGAGCCGCTCCAGCGCTACTGCGACCTGGTCGGAGGTCATGGAGGTCGCCCGCGTCTCGATCTGTAGGTCCTCCTGACCGGTTGAATCGGCGGTCTTCTTGCCCTTCTTCTTTGGCATGTTGATCAGTCAAAGATTTTTGTTAACAAGGAAATCGTGTCGTTTCCCACAGACGGCGCCAAACTGATGATGCCGAAAACTGGTGAGGGCAATTCTAAGAAGAAAATGAAATCACAGAAGGTTTGTGTGTGGTTCGGCCCCGTTAATGAGGTGACCTACGTCCACTGTTGCATCTATGCGCGTTCACTAGCAGATCACCGGCGGCCTGGTGAGCCAACAAAGTGGGGCGGCACTACCAGTAATACCAGCCGGGTGTATGCGTGTATGTTGGTGATTTCTCTAAGGTGTATCTGCTTAGAGAGTTGATACTCGGATTCCCTTTGAGAGGGTAGGTGGGCTCTTTTATAAGTGTAAGAGTCCACCTTTACATGGTAAATTTCACTAGATTAGGAAGCCTAATCTAATCACAATAGATTTGCCCAATATTTGGTGAATTTCCTAAGCAGTTAAGGAAACCACTAATTCTCTTGATAGAGCGACAGCTGTGTAACGAATAGAGGGGAAACGTGATTGATGCCGTGATCCTCGGGGCCCCACTATGACCGCCCGAGTATCTCGGGTGGCCACTGCAGCATTCCTCGGGAGCGTGGGCTCCATGCCTCAAATCCGTCTTCCCCGGGTCATTAGCTGAACACGTGGCGGTTAGGTAATTACAAGATATTTCTGGACATATCACCAATTAATAGTTGTAAAAAGTTTAATTATTATGAATAAGTTTTAAATGCAATCTTTATACTTTTAAGCTAAGAAATATTGCTATATAATATTATTATATTATAAATGATATATATTTATTATTTATATGATAAATATAAATAATAAATTAAGGGTTTTAAGTGGTGTTTAATTAGAAATTAAATACCTATGAGCATTTAATATTTCTGGAAAGTTAGGGGAATGTCCCCAATACTACTTTATGATATCCCAAGATCTATAAAGCTATTATACTATATATTAGTTTTTTTAATAATCAATAAGGAGCTATTAGTATATTAATTATTATAAATACTAAACGAGCTCCGAAAATTATGAAATAAATACTGGTAGCGTATTTTAATATCTAGTATTTAAAAGAAATACTTCTAAGTATTGATCTCTCAGTATAAGAAATCCCTTTTCGGGTATTTTCTTAAATATATTATCTTCAATAATTCATAATAAATAATCTAAGACTCTGAAAAATATGCAGTCAGTTCCCAGAGCCTTAGAATAATGTTAAGAGCATTCCTCTTATGTTTGGTGACCTTTCGACTCGGTTAAAAATACAACCTGTCTTCTAGGGGCCACATTAGTGCAGTAAGCCCTACATATTACCCCGTAAAACGCAACGGACTCCGATTTGAGTCTAGTCAATGGCGTTGGACTTAGAATGACATGTAGATCACTACCTTGAGGTTTATATCCTCATTTGGTAAAATTACCATTTTACCCCTGTTACTAGCACTTATACTTTATATGTTTTATGTTGTAGAACTTGACGGTTAGCTGCTACCAAGGATCGGCAGCTCGAGGTGAGTTTCCTAACCTCACTCTAATCCTATTAAGATTAGTTGAAGATACTTATAAGCTATCTGAATGATGTGTTGTATAGTAATGCATTGTGTATGATGTTATATCCTTCCAAAAAATCTGTATCGCAGTGATTACTCATGATATGGCAGTGTTAGTGCTTGCGTGAGCATGTCAAGGGTTTTATATATATGCTTATTGGAATCAAAGCCTGGTTACGTGATTCATGTTTATATGATTATATTTCCGCTGATGAGATGATAAATGAATGCTTTGTGATGATTGCTAATCAGAATAGTTAATGTATGGCATGTTATCAAAGTAATTGAAAGAAGTAGAGATGTATACAAGTAATTGATAATGTAAACTTGTATTTCATGACATGAGTTAGTATGTATCGCATCAAGAGAGAGATGTGATTAAATGAGATATGTGATCGAGAAAGAGAAGTGAATTTGGGTTAATGTGCTAGTCAGGCGACAGTGTGAATGCCAGTTGGGCGACGGTTAATGTGCCAGTTGGGCAATAGTATGAATGCCAGTTGGGCGATGGTTAATGTGCCAGCTGGGCGATAGTGTGAATGCCTGTTGGGCGACGGTTAATGTGCCAGTTGGGCGATAATGTGAATGCCATATGGGCGACAGTCAACGTGCCAGTTGGGCGATAGTTTTGAGTGCCAGTTGGGCGACAGTTAACGTTCTAGTTGGGCAATGGTTTGTGTGCCAGTTGGGCGATAGTTAATGTGCTAGTTGGGTGACAGTCAATGTGCCAGTTGGATGATGGTTTGAGTGCCAGTTGGGTGATAGTTAATGTGCCAGTTGAACGACAGTCAACGTGCCAGTTGGGCGACAGTTAACGTGCCAGTTGGGCAATGGTTTGACTGCTAGTTAGGCGATAGTTAATGTGCCAATTGGGTGAAGGTCAACGTGCCAGTTAGGCGATGGTTTGAGTGCCAGTTGGGCGATAGTTAATGTGCCAGTTGGATGACTGTCAACGTGCCAGTTGGGCGATGGTTTGAGATCCTGTTGAACGATAGTTAATGTGCCAGATGGGCGACAATCAACGTGCCAGTTAGGGCGATGGTTTGAGTGCCAATTGGGCAATAGTGTGAATGCCAGTGGGTACTTCGGTTGTTATGAATATAGTGTGTTGACCATTGAGAGTTCATACCCAAGCTATAAGTATGTTGTATGGCACGATTATTGCATTAATAGTAATCGGAAAAGTTTCCATCGTGAATGTATTAAGGGGTGAAATGAAATGTTGAAGGTGTAGCGAAATCTTGACGGTCATAATTGAAAGTCATTAATGAACTAAACTATGAAACGTATGAACGTGTAAGGTAATGGCAGTTATTTGACTCCAGATTAAAGTTGATTTGTACACCTCAGTGACGTGTGTAATCGAGCGATTCATGGTTGAGTGTTGTTCATTCTCGACCTGTGGATGTGTTGTTCCCAGAATATGTGTTGTGAGTTCATTGTTCAGGTCATGGATTCGATATCCCAACGAAAAGATAGTAGCATTATTCGTACTTTGACACACACGAGCATGTCGATGAAAGGAGAATGTATTCTATGATGAAATGCGATTATATGCTTACTTGTTTACATGTCTTTGTTGAGACCTCTGTTATGCCCGTGAAAGAATGCGTCTTTTAATAAGAGATTAACCGTATCCTAAGATACAGAACAATAACGTGAGTTGAGCAATATTTGTTTCATTGATTATTGTGTGGTTAGACTCTCACTCAGCTTTGTTCCAAAGCTGACGGCATGTTACGCCCTGGGCATTCCTATGTCCAGAGTGACGCAGGTTTGTTAGGATGCGATACTGAGGAGCTAAGAAGGATCTAGCCAAGTTGGAGATTGATGATAGTTATCTCCATATTTCTTATGCTCAAGTTTATGTAATATGTTTAGTATGGACCTCTTATATTAAGACTGATGTATTGTAACTTGCTCTATTTCTGCTGTTGCATTTGTATCCTGTTAAGTTCAAGTTATGTTTATACTTTAGCATTGCCCTTATGAATGTCGTGCGGAGTTAGAAGGACAGAATGGTTAATCAACCAGTCATGTGTCTACGGACCCATAAAGGAAAATTTTAATTTTCCCTATTTTTGGCTTACTCCGGGGTGTGACATAGATCTATTTTGAATGTGATGTTCTCAATGATCTATATTTGTTGTGCTTGTATGGATTATTTACATGTAGTAGTGCTTATTGGACTTTTGATATCAACTAGTCGAATAGTTCATGCCTAGGGATGACGGAGTGTGCCGCAACCCTAGTTTAGTGTGAGACACTCCGTGCCAACTGAAGATGAATTATGTTGATGTTTGAATAGTAGTTATCTTCTTGACGGAGGAATTGGGCTGGTAGCTACAATTCCCCAGTATCATCCAATGTAATAAGCTAATTGAATGCATAGATACCCTTATTACAAAGCTAGTGGTGGATTTGCAATCCTAAGTTCACTTTGAATATCGTTTACAACAACTTTTATTCGCTTTCATAATTTAGATTGATTTTCATGTTCTTAGTTTAATTAAAATCAAAATCTAAATTCGATTTTCTTAATTAACTAGGTTTAGGTTTTAAAATTAAAGTAATTTAGTATTTCAATCTCTGTGAGTTCGACCTTTACTTCCACACTGCAAATCTTTTAAATTAAAGCATACTTTTCATTTTGATTTTGACAAGATCAATTTTTGGCGCCATTGCCGGGGATTGCAAATTATTACCTTTAGTTTTAGAATCTTAGTTTCGTTAATTCGTAAATATTAAATTAGGTTTTCTTTTTCTTATTTTTTGTTTTTGTTTTGAGTCACTAACTTTTTTGTTTGTTTTGTAGTTTCTCGAGACATCAACTTCTAGTGTTTCTGAGTTAAAGAGCTTACCACATCAAAGGAGCTTACGCGAATTAATTAAAAAAAACAAAAATTCAAGTAAATCGCTTCTTTTAAAATTCGCTTGAAACCACTATAAGTCAGGGCGCTGGCACACACTATTTATATTAGTTTAGGGGTGATTTACACGTGCATTAGCTAGAAAAACCAGGACGCTGGGCTTTGACGCGAATCACTGTATTACAGGATACTTTCATGCATCATAGTAGTTGGGTGCTTGTTGTCTTATTTACGTGATTGTCTTTCGCATGTGTTTGAATCAGTCTTTATCTTAGTGTCGTTTCTTTTAGTTTATGTTTAGTGCACGTTCGAGTAAACTCGAATTACATTCTTTTGACCCTGAACTTGAACGTACCCTTAGAGTCATTAAGTCTTCAACCCAAGCTTCTATAGCTCGGTTGTTGTTAGACGACGAATCAACTCCAAAATCGTCATTGTTATTTCAGGCCGAAATCCAAAGCACCCTTAGATCAAATATGTTAGCACTTAAATGTTTAAGAAAAATGATGAATTTGTGGGAAGCCCAATGTCATTATTGGGGTCAATAAGTATTAGGAAAATTAGTTGTCATAGGATTATTTGGTGGGAATTGTTGAATCGAGTGTATGTGTTGCTGCATGAATTTCGGAAATTGAGACGCGGATGGGCATGCAAGTGTTGAATGCGAAGGATCGGAACATATTTGACAAATTTCGTAAGAGGGTGAGCCCGACATTTGGTTCATTGTCATAAATCGGTCAAGTCATTTAGATAGTTCTTGTATTTCGATTGAATGACTTGATTCAAAACACTCCTCTCGCTTGGGTTAAGGTGGAAGACACTCCTCAGGGCATACCGACACGGCTTGATGGATCGAATTCTTACTTAATGTTGCAAAATGTTTTCATGCCTCATCAGCACTTTTGTATAGGAAGGTACCCACACAAATGGCATCGATGGTATTACGAAGTGAGGGAACAAGTCCGTCGTAAAAGATCTGCACCAATTTCCACTTGGGATTTTGATGATGTGGGCAAGAGCGTAATAGTTCTTTAAATTGTTCCCAAGTGTCATAGAGCGTTTTCCCATCTTGCATCACAAAGTTCATTATGAATTTTCTTATTTGATTAGCTCTTGTGATGGGGAAAATCTTTTGTAGAAAATACGGTATGTAATCCTTCCCATGTTTTAACAGTGTTTGGCTCAAGAGATTGGAGGCAACACTTAGCTTTGTCCTTTAAGGAGAATGGAAAGAGACGCAATTTTAATTCATCATCAGTTTGATTTAGGATTTTTAATGTAGAGAATATGTCTTGGAACTCTCCTAAGTGATGATAAGGATCTTCTTTAATACGGCCATGGAATGAAGGAAGTAACCCGATGGTAGACGACTTTATCTCAAAGTGAGATGCCGTCACCTCCGGTAATTCGATACCTGCTTGTGGCGTATAGGCCGTAGGAATGAAATAATCTTTAAGCAGAGGAGGCGGAGGTACATTAGGGTTACTTCCATTATTCTGGTTATTTTCGTTATTTCCAAAATCGGCCGTTGGAGTAGGGTCGATCTTAATAGTTCCAGTTTTCTTAAGCATTTAAGGGTGCTTTGAATTTTGGCCTGAAATAACGACGATGGTTTTGGAGTTGATTCGTCATCCAACAACAGAGCTTTAGAAGCTTGGGTTGAAAACTTAGGGACTCTGAGGGAACGTTCAAGTTCAGGGTAGAAAGAAAATAATTCGAGTTTACTCGAACGTGTACCAAACATAAACTAAAAAAAAATGACACTAAGATGAAGACTGTCTCAAACAAATACGAAAGACAATAATGCAAATAAGACAACAAGCACACAACTAATATGATCCATGAAAGTATCCTGTAATGCAGTGACTCGCGTCAAAGCCTAGCATCCCGGGTTTCCTTGCTAATACACGTGTAAATCACCCCTAAACTAATGCAAATAGTGCATCTTAGCACCCTTACTTACAGTGGTTTGATTCAAATTTTAAAAGAAGTGATTTGCTTGAATTTTTGCTTTTTTGTTTTTTTTTATTTGATTCACGTAAGCTCCTTTGATGTGCTAAGCTCTTTCACTCTGAAACGCTAGAATTTGATGACTTGAGAAACTAAAAAACAAATGGAAAAGTTAGTGACTCAAAACAAAAATAGAAAATAAGAAAAAGATAGTAATTTGTAATCCCCGACAAATTACTACCTAATTTAATATTTACGAATTAACTAAACTAAGATTCTAAAACTAAAGGTAGTAATTTGCAATCTCCGACAACGGTGCCAAAAATTGATCTGGCCAAAATCAAGATAAAAAGTATGCTTTACTTTAAAAGATTTGCAGTGTGGAATTAAAGGTCGAACCAACAGAGATTGAAATACTAAATCACTTTAATTATAAAACCTCAACCTAGTTAATTAAGAAAATAGAATTTTGATTTTGATTTTAATTAAACTAAGAACATGAAAATAAATCTAAACTATGAAAGCAATTAAAAGTTGTTGTAAACGATATTTAAAATGAACCTAAGATTGCAAATCCACCACTAGCTTCGTAATAAGGGTAACTATGCATTCAATTAGCTTATTACATTGGATGATACTAGGTAATTATAGCTACAAGCCCAATTCCTCCGTCAAGAAGATAACTATGATTCTAGCATCAACATAATTCATCTTCGGTTGGCACGGAGTGTCTCACTCTAAACTAGGGTTGCGGCACACTCAGTCCTCCCTAAGCATGAACTATTCGACTACTTGATATCACAATTCCAATAAGCACTATTGCATGTAAATAATCCATACAAGCACAGCAAATATAGATCATTGAGAATATCACATTCAAAATAGATCTAAGACAAGAATAAACTTTGAATGTAACGATTTAATTAATAGAATTTTGATTTTATTATAAAAAATCCTCTGAACATGTAATCATCATCCATACATAATAAATCTAAAATAAAAACATAAATAACACCATATTACTTGGCTAAGGTTTTATTGAAACCCTATATCTCGATCTAAGCTGCCATAGAAGCAATGAACGGCAAGAGGTTAATAGAGGAGGCCATGGGAATCCTGGTCTTCTTCTTCTTCTCCTTGCTTTCCTCCTCTTCAATGGCTGAAGTTTTTGTTGTATATGGATGTGTATAATGTTGTGGAATGTTGTGTAACCCTATAATTGAATTAAAATAGGATATACATAGTTTTGGATCAAGTTTGGAGACTTTCTTAAACCTAATCGCAGTAAAACTGCTTTATTTACGTTTTTGGACATAATTAGGCAATTCCATTCGCATAGTGCTCTTTAGTACACAGAAATACGCATTTTCACTTTTTCTATACAGGGCTACGCGAACAGGCTACGGGAGCTCGACTTTGGGAAGTCGCGCGAGCGAAGTGCTGGATTGTCTCGTGAGCGAGCCGCTCGCGCGATATGCCTTTTTCTGCTTCTCTTCTTCTATTTTTATACCCTATTTAACCTGGAACTACTGCTTTCTTCTAAAACCTGCCAGAAAATAGAAAATAAAGTAAAAATACACGAAAACATGATAAAAAGTGCTAAAAATGTGAATTTAGGTGTGTAATTAGGATTTGTTAGAACTTTTTAAACGTGTAATTAGGCTGTAATTAGCACCCTTAAATGTTTAAGAAAAACTAGAACTATTAAGATCGACCCTATTCCAATGGCCGATTTTGGAAATAACAAAAATAACTAGAATAATGGATATAACCCTAATGTACCTCCGCCTCCTCTGCTTAAAGATTATTTCATTCCTATGGCCTATATGCCACAAGCAGGTATCGAATTACCGGAGGTGACGACATCTCACTTTGAGATAAAGTCGTCTACCATCGGGTTACTTCCTTAATTTCATTGCAGTATTAAAGAAGATCCTTATCATCACTTAGGAGAGTTCCAAGACATATTCTCTACATTGAAAACCCCAAATCTAACTGATGATGAATTAAAATTAGGCCTTTTTCCATTCTCCTTAAAGGATAAAGCTATGTATTGCCTCCAATCTCTTGAGCCAAACATTATTAAAACATGGGAAGCATTACATACCGTATTTTTACAAAAGATTTTCCCCATCACAAGAACTAATCAAATAAGAAAATCCATAATGAACTTTGTGATACAAGATGGGGAAACGCTCTATGACGCTTGGGAACAATTTAAAGAACTATTATGCTCTTGCCCACATCATCAAATTCTAAAGTGGCAATTGCTGCAGATCTTCTACGAGGGACTTGTTCCTTCACTTTGTAATACCGTCGATGTCGTTTATGCAAGTACCTTCCTATGCAAAAGCACCAACGAGGCATGGAAATTTTTTGAAACATTATGTGAGAATTTGATGCATCAGGCCATGTCGGTACGTCCTGAGGGGTGTCTTTCCCCTAAACCCAAGCGAGAGGAGCATTTCGAGTCAAGTCATTCAATCAAAATGCAAGAATTATCTAAAAAACTTGACCGATTTATGACAATGAACCAAACGTCTGGCTCACCCTCTTATGAAATTTGTCAAATATGTTCCGATCCTTCTCATTCAACACTTGCATGCCCATCCACATCTCAATTTCAGGAATTCATGGAGCAGCACATACACATTATTCAACAATTCCTACGAAATATTTAAAATCCTATCACAGCAAATTTTCCTAATATTATCGACCCTAATTTCAACAAAGTCAATACCAACATCTCCCTCCTAATCCTAACCCTCTGAGGGATAATGCTTTTGAGGCTGAGGTGTTGGAGTCCCTTAAGACTATCAAAATGCAAGTGCAAGCACAAGCATAAATAGTGCACTATCACACACAATCCATTGCGAAGCTTGAGTCCCTAATGGGACAACTAGCTAATGGGGTGAGTCATAGAAACGAGGGTAAGTTGCCTAGTCAAAATATTCAAAACCTAAGGGACAATATGAGGTTGAGTGTATAAGTGAGTAAGTAAATGTCGTCTCGACTAGGATGACTACACGAGAGGAAGAAGTTGTTGAGATTTCGAGGGAGAGTAGGAGAGATACGGACATTTATTTAAATCAGGAGAAGGGTGAGGACACGAGCCCAATTAGGAAAGAAGATAAACCGGTCCCAACTAATCATGTTTCAAAACTACCTTTCCTACCAAACATTGAGGAACTGTCATATTTTTCAAAGAAGGATCGAAAACTGAAGATATACTTGAGGTATTTAAACAAGTTAAAATCAATATTCCATTCCTTGATGCTATTAAACAAATTCCCGCTTGTGCTAAATGTCTTAAAGACCTATGCACTCAAAAGTGCAAGTTACACAGTCATACTCCGAAAAAGGTCTTTCTCACCAAAATCGTAAGTTCAATCTTCCAACATGCTCCTCTAAAGTATAAGGATCCTGGAAAGCCTACCATTTCTTGCCATATCGGTGACACTTTAATCCATCGGGCTCTCCTTGACTTAGGAGCAAGTGTTAATCTCTTACCTTACACGGTTAACAAATAGTTAGGTCTAGGTGAACTTAAACCCACGGCAGCTAACACATAATTAGTGGATCATTTTGTTAAAATCCCTAGAGTAATCATCTAGGACGTCTTTATAAAGTTGATAAATGTTATTATCCTGTCGATTTCATGGTCCTTGACACCAAACCGGTGATAGATGCTAGAAAACACACTCTTGTCATTCTTGGTCGTCCATTTTTAGCAACCGCTAACGCACGTGTCAATTTTTGAACGGGGGTGATGAAGGTGTCATTTGGGAATATGAACCTTAAATTAAATATATTTAATGCTGTTCATCAACCTCCCAAGGATGACAATTACCCATGTGTGGTGGAGAGTGAGGTTAGACAAGCTAATGGACCTAATAAAGTAATAAACATGAAGAAAGAGAAGGAAATAATGCATAATGAACAGAAAAATACTAATAACCTAGATCCTAATGATGAATTTACTCGGAAGGTGTGAAATTGATTTGAACATAATCAAGGAGAACTGTCGATCGAGATAACAAATAATGACATAATTTCTGCTTTCCACCAGAGTCTACCTAGTGTCTTCAAGGGTACAAAGACTGTGTTTCAGCCTCCATGAGTCTTGAGGTAGAATGGTCTAGTTGAAGACGTAAAAGACAGCGCTTCTTGGGAGGCGACCCAAGCTTTTATCGTTTTGTTTTCTCATTTTTGTACACTTTTTGGGTAATTTTGAGTCAGTTTTGGTCATTTTGGACAGGCTTGGGGCTCAGGGTTAATTTATTTTGAACTTATTAACAATGAAAGGAAGAGAAAAGAGAAAAAAGACGTGTCGCGTACGCGGCGATTCGTACGCACACTAATGCGAGATTGTACCTTACAAAAAAATTTCAACTTTTTTATATATACCCTCAGATTTAGATCGTGCCTGGGATCACGCGCGCGAGATTATCGCTCCAGCGGCCCGCTCGCGCAGTCTTTTTCCTTAGAAAATTTTCTTTATGAAACTTAAAAGCAGCCTCAGATCTACCTCACAGAGGGACTAGCACGCGCAAAGGCCAATTGCTTAGGTCCGCTCGTGTTAGGGGTTTTTTTTTGTGTTTTTCTCTGTTCTCTTACCTTCTTTCTCCCAAACCTGGTCAGTTGTTTTTTTTTCTTTTCTGTTTTCTCTCTTATGTCCCTTTTAGATCGAGTCCTTCATCGTTTTCATAGTTCTGTTTGTGCTTGTTCTTTTTTTTTTCGTTGAGTCTTTCAGTTTTAGTTTAGTTTTGTTAGGTTTAGTTTTTCTATATTACATATTTCTATTTCTATTAGCTATCTTTGTTCTTTTGTTTGTTTATTTCCTTTTGTCAAGTATTTTGACAGGTGAATTAGTGTCTCTATATGGAGCAATTGAACTTTATTGCCATATTCATATACGTTTACCTATTTTGTGATTGCCCAGATCGAGGTATTGTCGTTTCCTCCTTTCGTACTCTCCTTTCTTTCATTTTATTATTTCATTGGGGACAATGAAAGGTTTAGGTTTGGGGGTATGCACTAACATGCACATTATTATGACCGATTTTTCAAAAAATTTTTATACTTGTGCTTTAATAAACGATGTTACCGACGTTTTTGCAATCTCGAGTTGATACTTCTTGTTAGGAAACTTGGATTGTTATAGAATGGTAAACATGAGAATATGTGGTTAAACATTTGCTGAAGTCAAGGTGTTATGTATCGTTCAAATCATAGTTTCATATCATAGATTTGCACACAAACTTATGCACTACATGTAGTCACTTGAATACATGTTTCATGTAAATTTTAATATGATTCAGATTTCTAAATAACGCATAGTGTGGAGACTAGACCCAGTGAGCTATTGAGCCTATCTTTCCTTTTAAGAGGGTTATAAATACATCTTATGTTTGTCAAGTTTCATTTGCAATAGCACATCTACTTGTTGTTTAGTCTCATTATTCTTGTTTTGGTTGATAGTCAAGTTAAAATATTTGCTACCATGCTAAGTAATCTTCCATCGTAAACTCTGAAGAACCATATGATCATAGGAAATGATGGTAGGCCGTCTTTGTTTACCACCGACTGAAAAATGATTAAAATTTCCTTTGTTCGCCACTTTGAGCTATTAAAATGCCCTTTTTCTTTAATCACCATTATCCTATTTTTTTTTGCTCCAACTTGACTAACTTGGAGTTTACCACTGAGAGATTCCTCAACTTTAAGTGTTGATAAGGCGGTGTGTTAATTGAGAAGAAGAAGAAAAAAAGATGATGTTTGGGGTAGTTGCCTTGGTATTCAATGAATATTCGTTTCAAAAGCAGCGAAAAGGAAAAAAAGAAAAAAAAAAGGTTGAAAGAAGAAAAGAAAGAAAAGAAGTCCTAATTACACGCCTAATTTCACATTTTTTTAGCACTTTTTTAATCCTGTTTTCGTGTATTTTTACTTTGTTTTCAGTTTTCTGGCAGGTTTCAGAAGAAAGTAGCAGTTCCAGGCTAATAGGGTGTAAAAACAGAAGAAAACAAGCAGAAAAAGCCATATCGAGCGAGCAGCCCGCTCGCGTAACAATCTAGCACCTCGCTCACGCAGCCCGCTTGCATAACTTCCCAAAATTACGCTCGCATGGCCCGCTCGCACGACATGTACAAAAAAAGTAAAAATACATATTTATGTGTGCTGAAGAGCCCTGTGCAAACAAAATTGCCTAATTACGTCCAAAAACATAAATAAAGCAGTTTTAGTGTGATTAGGTTTAGGAAAGCCTCCAAACTTGTTCCAAAACTATATATACCCTATTTTAATTCAATTATAGGGTTACACAACATTATATACATCCATATACTACAAAAACTTCAACCATTGATAAGGAGGAAAGCAAGGAGAAGAAGAAGAAGACCAAGGATTCCCTGGCCTCCTCCATCAACCTCTTGCTGTTCATCACTTCTTTGGCAGCTTAGACTGAGATCTTGGGTTTCAATGAGACCCTAGCCAAGTAATAGGGTGTTATTTATACTTTTCTTTTAGATTATTATGTATAGATGATAATTACATGTTCAGAGGATATTTTATAATAAAATCAAACTTCTATTGATTAAATCGTTACTTTAAAAGTTTATTCTTGTCTTAGATCTATTTTGAATGTGATGTGCTCAATGATCTATATTTGATGTGGTTGTATGGATTATTTACATGTAATAGTGGTTATTGGAACTGTGATATCAAGTAGTTGAATAGTTCATGCCTAGGGAAGACAGAGTGTGTCGCAACCCTAGTTCAGTGTGAGACACTCTGTTCCAATCGAAGATGAATTATGTTAATGCTTGAACTGTAGTTATCATCTTGATGGAGGAATTGCGCTTGTAGCTATAATTCCCCAGTATCATCCAATGTAATAAGCTAATTGAATGCATAGATGCCCATATTACAAAGCTAGTGGTGGATTTGCAATGCTAGGTTCACTTTAAATATCGTTTACAACAACTTTTAATCGCTTTCATAGTTTAGATTTATTTTCATGTTCTTTGTTTAATTAGAATCAAAATTCCATTTTCTTAATTTACTAGGTTTGGGTTTTAAAATTAAAGTGATTTAGTATTTCAATCTCTGTGGGTTTGACTTTTACTTCCACACTGCAAATCTTTTAAAGTAAAGCATACTTTTTGTCCTGATTTTCACAAGATCAATATGCTAAAGCGGTAAATCAGAGACTAAACATATTACTACGCTCCCCTATGCATGCAAAAAGAAATAAAAATGAAATAAACGTGAAAACAACACTCAAAACCCTAGAAAAGAGGATATATATATGCATATGTACCATGTAAGGAAATCAAAACTAGTTTTATCCACCTATGGATGTTTCTAGGTGACCTAGGAAAGCGGTAAACAGGAAAGGTGTAAGGACTTACCCGAGATAGCATAGCACTCCAATTATAGCTTACTAATTGACCATGGTTAGGACAATAATAGTATAATAACCAAACATGGATGCTAGGTACATGTGTGTATGTGTAGCCTTAATCGGAATATCCTACTATTTTATGTGTGGATAGTGTGCATGTATATGCATGGATGCATGGATAATATTAGCTAGGATAGAAAGGAATAAGAAATACTAGAATATTAGGGATTCATAGTTCCTAGTAAGATTGGAATAGCCATGGCTTTGCTACCAATCCCACTAGTGGTGGCTATTCCATGGTTGGAATAGGGTCCACTAGGGATAGCCTATCTACAAGCGGGATAGTAGGCTAACCTAGAGGCCTAGAAGATCTAAACTACTAATAAAATAAGAACTATTAAGAACAAAATAGATCTAAACTAAGAACTATGAAGATCAAAACTAAGCAAAAGTAATAAAAAGAAGAAAGAAAAAGAAGAAGAAGAATAAGAAGGGCTATTTTGAGTTATGATAAAAAAAGGTGAGGCTGACTCCGAAAAGGAGCTAGCTGGAGATGCGTAGAAGGGCTATTTTGGCCAGAAAAATTTCTTAGGCAGTTTTTGGCCAACGTGAGGGCTTGAGAAATCATTTTAAGCTAATTTATGAATATTTTGTAAAGGGAGCTCTCAGGATCTCACCCCAAGATCCAGGTTTTGCTCGATATTGGTGATTTGGGTCATTTCATGTGAAATGGCTATCCTAACTTGGGTTTTTATCTTTAAATTGAGTTTCTAACGTACCTAAGTCTTCCTAGAGGTTATTATAACATGTCTAAGAGGCCACGGTGCTTCACAGAGTTCTGCTTCATGTAACCGACAAATCCTAATTCCAATCATCGGGTCATTTTTGAGGCAGTGTACCTTTTGTCGAATGGACGAACCGAAATAGGGTGTCTATTGGATTATATTCACATTGCTTGGTGTGTGCCATCTACGTTTCATCAACGTTTGATTTTCTGGAACGAAGAAAAAGACAAAACAGAATTGTCGAGGCTAACAAGAAACTATCAAAGTTTGATTTTTTGAAGATATTATGATTGTCTATAACAAGATAGAATCAAGATAATAAATAATAAACAGTAAATGAAAGCTGTAATAGTAAATATGGTAGTTCTAGGCATATATAATATAGGCATCAGTGTCTTAAATCCGAATATTACAACCCACAGAAAAGGAAAGGGAAGGAAATAATATCTTGGGCATAAAGCTTGATAGCTAACTTAGTGGGAAATCAAAACTGTGCTTTGATCTTTGTAGTTATTTTTTTCTCAGGTTTAAGAAGCCCTACAACATAATAATAAAGTTGACACCTAGTGCCTCCACTTTTAAAAAAAGAGGAATAAAACATAACTCAACTCCTGCCGGCTAACTCGCGAAGCCATAGCCTTCCTCGGCATGCTCCTCCTCTAGATAGTCTATTTTTCCAGGACCTGAACATTTAATTATCTAGGTTATAAATGTCGTCAGCTTGAATGCAAGCTGAGTGAGTAAACCTACTACACTTAAACTGGCTCAGAAAACATTTGGTTAATCTGTTAAGAAAATGAAATGTTCCCTTTTATGCCTTTGAAAACATTATCATTAAGCCATACTAAATCTTATCTCGACGTATCACTTATGTTAGGAAAATGCCTCAATAATACACATAGATTTTAAAACTCGACGGAAAGCCACCAACTGATCACTTTGGACTATTAGTCCAATCTGTACCAACTTGACACTCACTTTGAACCACAAGTTCAATCTTTGCAAACATGACTTACTTAGGATCACCGATCCACTAACTCATACTTTACATGCATCTGGCACAATGTCGCCGGCTTGAATATTGTCACCTTACGGCTGATAGGTTTCCTTCTTGTCATCGTTACCTTATGGCCTTATTTTTACATCGTCACCTTATGACATATGGTAATCCCATCTTATTCGTTCTGCCATGGTTAATTTTTCATCGTCGCCTTATGGCCTCCTCTTGACATCATCGACTTACGGCCTATTAACCATCTCACCACTGATCATCATAGTACCAACAAGGTACTACTACACTTGCCACTATTGGCATCCATAATGAACAGTACCAACCAGGTATGACTACCCTTGTCGCCATTGTAGTATGTTTTGGGATTGCCCTTAAACCATTATTGTATGCATGAGACATCGACATTTTGTATATGGACATTTATTTACATTTCATTTTGTATGTTTAATTAGATGATTGTTTGTTATCCTTAACTATCATCATAAGTAATTTGTGTATGTATGTGATACATACATGTGAGATACGAATTACTATTCTTTGATACTTAGAATTCATATTGGATGATGACAGTAGATATCTCATCAGGTATGCATTTTAGCAAGATTAACTTCCATTGGATGGACTGGTGAATCTCAATCAATAGAGTGTGAGACTCTTAGTTAATATGCTAATTTCTACAGTGCATTGACGGAACATGTGATTTCCTATTGACATCTAATGTTGTGAACAGTCGATACATCCATAGTCTATGTGCATAATCATCTCATAACTTGTATTAGGTACCTATTCTTAATCTTGATATGATTATGGACATAGACTATGGATGTGACTGCTTTAACTTACCAATCAGTGTGCTCTTCAAGATCAACACCTGGGTATCTTGGGTAAGTCATGTTCATAGGTTTGTGAACATATATTTTCAAGATAGAATCTACCCTCTAATAAGAGTAAGCAATCCCTTGAGAATGTCACCAAGTTGATTATTGAGAACTGTAGTCTTGTTGATAAATAGTCAATGACATGTTTAGTAATCATGGGAGGTGAATGGAACTCAAGGATTAGAAGATATAATCATCATTAAGGTTGACAGTTATAGTTTTTCTGACTACCTGAATATGATTACGAATGCTAAAGGTAGAGGGGCTTTAGTAAAACATGCAAGTCTAGTTATCGCATCGAATATGTTCTTTTGCATTGGAGTACAGTTATCAATATATAGTGGAGTTAATGTTAACTGATAAGTGGGTTAATTCACTGATCAAAGAGTTTGATTATGGGAATTAATGACTGGTATGAGCCAACAATGAAGAACCGAGGAGGTCTCACTCTTAGCTCTACAAGGATACTTGGAAAGGCAGAAAGAGGTGAACCAATCGATTCAAATTATTTCAATCTAGTGGTGACTGATCCCATTCAATCAATTAAAATGTGTCAATCGATTGACATGGTTCAATGATTGAAAGTGTTTTAATCGATTGAGAGTAAGTTCAATTGATTGAAAGTGTTTCAATTGATTGAAACCAAAAGTCAGTTTGGAAACTTATAAATAAGAGAACTTGCGAGATAGAAAATCGTACACATCATTTTCCTTCTCTCAAAGATCCAAACAGATTACAAGTTCTCTAAAACCCTCCTCACCTCTCTAATAGGGTTCCCATAAACCGTAGCCTCCCCGATAAGGATTCAAGGAGACATAAGGGATAAGACTTTCTGGAGAAAGCTACTGCACATTGAAGGAAAAAGACACGATCAGAATTGGGTTCAAGACATAAAGGTATACTCTTTTCTCTATGCATCTATAGATCGATAAGAAGTAGATCACACATACCAATCAAAATTTTGAACTTTATTTTTCTGCTCTGCATGTTATTTAAGTTTTCAAAACTTAAATCCATCAAATGGTATTGGAGCCACGCTTATTTGAATATGTAGATGCACTTTGGAACTCTAGTTTGATTAACATGTTGATATTTTAGTACTTATTCTAAAATTACATCGCCATAGATCTATTTTTGTAGCAATTTCATAGCACAAAACAAATCTGTGATTGGTGTTAGATACAAGGGAGTTTCAATTAATTGAACTTGACCGGTGTTTAATCAATTGATATTTCGATCGATCGAAACTGGTTCAATCGATTGAAAGGGTATTCTCTGTCCTACAACTCTCATAGTTTTTAATGTTTCAAAAGTTATTTTATTTTAATGTTTTATACCTTTCTGAAAAATTTTAAAATCTTTTTTTGAACTTTTTGTTTCAATCGATTGAACTAAGTTCAATCGATTGAGAAAGTTCAATCGATTGGATTGGACAGAGAACAAAAGATGATCTTTTAAAGTACTAATCAACCCATAAAGTGTTTATGTAATATGTAAATCAGTTAGGGGTTCCAATTATTGGGTTTGTGCCCTCAAATCATTACTTTATGTATGAGACATTGACATTTTAATATATGGAAATCAGCTTTACATTTCATTATACATGTTTCCTTCATGAGATGATTTTTCAATCTTTAAGTACTGTAGTAAGTAATTCATGCATGTATGAGATACATACAAGTGAGATACGAATCACTACTCCTTGATACTTAGAATTTGTCACAGTGGATGATGGGACTGGATATCTCATCAGGTTTACATTGTAGCATGATTAACTACCATGGGATGGAGTGATGAATCTCAATCACTAGAGTATAACTCTTAGTTAATATGCCAGTGCTTATAGTGCATTGACGGGCGTGAGTTTTCCTATTGACACTTAAGACTCTCAATAGTCGATAGGAACTCATAAGTTGTATAACACATGTGTTCTCAATCTTGAGACTATTATGAACACAAACTGTGGATGTGGCTGCTTTGACTTACCAATCAGTGAGGTCTATAAAATATCAACACCTGGGTATCTTGGGTATCTCATGTTCATAGGGTTGTGGACATATATTGTCAAGATAGAATCTACCGTTTGATATAGAGTAAGCATTCCCTTGAGAATGTCACCAAGTTGATTACTGAAACTGCAATCTTGTTGATAAGTAGTTATCAACATGTTTGGTAGTCATGAGAGGTGAATGAGTCTTAAGGAATACAAGAAGTAATCATTATTCAGGTTGACAGTAATTGTTCATCCAACTACCTGAATATAATTACAAATGCTGGTGGTAGAGGGACATTAGTATACCATACAAGTCTAGTTATCGCTTCAGATATGTTCTTTTACGTTGGAGTTCAGTTATAATTTTATAGTGGAGTAAACGTTAACTGATCAGTTGGTTAGTTTGCTGATCAAAGAGTTTGATCATGGGAATAACAGCTAGTTTGAGCCAACAATAAAGATCCTAGGAGGTCCCACTCTTAGCTCAGCTAGGATGCTTGAAGGCACTTGAAGATGTTGTCCAGACTGGTTCGACCGATCTAAGTTGTTTTGATCGATTGAAGTCTAGATAGGTTTGATCGATCAAAAGTGGTCAATCGATCGAAGCCACTTTGATTGATTGAAGGTAGGGTCGATTATTGGAATCTATAAATAGGGCAGCTGCGTACAAAATGTTTTTAATCGTCGTTTTATTATACCAGAAGCTACAGATACTATTTAGGGCTTCCCAAACCTGCTCTATCCTCTCTATTAGGGTTCCCACCAACCCTAGTCTTTCCGGGAGCATCCATAGGAGTCATAAGAGTGAAGACCAACTAGTGGAGGCTATTAGAAGTCAAAGATTTTAGAATTAAAGTTTCAAGACTTAAAGGTATAATTCTTGTCATCTATAGAGTTAACGAGTAGTAGATCCGAGCTACTAATTAGTTTTACAAACTCTGTTTTTCTATTGCGTGTCAAATAATTTTTTGAAATCTATTTTTCCTATAATTGGTATCCGAGCCATGCTTTTTTGGATCTGTACATGCGTTTTGGAACACTCATTTTGAATTGTCTGTTGATTTTCAAACTATTTTTCAAAACTGCATCGTCACAAATCTGTTTCTGTAGTGTATACGTAGTAGAATACAAATATGTGATTGAATTGGATGCATGGCAGCTTCGATCGATTGAAGTTGTGTCGATCGATTAAAGCTCTCTGTTCTCAAGCGATCGAACTTAGTTTTGCTCTATCGATTGAACTCGGTTCGATCGATCGAGATTGATTCTCTGTCCAGGTGTTTTTCACAGTTTAAAAGTTTTAAAAACTATTTTATTTAATTTTTTTAACATTCTGAAAAAATTTTAAAGTCATTATGTGAAATGTGAAAGTTCAAGCGATTGAAAAATGTTCAATCGATCGAAGGTTTGAGCGATTGAATGGTCTTTGATCGATGGAAGTGTGACAGAGAACTAAGATGATGTTTTAAGTTCTAAATCAGTACATAAAGAGTTTGTGTACTATGTGAATCAATTGGGTGTTCCAATAGTTACTTATATTTATTGTATATGCGTGGATGTGTGTACGACTAACCCTTTTGTAGCAAGATTAGACCTCTATCTCCCATGGCACCAAGTTCTGATGATTTACAATTCTATATTTTAAATGTTTGAGATTTGTGCATGTTGTATTTAATTTGGTTTGGTTTTAAGGCATATGTTAAGGGCGCTGCGACTTCAATCATACGAATAGGAAAGTCGCACAGGCTTCTCTAGCCTTTATTTTATTGCTATCTTTTCTATTTTTAGATAAATTGTAAGCTTCGAAAGAAGCATAGGTCCAATGTAATAGAATTAGGAAGCGCATGGAAATGGAGCAAGAAGCCGTTGTCCATGAAGATGGAGTAGGAGGCGACCAAACCAAGAGGAGGTTCTATGGAGATAGAGTCATGGGAGATAGAGGCATCGTTTGTATGCTTGCATTTTATTTTAGTTTTTTGCTTTATGTGCTTGGTTTGTGATTGGTATTTATACATTGTTGCTACTTTCATGCACATTAAACAAGTTTTCTAAAATAAAATCCAAAAACCGTTTCAACGCATTAGTAAACATTGAATGTTTATGGGTAATGTGTAGAAACAATTTTTTCTAAAAGCAAAATCCTTTACTATTAAATCTAGTGGGAAAGGGACATATTATTATAACTCCCACAATATTCCATTAACGCTTCACTGTAAGATGAGTAGTGCATCCTGTGTGACCCAACCAAGGGTGATCATTCCATACAGAGGGTACACTACTCATTGGTTACTAGATGTGAACTTCCTACGGATAGGATCAATCAAACGTGTTAGAGGGTGACCACCACATGGAGGCACTACTTGAGGCGGTTGTGATTGGATCCTAGTTAATGGTATACACTAGCTAAGCTATGAATAAGGGATCCCACGGGGAATTATTCAGAAACGTAGAGATCAAATAGGTTCGGGAGTCATAACTTGTTTTGCAAGAGTTGCATAGCGGACAAGTCATGATTAATCGAAAGATCGAACTTTGACCACCACACGGAGACTTTATTCTTTCGTTTTGATATTCTAGAGACTTAATTTTAAAATATGAGTTTTAAGAAATCTTTTATTTCAAATTGTTAAATTCTGATATCCATATTTATTTTGTCTTTTGATTTTTCAGTAAATCATAATGTCTGGATCTGTATATAGTCCACTTCCCAATATACTCACTCAGAACAAGTTGACTGGAAATAACTACACTGAATGGAAGTGAAACCTTGACTTCATTTTAACTGCGGAGGATCACATATATGTCCTTACCACCCAATGCCCCAAAGAACCTGCTGCAAATGCTTCAGCAACTGTTAGACACGAGTTCGATAAATGGAAAAAATTGAATAGAATAGCTTGTTGCTACATTCTGGCCTCTATGGCTGGTGTGTTACAACACCAATTCCAATCGAATAATTCTTCTAGTGCCATTATCAAATCCCTAAAAGAAATGTTTGGGGAGCATGGCAAGCCTACCATACAAGTTACCATACAGAAGATAATGAGTACGAAGATGTTGAAAGGGACTCTAGTCAAAGAACATGTTTTAAAAATGATTGGTTATTTAAATGAACTGGAGACCTTGGGAGCTAGCATCGATGAACAGACCCAAGTTGATATGATCCTCAATTTGCTATCGCCGTCATTCACTCAATTTAAACTTAACTATAAGATGAATCAAATGAATTTCTCAATGAGCGAATTAATGAGTTCTTTACTGGTAGCGGAAGAAGTAATCAAACCTGGGGGCAACATTTTGAACTTTGAGAAAAGTTCTTCCTCCTCTCGATCTGCACCGAAAGGTAAAAAAGGGAAGAAGAAGGCTGGCACTAGTGGTCCAAGTGTTGGACCAGTCCCGATGATTGCAAAATCTAAGGGAAAAGGTAAGGGCAAACGGAAGGTGGGTGGCCAAGACAAAGGAAAGTGTTTCTAATGCGGAGAGAAGGGCAACTGAAAGAGGAACTATCCAGAATTCTTAGCTACAAGAGTTCAAGGTATGATTGAATCGTATGTGATTGAAGTAAGTTTTATAACAGATACTTCAAACACTTGGCGCATTGATTCTGGTGCGACTAACCATATCTGTAATTTATTGCAAGGGTTTAGATTAACTAGGAAATACAGTGATGGGGAGATTGTGCTTACTTTAGGTTCTAGCATAACTATTTCTGCAGTTGCAATAGGAATAGTACCTTTAAAATTCTTAAACAATAAAGTTTTGATTTGTGATCAAAATAAATGGTTCTTTTGTGTGTTCTGGTGTCAAATCAAATGGTTTGTATGTGATTACTCCCAACATTTCTAACGACTCCTGCATGGAACTTAATAACTCAGTTGTAACTGTACCATCTAAAAGAAAGTAACCTTCCCCTAATCTAACAAGGCTTTGGCACATGAGGCTTGGCCATATCAATCTAAATAGGATTGGCAGACTAGTCAAAGAAGGGGTCTTAGGCGATTTGGTTCTCGAACCAATGGAAGTCTGTGAGTCTTGTTTAGAGGGTAAGATGACCAAAAGCCCCTTTCCTGCGAAGGGCAATAGGACTAATGCATTGTTGGAATTAGTTCATACTGATGTGTGTGGACCTACAAATATTAGAGCAAGGGGTGGTCATGAGCATTTCATAACATTTACTGATGACCACTCTAGGTATGGATATGTGTACCTAATGCAGCACAAGTCTGAAGCCTTTGAGAAGTTCAAAGACTTTAGGGCTGAAGTGGAGAAGTAATTGGGCAAACAAATCAAGGCCATTCGATCTGATTGAGGTGGTGAGTACCTCTCTAATGAGTTTATTGATCATCTCGTACAGAATGAGATTTTATCACAGTTAACTACACCTGGAACGCCTCAGCAGAATGGTGTAGCAGAGAGAAGGAATTTGACTCTTTTAGACATGACTAGGTCGATGTTGAGTTATTCTGAGTTGCCATTATTCCTTTGGGGTTATGCTTTGGAACCACTTCATACATACTAAATCTGTTCCTAGGACATCACAGGGAGTGGATTGGGCACAAGCCTTCTTTGCAACATCTCCGGATATAGGGGTGTCTGGCACATATGTTGAAAGGAAAGATGAGCAAGCTGGTTTCTAGATCAGAATTATGTTATTTTGTAGGATATCCAAAGGGTACTTATGGATGGTAGTTTTATGATCTTATTGAACAGAAAGTGTTTGTTAGTATAAATGTTATTTTCTTGGACGATGATTATATCATGAACCATAAACCTAAGAGAAGGATAGATCTTAGAGACATAGAAGGAGAGCCCTCAGACCTACCCATAGTTGATACCGATGTAAGATAAGAAAATACCACTTCTTCACCAATTTTTGCATCGGTACTTCATCATAGTGGGAGGATGGTCAGCCAGCCTGATAGATACATGTTCTTAGGAGAAGTTTTGAAGGTATCTCTATAGAATTTTGAATCTAATCCTATAACGTATGAAGAGGCAATGGCTGATGTCGATTAAGCTCATTAGGTTAAAGCTATGAAGGCTGAATTGAAATCTATGGATTCCAATCAGGTCTGGCATCTTGTAGAACTTCCATCCAATATTAAACCTATTGGCTAAAAGTGGGTCTACACGAGGAAAGAGGATCTGATGGAAAGGTTGAGACCTTTAAGGCAAGGCTTGTAGCAAAAGGTTATACTCAGAGGGGGGCATTGAGTATGAGGAAACCTTCTCGCCGGTAGCAATGTTCTAGTCCATCAGAATACTCTTACCCATTGCCACATGCCTAGATTATGAGATCTGGTAGATGTAGGTCAAGACTGCATTCTTGAATTGCAATCTTGAGGAGGACATCGATATGCAGCAACCAGAAGGGTTCATAGCTGGTGGGAAAGGTAACTTGGTATGCAAGTTGTAAAAGTCTATTTATGGGCTTAAGTAGGCATCTAAAAGTTGGAACATGCATTTTGACCAAACAGTCAAATCGTTTGGTTTTATACAAAATCTGGATGAGCCTTGTGTCTGCAAGAAGTGTGAAGGAAAAGTGGTAGCTTTTCTTGGGCTTTATGTTGATTACATTTTACTCATTGGGAATGATGTAGGGCATTGTCATCAATTAAGGTTTGGCTAGCTATGCTTTCGATATAAAGGATCTAGGAGAGGCGAACTATATTGTCACGCCCCGGAGCAGCAAAAATAGAGAAAAATAAATTTCCTTTTTGGGTCCATAGGGAATGACAAGTGAAAGTCACTAATTATCCATACCACGCATTACTAGTCCAACTAAAACAACAAGAATAGTAATAACAACAACTGAAACATACGACAATTTTAAATATTACAAATCATCAGAGTGTGTTCCACAGGATCACAATAGGTCTGGAGACAACATATGCCCAAGCACCCGTTAACTAACAAAGTTCAACAGTAATATAAAACTTAAACATAACTAGATAAACTATCTTCAGATCTTCAACTGGCATAAGGGTAGTTGTCAATATAAGAGCCTTCTTCAGCATAACCGGCATCAGTGGGGCCATCCTCTGCGTATTCCCCTTCTGGTTAATAGCTATCATAAGCTCCATTATCTGCATTAAAAGGGACAGGGTAATCTGGACAGGGAATGTCTAGGCAATAACGGCCGTAAGCTTACTGAGAGCTGAGTGAATAAAAACTCACAGGGTATCAATGATATAATGTATAACGAGTTATTGAAGTGTCTAGGATATAGTTCTACTAAAATAATATCTCCTATGTATTCCAACATCATAACCTAACCCTTATCGTCTTGTTATCCTGAGACCGATATTCAACAAACTCTTTCCCGAAAGAACATACTCAATCGTTTCACATATATAGACATACCATCATTTGGTCCATTGCTCGTTAAGGATATAAACCATCCACCGCATTCATGGACACCACGTCAGTCCATCCTCCACTCATTAAGGACATAAACCATCCACCGCATGTCAGGGATACAACGCTTTGAATAATAGGACATCAAATCTATTGCACGACTTATCGTTGTATACCAGTGATCCCCCATCCACCCCTCGTTAAGGATATAAACCATCCACCGCTCCTTAAGGATATAACATGGATCACCTGGGTACCTTAAGACTACATGGTCCCGCTCACTGCTCGTTAAGGATATAAACCATCCACCGCATGTGAGGCATATCATGACCATGCATCCACGCACGTACTATTCCCAGAACTTCTCAAACCTACTTAAACTTAGTACTTCTATCGATACATGATAATTCCCATGTAGCCTGACTACTCTGATTAAAATGAACGGATATCGAACTCATATAAGAACTGCATATTATCTAACGTCATCACATTAATCCATTAATCTTAATCATACTTATCTGTGTTGTCACATTATCCCTGATCCATCCAAAATCGCATAATAGAAGTCTAAAATGAGAATCGAACAATCGAATCTCTTGTATAAATAACTAAAGAAATAAACCATGTTCTGCTAAGTTCAATCGATTGAAACCATTTCGATCGATTAAGGAAAACTAAAGTTCAAGGGATCGAAGTATCTTCGATCGATTGAACTTTTGTTCAATTGCTCGAGAGTCGTCTTCTCCATCAAATTTTGAACAGCACATAAATAAACGTCTTAGGGACGCGTTAACTACGTCTAGTCACACCAAAAACTTGTAAAACATTATAATAACGAGACCAAGTGAGTAAAGACTCACTTAGGGTGCGTTTGGAAACGTCAAGCTTGAGCTTTAAGCTTTAATGGTGGCCTCTTCCTTTCTCTCTCTTTCTCTTTCTCTGCTCCTCTGTCCTCTTCTCTGTCTCCTCTGCTTCTTCTGATTCTTCTTCTTCTCTGCTTCTCTTTCTCTTCTGAGTGTATATAATATATATAGATGGATGTGTGTTTATATGATATATGTATGAGTATATATATATCAAAACACATTCACAACTCTCTTAACTCACAAGGGTTTAGCAAAACCCCACGAAACTAGTGTATATATACAGGAAAAGGGTGCAGGTGGCTGTTTCTACGTGAAACCTAGAATTCAAATGATTACAAGTTTGATTGATCGAAGGTAGCTCGATCGCTCGAGATCAGATCGGTCAGGTTAGAAAGATTAAAAATAGATTGATCAATTAAAGTGCAGACCACGTCATAAATTCAGGTTGGTAGGGTTTCGATCGATTGAACAATGTTCGATCCCTTGAACTTTGGGAATGCTCGATCGCTCGAAAGAGCCTCGATCGATCGAAGGTAAAATTTCTCTGCATAAATATTTATTGAAAATACAAGGTATTACATATATCCTTGGGATAAAAGTCTTTCGAAATCCAAGGGAAAGATAATGGGATTGTCTCAAGTGGGTTATATCGATAAGGTGCTAACTAGGTTTTTCATGGATAATTCGAAGAAAGGTTTATTATCTTTCAGGCATGGTATAGTGTTCTCCAAGGACCAGTGTCCAAAGACACAGGAGGAGAGGAATCGTATGCCAGGAATTCCCTATACTTCGGTAGTGGGAAGTCTCATGTATGCGATGTTATGCATTAGACCAGATATCTGCTTTGCCGTTGGCATGATGCGGATATCGCATTTTTTCCTACCCGCAGCATTTTTATTTAAAACATTTTCATATTCAAATTCAAAAAAGAGTCACCACTTAATTTTTTAAAGGGAAATTAAGAAACCATTTTAAAGCAAACTATTCTTTTTGGAAACCAGAGATTAACTAGGACCGGGGATTATGGAATGAGAGAGGAAGGAGCCCGGTGGACTAAAACACCCTATCTCATCCTATCTTGCGATAGGCCTCTACTCAACATCCTTTTAATTAAATTACTAATCTAAATGTGCCCTCAACTAATACATATGTATACATATACATTACAAAAGCATGTCTAAAAGGGTGTAAGACTACAAATGAGAAAATATCACTCAAAAGCACATATTTCAATTAGCAAACAATATGATGTGCATTTAGGGAACTAGGAAACTTACCCGGGATCTAGCAGCGAATATTTAAACGTGTAATGCATACAAAAGTAGAAATCCTAACAAAAGGGTCTCTATACACATATACACATAAGGCAAATCTTAATTCTAAGGTGTCGCACATGAAGTCGAAAATCAATCAAATTAAGAAATAATTAAACTAAAGAAGAGTAAAAAACAAGGGTTAGTCCACATGCTTTAGAAAGGATATATAACATCAAACAATCATCCCTGAATGTCTAGCTTAATTCTATCAAGTAGAAGAAATAACATAATTATGAATTCTAATATCAATCTATATGGATGAATGTATATGATTACATAGATATGAACAAGAATAAGCTACTGGATTATTCCTTGATTTGGATCATTTAAACTCTGTATTTAAGCTTAACTAATCATTACTAAAACATGGTTTAAGCCCTAAGGGATGGAAAGATCATTTGAACCATTATTTGCAAAGTATACCGAATCTGTCCAAAAATTCTGAAAATTACAGAGAACAAGTCAAGGCTTTAAAAATTAGGAAAGTATAGTTCCCATTGTTTGATGTCAACTAATATTGGACACGAGAAGCCTCTACGAGTCTAGTTTCCAACCCAAAAAGAAAAGTTAAAGATCAACAGTTCAATCTCTGGGAATTGGACAAACACTAGACATCACTCAGAACTTCACAACTATCTATCTAGAGTTCTTATATGATTTTCTAAAAATAGTAAAAAAAACAAAAAATTAGAAACACTTTGATCTTTTTAGGGCATCTTCCTAACACATTAAACTACCCATAAAATATTATTTGAGGCTAAAAAAACTTGATTAAGGCTCTAATTTATTTATTTCAAAGAGGTCTTACTGTTCTAAAATTCTTGACAAATTGTTGTTGTGAAGAGTGGTAGAACTTTGAGTTATTGACACTTTCCAGTTGGTTTTATTTGATTCCAACGGTTCATTATTTAACTAAAAGTATTTGATCAAAAGTGGTTAATGAACTCACTGCACCTTTGTCAAATATACCTTTTACTTGCTAACTCCAACTACCAAGCCATTAAGTTTGGCTTAGTTTAAACCACTTCTCCTACCATTTGATGGTCATTGGAGGTTAATGGCACCTAGACTTGATAGATTTCAATGAAGCATGGAGAAGCTTCATGAAATCTTAGGTTAACAAGCTCAAACCATAGGAATTAGATTTGGACTTGCCAACCAAACATGCTACGTATCAACTCTAATCTTCTTATAAATCATGAACTTACAAGAAGGCTAGAAGGTTTCAAGTCAAGAGATTCAAGTAAGACATTGAAAGTCTCATGGATCCTAAGAGATGAATACAATCAAAAAGTAGAGACCCAAAGTTCAAATATTATCCAAATTAACATGCATTTAAAGAATAATCAGTCTAGAGTCTACCTCTAAATATCTTCAAATTAGTGATTTTGAAGGATTTCCACAAGTTAATCAAGCTCTTCGACTCTAACTTACACACAACTTCTTCTGTTAAGCTTCAAAAGTGACTCTTAAGTACATTTAGAAAATTCTCTAGAGGTTTAAGAGAGGGAGTATCAAGATAAGGTTGGAAGATTCAAGAAAATCATCTCCCTTTGTAATGGGATATTCACCCTCTTATATAGGCAATTTTTAAGAGGTATTTCAATCATTTCATAGTAAAAAACTTGATCTCATACGTCCTTTTGTAGGTACAAAATGTGTTGTATTACAGCTATCTACTGGAAAATGCGCCACTCACTGGAGATGGAATCGGCACTTGGTGAGTACCGGAACAGCACTTGACGAAAGTCGTGCAGCATTCATTAATTACTGTACCAGCATTCAGTGAATGTCGCGGACAACTCCAGGGATTGTCGTTTCTTCAATTTTGTGGTGTTTGAAGGAAATTAGCAGTAGTCTAACTACCATTATGGTACTTACTGTCTCCCTATCTGGAAATCAGTGAGTGCCGCACCGACAACCCGTGACTGCCATAGATTCTGCCGTGTTCTGCATTCGTCTACTTCCCTTTTCCTTCCTTTCTTTTATTTTGGGTTGAGGAGTCTTTTGAAGAGCTTGAATCACTATTAGAAGCTCTAGATTAGTCGGACATTGTCATCATCAGATTTAGAGGTAGCACTCCCCTTAATTCTGCATTTGGTCAAAATCGGGGTGTCTACAATTTGCCCCTCTTTGACGGAGCTTGTGAAGCAGCACTATCACAAGCTCCGTCAAAGAGGGGCAAATTGTAGACACCCAAGTGAACGTCAAAGCTTGTATGAAGACACACCTTTGATCAAACTGACGAATTTAGGTAAAAACGCATTGCAAAAGAAAATAGGCACGCAACATGGTTCCGGTCGGTCATGCTCAATGATAAGCTACCTACGTATCCATCCTGGAATCTGACCAAGACATAGTTTGGGCAAGGGAAAATATACACAAGCATAAGTAGCCATACGGATGAATACACCTATCTTATTGTGATGCAGGTGTTCATGCAAACGACAATGGTCAATGTGTTTTTATGGTCAAAAAATGATGCAATTCAAGATCACGCTATCCTGATGTATCCAGATGCAATACATACCTTATGCTACTTAATGCTTATGCTAGTCCTCCACAAAAGACGCAATCGTTTCTACCGAATGAACAAATGCAATTGACAGGGTGATGCTTCACAACTTAGGCCCCGGTGTCAATGCTGGCTTGCTCTAATCCGTAGCCATTCAGCCCTATCGGATATGTTTGCTCTATTTCATGCGTTTACCAGATGATGTATGATGCATGATGCGGTAACCAGAGAAAATTCTTAGAGATTGGCCAACACAAATCTGTTGCAAGGACCGAGAATGCAAATCTGTTACATTCTTAAAATTTTGATCATCGTAAATTTGTTACGAGGATCGAGAATATAAATCCGTTATGTTCCCAAAATTGGGGTCTATGTAAATCTGTTGGGAGGATCAAGATTGCAGATCTGTTATATTCTCAAAATTTTGATCATCGTAAATCCGTTACAAGGATCGAGAATATAAATCCATTATATTCCCAAAAATGTGGTCAACGTAAATATGTTACGAGGATCGAGAATGCAAATCCCTTACATTCTCAAAATTTTGACCACTGTAACTCTGTTACGAGGATCAAGAATATAAATCTGTTATATTTTCAAAAATGGGGTCAACGCAAATCCGTTGCGAGGACTAAGATTGCAAATCTGTTACATTCTTAAAATTTTGTTCATCGTAAATCTGTTACGAGGATCGAGAATATAAATTCGTTATATTCCCAAAAATGGGGTCAACGTAAATCTGTTACGAGGACCGAGAATACAAATCTATTACATTCTCAAAATTTTGATCATCGTAAATCTGTTACAAGAATTGAGAATATAAATCCGTCATATTCCCAAAAATGGGGTCAACACAAATCTGTTGCGAAGACCAAGAATGTAAATCCGTTACATTCTCAAAATTTTGGTCATCGTAAATCCGTTACGAGGATCGAGAAAATAAATCCGTTATATTCCCAAAAGAGCAAATCTGTTGCGAGGACTGAGAAATACAAATTTCTTTACATTCTCAAAATCCAAGAGTTAACCATATTCAGATTATTTTGGAGACAAACAGACTCAAATCCTTTTAATTTTTCAAAATCAGGAGTCGAACAGATTCAAATTCAAATTCCAGAATCAAGCAGAATCAAATCATTTCAATTTAGGCTCAAAGATTTCTGAACTCCTCAAAACAGGGGTCTAGTCATCCTAGGTCAATTTAGATTCTAAAATTGGGCAACAATTTGTCCCAGAATGAACAAACAATTTAGGAGTCGGTTGGACTCAGAAATCTTTTAGGGGGAAAGGGAGCTAAAAAAGGTAAACTCTGGGGGTTTAAATATGAATCTCGGGACCCAATTTGAATTTTGGGAGAAAACCAAAGGCTTTCTAACCGCCATAAACGTGGCAGATGCCTACAAACGCGACAGTCCGTGAATGCCATACGACACTTGCAGAATGCCGCTGCGGCACTATAGACACCCCAATTTTGACCGAACTATTAAACTTAGGGGGATTTACCTCTTAAGATCAATGATGAATATGTCTCATCGAAATCAAGACTCTTACAAGCAATCTGATTCTCTTCCAAGAAGACTCTTAGTCAAAAATCGCCCTTTTCAGCCAAAAAGACCAATATTCTCATCTACCCGTCACCTTGTAGACCACGAGTTTTGAACACGTATAGAAACATGACATTGTTCTTGAAGCATTTTAAAACCACTTTTAAAAGGAGAGAAATTCAGCATGAACCCTGAAAAAAGTCAACAGTTGACCCAGTAAAAAGTCAATGGGTCAAAAGTGGGTCAATCGTTAAATTTTTGAATTTCAAGATGAAAAGTCCCAGTAATTGTTCATTAGGTCTCCCTTATGCTAGAAATAATTTTTAAGAATTTTTAAATAAAGGGGAACATTGAGAAATCGAAAGGTCTTCAAGAAGAATTGTGCAGGAATTATAAATTTTGCCTTCAGAGGGAGAGTTGACTTTTTTTCCTTAAAGATTTTGATTTTTTAGATATTTTAATTGAATCCAAATGGGGGTAATTACTTAAATACATTTAATGTCTTAAATAAATACATAAATTAAACAACATTTACTTAAATGACATCAAAATGAAATTAAGGTGCTGAATTGCTGTGAATAGTGTTGAATCGCTGTGCAGCGGCACTTAGAGTGCCCGAAAGGTAGTCAATGAATTCCGCTGCGGCATGCCGTTCGACACTCATAGAGTGCTGCAACGGCATTCACCGAGTGTCGCAATGGCATTCACCAAGTGCCGCAACCATCTTCACTGAGTGCCAGCCGTTGATAATTTGCATTTTTAAGTCAAAATTCTTTTTCAATCTTTGATCAAATGAATGCACCAAAGGATGATGTTTTTTGTGTACGTGTTTATTAATCTTAGGTCATACAAACCATGCTCCCACCATCCCTAATTGACCTATCTACCCTTATCTTAGCCCCTAAGATAATGAAAGTCTATAAAACCCCATTTTCTCTCATTTTGAGAGGTTGGAGACTTGAATCTTGAGTGAGAGACTTGAATCTTAAAGAGAGAAGCTGAATTTTGAAGATTGAGTTTGCTCTTAGAGAAATATAGAGAGACAAATCCAAAAACTCCATAGAAATCTTACCCAATTCACCCAAATTCCTCAAATCTCCATTGAAGAACCTTGAAGCTTCAAGGAATAAGAAGAAGAGCATTGCTTGTAAGGTTTGGATCTCTCCGAATCAATCAAATCATGAGAAGATCTAGAGGTTAAATCCTTATTCCTATACGTATTATATATAATTCAATCACAATTCATAGATCTAGGACTTTTCCACATTTTCAAAACTCTCTTCCTACCTCATTTCATCACACACCACATAGAATTGTGATTGAATCCTTTTTTCTTGATTTCATTGATTTGGGTCTAGGAAAGAGCTTTGGATTTAAAAGTATATAAAAGGATTTTTTTCTTTGATTTTAGCTTTCCAATAAACTTTGATTTTGTTTTTCTTTTGTTTATGACTCTCCTTAAAGGTTCATGGGACCTTCAATGTCCCATTTGAATCCACTTTGAGTTTGGTCCCTTGATTTTCTATGATCACATGACTTAGATGGAAATCAAGGTTGATTATGCTCACATCCACACATAACTATGGGATCCAAGTCTAGATCTATGGTTTGGACCTTCTAGTTTGAAATCTTCATGGAATCCTTCTCATATTCCATGAACGTTCATATGGATTCAGCTATGTATAGTCTCCAAGGACCATTAACTTGGGAGGAGAACTAATAAAAATGGATCTATATTCCTCAAGGAACATGTACTTGGGAGAGGAATTAGATATAGTTTGAGTTTAGATGAGATTATGAATACCAATTTAAGAAGAGGTGCAGTGAACTCATGAACTCACTGAGATCAAAGAATTTTAATTAAATCTCGATCCATGAGAACTGAGTGAATCCAATTGGAGAGTGTTCATAACTCACATAAGTATCATTAGGACCTTGGTCTTGATGAAATTCCATGTTTAGAATGGTTAGGCTTCATGATTTGTGAGTAGGTTACTTTCTGTCCAAAGTTTCAGAACAGTGAGTTCATTTTAAAATGAGTAGATCAGAGCCTTAATTAGGTTTTCTTAACCTCAAATAATTTTTTCTAAGTAACTCAATGTGTTAGGAAGATACCCTAAAAAGATAAAATTGTTTCTCATGTTTTTACTATTTTTAGAAAATTATACAAAAACTCTGGACAGAGAGTTGTAGATTCCTGAGTGATGTCTAGTATTTTCCTCACTCCAAGAGATCTAACCGTTGGATCTTTAATTTTCTTTTTGAGTTAGAAACTGGACTCACAGAGGCTTAACATACTTAAAAATCATTAAGTTCCAACAATTGGAAGTGTTTTATTTAAATTTTTTTAAATCTGGTCTGCTCTCTGTAATTCCTATAATTCTGCCACAGTTTCGATAAAACTTGAAAAATTCTAATCTTATGGTCTCCTAATGTCCTAAGATCTAAATCATGTCTTAAATAAAGTCAATTAAGTTTAAATCCAGAGTCTAAATGATCCAATTCAATGATTAGTTCATATCTCATTCTTGTTTATATCCATGCATTCTTCCATGTATATTGATACTTGTAGTTAGGATCTAACTTTAGGTTAATTTGTCTCTAATTGAACCTAATTGTGAGTTTCTTATATTCATGTTTGGATTATACTACCCCTATATGGACATTGCATTGGCTCCTAATTGAGACTTGCATATCTATAGAGATGATATGTTTTCAACTAGTTAGAAGGAATTCATAAATAAGTCAATTCCCTCCATGTTTGATAGATTTAATCTAGAAGTTTAGGATTGATTATTTGATATCATATTTTTGATCAAAGCATGTGTACTAATTTTTTTATTGTAGCGCTATTAAGGTACAACTTCTTGACTCCTCTCTAGTTAATTTACTTGTTTGATTTTAACTGATGCGACACCTTAGATTAGGTATTGCTTTATGTGTACATGTGATTAGAGACCTTTTCTTTTATTTTATTGCATGCATCACACGTTTAATATTCGCGGCGGGATCCCGGGTAAGTTCTTTTGTTCCCTATTGCATATCATATTGCTTTCTAATTGAATTACATGATTTTGAATGATATTTTATCGTTAGCAATCTTACACCCTTTTTAATATGCTTTTGTAATAGATATGTATATATGTGTTAGTTGAGGGCATGGTTAGATTAATAATTCGATTAAAAATAATGTTGAGTAGAGGCCTATCACGAGATAGGATGAAAGGGGGTTTTTTTATCCGCCGGGCTCCTTCTCCTTTCATTCCATAATCCCTGGACCCAGTTTATCTTTAGTTTCGCAAAAGATCAGTTTGCTTTTAAAATAGTTTCTTAATTTCCCTTTTAAAAATTAAGTGGCGACTCTTTGTATTTGAATTTGAATTTAAAAATTGATTTAAAATTAAAAGTGGGCCCAAATGCCGGTATCCACAATCTGGCAACTCTACTGCGGATCGAACCCAAAATCTCTGGTTTCGTAGACCAGAATTCTGATTTTGGGTTCACTTGACCATTAGACTTGTAAGCATCCTTTTAATCAAAATGATTAATTTTTGTATAACCGTTGCATTGCACTATAATGTTTCGCCAGTCGATTGCACAGAACTATGAATTTGGAGGCTCGAGGTAACCCGGTTGGTCAAGTTATCATGGGACCGTGTGATCACCCTTGATCTCGTACCATGTGTTGGTATATGAAGCATCCTATCTGATGTATGTCAAGGGTCCCTTATTTGATCAAAACCCGGCATTTGCATGGTAGCTTCCATAGCACCTTTCAAAATTAGAGAATCAATTCTTAAATTAGGATTATATGCTAGGGAGTTTTGTATGCCCGAAAGGGATTATTTGAGATGATGACGATGCTTTCTTGATGAGAGATGTGTAGCCCTTTAATCACCTTTTAGCAATTCCTTCTCATGTCCCACGACATTTGGGAATATGCCAGATTTTATTATAAGATTACACTGCTTATATCTTGTTAGCTAAGTATCATTGACCTTGTATGTATCCGAATTCATGAAAAGTATGGTGATAATCTGATCATGTAATCCTTCTTCCCAAAGAATTTTAAATACATCTGTGAAATTAAACAAAATTTTGACATCTTTATTCCAAAGTATTTAATCGCTCTTTCAAAAATTTTTGGAGTCCACTTTTCTAATTAAAATTCCAAGTCAAACCTTGTTGAGGTATATTTTCACATTCTCATCTTCGAAGGAAGAACCCAAAAATCTTGGGAATGGTTTTTAGGAGAAATGCTTTTCAAATGAATTTCAAAGCAAAACTTCAACCTGATCATCTTTGTTAAGAAATGTTTTCATTCTCAAAAGCATTCTCAAGAATTGTTCTCAAAAGATTTTTTCATCCAAAGAACTACTGCCCAAATGAATTTCAAAACTTTTCTAAAAAAAAAAGCATGGGTAATGAGGATCACAATGAAAGGAGAAGTTGGCGCACTTGACATGGGTGAGGATTTTATGTGCTTATGTGTTTATGTGTTAGGATTATGATTTTCTTTTCTTTGGCATTAAGAGTAGGCACACACACACTTGCATTTCATCTGTATGCCATGTGTGCGGTGCTTGCATTTAGCCACATCAAATCATCAAAGCATTGCATGCATGTAGAATACAAATTTACACAATCCTCTTTCCAGTGAAGATCAAAGTAATCCAATAGTTCCTCAAAATTCCTTGTCTCCTGAAAATCAATTCTGCATATGGACCTTTTACCTATCTATGTTCAAAGAGTGGAACAACTAGATCCCCTAGTGAGGACACTTCTAACCTTCTTGGGGTTCTTTTTCCTTGATTTTAGTTAAAATGGCACACAAAGGGAATTCTGGGGAAGTAGCAGAGTTAAGGGTAATTGTGGAACAACAGGTCGAAAACATGAACCGCATGATGGCTATATTGGAAACCATGGTGCGGCAGCCATCACCTGCAAATCCGCAAGAGGATTGGTTTGATGACCCAGAAGTTCAAAGAGCTGAGATGCCAAGAGTAGAAAAAGAGAGGACATAGAAGGAAAGAGCTGAGAAAGAGAAAACAATGACTGAGAAAGTAGAGAAACTTGAAAGGGTAGTCCACAAGGCTCAAGGAGTTGACACTTATTTGGTTGAACTAGAGGGATTGTATGAAGGGGTGCGGGAAACATTGCTTGTTGGTTTCAAGATGCTGATTTTTGACAAGTTTGATGGTACCGGTAACCCTCGCAATCATATACAGATGTGCATTGGGGCTTTCCAATCTAGTGGTTTGAGCACTACGATTTTCAAGAAACTCTCACTGGAGCTGCCCTGGCATGGTACCTCACGATCGAGCCAAGTAAAACTAGGATCTGGGAAGAAGTAGTGAAGTTGTTCGTGGCCCAATATGAATACAACCAAGAGATAGATGTGACAGTCCGAGATTTGGAGACCACCAGGCAGGAATATAATAAATCATTTGCTAAGTTTTTAAGCCGATGGAGGGTTAAAGCAGCCAAAAGGTTCAAAGGCCATCTGAAAAAGAGCAAATCAGAATGCTAATGAAAAATTTACAGTCGGTTTACCAAGAGAAGATGAGGTTCCAATCAATCAACACTTTTGCTGAGGTTTTTGATGTGGGGACAAGAATTGAAGACGATATCCGTGAAGGGGTAATCAAAAGGGAGAATCAGGCGAACAAATATGTGGGGCCAGAATCCGAGATTAACTGATTGGGAGAGAACAAATCCCAATTACATGCCTTAATTCACATTTGTTAGAATATTTTATCCTCTTTTTATGTATTTTTATTTCGTTTTCAATTTTAGAGCAGGTTTTGGAAGAAAACACTAATCCAGGCTAAATAAGGAGAAAAAACAAGCTGAAAGAAGCTGAAAAACCACATCGCGCGCGCGACCCGCTCGCGCGACCTCCCAGAATCGCGCTCGCGCGGCCCACTCGCGCGACCTATGCAAAAAAGTGAAAATGTGTATTTCAGTGTACTGAAGACTCCTACGCAAACGAAACTACCTAATTATGTCTGGAAAACTAAATACAGTAGTTTTAGTGCGAATTGGATTAGGAAAGCTTCCAAAACTTGCTCCAAATCTATAAATACTCAATTATAATTCAATTCTTGGGTTGGTAATTGTTATACACACAATACACAACCATAATATACAACAAAAACTTCAGCCATTGAAGAGAGGAAAGCAAGGAGAAGAAGAAGAAGACCAAGGATTCCCATGGCCTCCTCCATCAACCTCTTGCCGTTCATCAATTCTATGGCCAACTAAACTCAAGAACTAGGGTTCCAATGAAACCCTAGCCAAGTAATAGGGTGTATTTTATGTTTTTATTTTAGTTTTATTATGTATGGATGATAGTTACATATTTCAAGGATTTTTATAAATAAATCGTGCTTTTATTTATGAAATTGTTACTTTCAAAGTTTACTCTTGTCTTAGATCTATTTTGATGGTAGTGTGCTCAATGATCTATGCTTCCTGTGCTTGTTTAGATTATTTACATGTAATGGTGCTTAAATTGAATTGTGCTATCAAGCATCCGAATAGTCCATGCCTAGATTAGACGGATTATACCACAACCCTAGTTTAGTGTGGGATAATTCGTGCTAACCGAAGATGGATTATGTTGGTGTTTGAACCATAGTAATTTTCTTGACGGAGGAATTGGGCTTGTAGCTACAATTCCCCATTATCATCCAACTTAATAAGCTAAAGTTATTCGTAAATACCCTTATTATGAAGCTAGTGGTGGATTTGCAATCCTAGGTTCCTTAAACTTATTATAAAAACAGATATTTAATTGCTTTTATACTATAGATTTACTTTTATTGTTATTAGTTTAATTCAAATTAAATACAAAGTCCGTTTTTCTTAATGAACTAAATTTAGGTTTTAAAAATTAAAGTGCGTAGTATTCAATCTCTGTGGGTTCGACCTTTACTTCCACACTGAAAATCTTTTGAAAGTAAAGCATAAGTTAAGCATACTTTTATATCTTGATTTTGACAAGATCATTAATACTTTGGCACAACCACCTCAATGGAAGGGCCATTATCAAAAAGGTAATCGGTCGAGGTCTAATCAGGGATGATATGGAAAGACTGCTAGATTTGAAATACTGTTGAGTGTGGCATTAGAACAGGCAGTAGAGAAAGGATACTAGAAAAAGTTGGATCCACAACTCATGCTTGACCCCATCCCAAAGGGATATAACATTGACCAGTATTGTGCTTATCACCAGATGTTGGGTCATGATACTGACAATTGTATGAGATTGAAGCATGAAATTTGAAGCCTAGTTGAGAAAGGAGTTATGACACATGTTGTTGGGGAATAGTGAACTCGAAGGTTCAAATGATGCCAGTGAGGTAATAGTGTTTGGAATTACTACTGCTAAAGTAAATGTGGATGCTCTTAGAAATTTAATAAATTAAAAATCATCTGTGACACTCCAGTTGAGATCATGTCAAGTCTAGTATGGTAATCAAGTCAGGTCAATTAGGAGTCAAGTGTTAAGTCCAGTCAAGTCATCGAGTCAGTCTGTATCAAGTTTATTTTCAAGTATTTTTATCGAGTCAAGTGATGTAATCCTCCTTCTATCCTAGTTGAATAAAATCTCATTTTAGTTGATTCAGTGTGTTAAGTCATGAATGAGTGGATCATTAAGCCAAAAAAAGAAGAAAAGAAAAAGTCACTTTGTTCAAAAACATGAAAAAAAAACTGTGTTGATAAAACTTTGCATAGAAAAGGATCATTTAAAGATGTTCTCGCTCAATCTTGAAAAGATGAACTTGGAACTTGAAACTTGCTCACCATCCCCTTTTCTCAAATACCAAGCCTAAAAGATGAGCCCAACCAGTCCAAAGCCATAACTTGATCGTTGATGGTAGTCAAATATTTTAAATGAACTTCTTCTTCCAAAAAAAAAAAGAGAAAAGAAAGAGCTTGCTAGGATGAAAACCCAAAAGGGCGCCTAGGCAAAAGCGAGCACAAAAAAGGAGAAAATAAAAAAAGAGAACGAGCTCGCTAGGACGAAAACCCAAAAGGGCACCTAGGCAAAAGTTACAGCAAAAATAAGATGCGTGTTGATTTCAAAATCCGAATCCTAGCTAGTCAAAATCGTGAAGAGAATAAGAGATAGTGAGGTGGAGAAAAGAAAGAAAAAAGTAGAGAATAAATAAGATTGAGAATTTCTTAGCACTTCAAAGTACATCATTGGTACATGAATTATCCCAATGCTTTGTGTTGTTCTCAACAAACAAAAGAAATTTAAAATGAAAAGAGAGATTTGAAAGTATCAATTAAATTTTGTGAGAGACTTAATGGATAAGTGATAAGTGGGCCTAAAACAATGCAGAAATATTTTTGAGAAAGACAAAGAGTGATTTGGAGGGCTGATATTACTTTGTGAGTATAATAGAGTATGATTAAAGCACGATATGTTATGAGAGTTGTAAAGGTTGACTAGCTAGTGACAAGGTGAAAAGAATCAACCGCCACGAACAAAAAAGAAAAGAAAAGAAAAAAAGAAGAAAATAAAAGGGAGAAGAAGTTCATGTTCCTGTTCAAAGGCTACCACAAGCGACCCATTTCAGAAAAAAGAACCCATTGTACCCAAATGAAAACATAGCTCGAAAAACCCATCAATTCTTGAAGCCTTTTTCTTTCGAAACTTCCAGAGTCGATGAACTACGTTTTAACCTGATTCCCACTTGGGGATACATAGGCAACCTGCTCAGTTCGGTCATCACCCCATCATCTCATGCTATCTTTCATTCAGGCCTTGGCCGAACTACTTTGGACCTAATTCTTGCTCAGGGATAAGTAAACAAACCTCCCAAGGTTCTCGGTCCATAACCATCCCTAAAACCATAAGCATCACCCTTTTGCGCCTTTGGTCTCCTTCCTTCAGACTAGGGTCAAACTTGCGTTTGGTTAGAGCCACATATATATCGCCAAACTAGGGGCAAACTTCATTTGCTTAACACTTGACTCCTAATTGACCTGACTCGATTACCAGACTAGACTTGACATGATCTCAACTGGAGTGTCACAGATGATTTTTAATTTATTAAATTTCTAAGAGCATCCACATTTACTTTAGCAGTAGTAAGTCCAAACACTATTACCTCACTGGCATCATTTGAACCTTCGAGTTCACTATTCCCCAACAACATGTGTCATAACTCCTTTCTCAACTAGGCTTCAAATTTCATGCTTCAATCTCATACAATTGTCAGTATCATGACCCAACATCTGGTGATAAGCACAATACTGGTCAATGTTATATCCCTTTGGGATGGGGTCAAGCATGAGTTGTGGATCCAACTTTTTCTAGTATCCTTTCTCTACTGCCTGTTCTAATGCCACACTCAACAGTATTTCGAATCTAGCAGTCTTTCCATATCATCCCTGATTAGACCTCGACCGATTACCTTTTTGATAATGGCCCTTCCGTTGAGGTGGTTGTGCCAAAGTATTAATGATCTTGTCAAAATCAAGATATAAAAGTATGCTTAACACATGCTTTACTTTCAAAAGATTTTCAGTGTGGAAGTAAAGGTCGAACCCACAGAGATTGAATACTACGCACTTTAATTTTTATAACCTAAATTTAGTTCATTAAGAAAAACGGACTTTGTATTTAATTTGAATTAAACGAATAACAATAAAAGTAAATCTATAGTATAAAAGCAATTAAATATCAGTTTTTATAATAAGTTTAAGGAACCTAGGATTGCAAATCCACCACTAGCTTCATAATAAGGATATTTACGGATTACTTTAACTTATTAAGTTGGATGATAATTGGGAATTGTAGCTACAATCCCAATTCCTCCGTCAAGAAAATAACTATGGTTCAAGCACCAACATAATCCATCTTCAGTTAGCACGAATTATCCCACACTAAACTAGGGTTGTGGTATAATCCGTCTAATCTAGGCATGGACTATTCGGATACTTGATAGCACAATTCAATTTAAGCACCATTAAATGTAAATAATCTAAACAAGCACAGCAAGCATAGATCATTGAGCACACTACCATCAAAATAGATCTAAGACAAAAATAAACTTTTAAAGTAATGATTTAATCAATAAAAGCACGATTTATTTATAAAAATCCTCGGAACATGTAACTGCCATCCATACATACTAAAACTAAAATAAAAACATAAAATACACCCTATTACTTGGCTAGGGTTTCATTAAAACCCTAGATCTAGGTTTTAGTTATCCATAGAAGCAACGGATGGCAAGTAGTTGATGGAGGAGGCCATGGAAACCCTTGGTCTTCTTCTTCTTCTCCTTGCTTCCCTCCCTTTAATGGCTGAAAGTGTGGTTATATATTGGTTGTATAATAATTGCCAACCCCTAAATTGAAGTAAAATAGGTATATATAGATTAGTAACATCTTTTGGAAGCTTTCCTAATCCAATTCGCACTAAAACTGTTGTATTTAGCTTTCCAGACATAATTAGGCAGTTTCGTTCACGTAGAAGTCTTCAGTACACTGAAACACACGTATTTGATTTTTACATAGGTCGCACGCGCGGGCCGTGCGAGCGAGGTGGCTTTTTCAGCTTCTTTCAGCTTGCTTTTTCTCCTTATTTAGCCTGGATTAGTGTTTTCTTCCAAAACCTGCTCTAAAATAGAAAAGGAAATAAAAATACATAAAAGCAGGATAAAATATGCTAACAAATGTGAATTAAGGCATGTAATTAGGATCTGTTCTCTCCCAATCACACCCCCAATCCTACATTTTGTTAGTCCTCGAGCAAAGAGAAAATAAAACTACTATTAATAAAATTCCTAATCCATTTTCGTATAGATGACGATTGCATTTAGCTTATGCAAGAAGCCTTTTAAACCTCTACGTGTCCCCAGTCGGACGAGTGAAGTCTCGTGAGGGTTCTCGTCAACAAGTCACCCACAACCATCTTTATTAACTTATCAATTTAAAAACTTTTATTAAAAATGAAGAATATAATATTCAATACTCCTTCATCATATAACAAAGGTTTAGAAATAGAATAACGAACATAAAGAAACGGAATCAAACGTCTACCTACGTCATGAAAAACAATCCCAAGCACATGCATCGTATTAATCAATAGAGTTTCTCATAAAATTGCACGTGTGTGATATGGCAGTCAAATGAACACGCGCATATCATAAACATGGAATATACTTCGGATAACCATTTAACTATTTCTCGACTACGAATCTCACAATGTTAATTCCACTCTCAAATGAAACACTTACAAACAGGCGTATTTTTTCTAATATATGGGAGCAAAGGAAATCTATTTTCAAAACGATAAATGCTCACATATGACTCGAAAAAGATGCATGACACGAAAGAACAGTAGTTTCATGGATAGGACGCCAACAATTAAGAAAAATTAATCATTACCATGTTTTAATCCCCCTCCCATCCTTTATATATCCAAACCATGTTTCCTAGGATCAAATAGGACTTTTCAAAGGTTGTAATGTGGCTCGGGTAATGAGAAAGGATAGAAAGGATTTGTTAGGTAGTTTTAGAATGGCATTGTAAGGCATGTTCGATTTCTTTCATTCTCTCTTCCTCCAACTTCATCATTTCATTCTCTTCTTTTCATTCCTTTCAATTTTTTCTCCTTCTGTTTCTTTTTTTTTTCAACCTTATTCTTTTTATTTTTTTTTTGTTTTCTTTTCTTTTTCTCTATTCTTTTCCTCCTTGTTGCTTTTGAAACGAATATTCAATAAATAACAAGGCAACCACCCCAAACATCATCTTATTTTCTTCTTCTTCTCAAATGACACATCGCATTACCACCGCTAAAAGTTGATCAATCTTTCAGGGGTGAACTCCAAGTTGGCCAAATTGGAGCAAAAACAGGATAATGGTAATTAAAGAAAGAAATGGCATTTTAACGGTTCAAGGGGCGAACTAAGGAAATTTTTCATTTATCGGTCGGTAGCAAACAAAGAAGGCCTAAAATCATGTCCTATGGTTATATGGTTCTTCAATGTTTACAACGGAAGATTATTTAGCATGGTAACAAGTATTTTAACTTGACTATCAACCAAAACAAGAATAATGAGACAAAGCAACAAGTTAATGCTCTATTTCAAGTGAAATTTGACAAACACAAAATGTATTTATAACCCTCAATAAAAAAAGATAGGCTCAAACGCTCACTGGGTTTAGTCTCCACCTTGTGTTATCTAGAAATCCAAATCATATTATAGTTCACATCAAACATATATTCCAGTGACTACGTGCAGTGCATAGGTTTGCGTGCAAATCTAAGATATAAAACTACGATTCGAACGATACATGACATAAAACGTTTCATCATGACATCAGCAAATATTTAACCACATCTTCTCTTGTTTACCATTCTATAACAATCATAGTTACATAACAAGAAGTGTCGAATCAAGATTACAAAAACATCAGTAATATTATTTATTTAAGCAGAAGAATCAAAAATTTTTAAAAATTAATGCATAATAATGTGCATGTGTGTGCATACCCCCAAACCTAAACCTTTCATTGTCCCCAATGAAACAAGAAAACGAAAGAAAGGAAAGTACGTAATGTAGGAACGATAATACCTCAATTTCGGCAAACACAAACCAGGTGAACGTATAATAATATGGAATCAAAGTTCAATTACTCCATACGGAGCACTATTTCACCTGTTAATACTTAACAAAAGAAAGTTAAACAAACAAATAAATAATAAAAGCTAACATATAAGTTTTTTTTTTAATTAGAAACTAAACTACAAGTAAAAGAACGTAATGAAAAGAAAACAAATAGAAACAAAACTATCTAAACAAAGACAAACTTAAATGAAAAGGACTGAAAAGTACAAACAGAAAAGAAAATAACTAACCAGGTGCGGGAAACAGAAGGTAAAAGAACAACAAGAAAAAGTGGGAAATCCCCACCTCACGCGAGCGACCCTCGCTTGCGCGAATCCCTCCGCGAGGTAGACCTGAGGCCTCTTTATTATTTTTTTTCAGAAAAATTTCTAAGGCACAAGCTCGCGCGAGCGGACCCCTCGCGCGTGCGAATTCAAGCGCGAATAGATACTGAGGCTATATATATATAAAAACTTGAAAAATTTTGTCTATGGGAGAATCTCGCGCGAGCGGGCCGTGCGAGTGACATGTCGCGCGAGCGGGTCGCTCGCTCAACTTTGGTCTTTTCCTCTTTTTCTTTATTTTAATGTAATTAAGTGCAAAATGATTTTACTCCGACCCCCAAACTTGTTCAGAAAGCTCAAAAAGAACTCAAAATCGACCAAAATAATCAAAAATAAGAGAAACCGACAAAATAAAGCTTGGGTTGCCTCCCAAGAAGCGCTATCTTTTACGTCTTCAGCTAGACCAAGCTAGCTCAAGACTCATGGAGGTCGTAACTCAGACTTTGAACCTCTTAAGATATCAGGGAGACTCTGGTGGAAAGCAAAAAGAACATCACTATGAGTCAATTCATTTAACGGTTCATCTTGCTCATGTTCACATTGCTTTCTCACCTTCTGAGTAAATTCATCGTTAGGGTCCAGGTTATTTGCATTCATCCTCTCATTACTCACTATATTATTCTCCTTACCCATGTGTAGTGCATTAGTAGGTTCAATTTATCGTATAACCTCACTACCCTCTATACATAGATAATCATCGTCTTTGGGAGGTTGATCGATAGCGTTAAACACGTTTAATTTTAAGTTCAAATTCCCGAATGACACTTTCATCACCCCCGTTCGACAATTGACACGCGCATTAGCGGTGGCTAAGAATAGACGACCAAGAATGACAGGGGTGTGCTTCCTAGCATCTAGGACAGGTTCAGTGTCAAGGACCATAAAATCGACAGGATAAAAACATTGATCAACTTTAACTAAGACGTCCTCGATGATTCCTCTAGGTACTTTGACGGAACGATCCGCCAATTGAATAGTAGCGGCCGCAGGCTTAAGTTCACCCAGTCCTAGCTATTTATAAACATTATAAGGTAAGAGATTAATACTCGCACCTAAGTCAAGGAGTGCCCTATGGATGACAGTGTCACCTATGACACATGAAATAGTTGACGTACCAGGATCCTTATAATTTGGAGGTGAGTGTTGAAAAATAGAACTTACTTTTTCCGTGAGAACGACCTTTTTTGGAGTATGACTACGCAATTTACGTTTTTGAGTGCATAGGTCTTTAAGACATTTAGCGTAAGCGGGAATTTGTTTAATAGCATCGAGGAATGGAATATTGATTTTAACTTGTTTAAATACGTCGAGTATATCCTCAACCATTGACCCTTTCTTTGGAAAATTTGATGGTTCATCAACGTTAGGTGGAAAGGGCAATTTTGGTATATGATTAGTCAGGGTCGTTTCTTTTTCTTTCTTATTTTGGCTCGTGTCCTTACCCTTCTTTGTATTAGAGTTGATTTTCATATCTATCACATTCTCATTCGGAATTTCTATTACCTCTTCCTCTCGTGTAGTCAACCTAGTTGAGACGGTGTTTACTTGCTCATTCGACCCCTTAACCTCGTATTGTCCCTTAGGATTTTGAATTGTTTGACTAGGCAACGTCCCCTCATTTCTACGACTCACTACAGTAGCTAGTTATCCCATTTGGGATTCAAGCTTCGCAATGGATTGTGTGTGTGAGTGCACTATTTGTGCTTGTGCCTGTACTTGTGTTTCGATTTTATTAAGGGACGCCAACACCTTTTCCTCAAAAACGTTACCCCTTGGAGGGTTCGGATTAGGAGGCGGTTGTTGGTATTGATTAGGTTGAAACTGAGGTCGATATGCATTAGGAAAATTAGTCGCCTTATTAGGATTATTATTATTATTTTTCCACAAGAAGTTAGGATGGTTTCTCCATGGCGCGTCCAGATTATTAGTAGTCAAATTATAATTATTTCGTGGGTATTGTTGAATAGAATTAATGTGTTACTCCACGAATTCCAGAATTTGATTTTCGATGGACATGCAAGGATAGAATGTGATGGATCGGAACATATTGCACATACTTCATGAGCGGGTGAGGCTGTCGTTTGGTTCATTGTTAAAAGTCGGTTAAGTTTTTTAGATAGTGCTTGAAATTCTATTGAGTGACTTGACTCAAACTTTACCTATGTTTGGGTTGCAGATGATACCCCTCAGAACGTACCGACACAGCCTGATGCATCGAGTTCTCGCTTAATGTTACAAAAATTTTCCAGGCCTCATCGGTACTTTTGTGTAGGAAGGTACCTGCACAAACGGCATCGACGGTATTATGGACTGAGGGAATAAGTCCCTCGTAAAAGACTTGCACTAATTGCCACTTAGGAACCTGATGATGTGGGCATGAACGTAATAATTCTTTAAACTTTTCCCAAGTATCATAAAGTGTTTCCCCATCTTGCATCACAAAGTTTATTATGGATTTTCTTATCTGACTCGTACGCATAATAGGGAAAAACTTTTGTAAAAATGCGGTGTGTAAGGCATCCCATGTTCTAATTGTGTTTGGCTTCAAAGATTGGAGCCAATACTTCGCTTTATCTTTTAAAGAGAATGGGAAGAGCCGCAATTTTAATTCATCATTAGTTAAGTTTTGAATTTTCAAAGTCGAGCATATATCCCAAAAATCTCCTAAGTGTTGATATGGATCTTCATTTAGATGGCCATGAAAAGATAGAAGTAGCGAGATGGTAGACGACTTTATCTCAAAGTGAGATGCCGACACCTCCGGTAAATCAATACATGTTTGTGGCATGTAAGTCATAAGAATAAAATAATCTTTAAGTGGAGGAGGTGGCAGTATATTAGGGTTATTTCGATTGTTTCTGTTGTTTTCGTCGTCGGCCATTGGAATAGGTTTTATGTTAATAAATCGAGTTTTCCTTAACCTTTTAAGGGTACTTTGAATTTCGGCCTGAAATAACGACGACGGTTTCGGAGTCCGACTGACTATAAGGGTACGTTCAAGTTCAGGATCAATAGAAAATAATTCAGGTTTACTTGAACGCATACCAAACATAAACTAAAAAGAAAAAGAAATTAAAATAAGGACTGACTCAACAAATACAAAAATAATCACGCAAATCAGACAACAAGCAAGCACACAGTACTACTATGATGCATGTAATTATCCTTATGCAGTGATTCGCGTCAAAGCCCAGCGCCCCGGGTTTCCTAGCTAATGCAGTGCTCACTCCACAACTAACCTAATGCAAGTAATTGCGTCTTAGCGCCCTGACTTACAGTGATTTGATGCGAAGTTTCAAAGAAAGCGATTTACTTGAATTTTATTTATTTATTTTTTTTTCGCGTAAGCTCCTTTGACGTGCACAGCTGCTCCACTCGAAACGCTAGAATTTTGAGTTCCTAAGAAATTACAAAAATAAAAGAAAAGTTAGTAACTCAAAACAAAAATGAAAAATTAGAAAAAAAAAAAAACCTAATCTAGTATTTGCGAATTAACTAAACTAAGATTCTAAAACTAAAGGTAGTAATGCAATCTCCGGCAACGGCGCCAAAAATTGATCTTGTCAAAATCAAGATATAAAAGTATGCTTAACTTATGCTTTACTTTCAAAAGATTTGCAGTGTGGAAGTAAAGGTCGAACCCATAGAGATTGAATACCACGCACTTTAATTTTTAAAACCTAAATTTAGTTAATTAAGAAAAACGGATTTTGGGTTTAATTTGAATTAAACTAATAACAATAAAAGTAAATCTAAAGTATGAAAGCAATTAAATATTTGATTTTATAATAAGTTTAAAAAACCTAGGATTGCAAATCCACCACTAGCTTCATAATAAGGGTATTTACGGATTACTTTAACTTTTTAAGTTGGATGATAATGGGGAATTGTAGCTACAACCCAATTCCTCTGTCAAGAAAATAACTATGGTTCAAGCACCAACATAATCCATCTTCGGTTAGCACAAATTATCCCACACTAAACTAGGGTTGTGGTATAATCCGTCTAATCTAGGCATGGACTATTCGGATACTTGATAACACAATTCAATTTAAGCACCATTACAAGTACAGCAAGCATAGATTATTGAGCACACTACCATCAAAATAGATCTAAGACAAGAATAAACTTTGAAAGTAATGATTTAATCAATAAAAGCACGATTTATTTATAAAAATCCTCGGAGCATGTAACTGTCATCCATATATAATAAAACTAAAATAAAAACATAAAATACACCCTATTACTTGGCTAGGGTTTCATTGAAACCCTAGATCTAGGTTTTAGTTATCCATAGAAGCGGCGGATGGCAAGTAGTTGATGGAGGAGGCCATGGAAACCCTTGGTCTTCTTCTTCTTCTTCTCCTTGCTTCCCTCCCTTCAATGCCTGAAAGTGTGGTTATATATTGGTTGTATAATAATTGCCAACCCCTAAATTGAAGTAAAATAGGGTATATATAGATTAGTAACATGTTTTGGAAGCTTTCCTAATCCAATTCGCACTAAAACTGCTGTATTTAGCTTTCCAGATGTAATTAGGCAGTTTCGTTCGCGTAAGAGTCTTCAGTACACTGAAATACACGTATTTGATATTTACACAGGTTTCGCGCGCGGGCTCCGCAAGCGAGGTGGCTTTTTCAGCTTCTTTCAGCTTGCTTTTTCTCCTTATTTAGCCTGGATTAGTATTTTCTTCCAAAACTTGCTCTAAAATAGAAAAGGAAATAAAAATATATAAAAACAGGATAAAACATGCTAACAAATGTGAATTAAGGCATGTAATTAGGATTTGTTCTCTCCCGATCAAGCAGGTCACGACTACGGTCCCCCGATATCATGTGGGCGCCCCCACCATTCTAATCTAGTACAACCATGTCCTGAGAGACTATGTAGAGAAGGGTTTCCTCTACACCTATAGCCTGAGAGAGTGGATCTACGGTCGAGAGTGAAGGGTAACCTCCTAAAACTTTGACTTTTGCCTTTCTAACTTTGATGTTCTAATCTTTCTTTTATTAGTGTTCTGATTCAGGCCGATGGGGCACGGACACCTGTTGAGGCTCATGCGAGAGCCATGGTAAAACTCATATTGACCTTTTGTTTAAGCTTATTTTAACATTTTTCAAATAAATGAATCTTGATTATTGCAATCTCTTTCTTGGCTTAGGAGAAGAAGAACAGGGCTCTGGTCCTGCAAGTGAGAGAGCTCCACCAGCAGCTTCAACAATTCAGGATAGTGCATGGCAAAGCTCATGGAGGTGCTGGACGTGGTGGAGGCAGCAGTGGTGGAGGCAGAGGAGGAGGAGGTGGGGGCGGCGTGAGTGGTACGGAGTCAGAGGATGAGCCTTTTAGACGTGTCACCCGTCAGGCTCGAGGCTGGGCCGGGGGCTGATCTATCTTTTCTCTTTCATTTCCCTCTTTTATCTTTTGAGTGTTTTGGAGAGGACACTCACTTATTTGGGTGACTATATATATTTGTTTTGCATGACGACTCCTGGATAGCCATGGTAGGATAGGCATATACAAACTTTATTATGATTGCTTTTATCCTTTCTGCTTGTTTTTACTGAATACCGTATGTGTGACTATGGCTTGGTCCTTCCTTTTTATTTTCCTGTGATTGGTGAATGCCTTTTCCATTATTACCTTTCCTTTATATGCATGAATGAATGAATGTCTTGATCTTGTTGTACGTGATGCATGATGCACACGTTTTATTACTTTTATTCAGTGTTTTGTTTGCAAGTGGGCAGAAAATATTATAGACAGGCCCTAGCCAGGAATAAACTCCACGCAGCACTCGATTAATCCTCCGCGTCACTCACTGTATGCCGCTACAGCAGTTCGTAAATGTTGTACGACAATTGTCGACTACCGGATGGCAATATGTTGATTGCCGCAGTCATTTCTCAGGTACCGCTGGTAGGTTTGGGCAGATTCACTTGTATTTATACCCTCCTTTCCTCAAAACTCCGCAAAACACTCTCTTCTTTCATTCACTTCCTTCTCAAATGGCCGCCATTAGTTCCCAAACCCTCTTTCCATGGATGAATACTCTCTCTGGCATTGATAAGCTCAACTTTGAGTATTTTAGATTAAATGATCTCTTTGCTTTCTGAAGGATGCTTCTAAATGAGGACTTGCTTCGAACCGCTGTTCGGTGTTGGGACCCCTTTTTCCATGTCTTCTGTTTTGGCTTCCAGGAGGCTTGCCCTTTGTTTGAGAAGTTTAGCACCATTCTGCACATTGATCCCTCTACGGATCCGATAGTTCCTTTAGTGCAGGCCAGGTATGTCTGGGACCTCACTTCTCTTCTTCGTACCTCTCAGAATGCGGTCGACTCTTTTATTCATGACAGGCAAATTGACTTTGAGTGTCTTTCTTCCATCTATGCTCCTGTAGGGGATCCTTATGAAGGCGAGTACCAAATCACTTGGCGTAGTGCCTTATCAATAGCCATGCTCTCTTACGTCCTCTTCCAGTTATCTTCTAACATTCTCATACCCATTGTCTGTGGTTTGCTGGAGATAAGAAGAGTCATCATGTTGACCCTTGGCAAGACCTTGATCGGCTTGGATTGTGTTCATACTGCCATGGCCATGTTATCTACGGGAGCACCCTTCGTCTTACAGGTTTGGCTCATGGAATGCCTTGATCTCTTCATACACCCCTCACACCTTCGCGGGCCACTTCCTTATGACCGTATGGAGGTCCACTGCTTATTCCATTCCGTCGATGCTTGGCTTGGTTGGCTCTGAGGCCTTTCTGCTGGTGATATCTGCTAGGTCTGCCCACAGTGGTCTTACAGTTTTGTTGTCATACGACATCTGGGATGACCTGGTATCTGATTACCTGGTTGCATGCTACTACTTTCTATGTTACCAGCCGAGTGGTTCGTTCGTACGGGCTTATCCAAGATGTTACTGAGGATATTACTGCCGACTTCACTAGGAGTTCAGTCATGTGTCCGTCCACCGTGAAAGTTTTTGCTGAGGCTTGTTATGACAGGGTGGTCGCTCCCTTTTGGAAGATTCTAGCTTTAGTTGTTCCTACTACTGAGTACCTTTTATAGGTCCAGATCCTTGTTGAGAGACAGACGTCGTAGACATACATAGATGAAAGCAAAATAGGACGGAGCTTTATTTTGCAAAACATCTGACAAGTCTTACCTACTTTCTTGCGCTTTTGAATGTGATTTTCTTCTCTTTCTTTTCTAAGGGTGCGTTTTATGATTTAGAAAAAATGTTCTAACATGCTCAATCAATGTATTCACTCTTTCAATCTATCCTTAGGTTATGATGATCCTCATTTAAAGATCGTTTCTTTGATTTTCATTACTTTACTTTAAATCTTGCTTAGAAATTTAATCATTCTATGCCATGAATTCTCATTTGTTTTCTTTGTAGTACTTATTTTGACAGCCAAGGGATCCAGAGATGAGCTTAAGCTATTAACTAGGTTCCTTAGTTTTAGCAAACAAAGTTTCCCCCTAGTCTTGGGGCTTTGAGGTGGTTCCGGGCAAACAAAAGTTTGCCCTTAGCTTGGCATAGGGATTATCTTTGGGTTTTTCATGGACCGAAGGATTTTGAGAGCCTGCCTACTCCTCGAGTAGGTATCAGGTCTATAGTAGTTCAGTTTATGGCTTGACAGAAGGTGCCACTTGGGCGATTATTAATGACTGAACCGAGCAGGTTGCCTACGTATCCTCGAGTGGGAATCAGGTCAAGCGTAGTTCATCAAGGTGGGAGGTTTTAAAAGAAGAGTGGTTTTAAGCAAAATATTTCTTGAGGCGATCGAGGTTAATCGGCTGAATTCAACCCCGTCCAGGTCCATAAGACAGGCGGCTTCTCCAGACAGAAGAGTCTTAATGATGTATGGCCTGACCTAGTTGGGTTTGAATTTTCCTCTAGGGTCATAAACAGGCACTTTCAGTTCTTTGAGGACCAGGTCACCCTCAGCCAGCTTCCTTGGGCGAACCTTTTTGTTGAAAGCACGAGCTATCCTTTTCTAATATCCCCAAGTTTAGTTTATTGCAGCCAACCTCTTCTCATCGAGCAACATAATTCCTCATACCTTCCCTGGATCCATTCTAGCTCGGTTACTTCACACTCTGCTAAACCCCGTAGAGATGGTATTTCTACTTTAACTCGAAGGACTACTTTCATCGCATAAACCGAAGAATATTGCATAGCCCCCGTAGAGGTCCTTACAGAGTTCTGGTATCCCCATAGCGCGAACGATAGTTTCTCATGCCAATCCTTGTATGTATCTGTCATTTTTTCCAGGATGGCTTTGACATTCTTGTTTGCTGCTTCCACTACCCCATTTATCTGTGGTCTGTACGGGGATGACTGGTGACGTGTTATCTTGTATTTCTCTAAGAGTGGGATGACCTTCCCTCGAAAATGACTGTCGTGGTCTGAGATAAACTCATTTGAGACCCCATATCTGCAAATTATGTTCTTCTCTATAAAGCTCACCACATCCTTCGCCTTCAGAGTTGCATATGATGCAGCCTCCACCCATTTGGTGAAATAATCAATTGCCACAATTATGTACCGATGACCATTGGAGGCTTTTCAAATTATTTTGCCGATAATGTCAATATTCCACACAGAAAATGGCTAAGGCGTGGTCATGCTATAGAGTTGGGAAGGCGGGGTATGCATTAGGTTTGCATGGATCTGGCACTTATGGCATCTCCTGACGTACTCACAGCAATCTTTGTCTAAGGTTGTCTAATAATCCCCTTATTGGATTATCTTCTTTGCCAACATATGCCCATTCATGTAGGGTCCACAAACTCCTTCGTGTATTTCCTCCATCATTCTCTTAGCCTCCCTTCCACATAAACACTCCAAATTATACTCGGTATAGGACTTTTTCCACAACTTATCCGCATAGATCACAAATTGGGCTGAGAACCTTCGGATTGCCTTCTTGTCCTTTTCTGAGGCTCCCTCGGGGTACTCTCCTTCTTTAATGAACTTCTAAACATCCTTGTACCAAGGTGCTTCTCCTTCCTCTTATAGTGCTGCGATCATTTCGAACTAGGGTTGGTCCCATATTTCTATGGATAATGGAATCATGGTGACTCCCGACGGGATTTGTATCATCGAGGCTAAGGTTGCTAGGGAATTAGCTAATTGGTTCTCTTCTCGGGGAAGTAATAGAATGTTATCTTCTTGAACTGCACCTTCAAACTCTCTAAATAATCATGGTAGGATCTCAACTTCTCATGCTTCACCCTCCAATCACCCCACACTTGAGATATAATCAAATTGGAATCTCTAAAAACATCGATCCTTTCTACTTTTAAGGCCAGTGAAGCTTCCATCCCAACTATGCACGCTTCATACTCTGATGTGTTATTGGTCGAGTTGTACTTGAGCTTAACGGCTAAAGGGGTGGGGGTTCCATCGAGCGCTACAAGGATGATTCCGACCCCATAGCCTAGTTGGTTAGCTGCCCCATCAAATTACATTTTCCATAAGTTCTCCTCTATCCCCATAACTCCTTCATCTGGAAATCGAAACTCGCCCTTCTCTTCGGATTCTATTGCAAGGTCGGATAGGTATTCGGCGATAACTCTTCCTTTCACAGATTTGGCAGTGACATACTTTATATCAAATAAGCCAACATCATGGTCCATCGGGAAATTCTACTGGTTAAGATAGGTTTTTCAAACAGGTATTAAGTGGATCCATTCGAGAGATTAGGGTTATGGGAAAGGCTAACATTTAGTGCGTAAGGCGACAGGTACACTATACTAGGGCCCAACAGGCTTTCTCCAAGGGTGAATATTTTTGCTCATATCTGGTCATCCTCTTACTTAAATAATAAATGGCTCTTTCCACGTGCCCCACTACTCCTTCTTGGGCCAACATACACCCCATCGAATCTTCGGACATGGACAGGTATAGCAGTAAAGGCTTTCCGAGTGAGGGCGGTGATAGGACAGGCGGGTTTTGGAGATAAGTTTTGATTTTGTTGAAGGCTTGCTGGCATAGGGTATCCCATTCAAACTTCTCTCCTTTTCTAAGCAGTCTAAATAAAGGGTCACAGGTTAAAGTGAGTTTCGAGATAAAACGGCTTATGAACTGTATTATACCCAAAAATCCCCTCAATTCTTTCTCATTCTTTGGTGGCTGCATCTCAGCTATGGCCTTTATTTTGGTTGGATCTACCTCTATCCCTCTCTGGGTGAAAAGGAATCCTAGCAGCTTTCCGGTGGTGACTCCGAAGGTGCACTTCTGCGGGTTTAGCCTCATTCTGAATTCCCTTAACTTTCTGAAGAACTTTCTCAATACCTCCAAGTGTCCTTTCCTCTCCTTAGATTTCACAATCATATCGTCTACGTATACTTCTACTTCCTTATGGATCATGCTATGCAGTAACGTAGTAGCGGCTCGCCAGTATGATGCGCCCGTATTTTTGAGCCCAAACGGCATCACCCTATAGCAGTTTGTACCCCACGGTGTGATAAAAGTGGTTTTATGTCTATCCTCGGGCGCCATTAGAATCTGGTTATACACTAAGAACCCATCCATAAAAGACAGGAGCTCGTGCCCTGTAGTATTATCCACCAACACGTTAATGTGAGGTAAAGGGAAATCGTCCTTAGGGCTGGCTTTGGTCAAATCCCAAAAGTCGACACAAACCCTAACACGACCATCATTTTTTGGGACAGGAACATTATTGGCGATCCACTCAGGGTACTCGGTGACCATCAAAAATCCAGCTCTCAATTGCTTTTCAACTTCCACTTTAACCTTAAGCGCCTATTCATGCCTCATTCGCCTCAATTTTCTGTTTTACAGGTTTTGAATTGGGGAAGAAGGAGATATGGTGTTGGACTATTTCTGGATCGATACCTGGCATATCGCTATAAGACCATGCAAAAATATCTTTGAATTCATTTAATAGATTGATTAATTCTTTGCTTTCTTCTCTGCTAAGTGTAGAGCCAATAAAAATATTTTGAGGATTATCTTCATTTGCTAGATTAATCATTAGAGTGTCCTTAATGATTTTACATGCAGATTCTTTTTCTTTTTCAATTAATTTTTGCAATTCACTTGGTATTTCATGATCATCACATTCATTAAGCGGATTCGAGTAGGCAGAACTAGTCATATTTTCATTAACATTGCTTGGAGTGATTATAATAGACATTGCGATGGTAAGACACCTCATTTGGGCCATTGCTGACTCCAGGGAGGGGGAATACTTATTACTAGACTCGAAGACTTACTCTTTGTTGACTCCTTTCTTGAGTTCCAGAGTGTGGCAGCCTGGCAGATTCTCTGTTCCCATCTCGGCCTCTTCTTCAGTCACTTCTTCCCCAGGTTCTTCTATGTTCCCCTCGTCCCCTTCTTACACTGCATCGACCACACCCTTAGCATATTCCTTCTTGGTTTCAGCTTTCATAACCGCTTCTGGATTTTCTTCTTCAACCTCCGCACTCCCTTCACTCAATAAGTTCTACATAACCGGGCCATCCAACGCGCCGATCCAATCTTTGACAGTAGCAGTCTTCATAGGCATTTGCAGATACGGGTCCTCATACTCAGAGAACTCATGAGGAAAAAGATATCAAATCCTAGCTTCATACGATTGTCCTTCTGATTCAACCATGATTCTGGGAAGCCACAAAAGGGGAAATCCTCACCCTCTTTCACAAAGTACCTGTTAAGCATTTTCTGGTACGAGACCAATGGTGCGTCGGTTGCTTTCTTTTTCTCCCTCAGTTTACCCCAGACCATGAGTGTGATTCTGAGTAGGGATTTTTGGAAACTCCGGTAGACCTTAAAGATTCTTACCCAATCCTATACCTGGGAAGAAACCCATCTTTTTCATAATCCCTACGACTAACGGGATCGCATACTGATCAAAGTAGAGTGGCAGGAACTCTCTTGGATTCGCTTCTTCCAACATCTTGATAAACTCGAACCCACACAGACTTGCTTCTTCTTCCTGAAACTCTACCTCTAGAACCGGCACGCTTGATGAAGCTTCAGACAAATGGACCCAACTGTCCCCAAGGATATTAAAGAGTTTATTCTTCTAGACGCACTTGACCCTCTAATGGATCGTCAATGGTATGGCACCCAGACTGTCCAATCATGGCCTTCCCAACAGCAGGTTGAATGAAGCAGTTATGTTAATAACCTGAAATTTGACTTCTTTGTCGACAGGCCCGATGGTGAGACTGAGGAGGATTATTCCCATGATTGTTTTCTAAGTGTTGTCATATGCCCTCACTGTGGATATCGTATTTTTCCTTACCCACAGCTTTAATCAAAATCAAATTCAAAAACAAATGAGTCGCCACTTAATTTTTAAAAGGAAAATTAAGAAACCATTTTAAAAGCAAATTGATCTTTTAGAAACCAGAGATTAACTAGGTTCGGGGATTATGGAATGAAAGAGGAAGGAGCCCGTCGGACTAAAACACCCTCTCTCATCCTATCTTGCGATAGGCCTCTACTCAACATCCTTTTAATCAGATTTATTAATCTAAGCATGCCCTCAACTAATACATATATACATATACATCACAAAAGCATGTCCAAAGGGTGTAAAATTGCAATTGACAAAATATCATTCAAAAGCCACATAATTCAGGTAGCAAGCGATATGATATGCAATAGAGAACAAGTGAACTTACCCGGGATCCAGCAGCGATGGTAAACGTGCAATGCATGCGAACAAAAGAAAATCCTATAAAAGAGTCTCTAATCACATATACACATAAGGCAAAACCTAATTCTAAGGTGTCGCACGTTAAGTCGAAAAATCAATAAAATCAAGGAATTAAGATAAACTAAAGAGGAGTACTAGAAATCATACCTTGATAGCGCTACAAAACAAAGGGTTAGTCCACATGCTTTACATGATAATAATATGATATCAAACAATCAATCCTAATTCTCTAGCCTATACCTAGCAAGCAATGAAATCTAACTTTATCCAATTAATAATTCTAATTATAAGCATTAATGTACATGAATGAATGGATGTGAACAAGAATAAGACATGGATTTATTCACTAATTTGGGTCACCTAGCCTCTGGATTTAAGCTAAGTTACCATTATTCAAAGTATGATTTGGGTCCTAAGGCATTAAGAGACCATTTGAGTTGAAATAAATAAGATAAGACAAAAATAGTAGCAGTTTTTATGAATTACAAAGAGCAGACCAGATGTTCAAAAATAGAAATAAAATACTTCCAACGGTTGGTTCTGAATGATTTTTGGGTATGTTATGCCTCTGTGAGTCTAGTTTCTAACCCAAAAAGAAAATCAAGGTTTGCACGGTTAGATCTCCAGGAATACAGAAAATACTAGACCTCACTCGGGATTTTACAACTCTCTGTCCAGAGATCTTGTATGATTTTTTAAAAATAGCAAACAAGTCCGCATTGCTTCATTCGTTTTAGGGAACCTTCATAACACATTAAGGTTCTTATAAAAAATTATTAGAGGTCACGAAAACTTGGTTAGATCTCTGATCTATCAATTTTAAAATTGGTTTGCTGTTCTGAAACTATTCTGAAATTCTGGACAGATTGTGGTTGTCTCACAAAACCCATGATCAAACATTTCTAAACATAAAACCACCTTAAAACAAAAATTACAGTGGTAGAATGATGTGTTATTGATACTTTGCCGTTGGTTTCACTTGATTGCAACGGTTAGATTTTGAACTAAAAATCTTTGATCAAAAACAGTTTGTGGACTCACTGTTTTTATTTTGCTAGTTCAACTTTGTTGGTTAACCTCAACTATTTGAAGACATGAAGTTGAGATTAAACCAAACTACTTTTCTTACCATTTGATGGTCCTTGAAGACTAAAAGTCACTTTATACTTATGGATTTTGATGAAGTATGGAATGAACTTCTCAAAATTCCAAACAATGAACTCAAAAACCTTATAGACCAAAGCTTGAATTCAACTTAGTACTCCTACCATTTGATGGTCATGGGAGACAAAGACATGGTTAATACTCCTAAGTTTCAAGAAGAAAAAGGGAATGACTTCATTAAATACCAAGTTTAGAAGATCCAAGTCATGGGCATGGACTTGGATCCAACTATGTAAAGCAAAGTGATGATCAAATCTTGACTCTCATGTAGAGTATGAGCTTTACATGAAGTTCAAAGGATCATACTCAAGAGAATCAAGAGAGATATTGAAAATCTCCAAGACTCTCAAGAGCAGAACACATACAAGAAATTGAAGAGAGAATTAGAAGTAGAAATTCCTAAGCTTTCTTGACAAACAAAGATGACAAGAGATTTTAGTCCAAAAGAAAAAGAATAAACAAACAATCTAAGGCATAGGGGATCACCTCCAAATTATCCTCAAAGTATTCTTTGAAGATCTTCCAAACTCTTCTTCTTAGTTCTCTAAACTCTCTTCTCTTTTCTCTCCAAAATGTGTTGATGTAGTAGTTATGGATGTTCTCTCTTGTCTCCCTTGATGTATATCTCTCCTTCTCTCTTATAGGCAAAATTACCAGGTATTTTTGGTGAATTTCGGAGCAAAAACAGGTGTAACTCTCTCATTTGTTGGTACAATGTGTACTTTCTGAAATTATGCAGACTGCTACCCAGGGCGGCAGTCGACAAACTGCCGTGGCATTTCGTGAATGCCGCCGCGGCGGTTGCTAACTGTTGTCGCGGCACTACGTGACTGCCGCGCGGCATTCATCCAATGCCGCGGCAAATTAATGGATTGCCGCGTTTTTGTCAGTCTTACTTTATCAGTTTTTGTTCTTATTCGCATACGCATACGTATTGCTCTGCAGAATACAGACTTTAAAAGTGAACGGCAGTCAGAAATTTCTGGCGGCACTTGGTGAATGCCGGCACGGCACTCTGTGACTTCCGTGCGGCAGTCACTGAGTGCCGCGGCAGCCCGCCATGTGCCGGTTTTGGCTAAAATTCCCCCTTTTGGATTTTTCTTTTTTCAAAGCAAAATGATTCTTGAGGATATTTTCCGAAAATCGTGTTTTATACCTGAATTCTCCTAAATACCTGGTATTTTCTCTTTTCTGTGAAATTTTACCGCATTTTAGAGAACTTTCTGAAGAGCTTGGAATGCTTCGAATCTTCCGGTCCTTGTTATCATCGGATACGGAGGCGACACTCTCCTGAATTCGACGGTTGGTCAAAATTGGGGTGTCTACAGTTTGCCCCTCTTTGACAGAGCTTGTGGGGCAACGCGTCCCATAAGTGAATGTCAAAGCCTGTGTGAAGACAAGCCTTTGACCAGACTGTCGAGTTTAGGTAAAAACAAAATGCGTTACAAAAATCGGTTGTACGAACGGTTCATGCTGGTCGTGCTCGATGGTGAGCTGCCTACGTATCCCATCGGGAATCAGACCAGAGCATAGTTCAAACACGGGGACCGAACACACACAGACGCAAGTAGTCACACGGATGAATGCACCTATCCAATCGTGATGCAAATGTCATGCCATGGTTCTTTCTGAATTGAACCGGTTGTACAAATGTCATGCTCATCATGTCTCTCTTACGCATCTTGTGGGACGTGTTAGTTAAGGAAAATCACTTAATTCAGTGACCGATGCGAAGATCTCTTACAGGGGTCATGATTTTTTGATTTTTTTGATTTGATCTCGGGGGAAGAATATAAGTCTGTTATATTCCCAAAACGGGGGTTAACGCAAATCTGTTGCGAGAACCGAGAATATAAGTCTGTTATATTCTCAAAACGGGGGTTAACGCAAATCTGTTACGAGAACCGAGAATATAAGTCTGTTATATTCTCAAAACGGGGGTTAATGCAAATCTGTTGCGAGAACCGAGAATATGAGTCTGTTATATTCTCAAAACAGGGGTTAACGCAAATCTATTGCGAGAACCGAGAATATAAGTCTGTTATATTCTCAAAACGGGGGTTAATGCAAATCTGTTGCGAGAACCGAGAATATAAGTCTGTTATATTCTCAAAACGGGGGTTAACGCAAATCTGTTGCGAGAACCGAGAATATAAGTCTGTTATATTCTCAAAACGGGGGTTAACGCAAATCTGTTGCGAGAACCGAGAATGTAAGTCTGTTATATTCTCAAAACGGGGGTTAATGCAAATCTGTTGCGAGAACCGAGAATATAAGTCTGTTATATTCCCAAAAACGGGGGTTAACGCAAATCTGTTGCGAGAACCGAGGATATAAATTTGGGCCCACGGGCTTAAGTATTTTAATTTTCAAAAATTGGGAGCCCACGGGCTCAAATATTTTCACCTTTCAGAATTGGGAGCCCACGGGCTCAAACATCTCCAATTTTCAAAAAATTGGGGGCCCATGGGCTCATATATACTCTTAAATTCCAAAATTTGTAGTCAATGTGTACCTAAGAAACGACCCTGAGGGCTAAAAGTGCAATGAGGGCAATTTTTGGGGCCTCAAATTCAATTTTCGGGACTTGATTTGAATTTTTGGAGGGAAAGTAAATATCCTTGAACCGCCTTAATCGCGGCACACGCGATTTTCTGCGGCAGTCCGTGACTGCCGTGCGGCACTCACGGAGTGCCGTTGCGGTACTCGGCGAGTGTCGCTCGGCAGTTGACTGACTGCCGCGCACGGAAAAACGAGTGCCGCGTTTGAGCGGCAGTGGCTTAAACCGCCGGGTTCATTACATTTCTCTCATTCTCTCAACCTCTTTTCTCTCAAAATCTCTCTGGAGAAAAAATTTCTCTTTTTCTTTTCTTGCTTGGATATTGATCTACGACATTCACAGGTTAGTTCTGCTAGATCAGAGTTTGATTAAACCTGTTTATTTCATTGTTTTTCCGAATTTTCATTAATCTAACGCGCGGATTCTCTCTTTTTCTTTGACAGATTATAGCGAGTGGTTCAGGGCGCAAGAAGAAGGCCAGATACACTGCCACTCATCACCCGGACGCCACACTCCTACTGAGGGACCCCGATGAGCATTTGTCGGCCCGCGCGTTCAAGTGCGAGGTAAACGCTCCCTTTTTATTTTTCGCATTTCTTTTCCCACATTTTCTTCTTTTTGTGATTGTAACGTAGGACCGCCACTATTCTTTAGATACCCTGTCCCGAATGTCGTGCTCGTGGCGCCCCATGAGCGTCTCGAATACTTTATTCCATGCCTTTGTAAAGGAATCAAAACTTTAATCCTTATTTCTCGTGATCTTCGAAAATTCTATATATATAAAAAAAGAAACTAAAATAAGAAAAATGAACGTTATGCTTGAATTTTCCGAACATTTGTCCTTCATTTATTGTTTATTCACTGTTGTTGCTTTCTTCTTTGTCCACCCCCTAACAACAAACTTTTTTATTCTTTCTTGCAGCTGCAACCGAAGGTCCTGAAAGGGTATGGCAGCCTTGCTCATGGCCACGAGTGGTATACGAAGCTGAGCGAGACCGTACGGGGGCTTATTGACGCAGCAGGGTTTGGAGACTTCGTCAAACTCTTGACGAAGAGCTCCAACGACCTACAGCAGATGCACGCGTTGGCTGAGCGGTGGTGGGATACCACGAGTACTTTTCATTTTTCATTCGGCGAGATGACGCTGACGCCATTGGACTTCTCCATGATCACAGGGATCGCCTTTGGCGGAGAGCCTCTGAGGTATTTGACGGACCAGGAGTGGGACCAGATGGAGCCGTTGTTAGGGGTGGTTCCGGATGAGGCCTTGGTCACGGCCCAGTGGTTTATAGATACCTTCTGGGGGAAACCCGACTTTACCGACGAGCAGATGGCCTGAGGCTTCTTGATGTACATGCTGGGGTGCTCCTTGTTGAGCACCAAGGGTGACCGGATTTCTGCTCCCTTGGTGGCGTCGCTGGAGCGTCTGGACCAGGTCGCTGAGTTTGATTGGGCCGGTGCAGGGTTATCTATCCTGTACAGGCATATGAGTGCCATCTCCCAGGACAGGTCGGCTGCTACCAGCGGGTATTAGAGAGCATGGGAGGTATATTTTCACATTTTATTGCCCTTTTTATGCTTTCAGAATTTTATTCAATCTTGAGAAACTAACCCCCTCATTTTATTATTGTAGATCTGGTCCCACGAGTACTTTCGCATGATGTCTCCAGTGACACGTGATGCTGACGCCCTCGCCATGCCTCAGGGGCTGAAATGGGCGAAGGACAGGGTTGGGCGGAATACCGGAGCTCATGACTTTGTTTCGTTCAGGAACTTCCTGACAAACCTACGGGAGGAGCACGTACACTGGCAGCCGTGGCTCAGGGTGCTGCCCGAGGTTAGTGTGGGGATTCGAGAGTCGGCCGGGTATGACCCGACGAGACGACTTCTATGTGGGCCAGAGGGCCAGGCGTGGTATCTAGGAGAGAGGGTGACCAGACAGTCGCTAGCAGCCCCCAGATTCTTCATGCCAATTACCTCCTCCCGACTCTATGAGGGCCACGGATACTCTTCAGGGCAGCGAGTTCACGGCTGCTCGAGCCGGCTTCGGTATCCACGGCTTCTTGGACGATCCTGACGGATATGCGGCCTTTCGTGCCGCCAAGCTGATGCCGGACTTCCCTCTGATGGATGTGACTCGGGTGAGTAAATGATTCCTTTATTATCTCTGTGAGTTCTCCTTTTATTCCTTTTTCATGTTTTATTACCTTTGTTTGCAGCCTGTTCCTGCCGCGGTTCGACCCCCTGCCTTGCCCGAGTGGGACTGGACCATGTCAACCGTCTCATTCGGTGAGCCCCACGTGACGACGATCCCCCGGCTATCATGGGGTGCCCCCACTAGTCCTATCCATTATGACGTCGTCCCGCGTGCCTACGCGGAGGAGGGTCTGACGTACGCCCATAGCGTGCGACAGTGGGTTCTTGGGCGCGAGTGGATGGTAAGAGACTTCTCTCCACCTTTCACTTTCACTTTGACGGCGATTTTGATTGTCCCCCTTCTTACTAATCTTTTATTCTCGGGACTTGCTTTTCAGGCTGAGGGAGCTCGGGCGACTGCTGCGACCCAGCTGAGGGCCCAGGTATGATCTTTTATTCCTTTTATTCTCAGTATTTTATCCGTTATTTCAACATTACCTGGACTTATTTTTCTTATTTCAAGCGGAGGAGATCAGAGTCCTATCTCAGCAGGTGGGTCAGCTCCAGCAGCGGCTTCAGCAGTTTGGCATCTCTCTCAGCGATGCCCCCGGAGGTAGCAGTGCTGGGCGTGGCGGAGGCGTCGGCGAGGGCACTAGCGATGGCAGAGGCCGAGGTAGTGGGCGTGGAGAGAGTGGTGGAGGCAGCGGGACCGAGTCAGAGGAGGAGCCTCTTAGGCGCACGACTCGTCAGACTCGCGGCCGGGGTCGGGGTCGGAGCTGATCCTGCTTATATATTATTATTATTATTGTTTCTTTTGAGAGGATTTTTTATTTTGGTGGATGACTGTATATATACACATATGCTTTATTTTGATAGCTGCTCCCTGATGGTTGGTAGGATAGGCTTTCCTAATACTTTTATTATTACATTATTGCTTTTCACCGTATGTGTGACCATAGCTTGGTCCAATTCTTGCCGTATGGTGGGATCATGGCTTGATCCCGTCTTTATTTTGAATGCTCTTTCTTCTTTTATCTTTTTGAAAATAAATGAAATGAATGAATGTATTTGTACGTGTTGCATGATGCACACGTTTTTATTGCTTCTCAATTAGTTTTCTGTTTGAGGTGGGCTGATCGTGTTACAAACAGATCCTGGCCAATGAAAAACTCAGAACGGCACTCGGTTAGGTCTCAGCGGCACTCGGTGAGAGCCGCTACGGTAGTCAGTAAATGCCGCAACGGCATTCACTGACTGCCGCGCGGCACTTCATCGAGTGCCGCTGCACTTTATCGAGTGCCGCGGGTAGGTAGACAGCCTTAGTCTTCTATTTATATCCCTTCATTCTCAAAGTTCCGCAAAACACTTCTCATTTCTTCCCATTTCCTCTCCAAATGGCCCCCATTAGTTCTCAAATCCTCTTCCCATGGATGGATACTCTCTCCGGCATTGACAAGCTCAATTTTGAGTGCTTCAGACTAAACGATCTCTTCTCTTTCCAGCAGATCAATCTAAATGAGGGTCTACTTCGCGCCACCATCCAATGTTGGGATCCTACTCTCAATGTCTTTCGTTTCGGCTCTCAGGAGATTTGCCCCTTATTTGAGGAGTTTAGCGCCATTCTCCACACGGATCCTTCTGCTGAATTGATGGTTCCTCAGATTCAGGCCGGGTATGTTCGGGACTTAGCCACCCTTCTCCACATGTCTCGGAATGCGGCGGGCTCTTTTGTTCATGACAGACAAATCGACTTTGAGCTCCTTTCTTCTGTTTATGCCCCCATAGGGGACCCTTACAATGGTGAGTATCATATCATTTGACGTAGTGCCTTGTCGATTGCTATGCTCTCTTACTTTCTCTTTCGATCATCTTCAGACACTCTCATACCCATCGCCTGCGGTTTGCGGGAGATGAAGAGTGATGTTATGCTAGTCCTTGGTGAAACTCTGATTGGATTGGGCCATGCTCATGCCACTGGGGTCATGTTATCCGCTGGGGCACCTTTTGTCTTGCAAATTTGGCTCATGGAGCGTCTGGACCTCTTCATACATGCTTCCCATCTCCGTGGGTCACTTCCTTATGATCGCATAGAAATTCACAACTTGTTTCAGTCCACCGACGCGTGGCTTGGTTGGCTTCAGGGCCTCTCTTCTAGTGACATCTGTTGGGTTTGCCCGTCGTGGATCTGTCGCTCTGTTGCTGTACGCTTCCCTGGACGACCTGGCATCTGGCTGTCGGGTTTACATGCTACGACTTTCTACATTCCTGACCGAGTTTTCCGTCAGTTTGGACTTGTGCAAGATGCTACCGAATCTGTGACTGCTGATTTCACCAGGGGGTTCCCTTTGCGTCCTCCTATCGTGAAGGCTTTCATGGGAGCTTGGCCCAGCAGAATGGCTGCTCCTTTCCCGATGGTTCCTGCTCTGACTGCGACTACTACCGAATATCTCCTAGAGATCCAAACCTTGGTTGCGAGGCGAGCTTGACGGACACATGCATAATAAAGTAGACGAAAATAGGGAAAAGCTTGCTATTTTACAAAACTTTCTGACAGACCCTGTCTACTCTTTGTTTACGCTTTTGAATGTGATTTTTCTCTTCAAAAAGTGGTGTTATCTTTTTAGGAAAGTTCTAACATGTTCAATCAAAGTGCTCATCCCCTTCAATTAATCTTTTATGAAGAATTCTCCTTTCAAATGTCTTTTCTCGGCTCTTTACCTCGCTTTGAGTTTTGCTTTTAGGCTTCATTCTTTCTATGTCATGAACTCTCATTTGTTTCTTTACAGTATGTATCTTGATAGCCAGGAGATCCAAAGACGGGTTTTAGACAGATATCTGGGTTCCTCGGCTAGCAAACGAAGTTTGCCCCTAGCTTTAGGGCTTTGAAGTAGTTCTGGGCAAACGCCAGTTTGCCCCTAGTTTAGCACAGGTTTTTTCGAGTAGACCGAGGGCTTTGGAGAGCCCACCTACTTATCCCCGAGTGGGCGTCAGGTCCCGAGTAGTTCGGTTCAAGGTATGAAGGAAGACGCCGTTCGAGCAGTTTTATTTAAGTGACCGAACCAAATAGGTTGCCTACGTATCCCCTAGCGGGAATCAGGTCATGCGTAGTTCATCAAGGTAGGAGGCTTTGAAAAGAAAGGTTTCAAGCAAAATACTTCTTGAGGCGATCGAGGTTAATTGGTTGTTTAAATTCAACCCCGTCTAGGTCCATGAGATAAGCCGCCCCTCCGGAAAGGAGAGTCTTAATGATGTACGGCCCGACCCAGTTGGGTTTGAATTTACCTCTAGGGTCATAAATAGGCACTTTCAGTTCTTTGAGGACAAGGTCACCCTCAGCAAGCTTCCTTGGGCGGACCTTTTTGTTGAAAGCACGGGCTATCCTCTTCTGGTACCCCCGAGTATGGTTGATCGCGGCCAGCCTCTTCTCGTCAAGTAACATCAACTCCTCATACCTTCCTTCTATCCATTCTGATTCGGTTACTTCGCACTCTGCCAAGACCCTGAGAGAGGGTATTTCTACCTCAATTGGGAGGACCGCCTCCATTCCGCAGACCAATGAGTACGGCGTAGCACCTGTTGAGGCTCTGACCGAGGTCCGGTACCCCCATAAAGCAAATGGCAGCTTTTCATGCCAATCCTTATATGTATCCGTCGTTTTCCCAAGGATTGCCTTAACATTTTTGTCTGCCGCCTCCACTGCTCCATTCGTCTGAGGCCTGTACGGGGATGATTGGTGACGAGTGATCTTATACTTTTCCAAGAGCGGGATGACTTCTCCTTGGAAATGACTGCCATGATCGGAGATAAACTCATTTGGGACCCCATACCTGCAGATTATATTTTTCTCGATGAAACTTACCACATCTTTGGCTTTCAAAGTTGCATACGAGGCTGCCTCTACCCACTTTGTAAAATAATCAATTGCCACGATTATGTACCGGTGCCGATTGGAAGCCCTCGGAACTATCTCACCAATGATATCGATCCCCCATACGGAAAATGGCCAAGGGGTGGTCATGCTGTAGAGCTGTGACGGCGGGGTGTGCATTAGATTTGCATGAATCTGACACTTGTGACACCTTCTAACATACTCACAACAGTCTTTGTCCAAGGTTGTCCAATAGTATCCCTGTCGGATGATCTTCTTCGCTAGCATGTGCCCATTTATGTGGGGCCCACACACTCCCTCATGAATTTCTTCCATCATTCTCTTAGCTTCCCTTCCATATAGGCACTCTAGATTGTACCCGGTGTAGGATTTCTTCCATAACTTACCCGCATAGATCACAAATTGAGCGGCGAACCGCCGAATTGCCTTTCTATCCTTTTCTGAGGCTCCCTCGGGGTATTCTCCTTTTTTAATGAACTTTCACACATCCTCATACCACGGTACTTCCTCCTCGTCTTCCAAGGCTGCGACCATTTGAAGTGACGGTTGTTTCCTTACTTCTATGGATAGCGGGATCATGGTAGTTTTGGAGGGAATTTGGATCATCGAGGCCAAGGTAGCCAATGAGTCGGCTAATTGGTTTCTTCACGAGGGAGGTAGTAAAAAGAAATCTTTTGAAATTGTGCTTTCAAACTTTCCAGGTAATCATGGTAAGGCCTCAGTTTCTCATGCTTTACTTTCCAATCTCCCCGGACCTGGGATATGATCAAATTGGAATCTCCGAAGACATCAATCCGTCTGACTTTTAAAACCAAGGCCGCTTCCATCCCAATTATGCAGGCTTCGTACTCCGCGGTATTGTTGGTTGAGTTGTATTTGAGTTTGACAGCTAATGGGGTAGGGGTCCCATCGGGTGCTATGAGAATGATTCCGACCCCATAACCTAACTGGTTGGCTGCTCCGTCAAAGTACATTTTCCACAGCTCCTCCTTTACCTCCAATATTCCCTCATCTGGGAACTTGAATTCTCCTTCGTCCTCAGATTCCACAGCGAGATCGGCTAAAAACTCGGCGACAGCCCTCCCTTTCACGGACTTGGCAGTGACATATTTGATATCGAATTCAGCCAGCATCATGGTCCAACGGGAAATCCTACTGGTTAAGACGGGTTTTTCAAATAGGTATTTTAGTGGGTCCATTCAGGATATCAAGATCATAGGGAATGCTAGCATGTAGTGGCGAAGGCGACGTCGTACACCAGACTAAGGCCCAATAAGCTTTTTCCAAGGGTGAGTACTTCAACTCGTATCTGATCATTCTCTTGCTCAAGTAATAAATGGCCTTTTCCACGTGCCCCTCTTCTCCTTCTTGGGCCAACATACATCCCATCGAATCTTCGGATACGGAGAGATAAAGCAACAACGGTTTCCCGAGTGATGGTGGTGACAGGACAGGGGGGTTCTGGAGATAGGTTTTGATTTTGTCGAAGGCTTGTTGGCAAAGGGCGTCCCATTCAAACTTTTCTCCTTTTCTAAGCAGTTTGAACAATGGGTCACATGTCAAGGTGAGTTTGGAAATGAAGCGACTGATGAACTGTATTCTCCCCAAAAACCCTCCCAATTCTTTCTCACTTTTGGGTGGGTTCATTTCGGTTATGGCTTTTATCTTGGTTGGGTCTACTTCGATCCCCCTCTGGGTAATAAGGAATCCCAACAACTTTCCTGTGGTAACTCCGAAGGTACATTTCTGCGGGTTTAGCCTCATCTTAAACTCCCTCAATCTCCCAAAGAATTTTCTCAAAGCCTCTAGGTGCCCTCCGCTCTCTTTGGACTTCACGATCATATCGTCCACATACACTTCCACCTCCTTGTGGATCATGTCGTGCAGTAAAGTGGTGGCAGCCCTTTGATAGGTCGCACCTGTATTCTTAAGTCCGAATGGCATAACCCTATAGCAATATGTCCCCCATGGAGTGATGAACGTGGTTTTCTCCCTATCCTCGGGTGTCATGAGGATTTGATTATACACAGAGAATCCGTCCATGAAAGATAGAAGCTCATGTCCCGCAGTGTTATCGACTAACACATCGATGTGGGGTAATGGGAAATCGTCTTTAGGGCTTGCCTTGTTTAAATCTCGAAAGTCAACGCAAACCCTAACACGACCATCCTTCTTCGGGACAGGTACAATGTTGGCAATCCATTCCGGATACTCGGTGACCATCAAGAATCCAGCCTTTAGTTGCTTTTCAACCTCCTCCTTCACTTTAAGTGCCCATTCCGGCCTCATTCGCCTCAATTTCTGTTTTACGGGTTTCGAATTGGGAAAGAGAGGGATGTGGTGTTGGACTATCTTTGGATCAATACCTGGCATATCATTATAAGACCACGCAAAAACATCTTTGAATTCATTTAATAGATTGATTAGTTCTTTGCTTTTTTCATTGCTAAGTGTTGAGCCGATAAAGACATTTTGAGGATTATCTTCATTTCCTAGATTAATCGTTAGAGTGTCTTCAATGATTTTACATGTAGATTCTTTGTCAATTAACTTTTGCAATTCATTAGGTATTCCATGATCATCACATTCATCACATTCATTAAGCGCATTTGAGTAGGCAGAATCAGTCATACTTTCATTGATTTTGTTAAGAGTGATTACAACAGATATAGCAATAGTAAGACGCCTCATTTGGGCCATTACAGACTCTGGGTGAGGGGGATACTTATCACTAGACTCGAAGACCCACTCCTTGTTGGCTCCTTGCTTGAGCTCCAAGGTGACCCAACCTGGCAGTCCCCCGGTGTCTGTCTTCTCTCCCTCTTCTAATTCCAGCTCTTCTTCCAGCGCATCCTCTTCTAGCACATCCTCAACATCTCCTTCTTCGGCCTTGACCTCCAAACCCTTGTTTTCTTCCCCTTTTCCTTCGACTTCTCCCCCTTCCTTGCTCAACAGGTTCTGCATGACCGGTCCTTCTAGTACACCGATCCAATCGTCGACAGTAACAGGCTTCTCAGGCACTTACAGAAATGGATCCTTGTGTTTGGAGAACTCTTGGGAGAAAAAGATTTCGAACCCTGGCTTTAGGCGTTTGTCCTTCTGGTCCATCGATGGCTCTGGGAAACCACAGAAAGGGAAGTCTTCTCCCTCCTTCACGAAGTATCCATTGAGCGTCTTGAGGTAAGGGTCTAGCGGCGCATCGAAAGCCTTCTTCTTTGCCCTTAGTTCTTTCTTTGTTGGCTGATACCCCAAGGCGTGAGTGTGAGTCTGAGTAGGAATTCTTGGAAACTCCGGCAGGCCCTGAAGGTTCTTTCCCAATCCTAACCCCGGAAAGAAGCCCATCTTCTTCAGGATCCCTGTAACCACTGGACTGGCATGCTGATCGAAATAAAGCGGTAGGAACTCTTGCGGCTTTCCCTCTCCCAGCATGTTAATGAACTCGAATCCCCCCAGACCTGTCCCCTCTTCTTGCAGCTGTACCTCTAAGACTGGTGCGCTTGATGAAGCTTCAGACGGACGAACCCAGCTATCCCTGAGGATGTCACAAACCCTGCTCTTCCAAACACATTTGACCTTCTGGTGGATTGTCGATGGTATGGCGCTCAAACTGTCTAACCACGGCCTTCCAAGTAACAGGTTGAAGGATGCAGGAATGTCGATGACCTGAAATTCGGCCTCCTTCTCAAGTGGACAGACAGCGAGGTGAAGGAAAATTATGCCCATGACAGTTCTCTGAGTGTTGTCGTACGCTCTCACCCTTTGCTCGGATGGCATGAAAGTTGATTCGTCCAAACCCATGTGCTTGGCAGTTCGAAACAGGCATACGTTCAAGGCTGATCCATTGTCCACCAGACAGGCAGGCACAGTGTTACCCAAGCATTCTACTGTGACATATAGAGGCTTGTTATGCACGGGCCCTCCGGGAGGTAGGTCGTTGGACGAGAAGGTAATAGCTAGAGCCGGGATCCTGCTGATCATCCCCACGAGGTCTTCCGGCGCTGTATCGATAGAGACATCGGATTGATTCAAAGCATCCAAGACTGCCTGCCTGTGTTTTTTGGAGGCGATCAGCAGTCCCCAGATGGTGATGTTAGCTTGTGTTTTCCTCATCTGCCTTAAAACCCTATCCTCTTCTTCTTCTTCATTCACATTCCCTTTCCCCTTTTCCATTTCTCTCCCCGGGTGATCCTCTTCTAGTTCGTGCGGCTTGAAGTGTCTGCCTGACCGGGTTAAGTGACTGACTTCTTCTCTCATCCATAGATTATCGGTTTGCGAATTGACCTTCAAAGTACTCTCTAACACCTCTGTTTCCTTGTCGCTTTCGTACCAAATGTCGTCCTCCACTCGGCTCACGTCTTGCTCGTTGCTCTCTTGGATCCACCAATCTGACTTTTCCATTTCATTTTCCCTTAGCTGATCCCCCAAAGCACAAATCGTCGAGTCCTTGGGCAGCAGGTATGGTTTTCCTGGCCCCCCAGACTTAGTGATTAGCTTAGATGGGTCAAAGGTTGCTTCTTCTATCTTCAAGAAATAAAGGCCCCGAGGTGGCGGCACAGCACGATGGTTCGACAGAGGATTCTTGGTGACATTGGGGGCTTTGACAGGCGGTTTGGATATCACTTTGTTGTCAATGAGGTCTTGTATATCATGCCTTAACCTCATGCATCGATCCGTCGAGTGGCCTTTATGCTGATGAAATTTGCAGAAGAGGTCCCCTTGGAAATTTAGCGGAAGCGGACTTGGCAGAGGTCGTGGTTCCAACTGACGGAGATGCCCTTTTGCTAACAGCCTGTCAAGAGCGGTTGACAATGATACTCCCATATCTGAGAATTTTCTTGGTTGCTTATCCCCTCCTCCTCTTGGCTGATTTCTGGTGATATCAAATTTTCTTTCTGGCTCGCTAAGTGCATTGACATCGGTAGGGCCAGAGTGACCCCCTGAATGCCCTCCATTCGATCCATAACTGGGCCTCCGATACCGGTTTGGTGGTTCTTCTTTCTTGATCACTCCTTCTTGAATCGCGTCTTCTATCCTGGTTCCCACATCGAACACCTCGGCAAAAGTGTTGATTGACTGAAACCTCATCTTCTCTTGATAGACTGGCTGCAAGTTTTTCATTAACATTCGGATTTGGTCTTTTTCTGATGGCCTCTGTACCATTTTTGCGGCTTTCCCCCTCCATCGGCTCAGATACTCAGCAAATGATTCTTTGTTCCCTTGCCTGGTTGTTTCTAGATCTCGAACAGTGACGTCTAGGTCTTGATTGTACTCATACTGGGCCACAAACGATTTCACGACTTCTTCCCAAACTTTGGTTTTGCTTGGCTCAAGTGTAAGGTACCAAGATAGAGCAGCTCCTGTTAAGGTTTGTTGAAATAGAACGGCTATCATGGTAGTGCTTAGACCGCTAGGCTGAAAAGCTCCTATGCACATCCGGATATGACTGCGAGGATTTCTGATGCCATCAAACTTATCAAAAACTGGCATTTTGAACCCGGCATGCAACGTTTCGCGTACTCCGTCATACAGCCCTTCCAGTTCCATCAGGTAGGTATCCACTCCCTGAGCCTTGCGCATTACCCTTTCCAACTTTTCTATCTTCTCAGTCAGCAGCTTCTCCTTCTCATCTTTTTCTCTGTCCCTGTTGGCTCTTAGTGCGTCATTCCATTGTGCTTCCTGATCGTCGAACCAATCCCCGTCCCCTCCTCCCAAAGGCGGGTCCATAACAGGCGGATTCATTTGTGGTGGTCGGCGATTCAGTTCTTCTATCATTCCCATCATGCGGGTCATGTTCTCGGCCTACCTTCTCATCTGTTCCGCTTGCTGTTCGACTAATACCCTTAAACCGGACATTTCTTCGTTGTTTCTCTCTTCGGCCATGTCAACACGTCCTCTCCTTACTAGCCTTGCTGTGGGGTCCCTAAACCACGCTCGGTTTGCTATTTTCGCTCCTACAGTGAATTTAAAAAATTTTGTTTTTAGAAGACCTTTTACCTTTATTTTAACAAAACTTTTATTTTGTATATCATGCAGATGCAATGCATGTGTGTGTGTGTGCCTACTCTTCATGCCAAAAAGAAGAAAAAATTCTAATTCTAACACATAAGCACATAATCACATAAGATCTTCATTCATGTCAAGTACGCCAATTTCTCCTCTCATTGTGATCCTTACTACCCTCTCAGAGGTGAGATTTTTTCAAAAAATGATTTTCAAAGATTTTTAAGATGTTTTGGGTTTCTTTAAAATTCATAATTTCAAAGATTTTTCGAATTTATTTCTTTGCGGAATTGAGCAAGTGAAAATATACCTTAACAAAGGAAATTTTGATTCGAAAGGAAAAGAAAGATTTTTTTTGTATTTCTTTGAAAGAGTGAACAAATAATAAAACTTTGGAAAGAGGAAATTCTCTAGGTAGGAGGATCACATGACCAGATTATCACCGTACTTTTCATGAATTCGGATGCATACAAGATCAATGATGCTTAACTAAACATGATATAAGAAGTATAATCTTATAATCAAGGTTCGGCATGTCCTCCAAATGTCATGTAACACGAGGAGAAATTGCTAAAAGATGATTAAAAGATTATTCATCTTTCATCAAGCAAGTGTCGTCATAATCTCAAATAATCCCTTCCGGGCATACAAAACTTCCTAGCACATAACCCTAATCAAGAATTGATTTCCTAAGTTTGAAAGGTTCTACAGAAACTACTATGCAAAGGCTGGGTTTTGGTCAAATAAGGAACCCTTGACACACACCCGATAGGATGCTTAATATACCAAATCATGGTACGAGATCAAAGGTGATCGCACAGTCTCATGATGACTTGACCGACCGGGTTGCCCCGAGCCTCCAAGGTCATAGTCCCGTGCAATCGACTGGCTGGACATGCAAGTGAAATGCAACAGGCACACAAAGATTGATTAATTCGATTAAAAGGATATTTTTCAAGTCTAATCCTCAAGTGAACCCAAAATCAGAATTCTGGTCTGCGAAACCAGAGATTCTGGGTTCGATCCCCAGCAGAGTCGCCAGATTGTGGATATCGCATTTTTCCTTACCCACAGCTTTAATCAAAATAAAATTCAAAAACAAATGAGTTGCCACTTAATTTTTAAAAGGAAAATTAAGAAACCATTTTAAAAGCAAACTGATCTTTTAGAAACCAGAGATTAACTAGGTCCGGGGATTATGAAATGAAAGAGGAAGGAGCCCGTCGGACTAAAACACCCTCTCTCATCCTATCTTGCGATAGGCCTCTACTCAACATCCTTTTAATCAAATTTATTAATCTAAGCATGCCCTCAACTAATACATATATACATATACATCACAAAAGCATGTCCAAAGGGTGTAAAATTGCAATTGACAAAATATCATTCAAAAGCCACATAATTCAGGTAGCAAGCGATATGATATGCAATAGAGAACAAGTGAACTTACCCGGGATCCAGCAGCGATGGTAAACGTGCAATGCATGCGAACAAAAGAAAATCCTATAAAAGAGTCTCTAATCACATATACACATAAGGCAAACCCTAATTCTAAGGTGTCGCACGTTAAGTCGAAAAATCAATAAAATCAAGGAATTAAGATAAACTAAAGAGGAGTTCTAGAAATCATACCTTGATAGCGCTACAAAACAAAGGGTTAGTCCACATGCTTTACATGATAATAATATGATATCAAACAATCAATCCTAATTCTCTAGCCTATACCTAGCAAGCAATGAAATCTAACTTTATCCAATTAATAATTCTAATTATAAGCATTAATGTACATGAATGAATGGATGTGAACAAGAATAAGACATGGATTTATTCACTAATTTGGGTCACCTAGCCTCTGGATTTAAGCTAAGTTACCATTATTCAAAGTATGATTTGGGTCCTAAAGGCATTAAGAGACCATTTGAGTTGAAATAAATAAGATTAGACAAAAATAGTAGCAGTTTTTATGAATTACAGAGAGCAGACCAGATGTTCAAAAATAGAAATAAAATACTTCCAACGGTAGGATCTGAATGAATTTTCGGTATGTTATGCCTCTGTGAGTCTAGTTTCTAACCCAAAAAGAAAATCAAGCTTTGAACGGTTAGATCTCCAGGAATACAGAAAATACTAGACCTCACTCGGGATTTTACAACTCTCTGTCCAGAGATCTTGTATGATTTTTTAAAAATAGCAAACAAGTCCGAATTGCTTCATTCGTTTTAGGGAACCTTCATAACACATTAAGGTTCTTATAAAAAATTATTAGAGGTCATGAAAACTTGGTTAGATCTCTGATCTATCAATTTTAAAATCGGTTTGCTGTTCTGAAACTATTCTGAAATTCTGGACAGATTGTGGTTGTCTCACAAAACCCATGATCAAACATTTCTAAACATAAAACCACCTTAAAACAAAAATTACAGTGGTAGAATGATGTGTTACTGATACTTTCCCGTTGGTTTCACTTGATTTCAACGGTTAGATTTTGAACTAAAAATCTTTGATCAAAAACAGTTTGTGGACTCACTATTTTTATTTTGCTAGTTCAACTTTGTTGGTTAACCTCAACTATTTGAAGACATGAAGTTGAGATTAAACCAAACTACTTTTCTTACCATTTGATGGTCCTTGAAGACTAAAAGTCACTTTATGCTTATGGATTTTGATGAAGTATGGAATGAACTTCTCAAAATTCCAAACAATGAACTCAAAAACCTTATAGACCAAAGCTTGAATTCAACTTAGTACTCCTACCATTTGATGGTCATAGGAGACAAAGACATGGTTAATACTCCTAAGTTTCAAGAAGAAAAAGGGAATGACTTCATTAAATACCAAGTTTAGATGATCCAAGTCATGGGCATGGACTTGGATTCAACTATGTAAAGCAAAGTGATGATCAAATCTTGACTCTCATGTAGAGTATGAGCTTTACATGAAGTTCAAAGGATCATACTCAAGAGAATCAAGAGAGATATTGAAAATCTCCAAGACTCTCAAGAGAAGAACACATACAAGAAATTGAAGAGAGAATTAGAAGTAGAAATTCCTAAGCTTTCTTGACAAACAAAGATGACAAGAGATTTTAGTCCAAAAGAAAAAGAATAAACAAACAATCTAAGGCATAGGGGATCACCTCCAAATTATCCTCAAAGTATTCTTTGAAGATCTTCCAAACTCTTCTTCTTAGTTCTCTAAACTCTCTTCTCTTTTCTCTCCAAAATGTGTTGATGTAGTAGTTATGGATGTTCTCTCTTGTCTTCCTTGTTGTATATCTCTCCTTCTCTCTTATAGGCAAAATTACCAGGTATTTTTGGTGAATTTCGGAGCAAAAACAGGTGTAATTCTCTCATTTGTTGGTACAATGTGTACTTTCTGAAATTATGCAGACTGCTACCCAGGGCGGCAGTCGACAAACTGCCGTGGCATTCCGTGAATGGCGCCGCGGCGGTTGCTAACTGCCCTCGCGGCACTACGCGACTGCCGCGCGGCATTCATCCAATGCCGCGGCAAATTAATGGATTGCCGCGTTTTTGTCAGTCTTACTTTATCAGTTTTTGTTCTTATTCGCATACGCATACATATTGCTCTGCAGAATACAGACTTTAAAAGTGAACGGCAGTCAGAAATTTCTGGCGGCACTTGGTGAATGCCGGTACGGCACTCTGTGACTGTCGTGCGGCAGTCACTGAGTGCCGCGGCAGCCCGCCGTGTGCCGGTTTTGGCTAAAATTCCCCCTTTTGGATTTTTCTTTTTTCAAAGCAAAATGATTCTTGAGGATATTTTCTGAAAATCGTGATTTATACCTGTATTCTCCTAAATACCTGGTATTTTCTCTTTTCTGTGAAATTTTACCGCGTTTTAGAGAACTTTCTGAAGAGCTTGGAATGCTTCGAATCTTCCGGTCCTTGTTATCATCGGATACGGAGGCGACACTCTCCTGAATTCGACGGTTGGTCAAAATTGGGGTGTCTACACTCCCTTTTTGATCAGATGGTAAGAACGTCGATTCATCAATACCCATGCGCTTAGCTATTCGGAACGGGCACACGTTTAGAGCGGACCCATTATCAGCAAGGCAAGTAGGTACATATTTTCTAGGCATTCTATAGTGACATACAGCAGTTTATGAACGGGCCCTCCCGTAGGTAAGTCATCTGATGAAAAGATAATAGCCAGAGTCAGAATTCTACCCAACACTCCCATGAGGTCTTCTGGTGCTGTGTCAATAGAAATATCAGATTGGTTCAAGGCATCTAGAACCGCCTGCCTGTGACACTTAGAGGCGATCAACAAACCCCATATGGTCATATTGGCCTGGGTTTTCTTCATCTGCTTCAGAACCCTATCTTCCTCTTCTTCCTCATTTACCTTCCCTTTCCCTTTGTCCCGTTCTCTCCCCGGGTGATCGTCTTCCAGTTCGTGCGGTTAAAGTGTCGGCCTAACCGGGTTAGATGACTGATTTCTTCTTTTGCCCATAAATTGTCGATTTCTGAAACAGCTTTCAAATTCTCTTTCTCTATTTATATCTCTTTATCGCTTTCATACCACAGGTCATCTTCCATTTTGATCGTCATTGGTACTGTCAATTTCCTAAACCCACCAATCCCCTTGCATTGACATTCCTTCTCCTAACTGATTCCCCAGAGTATAGATTATCAAATCTTCCAGTAGCTGGTAAGGCTTCCTTGGTGTCTCGGTCTTGGTGATTAGCCTAGACAGATCGAAGTTTGTCTTTCCTATCCCAAGAAATAAAGGCCTTGTGACGGTGGTACATCATGATGATTCGGGAATGGATTCCGAGTAACATTGGGAGTTTTGGCAAGTGGCTTAGATATCACTTTGTTATCAATGAGGTCCTGAATTTCATGCCTCAGCCCTGTGCATTGATCCGTAGATTGACCTTTTTGTTGGTGGAATTTGCAATAGAGACTTTCTCAAAAGGTCGGTGGAAGCAGACTTGGCAAACGTCGAGGTTCCAATAGGCGAAGATGCCCTTTCGCTATTAGCCTATCGAGAGTGGTTGATAGTGACACCCCTAAATCTAAAACTTTTCTCGGTGGTTTGTCTCCTCCTCTTTTCGGTGATATGTCAAATTTTCTCTCTGGTCCACTTAATGCGTTAACATCAGTGGGGCCTAAATGACCCCTCGAATGTCCTCCATTTGATCCATAGTTCGACCTTCTATACCGATTCGGTCGTTCTTCCTTCTCGATTACTCCTTCTTGGATCGCGTCTTCTATCCTCGTTCCCACATCAAAGACTTCAGCAAAAGTGTTGATCGACTGAAACCTCATTTTTTTCTGATACACTGGTTGCAGGTTCTTCATTAACTTTCAGATCTGATATTTTTCGGACAGCCTCTGCACCATCTTGGCTTTCTCTCCTCTCCACTTGCTCAAATACTCAGTAAATGATTCTTTGTTCCCTTGCCTTGTGGTTTCCAAATCTCGGACTGTGACATCCAAGCCTTGGTTGTATTCATACTGCGCCACAAATGCTTTGATCACCTCTTCCCACACCCTGGTTTTGCTTGGTTCAAGTTTGAGATACCAAGACAGAGCAACCCTGGTTAAAGTTTGTTGAAATAAGATAGCCATTATGGTAGTGCTCAATGCACTAGGCTAGAAGGCCCCGATACACATCCTCACATGACTGCGAGGATTCCCTATCCTATCAAACTTATCGAAAACTGGCATTTTAAAATCGACGAGCAGCGTCCCACAGACCCCATCATACAGACCTTCTAACTCCATTAGATAAGTGTCGACCCCTTGAGCCTTACGCATCACCCTTTTTAATTTCTCTATCTTCTCGGTCATTATCCTCTCTTTGTCAATTTTTTCCCTTCCACCCTTTTCCTTTTTGCTCTGGGAATCTCGACCCTTGGCATCTCTAGGTCATCATACCAACCTTTTTCCCTAACTGGTGAATCATTATTTGGTGGTATCACAACTGGTGGCAGGCATGCTATCGCTTCTATCATGACCATCATTCGGTTCATATTCTCAGCCTGTCGCCTCATCTGTTCTGCTTGTTGTTCTACCAGTGTCTTTAATTCTGCTACATCCCCATCGTTCCTTTCATCTACCATTTAATTGTCTTCTTCTCTTCTTACTAACCTTGTAGTGGGACCTCTAAACCAGACTGTGCCCGAACTTGATGCTATTTTTGCCCTATAAAAGAATTTTTGAAGACTTTTAAAACTTTTATTATTTCTTTTTATCACAATTTTGAAAGATGTTTGGTGAAACTTTTCATGAATGGTTCATATGTCACGCGGATGCAATGCATGTGTGCGTGTGTGCCTACTGTACATGCGAAAGAAAAGAAAAAATTCTATCCCTAACAAATAGACACATAAGCATATAAAATCCTTACGTCAAATGTGCTAATTTCACCTCTCATTGTGATCCTCACTACCCTTTCAAATGTCATATATTCAAATTTTTTTGAAATTAACCAAGTCCATTGTGGCCGAGTGGTAAGCTTCTTGGGTGTACTACCCAAGAGGTTTAGTGTTCGAGTCATGGGGGGCGTGGCCACTAGAGTATTCACCTGGCACCTCCAGGCCTCGGGGGATTAGTCGAGGTGCGCGCTAGCTGGCCCGAACACCCCCGATTACCAAAAAAAAAATTTGAAATTCATGATGAGATCTTGCAAAACAATTCTATAGGATTTTGAATCTTTTTATTTAAAAACGAGGATGTGAAAATATTTCTTAACAATTTTGATTTGAAATTCATTTGACGAGCATTTCCTCCAAAAATGATTCCAAAAATTTTTGGATTTTTCCTTTGAATATACTTTATTAAAAATTTGTTTAGGGTTTTGAACTTCAAAGATTTTTGAAGGAGCGATTGAAACTTTGGAATAAAGATGGCAATTGTTTGCTTACAAAGATGGATTGAAAAGTCATTGGGTAGAAGGATCACATGATCGGATTGTCACCATATTTTTCATGAATTCGGAAGCATACAAGATCAATGATGCTAGCTAAACATGATATGAGAGGTGTAATTTTCTAATCAAAGTCAAGCGGATTCCTAAATGTCAGGGGACATAAAGAGGAATTGCTCAAAAGTGATTAAGAGGTTACACATCTTGTATCAAGCAAGTATCGTCATCATCTCAAGTAATCCCTTCCGGGCATACAAATTTCCCTATTACGTAATCCTAATCAAGAATTGATTCCCTAAGATTTGAAAGGTTCTATAGAGACTAACATGCCATGGCCGGGCTTTGGTCAGATAAGGGACGCTTGACACACACCCGAGAGGATGCTTCATATACCAACATATGGTACTAGATCAAGGGTGATCACACAGTCCGATAATGGCTTGACCGACCGGGTTACCCCGAGCGTCCAAGGTCATAGTAACGTGTAATCGACTGGCGAGATATGCAAGTGCAATGCAACAGACACACAAAAATAAATTAATTTGATTAAAAGGATGCTTTCAAGTCTAATCGTAGAGTGAACCCAAAATAAAAAATTTTGGTCTGCGAAACCAGAGATTCTAGGTTCGATCCCCAATGGAGCCGCCAGATTGTGGATATCGCATTTTTTTTCCTACCCACAGCTTTTTTATTTAAAACATTTTTAGATTCAAATTCAAAAACGAGTCGCCAATTAATTTTTAAAAGGGAAATTAAGAAACCATTTTAAAGCAAACTAATCTTTTTGGAAACCAGAGATTAACTAGGTCTGGGGATTATGGAATTAGAGAGGAAAGAGCACAGTAGACTAAAACACCCTCTCTCATCCTATCTCACGATAGGCCTCTACTCAACATCATTTTAATTAAATTACTAATCTAAATGTGCCCTCAACTAATACATATGTACACATATACATTACAAAAGCATGTCTAAAAGGGTGTAAGACTGCAAATGAGAAAATTTCACTCAAAACCACATATTTCAATTAGCAAGCAATATGATGTGCATTTAGGGAATTAGGAAACTTACCCGGGATCCAGTCGCGAATATTTAAACGTGTAATGCATACAAAAATAGAAATCCTAACAAAAGGGTCTCTAATACACATATACATAGAAGTCAAATCTTAAGTTCTAAGGTGTCGCACATGAAGTCGAAAGTAAAAAAAATTAAGAAATAATTAAACTAGAAAAGAGTCAAGAGATCATACCTCATCGGCGCTACAAAACAAGAGTTAGTCCACATGCTTTAGAAAGGATATATAATATCTAACAATCATCCCTAAATGTCTAACTTAATTCTATCAAGTAGAAGAAATGACACAATTATGAATTCTAATATCAATCTATATGGATGAATGTTTATGATTACATAGATATGAAAAAGAATAAGCTATTGGATTATTCCTTGATTTGGTTCATTTAACCTCTCTATTTAAGCTTAACTAATCATTATTAAAACATGGTTTAAGCCCTAAGTCATGGAAAGATCATTTGAACCATTATTTGCAAAGTATACCGAATCTATCTAAAAGTTCTAAAAATTATAGAGAATAAGTCAAGGATTTAAAAATTGGGAAAGCGTAGCTCCCATGCTTTGATGTCAATGAATTTTGGAAAAGAGATGCCTCTACGAGTCTAGTTTCCAACCCAAAAAGAAAAGTTGAAGATCAACGGTTAAATCTCTGGGAATTGGACAAATATTAGACATCACTCAGAACTTCACAACTCTCTGTCCAGAGTTCTTGTATGATTTTCTAAAAATAGTAAAAAAAATCATAAACACTTTGATCTTTTTAGGGTATCTTCCTAACACATTAAACTACCTAGAAACAAATATTTGAGGTTAAGAAAACTTGATTTTGGCTCTAATTTATTTATTTCAAAGAGGTGTTACTGTTCTGAAATTCTTGACAGATTGTTGTTGTTTTACAAAACTCAAGACCAAACCACTTTAAACATGAAATCTCATTAAAACAAAAATCACAGTGGTAGAACTTTGAGTATTGACACTTTCAAGTTGGTTTCACTTGATTCCAACGGTTCATTATTTAACTAAAAATCTTTGATCAAAAGTGGTGAATGAACTCACTACACCTTTGTCAAATACACCTTTTACTTGCTAACTCTTACTACCAAGCCATTAAATTTGGCTTAGTTTAAACCACTTCTCCCACCATTTGATGGTCATTGGAGGTTATTGGCACCTAGACTTGATAGATTTTCAATGAAGCATGGAGAAGCTTCATGGATAACAAGCTCAACCCATGGGATAGATTTGGACTTGCCAACCAAACATGCTAAGTATCAACTCTAATCTTCTTATAAACCATGAACTTACAAGAAGGCTAGAAGGTTTCAAGTCAAGAGATTCAAGTAAGACATTGAAAGTCTCATGAATCCCAAGAGATGAATACAATCAAAAAGTATAGACCCAAAGTTTAAATATTATCCAAATTAACATGCCTTTAAAGAATAATTAGTCTAGAGTCTACCTTTAAATATCCTCAACTTAGTGATTTTGAAGGATTTCCATAATTTAATCAATCTCTTCACCTCTAACTCACACACAACTTCTTCTTTTAAGCTACAAAATTGACTCTTAAGTATATTTAGAAAATTCTCTAGAGGTTTAAGAGAGGGAGAATCAAGATAAGGTTGGAAGATTCAAGAAAATCATCTCCCTTTGTAATGGGATATTCACCCTCTTTATGTAGGCAATTTTTAAGAGGGCATTTCAGTCATTTCATATTAAAAAATATGATCCGGTACATCCTTTTGTAGGTACAAAATGTGATGTATTACAGCTATCTACTAGAAAACGCAACACTCACTAGAGATGGAAGCGGCACTTGGTGAGTACCGGAATGGCACTTGATGAAAGCCGTCACAACATTCATTGATTGCCACACTAGCATTCAGTGAATGACGCAGACAACTCCAAGGATTACCATTTCTTAAATTTTGCGACATTTGAAGGAAATTAGCGACAGTCACTGACTGCCATTACGGCACTTACTAATTGTCGATCCGACAATCAGTGAGTGCCACACCAGTAACCCATGACTTTCGTAGATTTTGCCGTGTGTTATATTCGTCTACTTCCCTTTTCCTTCCTTTTTCTTTTATTTTAGGTTCAGGAGTCTTTTGAAGAGCTTGAATCACTATTGGAAGCCCTAGTTTAGTCAGACATTGTCATCATCGGATTTAGAGGAAGCACTTCCCTTAATTCGGCTTTTGGTCAAATCGGGGTGTCTATACATGGTTAGTAGATATCAATCGAATCCAAGTCCAGAGTAATGGATAGCCGTTAAGCACATTCTTAAGTACTTGAGAAGGACTAAAGATTACATGCTTATGTACGACGATGATGAGTTAATTCTAGTAGGATACATTGACTCAGACTTTATGTCAGATAAAGATTCGAGGAAGTTGACGTTAGGACATATCTTTACCATCGGAGGTGGTGCTATTAGTTAGAGGAGAATTAAGTAGAAATGCATTACAGATTCAACTACAAAGGCTGAGTATGTGGCTGCTTGTGAAGCTGTAAAAGCAGCTGTTTGGCTCAAGAAGTTACTTATAGAGCTTGAGGCCTATTACGCTATACTGTGATAATAGTGGGACAGTGGCTTAGTCCAAGGAACCACGGAAATGGAAAGCATGTAGAGTAAAAATATCATCTAATTTGATATACTGTTCAACGTGGAGATGTGACTGTCACCAAGATTGCAACACTGACAATTTTGTAGATGCCTTACCATAGAAGGTCTTTGATCGTCATCTAGATAGTCTAGGTCTCAGATGTAGTCCTGAATGGTTATGAGTGCAAGTAGGAGTTTGTTTGGTTTGTGCCCTCAAACCATTACTTTATGTATGAGACATTAACATTTTAATATATGGATATCAGCTTTACATTTCATTATGTATGTTTCTTTCATGAGATGATTGTTTAATCCTTAAGTATCGAGTAAGTAATTGGTGTATGTATAAGATACATACAAGTGAGATACGAATCACTATTCTTGATACTTACAATTTGTCACAGTGGATGATGGGACTGGATATCTCATAACATTTACATTATAGCATGATTAACTACCATGGGATGGAGTGATAAATCTCAATCACTATAGTATAACTCTTAGTTAATATGCTAGTGCTTATAGTGTATTGACAAAACTGAGTTTTCCTATTGACACTTAAGACTGTCAATAGTCAATAGGAACTCATAACTTGTATAAGGTACGTGTTCTCAATCTTAAGACGATTATGAACACAGACTGTGGATGTGGATACTTTGACTCACCAATCAGTGAGGTCTATAAAAGATCAACACCTGGGTATCTTGGGTATGTCATGTTCGTAGGGCTATGAACATATAGAATCTACCCTCTGATATAGAGTAAGCATTCCCTTAAGAATGTCACCAAGTTGATTACTGAGACCTGCGGTCTTATTGGTAAGTAGTTATCAACATGTTTGGTAGTTATGAGAGGTGAATGGGACTCAAGGAATACAAGAAGTAATCATAGTTCAGGTTGACAGTAATAGTTTATTCGACTACCTAAATATGATTACGAATATTGATGGTTGTGGACCGTCGTGAATGGAGGAGGAGGTCCTGACGCTCTCCCTCGATAGTGTCCCGGGACGGATCCCAAGGAGCACACTTCAGGGAAAACTAGGACTTCCTCACGCGATCCTAGAGACAAAGAGTCGCCACCTAATTTTTATCGGGAATTAGGAAACCCAAGTTTGACTCGCCCAAAATTGAATAAGGTTACTCGCCCTTCATTACCAGAAACAAGGTTCGGGGGTCTTGGTACGAGAGGGGAAGGAGCCCAAGCAGGACTAAAGCACCCCCTCCTCGCCCTACCGAATGGTAGGCCTTGATTCAAATATCCTTGTTATTAATTCATAATAGATGTTGTTTCCTCAAACATACTAGATAGATATATACATGGCAAAAAGAAACATCTAATGAAAATCATTTCAAGAGACTAAATCAAGTAGAAAGCGGATGCTCATGCAATACAAGGGAGAAGTATACTCACAGTGGCTAGTCCCGCCCGGGACTGATGCAAATAAAGTAAACATGTCATGATATGCAAAGGGAACGAGAAAACTTACATTGGTTGACTCAAGCGGAGTCGCGAAAGCAAAAAGAATGTAAACGTGCAATGCAATCATGCAACAATCCTAGATAAGATGTCTCTAACAAATAATCATATAAACGGAGACTTATCCTAAAGGAAATGTGTCGTTGAAATCAAAGTTGTAAACCTAGAAAAATTCTAAGAGAAAGGATAGAGATAGTACATGATACATGGGCACTAAGCCACATGTAGACGAGGCAAACCACAAATCGAAGTCCGGGTCCGAGGCACTTAATTCTCTGCACTAAGACACCAAAGAATACCCAAAGCATTGCAAAAATACAAGCAAACAAATGATATGCATGATAAACAAAGAAAACATGTCATCAATCAAATTTCCAGATTCAGCAACCTCTAATGAATCCTATCAAAAGTGGTCTTAAACATGAGCTGGATAAAAACCCTTTTACAGAAAGTTAGATACATGTCTTAGGGAACTTCTCCAAAAAGTGGGACCTCAATATCAATTTTATTGTTTGAGAAATAAATGTTTTGGGAACAGTGGATCAGGACTGTCCACTGTTCTTGTAAAAATCATAATTAAATCTACAAAAATCATATGAAGCTCTATTTGGTGTCAAAAGAAAGCTATTTCATTGTAGTATATGATAAAAATAAACCCATGGACATTCTGTAATCACAAGGTTTCTGAAAAAGTGTTTTAAACAGACTCTGTTTTTCTGGAAATTTGGTATCATTTGACAAATGAATGCAAAACATAATAGAAGTATAATAGAAGTTCATGAATCATGTTAACCAAGTTGATTTAAGCTTTTGATCTCTCATCCATTTATCCTAGGTGATTTCTAAACCAAGTTTTATTCATCAATTGTTGTTGAGTGATCAAGGTGTGACCATTTTGTATACATAATCATATTTGTAATTAAACTTAGAAAATTCCAGAATAGTTGTATCAACTTTAAACGCTTAGAAAACGATCCTAACTCGATCGTATGCTCACGATTTTACATCGGCATATAGATATATGAGTTAGGAATCATCCCCAAAAAGCGGAACGTCGATAACTATTATAGATTTTCTGAAATTCAAGCACAAAGAGACGATGTTCAAATCTGTCAACCGATTTCTCAACAATTTCTAAAAATAGTATATGAATCCTAAAAGCTCTCAAAACGGACCGGATGAAAGCTAATTCATCAAAGTTTACCCAGAAAATTTGAAATCCATCAAACTATGGGTTTTGATGGACCAAATCTAATGGACAAAACCAATCTGCTTTGCTGAATTTTTATCTAGTTCATTTTAAAGTGTGAGGAAAACATTTTAGTGATAGTTGAAGCTTATTAGAGAGATCAAACTCATAGATCAACTTAATTATCATGATTCCCAATCAATTTAGCCCTCAAGTTCTATGAAGAACTTTTAGATCAAGGATCAAAGGGACTTATAAATATCATGTTGGAGATGAAATTCAATAGGAATTCTAGGTAATAGGAATAATCAAGAGATAGGTATGAACATAGAAATCATCCTTCTCATAGATCATATTTCCAAACCATCATGGAATTCAAAATAGATATATGTATATATATATAATCATGTATGCATGAATCTAAACTAAAATTGAAGAATGAAACCAAAATTGAAAATCAAAGTGAAAAACAATCTCTAATTGTAAATTATCAATAAAAATCAAAGAGATTTGGATCTAACTATGTGAGTGTGTGAAGAACATGAGAGGAAGAAGATGAGTATTCTAATAAGTAGAAATAGAACTAAGTTAGATCCAAATCTTATAGATCTATATATACAAAGTAGGAATTAGAGATGAACTATAGTGTTTACCTCTTGGAGGATTCTCAATTACAAGACCAAAATTGATTTGAAGATCTTCTTCTTCAAGTGTTATTCAAGTGTTCTTCAAGCACTCATCCATGGAAGTTGAGGGAGGCAATTGATGTTCAAATTGTGGTCTAATTAGCCTAAGTTAATCTAAATTCAATTCATAATTTTCTCTCTCTAGAATTCACCTAAATTGAAAGTATATTCAAAGTATACTTATCTCTCTTGTATGTGCTTCTATGTGTGTTTGTATCTCCAAGTATATTCAAGTGTATCTCTTCCAAGTGTCTAGTGTGTTAAGATGTGATCTCATATGAGATGTATGAGATCTTATATAGAGTTTTGAAGACTTAGCTCTTAAGTTTCAGGGTTAAAACAGGATTTTTAGAGCTTAAAAGAGGGTTAAAATGGCCATTTCGGAGCCTAAATGCAATTTCCAGGCAATTTCCTCGCAGTGGGAAGCTTCTAGAAGGGTCTGGAACTCAAAAAGCTCCGTGGAGGACACAAATGGAAGTGGCGGTTATGGTGGGACCCGCCACCCCCATACCCAAAACCGCCATTTACTATTTGGGTCCCTCTGGTCACCCACAAGCTCTGTTTCAAATTTCATGCGCACTGCTTTTCCAGATTTCTGTAAAAATGCTTTTTGGTGTCCGAAATCGTCCGTTTACGTACCGTTGGAAAGCTGTCAGGTTGAATTTCAATATAAAAATATTTCCAGAGGTTTTATAATGAGAATTGAAGTCCAATTGAAGTCCGGAAGTCCTCCGGAACTTTCGTCGTCTTTTTGAAATCAAATGACGTCTTTTCCAAAATTGCTTTCAAATGTGCGTCGATTTCGAACTTTTCTTTAAAATTGAATCTCTGGATACCTAGAATACTGCGTTTAGAACACTTAATGTTCATATAACCCTGAGAGAATATGAATTCTGAGAGATGATTTTGACAAAACCGGGATTTATCCATGGAAAAGGGCTTTTCTGAGCTTGAAGTCACTTTCCGAAGTCCGATCTTCTGATTGTGTGGAATCCAGTACCTTCCACGGGGTACTTTTCATCATCGAATCCTCCAAGACGTTGTCCACCCTAAATCCTATCAGTGTGGTCAAAATTGGGTGTCTACAGTTTGCCCCTCTTTGGCAGAACTTGTTGTGAACAACGTGAACTGCAAGTGAGTGCCAAAGCCTTGAAGGCACCCAAATAACCATACTGAGAGGTTTTAGGAAAAACAAAAAAATTCGCAAAATCAAGAAATTCAAAATCAGAGAAAATCAAGAAATTACGAATGCAAGAATGCAATGCAATGCTGGGTAGAGGCGGCTAAGTTGAAGCTGATGCTGGTCGTGCTCCGCTGGAGCTGCCTACGTATCCTTTCCAGGAATCAGACCAGGGCGTAGTTCAAGCGTGCGAGAAGACGAAAAACAAATAAACAACAACAATGCGGATGAAATGCTCCTATCCTAGGATGCTGGTGCAATATGAAAACATGAAATGTGAAAGTGCTGGAGGAATCATCCTCAAGGGTTCCCTAGATGCAAAATCTAATGCAAAGGATGCAACGACTCTCTCTCACAGTCGAATATGCTAAAGGTATCTTGGATGATTCTCGAGGTTTTTGTCAAAGTTATTCTTCTGATCTTAAGGCTCGTAGGCGTCATCTGTATCCTGGACGACTCTTGAAATAGCGAAGTATCTTGGATGAATTCTGAGTCATGTCAAACAACTGGACGATTGCTGGTGTAGAGTCCTTCTGCTGGGGACGATTACTGATGTAGAGTCCTTCTGCTGGGGACGATTGTTGATGTAGAGTCCTTCTGCTGGGGACGATTGCTGAAATAGGTCCTTCTTCTGTGGACGATTGCTGATGTAGAGTCCTTCTGCTGGGGACGATTGCTGATGTAGAGTCCTTCTGCTGGGGACGATTGCTGATGTAGAGTCCTTTTGCTGGGGACGATTGCTGATGTAGAGTCCTTCTGCTGGGGACGATTGCTGAAACAGGTCCTTCTTCTGTGGACGATTGCTGATGTAGAGTCCTTTTGCTGGGGACAAATCTTCTGAAACAGGTCTCTCTGCCGGAGACAAATCTTCTGCTCTTCTGAAACAGGTCCTTCTTCTAGACAAATCTTCTGTAACAGGTCTGGAAACAAGTCTTCTGAAACAGGTCTCTCTCTGCCGGAGACAAATCTTCTGTTCTTCTGAAACAGGCCCTTTTTCCGAGGACAAATCTTCTGTGGCAGGTCTAGAAACAAATCTTCTGAAACAGGTCTCTCTGCCGGAGACAAATCCTCTGTTCTTCTGAAACAGGCCCTTCTTCTGAGGACAAATCTTCTGTTCTGATGCACGGATTCTGAGAGATACACAAATTCTGAGAGATGACCCTTCTTCTGAGAGCAACCCACGGATACACGATTCTGATTTTGAGAGAAACCCTACATTCTGGAGGCAACCCTGATATGCGATGCTGAGAAATACATGATTCTGAGAGAAACCCTACATTCTGGAGGCAACCCTGGATACACGATTCTGATTCTGAGAGAAACCCTACATTCTGGAAGCAACCCACGATTCTGAGAGAAACCCTACATTCTGAGAGCAACCCACGGATACACGATTCTTGGCATAAACCTTGTATTCTGGAGGCGACCCACGATTCTGATTCTGAGAGAAACCCTACATTCTGGAGGCAACCCACGATTCTGAGAGAAACCCTACATTCTGGAGGCAACCCTGGATACATGATGCTTGGCATAAACCTTGTATTCTGGAGGCGATTTTGATGCTCAAATTCTGAGAGATACCCTTTATCTGGAGGCAACCCGTGGATACATGATGCTTGCGAGAAACTTAATTCTGAAAGTTCTCTACTGGGGAGATCCTATGATTCTGAGAGATGCACGAATTCTGTATACCTTGACAATATCTGGAAATTCTCTGCTTGAGGAGATATCTGAGGTTTCTGGGACGCGAGCACATATTCTGGAGGCCCTGCTGATTCTTTCTGAGACTCATATTGGTGCTTCGACCAACGCAATCATTCTTGCAACACGTCAGGCTTACTCTAACCCTTTCTGAACATCTCGCATTCTGACCCATCTTCTGAAAGTCCTTTCTGGATGTAATTCTCAAGCGACAGTAGACTCAAATGTCCATTTTCTAAGACAACTCATAATCAATCCCAAAACGACGGGAGTTTGCCGTTTCTCGGCCACTTTCAGGCTGCGGTGCCTTTGATTCTTCTCATCTGGGGGACTTTTTTTTCAATTCTTGAATGGATTTTTACCAAGATTCAAATCTCCAGAGGTCCTCTAGACCAATTCCAACAAGTTTTAAGCACTCTCAAGGCTTATATATCAAAAATGGACCAATCCGGGATCAAATCAAGAGTTCCGGGGGTCAAAACGCGAATATAGAGCAAAATGGGGAAATGGCAGGAAGTGAATAGTAAATGGCGGTTCCCCACACCCCCTTGGGAACCGCCAGCCGCAACTTTGGGGTTTTAAACCCATTTTCTTCTTTGTTCTTCATTCATTTCTTCTTCAATGCATCACCTCTTCCTTCTAAGGTGCTCAAATCTTGCAATTTCTTGATGTTTTGAGTGATTTCTTGCATTAAAACCTCCAAAAACTTTGTTGATTTCATCAACTCCTCCCTATTCTAGGGGATTCAAGTACCAAGGTTTTTACTATTCATCATCTTCAACCTCTTATCTTCAAGCTTCAAGCATCAACAACCATGAGTTCCCATGGACAAGGTGAAAGTTCTAGAACACGTAGAAGCCAATTTCAAGCTAGTGGAGCTTCGTCAACTCAAACCATGGAGTATGCAACCATGAAAAATCCACTAAATCATATCTCTAGGAGGGCCTTTCGTCAAGAGGTAACCCATTCTTTAATTACTCCTTTGTTTCACATCTTCATACGTGTCTCTTTATTCTTGCGATTCCTTAGAAATCATCCTTTTTCTTTTTAGAATGTGGTTGGTCATCTTAGAGGTCATGGTAGCCATGGAAAATGCCTTGAATGGTTTAATGAATTGTCGGAGTCGCGTCCCCAAGTAGTAGCCAATATCAAGCAAGCGGGCTTTGGGTCGTTTGTAACCTTATTGGAGAGATCGACTAATGATTTGGCCATGATTCAAGCTCTTGCTGAAAGGTGGTGGGATTCCACAAATACTTTTCACATGCCTTTTGGGGAGATAACCATGACCCCTTTTGATTTTGCAATGATAACCGGCATCTCATTTGGCGGGCATCGTCTTGCCTTTGCAAAGAACATCCATAGACATCCTACTATCATTGAGCGTCTCCTAGGCATCATCCCATCCCAGAGAGATCTTCACGGATCGAGCGTAGGCATCACATGGTTCATCAACAACTTCAGGCCTTCTGAAAGAGCGGCTCAATTTACCGATATGCAGCTTACCCGTGCTTTCATCTTGTATTTGCTTGGTTGCTCTCTTCTTTCTACTCGAGCTGAGCGGATTACATTGAATATGCTTGATAGTCTTCAAAATCTTGAGGAGATTGCAGATTTTGATTGGGGCTCTGCTGGTTTAGCCATTCTGTATAGTCATATGGGGGAGCATTCTCGAGGCAAATCCCCTGGATTCGGCGGATTCTGGAGAGCTTGGGAGGTACTGAAAATATTTTCATTTCCAGTTTTTATCATTTGATGTTCTGCTGTTTTGACCACTGCTTTATTTTCTCTTGTAGGTGTGGGCCTTTGAGTATTTCTCCATGACGGCTCCATCATTCCGGGAGGAAGAGATTCATATTTTTCCACGGGCTCTGAAGTGGCGTCGCCAAGCCGTAGGTACCAAGAATGATGCTCATAATGTTATTTCTTGCCGGGATTTTCTTACCCGTCTCAGATTCACCCAAGTTAACTGGCATCCTTGGGTGACAAATGGAGATGTGACTGAGATTGGCTTAGCTAGACAGATGACTGGAGAGAGGATTCTTCTTGAGGGTCCCTCTGTTCTTGAGTGGTATCTTGGAGAGAGAGTAGCTCCTCAGAATGATTTGGAGGATCGTCTCTTAGTGCCACAGGATCCGCCTTCTTGTATGAGGTCGGCGCAGAATTTGGAAGATGAAGATCTAATTAATGCTTTGAACGGAATTCTTTCAGCCTCTTTTACTCTGTTTGAGGAGAACTATGACGTCTTCAGGGTTACTCATCTGATGCCTAATTTCCCGCTCTCGGATGACCCGCAGGTATTTCACGACTTCTTCATTTCTGATCGAATGCTTGCTTTATCTTATTTCTCATCATCATTTGCAGGGGAGTTCTTTTGTGGATGGCCCTGGTCGACCTCTACCTCTCATTCCTCCTTGTGATTGGCGAGCCTCGACCATGCTGCGCGGAGTTATATCTTCTGTAGAGATCCCCCGTGATCTTGTAGAGCCTCAGCTAGTTTCAGAACAACATGAGTCCGTTCCCCGAGCCGTTTTCAATGAAGAGCGAGCTTATGCACAGAATCTGAGGGCTTGGAGCCTTGCTCGTGAGGGACATGTAAGTAATTTCTGAACTCATTACCTCTGATTCTTCTGATCTTTCTGACCATATCTTCCTTCTCTTTGCAGTGGGATGGCATGTGCCAGACTTACATAGACCGTGATGCGGCCCTGGTAAATTTCTTGACCTTTTCTTCTTATCTCATTGCTTTTTCAAACCCCTATACTGATTCTTTTCTTCCACAGGTGGCTCAAGTTAGGCAGCTTCAATCACAGTTGGAGCGGATGAATGCAGGCCCTTCTGGTGGGGCTGGTGGGTCTAGGCGAAGGCGCCAAATTGAAGATGATGATAGCTCTACGGCCTCAGATATGCCTGCTCGGTACCCACGGGCTACTCGTCGTCGCTGATGATGATCATATGCACCCATGACTATCTTTCTGTTTTTCTTGCTTTCTGTGCTGAGACTGATGTTGATGTATTCTGTCTGAGACTTGATGGGCTTGTACTCTTGACTTTGCTTGATGCTGCTTTATGCTATCCTTCTGTTTCGCTTTGCATCCCTTGTCACGAGACTGATTTGATTGACACTTTGCACACTGACACACAGGACTCGATTTTACAGGGAAAGGAAATTTCTGACGATTCCTCTTTCTCGACAATGTCTTTTGACTTGGATATTTGAATTTTCTAAGGATTTGCATGTTTTGAAAATGAGATTTTATCTTGTAGCAGGATATTGTGTTGGCTTTGCATGTAATCTTGAAGCTTTTGAAAATTTTCCACATAATGTTTCAGTCTTGACATTAGATTCACATCTTTAGATTGCTAAAAAACTTTTCAACTTAATATCAAGAATTACCAGATTTTTCACTTAGGTGCTTTAATTCTGATAGCCAAGTGATCCAGAGAGGACAGGTAGCGAGGTATGGGCAAACGACAGTTTGCCCCTAGTTGATAGAGATAAATTGAAGTTTGGGCAAACGCAGTTTGCCCCTAGTGTGGCAGTGATATCTTGAGGCTTTGGGCAAACTTGAAAGTTTGCCCCTAGTTTGCAAGGTTCAGGGATCGAGAGCCAGGAAAGCTCGCCTACTTATCCCCAAGTGGGAATCAGATCCAAAGTAGTTCGGCCAGGTCTTGAAAGAAAGTATGGTTGAGGGTTTCAGGAGCAGTGACCGAACCGAGCAGGTTGCCTACATATCCCCAAGTGGGAATCAGGTCAAGTGTAGTTCCTCGAATGCTGGAGGTTTTGAAAGAACAGGTTTTGAAAGAAAAGGCTTTTAAGCATAGTATCTCTTGAGACGGTCAATGTTGATTGGCTGATTGAACTCAACTCCATCTAGATCCATCAGGTATGCCGCTCCTCCAGAGAGAAGCTTCTTGATGACGTATGGGCCAACCCAATTTGGCTTGAATTTCCCTCTAGGATCGAAAACGGGTGCTTTTAAGGCTTTAAGCACAAGGTCACCTTCCTCAAGTTTTCTTGGACGGACCTTCTTGTTGAATGCTCGAGCTATTCTTCTCTGATACACATGCACATGATCAATTGCGGCCAACCTTTTCTCATCAAGTAACATTAGCTCCTCATATCTATCTCTTAGCCAATCAAATTCTGGAATCTCGGATTCTGCCACAACTCTCAAAGATGGTAGTTCTATTTCAACTGGGAGTACTGCTTCCATTCCGTAAGCCAATGAATAAGGAGTGGCTCCTGTAGATGTTCGGATAGATGTTCTGTATCCCCGCAGTGCATACGGTAACTTCTCATGCCAATCTCGGTATGTATCAGTCATCTTTCTTAGGATCGTCTTCAAATTCTTATTAGCTGCTTCAACTGCCCCATTTGTTTGTGGCCTATACGGCGCTGACATGTGGTGCATGATCTTGTATTCTTCTAGTAGATCCAAAACCTCTTTCTGGAAGTGACTGCCATGATCGGATATCAACTCATGAGGGACCCCGTATCGGCAGATTATATTTCTTCTGATAAATCTGGCCACATCTTTAGCCTTCAATGTCGCATAAGACTCTGCTTCCACCCATTTTGTGAAATAATCAATTGCTACCAGGATGTATTGATGCCCATTAGACGCCTTCGGGGTTACTTCTCCAATAACATCTATTCCCCAAACTGAGAATGGCCAAGGGGTAGTCATGTTGTATAGCAGTGACGGCGGCACATACTTCATATTGGCATGGATCTGACATTTGTGACATTTTCTGACATATTCATAGCAGTCCTTGTCCATAGTAGTCCAATAATATCCTTGTCGGATGATCTTCTTAGCTAACATGTGTCCACTCATATGAGGACCACACACCCCTTCGTGAATTTGCTCCATCATCTTTCTCGCACTGTTTCCATATAGACATGTCAAGTTGAATCCATTGTAAGATCTCTTCAATAGACTTCCACCACAAATCATGAACTGAGCCGAGAATCTTCTTATGGCTCTCTTGTCTTTCTCGGAGGCGCTTTCCGGATATTCCCCATTTTCAATGAAGTTCCACACGTCGGTGTACCACGGAAGTTCTTCTGCTTCTTCTATTTCCCCAATCATCTCATAAGACGGCTTTTCCCTTTGTTCAATCATCAAAGGAGTTAGCTTTATCCCCACAGGAATCTCAATCATTGACGCTAAAGTAGCCAAAGAGTCTGCTAGCTGATTTTCTTCTCGAGGCAGGTAGAAGAACGTGATATGCAAGAAACGAGTTCGTAAAGAATCAAGATACTCATGATAGGGTTTTAACTTCTCTTCCTTGACTTTCCAATCTCCTCGAACTTGGGATATGATCAAATTGGAATCCCCGAATACATCAAGTTTCCTTACCTCCAAAGTCAATGCGGCTTCTAGCCCCAAGATACAAGCTTCATACTCAGCAGTGTTGTTGGTGGAAGTGTACTTCAGCTTAATAGAGAACGGGGTATGTGCTCCTTCAGGGGATACAAGGATGATCCCCACTCCATATCCTTTCTGGTTTGCGGCTCCATCAAAATACATTTTCCAAACATCTTCTTTTAATTCCATCAATCCTTCGTCAGGGAACATGAACTCTCCTTCGTTTTCCAGATTTATCGGATGTTCTGCTAAATGTTCTGCGACAGCCCTTCCTTTAACAGATTTACTCGTAGCATGTATCAAGTCAAACTCAGATAGCATCAATGTCCATCGGGAGATTCTTCCGGTCAATGCTGGTTTTTCAAATAGGTACTTCAAAGGATCCATTCGGGAGATTAAAACAACAGGGAAGGCCAACATATAATGCCTCAGACGACGAGTGGCCCAAACCAAAGCCCAACATGTCTTTTCTAACGGAGAATACTTCAATTCGTATCCTGTCATCCTTTTACTTAAGTAGTAAATGGCTTTCTCTGTACGCCCTTCATCTCCTTCTTGGGCTAACATGCATCCCATAGCATTCTCTGACACGGATAAGTACAACAGCAAAGGCTTCCCTGACTTCGGGGGTGAAAGAACCGGTGGGTTTGATAAATAAGCCTTGATCTTGTCAAAAGCTTCTTGACATTGATTGTCCCATTCGAATTTCTTCCCTTTTCTCAACAAGCTGAAAAGCGGATCGCAAGTAGCAGTGAGCTTAGATATGAAGCGGCTGATGAATTGGATTCTTCCCAGAAATCCTCTTACTTCCTTTTCATTTGTCGGAGGCGGCATATCCATAATAGCCTTGATCTTTGTGGGGTCAACCTCAATTCCTCTCTGTGTGATGAGAAATCCCAGCAGCTTTCTGGTGGTAACTCCAAAAGTACACTTCTGTGGATTCAATCTCATTCTGTATTTCCTTAATCTTTCAAAGAACTTGGCGAGTGCTGTTTAATGCCCACTTCTTTCTTTGGACTTAACAATCATATCATCCACATAAACTTCTACCTCTTTATGGATCATGTCATGTAACAAAGTAGTAGCAGCTCTCTGATAGGTCGCTCCGGCATTCTTTAACCCAAATGGCATTACTCGGTAGCAATACGTCCCCCAGTGAGTTGTGAATGTAGTCTTTTCTCTGTCTTCGGGTGCCATTAAAATCTGATTGTACCCTGAGAAACCATCCATGAATGATAACAACTCATGCCCCGCGGTGCTATCTACCAGAACATCTATGTGTGGAAGCGGAAAATCATCCTTAGGACTAGCCTTGTTTAGATCTCTGAAGTCAACACATACACGGATCCTTCCATCCTTCTTTGGCACAGGAACTATATTGGCTATCCATTCTGGATATTGGGTTACCATCAGGAATCCAGCTTTCAATTGTTTCTCAACTTCTTCTTTGATCTTCAAAGTCCATTCGGGTCTCATGCGTCTCAACTTTTGCTTAACAGGTTTTGAATTTGGAAAGAGAGGGATGTGGTGTTGGACAATCTCTGGATCGATGCCTGGCATATCTTGGTAGGACCAAGCGAAAACATCTTTAAATTCTTTTAATAAGTTGATTAGTTCATTGCTTTCTTGTGAAGTGAGCGTGGTGCCAATATGAACATTTTGTGGATTATCTTCATTATCCAAGTTTATTAGCAAAGTTTCTTCAATAATCTTGCATGCAGATTCATTTTCATTTTCAATTAATCTTTGCAAATCCTCAGAAATTTCAAAATCAAGATCATCAGACACAGAAGAGTAAGCAAAATCCTCGTTCATTTCATTAACATTTTTGGGTACATCAAAAGCAAAAGCAGACTCAACATCATGGCTCATATTGGCCTTTACAGACTTCCGGGGAAATGGGGGAGGGGATTTGTTGACTTCCGATTCTATCACCCAATTGTTCAGAGCTCCCTCTATTGGCTTGATTTCTTTCACATTTCCCAGTGCTTCTTCGGCATCCATCAGCATGTTCAGCTCTTCATCCATTAGCATGTTCAAATCATCACTTGTCATCAGCTCAGCCCAGTCCTTCCTTTCTTTCTTGATAGGCGGAGTATACAAGAACGGATCCTCATAGTCGGAGAACTCATGTTTGAAGAAAATCTCAAATCCAGGCTTAATGTTCTTGGTAGCCGGATCATACCATGGTTCAGGGAACCCACAGAAGGGAAAGTCATCGCCTTCTTTCACGAAGTATCCATTCAGGATTCTTGGCCCAGAAACAACCATCGGCCCTTTTCCTTTTGTCATCTTCTTTTTATCTTCTTCAGTCAATTGATACCCAAGCCCAGATTTATCTTTCTGTTCGTGGAAGTTCGGTGGTTCAGTTATTCCTTGTTGACGACGACCTAGTCCCATTCCAGGAAAATAGTTCATCTTCCGCACCATATGAGCCACTTTAGGATTGGCATACTGGTCAAAGTACAATGGCATGACTTCAGGGATCCAATTCTGTCCCACTTCTTCTTGTAGATCTTTGGAAACCGGGTTTCCCTTCTCGAACATCTTTCTATATTCGCGTCCGGTGATGAACGGCTTCTTTTTCTTGATCGGAGTGATTTCTTCGCCCCAGACAGATGCATCAGGAAGTTTCTTCTCATAGCTGAGTCGATCCCAAACGGATTTCTTTTTCTTAGCTCCTTCATTTATCATTCCCACAAAGTTGAATCCTCCCAATTCATTTTCTTCTTCCGGTGTTTGGACTTCTAGCACAGGACCATGGCTTGTCCCTTCTTCTTTGATCCAGCTATCCCCAAAGATTGTTACCACATCCTCTTTCCAGATGAACTTGACTTTCTGGTGGAGAGTGGAGGCGACTGCATCATTCACATGTAACCACGGACGTCCCAATAGCAGATTAAAGCTAGCCGGAATATCAATCACTTGGAAATCAGCTTCTTTGTTTAATGGCCCGACTTCAATTTTCAACTTAATCATTCCCACAATGGCCCTTTTGGTGTTATCATAGGCCCTCACAGTTTGTGTTGATGGCAAGAGTTCTGAAATAGACAACCCCATTCTGAGAGCTGTTTGGAGAGGACATACATTCAAGGCTGACCCATTATCTACCAAGCAGACCGGTACTCTATTCCCCAGGCAATGTACAGTGATGTAGAGAGCTCTGTTGTGGTGTGCCCCTTCCGGCGGTAAATCTTCATCTGTGAATGTGATTACAGGCTTACAAGGCTTTGAAGAGATCATGTTTACTAGATCTTCGGGAGTAGTATTGACAGAAACATCCAAACGATTGAGAGTATCGAGCATGGCCTGCCTGTGTTTGTGAGAGGTCATAAGTAATCCCCATACTGAGATCCAAGCTTGTGTTTTCTTCAATTGCTTTAGGATTTCATCTTCTTCTTCGCTCACGGCTCCTTTACCAGCCTCTTTTGTTTTGACGACTTCTTTCTCATTCCATGTTTCTTTTCCACGATTTTCTAACTCATGAGGCTTGAAATGACGTCCGGAACGGGTCAAGTGGTTTGCTTCATTGGTGATCCAGATAGACTCAAGTTCTTTGGCTAACTTTTCGGTGCCAACAGTGATTTTCCAAACAGAATCATCGGGGATTATGGTATTATTAACGGAATCATCCTCATCATCATACCACCAATCTTCTTCTTCTTCCATCATTGCAATAAGATCGTCATCTTTGATTTCAAGGTTCTCGACAGGCTTTAGCAATTCTTCTATCGGCTCAGTGCTTTGTTTCTCGGTGACTGCTTCTATGGGCTTTTCTTCCTCATACCAGATCGAGTCGTCGGTGATGGCATTGGGATCCCACCATTCAATTGTAAGATTTCCGTTGGCTATTTCTTCTTCAAAAGCCAGTGCTTCTTCGACCCATTCTTCCTCTTCCATATTCCTCAAGATGCAAATTGCAGCGTCTTCCGGAAGTTGAACATCCATAGCTGGTTGATTCGAGGATGTGATGTAGATCTTTGGGTTATAAATCTGAGATCCTTCTTCTACAAAGTTAACATTTGGCATGTTCCCCTTATGATTAGGGAGAGGATTCTTCTGAACATTTGGCTGAGAGGGAGGAGGGGAGATGACCCCTTTTTCAATCAAGTCTTCAATTTCATGGCGAAGTCTCCAGCATCTATCTGTGCTATGTCCACGGCCTTGATGAAAGTCACAAAAGAACTCTGTTTTGAAACCCGGTGGAAGTGGATTTGGCTCTGGTTTAGGTTCCAATTTCTGCAAGTACCCTTTTTCTATCATTCTTTCAAGTGCGGTGCTTAGTGGCATCCCTAAGTCGGAAAATTCTCTTTTCTCTCTCGACTGTTTCTGATTTTGACTTCCTCTTGCATTAGCCATACTTCGACGCTCTTTCTGAAAAGGCTGAGGAGATAGTGTGTTGACGTCAGCAGACTGATGATAGACTGGCCTTTCTGTCTTTCTGTATCGATTGCTCGTGCTTTCTTTCTTGATCTTTCCATCTCTAATGGCATCTTCTATCAAAGTTCCCACATCAAACAGCTGTTCGAAACTCACAATGGACTGAAATTCTAGCCTTTCCAAGTATTCGGGCTGTAGATTCTTGATGATCATTCGGACCTGATCTTTTTCCGCTGGCCTGCTAGTCATTTGAGCAGCTTTAGCTCTCCAACGAGTAAGGAAACCTGCGAAGGATTCCCTATACTCTTGTCGGGTGGTTTCTAGATCTCTTGCAGTTACATCAAACAACTGGTTATATGAATATTGAGCCACGAAAGCTTTGGCCAATGCCTCCCAATCTCTGGTTATGGCTGGTTCCAACGTCAAGTACCATGAAAGTGCTGCTCCACTCAAAACTCTTGGAAACAATAGAGCGAAGAGGTCAGATTCAATGCCCATAGGCTGCAAAGTTCCTACATAAAGCTTCAGATAGCTCTTCGGATTTCCAGTTCCATTGAAAAATTCAATATGCGGCATCTTAAACTTCTCTGGGAGTTTGGTTTTTGGAGCGTCACACAACCCTTCAACATCGAACAAATACTCATCCACCCCTTTGCTCTTTCTGATCACACTCTCTAGTTTGTCGATCTTGGCCAACTTGTCCTGAATTTCCTGATCTAGCTGAACCTTTGGTTGAACTGTCTCCCCAAAATCTTCTTCTTCATGATGCTCTGGAGGTGGTGGTGGTGGATTAGTTAGCTGCTCAATCATTCTCATCATAGTGGCAAGTTGTTCTCGATTCTGCTCCCTGCTCTGATCCAAGGCAGCTTGCATTGCGGCCAATCTGGCTTCCATATCCGCTTCGTATGTCATATCTTCAACCCTAGTCGACTCGGCTGTTCCTTCTTCTAACCCTGATCTGATCAAACGGCTGTTCGGAGCTCTGACCCAGAAAGGAGTACAACTTTTCGGTCCTATCTTTTCTTATCTGGTTTATTTAGGGATTTTCAAATAATCAGGTATCTTTATTGCAAAAGAATTTTTCAAAGAATGATATAAGAAGGTGGATTTACAAAGATGGAAATCATAAATGGAAAATCATTTCCTTTTTCAAAAACATTTTTCTTAAAATCAAAGAAATCTTTTCAAGCTTTCAAAATTCTGAGGAAAACAAAACTTTTCTTTTTTAAAAGTATATTAGAGGCGTCGCACTCGTGAGTCGTATATGCAATGCTCGTGTAGTGCATGCAATGCAGATGAAATGCAATCTAATCTAAATGCAATGCACCTTAATCTAGCTTAGACCTAGCACATCAGCACATAAGCACATAAGATTCCTTGAGTATGCTAATCACCCTACTAATCCAATCATTATCCAAGGATTTTGAGTTTTGAAATTCTTGATGGTTCATGTTTGAAAATTGAAATTTTTCATGAAAATCTTTGAAAGAGATGGGGAGTTTTGTAATTTTCAAAAGAATTTTTGAACCATCAATGCTTGTGGTTAGAAATCATGATTCTTAAAAATTGAGGTGGGAATTTTGAAATTCTAAGATCTGAGAGGAAGATTTTGAAATTGAATCATCATGATTTCTTGAAGACCAAAGTAAAATTTTTATTTTTTTTGAAATTCTCTAAAATCTAGGAGAATTTGAAATTGAATCATCAAAGTGTGATCATGATTTCTGGAAATAGGAATTTTGAAATTCTCTAAAATCTAAGGAGAATTTTGGAAAGATTTTGTGAAAGTGAATCTCAAAGCAAATTTTCAAAAGGGATATTCTTGGAATTTTCGAAAGACTTGGGGTTTTTCAAAGAAGTGCTTATAATTTCAAAAATTTTCAAAATTGTCCTCAAATAGTGATTGGATGTTCGGATAAAGACCATACTATCCTAGAGGAATCCACCATACAAGGTTTGATGATGCCTTCGCATACACGTCCTCATCATCCACATAATCCCTTACGGGCAAGCGCAAATAATTCATCACATTGTCCTAATCAAAGATGATAATCAAGATCCTATTTGAAGGGTTCTATAGAAACTATATGCAAAGGCCGGGTTTTAGTCTCATAAAGGGTCCATTAGCAAGCTCAGCGGTGTGGTTGACCGCCTCCCCGAGGGCGTGCCGTTCACACATGGGCTCTATATACCGCACGCGGTACAAGGCTAACGGTGACTACATGCTACCAAAACTCTTGACAAATAGAGGAAAGAGGGCCCTCTATCTTCAAGGCAATGATCTCAAGCAGTCGCGGTGAAAGAACAATGCAAGTGCAAATGCAGGCAGAAACAACATGATTATTGAATTAATAACAAGGATATTCTTTGGCTCAAGTCAAACCCTCGAAGAACAAGAAACCATCGGTTTCATGTTCAAATCCCCAGCGGAGTCGCCAGATTGTGGACCGTCGCGAATGGAGGAGGAGGTCCTGGCGCTCTCCCTCGATAGTGTCCCGGGACGGATCCCAAGGAGCACACTTCAGGGAAAACTAGGACTTCCTCACGCGATCCTAGAGACAAAGAGTCGCCACCTAATTTTTATCGGGAATTAGGAAACCCAAGTTTGACTCGCCCAAAATTGAATAAGGTTACTCGCCCTTCATTACCAGAAACAAGGTTCGGGGGTCTTGGTACGAGAGGGGAAGGAGCCCAAGCAGGACTAAAGCACCCCCTCCTCGCCCTACCGAATGGTAGGCCTTGATTCAAATATCCTTGTTATTAATTCATAATAGATGTTGTTTCCTCAAACATACTAGATAGATATATACATGGCAAAAAGAAACATCTAATGAAAATCATTTCAAGAGACTAAATCAAGTAGAAAGCGGATGCTCATGCAATACAAGGGAGAAGTATACTCACAGTGGCTAGTCCCGCCCGGGACTGATGCAAATAAAGTAAACATGTCATGATATGCAAAGGGAACGAGAAAACTTACATTGGTTGACTCAAGCGGAGTCGCGAAAGCAAAAAGAATGTAAACGTGCAATGCAATCATGCAACAATCCTAGATAAGATGTCTCTAACAAATAATCATATAAACGGAGACTTATCCTAAAGGAAATGTGTCGTTGAAATCAAAGTTGTAAACCTAGAAAAATTCTAAGAGAAAGGATAGAGATAGTACATGATACATGGGCACTAAGCCACATGTAGACGAGGCAAACCACAAATCGAAGTCCGGGTCCGAGGCACTTAATTCTCTGCACTAAGACACCAAAGAATACCCAAAGCATTGCAAAAATACAAGCAAACAAATGATATGCATGATAAACAAAGAAAACATGTCATCAATCAAATTTCCAGATTCAGCAACCTCTAATGAATCCTATCAAAAGTGGTCTTAAACATGAGCTGGATAAAAACCCTTTTACAGAAAGTTAGATACATGTCTTAGGGAACTTCTCCAAAAAGTGGGACCTCAATATCAATTTTATTGTTTGAGAAATAAATGTTTTGGGAACAGTGGATCAGGACTGTCCACTGTTCTTGTAAAAATCATAATTAAATCTACAAAAATCATATGAAGCTCTATTTGGTGTCAAAAGAAAGCTATTTCATTGTAGTATATGATAAAAATAAACCCATGGACATTCTGTAATCACAAGGTTTCTGAAAAAGTGTTTTAAACAGACTCTGTTTTTCTGGAAATTTGGTATCATTTGACAAATGAATGCAAAACATAATAGAAGTATAATAGAAGTTCATGAATCATGTTAACCAAGTTGATTTAAGCTTTTGATCTCTCATCCATTTATCCTAGGTGATTTCTAAACCAAGTTTTATTCATCAATTGTTGTTGAGTGATCAAGGTGTGACCATTTTGTATACATAATCATATTTGTAATTAAACTTAGAAAATTCCAGAATAGTTGTATCAACTTTAAACGCTTAGAAAACGATCCTAACTCGATCGTATGCTCACGATTTTACATCGGCATATAGATATATGAGTTAGGAATCATCCCCAAAAAGCGGAACGTCGATAACTATTATAGATTTTCTGAAATTCAAGCACAAAGAGACGATGTTCAAATCTGTCAACCGATTTCTCAACAATTTCTAAAAATAGTATATGAATCCTAAAAGCTCTCAAAACGGACCGGATGAAAGCTAATTCATCAAAGTTTACCCAGAAAATTTGAAATCCATCAAACTATGGGTTTTGATGGACCAAATCTAATGGACAAAACCAATCTGCTTTGCTGAATTTTTATCTAGTTCATTTTAAAGTGTGAGGAAAACATTTTAGTGATAGTTGAAGCTTATTAGAGAGATCAAACTCATAGATCAACTTAATTATCATGATTCCCAATCAATTTAGCCCTCAAGTTCTATGAAGAACTTTTAGATCAAGGATCAAAGGGACTTATAAATATCATGTTGGAGATGAAATTCAATAGGAATTCTAGGTAATAGGAATAATCAAGAGATAGGTATGAACATAGAAATCATCCTTCTCATAGATCATATTTCCAAACCATCATGGAATTCAAAATAGATATATGTATATATATATAATCATGTATGCATGAATCTAAACTAAAATTGAAGAATGAAACCAAAATTGAAAATCAAAGTGAAAAACAATCTCTAATTGTAAATTATCAATAAAAATCAAAGAGATTTGGATCTAACTATGTGAGTGTGTGAAGAACATGAGAGGAAGAAGATGAGTGTTCTAATAAGTAGAAATAGAACTAAGTTAGATCCAAATCTTATAGATCTATATATACAAAGTAGGAATTAGAGATGAACTATAGTGTTTACCTCTTGGAGGATTCTCAATTACAAGACCAAAATTGATTTGAAGATCTTCTTCTTCAAGTGTTATTCAAGTGTTCTTCAAGCACTCATCCATGGAAGTTGAGGGAGGCAATTGATGTTCAAATTGTGGTCTAATTAGCCTAAGTTAATCTAAATTCAATTCATAATTTTCTCTCTCTAGAATTCACCTAAATTGAAAGTATATTCAAAGTATACTTATCTCTCTTGTATGTGCTTCTATGTGTGTTTGTATCTCCAAGTATATTCAAGTGTATCTCTTCCAAGTGTCTAGTGTGTTAAGATGTGATCTCATATGAGATGTATGAGATCTTATATAGAGTTTTGAAGACTTAGCTCTTAAGTTTCAGGGTTAAAACAGGATTTTTAGAGCTTAAAAGAGGGTTAAAATGGCCATTTCGGAGCCTAAATGCAATTTCCAGGCAATTTCCTCGCAGTGGGAAGCTTCTAGAAGGGTCTGGAACTCAAAAAGCTCCGTGGAGGACACAAATGGAAGTGGCGGTTATGGTGGGACCCGCCACCCCCATACCCAAAACCGCCATTTACTATTTGGGTCCCTCTGGTCACCCACAAGCTCTGTTTCAAATTTCATGCGCACTGCTTTTCCAGATTTCTGTAAAAATGCTTTTTGGTGTCCGAAATCGTCCGTTTACGTACCGTTGGAAAGCTGTCAGGTTGAATTTCAATATAAAAATATTTCCAGAGGTTTTATAATGAGAATTGAAGTCCAATTGAAGTCCGGAAGTCCTCCGGAACTTTCGTCGTCTTTTTGAAATCAAATGACGTCTTTTCCAAAATTGCTTTCAAATGTGCGTCGATTTCGAACTTTTCTTTAAAATTGAATCTCTGGATACCTAGAATACTGCGTTTAGAACACTTAATGTTCATATAACCCTGAGAGAATATGAATTCTGAGAGATGATTTTGACAAAACCGGGATTTATCCATGGAAAAGGGCTTTTCTGAGCTTGAAGTCACTTTCCGAAGTCCGATCTTCTGATTGTGTGGAATCCAGTACCTTCCACGGGGTACTTTTCATCATCGAATCCTCCAAGACGTTGTCCACCCTAAATCCTATCAGTGTGGTCAAAATTGGGTGTCTACAATGGTAGAGGGACATTAGTACACCATACAAGTCTAGTTATTGCTTCAGATATGTTCTTTTGCATTGGAGTTCTGTTATCGTTTTATAGTGGAGTAAACGTTAACTAATCAGTTGGTTAGTTTGTTGATCAAAGAGTTTGATCATGGAAATTAATAGCTGGTCGGAGCCAATAATAAAGAGCCTAAGAGGTCCCACTCTTAGCTCCGCTAGGATGTTTGGAAAGTCACTTGAGGATGCTATCAAGACTTGTTCGATCGATCTATCTTTTTTTGATCAATTGAAGTCTAGACAGGTTCGATCATTCGAAAGTGGTCAATCGATCGAAGTTTCGATCGATCGAAGCCACTTCAATCGATTGAAGGTAAGGTCAGTTCTGGGAATCTATAAATAAGGCAGTTGCATATAGAATGTTTTTAATTGTTGTTTTACGTAAACTATTTAGTGCATCCAAAACATTCTCTATCCTTTAAGCCAATGGGCAAGCAGAATCAACCATTAAGATTCTTAAATTAAATATTTAGAAGATGGTTGATAATGACCCTAGAGTTTGGTATAAATTAATGTCTGAAGTCTTATAGACCTACAGGACCTTAAAGAGGTAAAGCACGACAACCAAGCCATTTGTGCTGATTTACGGACATGATGTAGTACTACCATTGGAATTAATACTAAGGTATTTAAGGGTTGCTAGATAGAATGATATGGAAATTGATTATTTTAATCAAGCCATGCTAACAGAACTAGTGGACCTAGATGAGATTACGTTATTAGCTTTGGATAATGTTAGGTTGAAGAAGCAAAAGGCTGAGAAGGCCTATAATAAAAGGGTGAAAGCCAAATCTTTCTCTATCAGTGAACTAGCCATGAAGGCCATTTTCCCACTTGGACTCAAACTGTGTAAATGGTCCTCTACTTGGGAAGGACCCTTTAATGTTCATGAAGTACTGTAAGGGCGAGCTTACTATCTAAGGAACCTAGATGGCCAAGTGCACAATAGGCTTATAAATGGAAAATATTTAAAGAAGTATACGCCTTGCATGTGGAAATTATACTTTCGTCAGTTAGAGCAAGGTAGAGAAAATATGCAAGAGGTATAGGTTGCTTCTAATCAGTCTCAGGACCTGGACCCTAATTGTGTCCAAAATCAAATTGATGAAGTGGAATGAGAAACAGAAACCTGTGATGTCATGATGTGCTAAGAAAACAAGACCATATATATACATGAAAAACCAAGCATATCATCCAACAGCCAAAACATGACTAAATAAATAAATAGTAGTTCTGGACCCATGGCTAATTTACAAAAATAACAAAAATAATGAATCCAAAAATCATAAAAGGGATGTTAAATCCCTAAAAACAAAGTGAAAATTAGGAGCACAAAGGAATGAGAAAGCCCAAAGCTTGAGACCACTGTTCATTAGTCTAGGACAGCATGGTCTCTATGGCCTTATGAATAGCCAGCCATGATTCCTCCTGTGTATACACAATGGAAAGCTCATCAGTCAAGTGATCCAGCTATTCAGGGACTTTCTCCAAGTCAACCTATTAAGAGGCATAATCAGCCTCCATCTTCTCCAAATTATTCCGTAACTTCTTGATATTCTCCACTAGTAAGCCAGAGCTCTTCACTCCAGCTTTAGCAGTGTCAGCCAGAATGATGCATTCGTTGGCAACATCCTTCCTTTTATGAAAAAATAAATTCACATTACCACATCGGCCATTTGCTGAGTAGCTTCAGCTATGGCATTGGCAATCTTTTTAAATTATTTTAAGAATGACGTTGATGATAAAGACAAGGAAGTGTTGACAAAGTTTATAGAAATCAGAGAAAAAGCCCCTCAATGGCCTCCTATTGACCATTGGCACTCCCAAAAGTTGAAGAGTGCAAGGTGACCAAAGGTTCCTTGCTTGGATCTGAGTCTCTATGTAGCTGGAGGTGGTCATTGCCTAAACTGGCTTTGACAGTGGAGGACCCGACCATAGACATTGAGTAAGTATTAGCCCGAGGTTCTGTGCTTGAAGGCGCAGTTCTTTGAAACTCAAGAGCATCTGGGAGACGGAGTGTTGGAGGTAGAAGAGTTAGGTCTAACAGTAGAGAATGGGGGTTCAGGAAAGAGAGTTTTAAGATGTTGAGGGACCTTGGGTGGTATAATGAGGGTGTTTGTGTTAGGATTGTGCCCTTAAACTAGGTCTTTATGTATGAGGCATTTGGCAGTTTATATATGGATATCATTTATGCATTTTATTATGTAGGTGTCATGAGATGATTATTTGTAATCCTTAAAATATCCTAGTAAGTAATTTGTGTATATAAAGGTATGAAATGTGCTGGGCTAGGCTAGCCCAGCCCACTAAATGGTCGATCGAGATAGGTTACGAGGTGGGTCGTGTCGGGCCTATGCTCTAAGCAAGTCGTGTCAAGCTAGGTTTGGAGACTAACGGATAGAATCAAAATAGACCCAGATCGCACGACTCTACCAAGCTATGTTGGGTTGAGTTGGGTTGGGTTGGGTTAGGCCAGATTGGGTTATCCAGTTGAGACACATGCGCATGAGACTAGATTTTTAGAATTGTCACAATGGATAATGAGACTGGATATCTCATCAGGTATACAATGTAGAATGATTAACTACCATTAGATGGAGTGATGAATCTTAATCACTAGAGTATGACTTTTAGTTAATATGCTAGTGCTTAGAGTGCATTGACGGGCCATGAGCTTTCCTATTGACATCTAAATTGTCAACAGTCGATAAGAACTCATAACCTGTATAAAGTACATGTTCTTAATCTTGAGACGATTATGGACACAGACTGTAGATGTGACTATTTTGACTTACTAATCAGGGAGGTCTTCAAGATCAACACCTGGGTATCTTGGGTATGTCATACCCATAGTGTTGTGAACATATATTATCAAGATAGAATCTACCCTTTGATAAATAGTAAGCATTCCCTTGAGAATGTCACGAAGTTGATTATTGAGAACTGCAGTCTTGTTGATAAATATTTATCAACATGTTCGGTAATCATAAGAGGTGAATGATACTCAAGGAATGGAAGATGTAATCATTATTTAAGTTCGCAATAACAGTTTATCTGACTACCTAAATATGATTATGAATGCTGATGGTAGAGGGACATTAGTACACCATACAAGTCGAGTTATCGCTTTGGATATGTTCTTTTACGTTGGAGTTCAGTGATCGTTATAAAGTGGAATTAACGTTAATTGATCAATTGGTTAGTTAGCTGATCAAAGAGTTTGATCATAGTAACTAACAACTGATCTGAGCCAACAATGAAAAACCTAGGAGGTTCCACTCTTAGCTCCGCAAGAATACTTAGAAAGGAAGGAAGAGGAGTTCAATCGATCGAACTAGTTTCGATCGATTGAACATTGGTGCTTTCGATCGATTGAACGTTCAATCGATCAAAGTATTTCGATTGATTGAAACTCCAAGGTTGGTTTGAAAACCTATAAATAGGAGAGCTATGTCCAGAAAAAGTTTAAACGTCACTGCCCCAGTTCTCCAGAAATCAGTTTAGGGTTTTCCTAGCCTCCTATATCCTCTCAATTGGGTTCCCACATAACCCTAGCCTCTCCAATAAGTATCAAGGAGACAAAAGGGTGAAGAATACCTAGAGGAAGCTGCTAGATTCTAAAGGCAAAAGACAAAATCAGAATTGGGTTCAAATCCAATACGTAATGATCTTGTTCCTGTCATCCCTACGCATCTATGGAATTGATAAGTACTAGATCCGGGCTACCAATAAAGTTTTTGAAACTGTTTTCCGCTATGCATAAGATTTAACTTTTTCTAAACTATATCCTACAATTAGAATCAGAGCCAGCCTTATGTGGATCTATAGATTCATTTTTAGAACACTAGTTTTGATTTGCATGATGTGTGACACGACTAAAAAGTTGTGCGCTCTTATACAACACCCAAGTGTAGGTGATCATGCAAGTAATACTGGATAAGTCCAGGTCGATCCCACAAGGAAGGAATAGGAAGAATGTCTACTAAGTTAAAACCTAAAGCAAAAAAAAAGAAAATAAGAATATAGAAGTGGAGGTTCTACGAATCCTAATTAATTAAATTAAACTAAATAACAAACTAAAGTATAAAGAAACATAACTAATTAAACAAGTAAATTAAAGGTGTTGCAATACGTGAATCCACATTGATCCTAACTATCTACCATGCATACTCATTAATGTTCTATGGAGTTCATTCCTCTTCAGTATTCCGTATTTTTTTAAAGATATAGAATCAATAGCCCTTTCATGACTGGGACTACATCATCATAGTTGATTTAAAATACTTGGAAGACGGTTTAAAACAATGGTTATTACTTGCACACTAAATGGTGTTAGCATTCAAAGTGGTTTTCAAAAGTCATTGAAGAAAATAGCCTTAAGGCTTTAAGTTCTAAAACCTGTTGTGACAAACTGAGCTTATAGAGACAATTTGATGACAGATTTCTAAAACAGAAAGTCATGGAATACCTAAAAGAATCATCTCAGGATTTTGCAGGTTCGATCGATCGAAGCGCTCTCGATCGATCGGACAGCATCATCCTTCAATCGATCGAAATGCCTTCGATCGCTTGACCATGGCCCTAGTTTGATCGATCGAAATACCTTCGATTGATCGAGCCCAAGGTTTCTAAAGATTGCATGGAAGAGGTTGGAAATCAATGTTTCAACACATACTCCCAATGTATAAACTACGGAAACATGATTAAACTAATACAGAAGTAGTAACCTAGAGTAATCATAACACATAAACTAATAAACAATGAAATACAGAAAAGGAAAAGAAAAACCTGGAATAATCTAAAAAATAACTTGTAATAAACATGAAATCAACTTGAATCTTCAATAATCTTCAGTATAATAATGAAAAAGAGGAAGAAAAACAAGAATCTAACCTAATCTACACCTAATCTACCCTAAAACTACCCTAAAACTGTTGTTTTTTGCGTTCTGGAGCATCCTCCCTTCGTCTGGTGACAAAACAACTTATATATAGGGTTCTTGCAGAGTTCACGCAACATTTCTATGAAAATAAAGTTCGATCGATCGAGCTTAGTTCGATCGATCGAAGTCTCAATCGATTGAACTCTCTGATTTTGACAACTTTGCACACCGATGGGAGAATGACCATAACTTTTCACTCAGACCTCGGATTGACCTCCTATTTATGGCCACTCGACCGTAACTCAAAGATCTAAATTTTGTATTTCTAGGACAATCTTCCAAATCTGAAGTCTTCATTGTCAAAAATGGCGTTTTCCCAGCTGCTTCCGTTGTTCTATTCACCAGAATCACTTTTCTTTAGCTCCACTTCATTGATTTACATCCTAACACCTATAAAACAATGCAAAAACATATATTTTAGCATTAACATAATAAAAAGAACATTGCTATTAGAATGCACCTAAATTCAGGGATTTTGGGGATAAAAGTATGCATAAAATACCAAATAATACACTATAAATATGGACTTTTCACCTCGTATCACACCCCCCAACTAGCTCGTTGCTAGTCCCTAGCAATGAAGCGAACTACAGCAATGTTTAATTAACTCTAAAAATTGAAAACAAAAGAAAGTAAAAATCCTAAATCACTTTCGCAGGAATTGCGATTGCATTTAGCGTATGCAACAAGCCTTTAAACCCCTAGGTTCCCCCTAGTGGACGACTGTTGTCTCGTGAAGGTTTACAGTGAATTTACGCACAAAATTCATGTTTATGTTAATGGTTCTCATTTGAATGTTTTCAAGAATTTTTTCCTCTCAGATAGCAATGTGGTTAAGCTCAACAATCTCATGAAACTCTCCAGTATGCCATAGCCATGCAACACACATTACAGTTAATCTACTATCAAATTCATTAGAATATTCCATAGCTATTAATCTTCAATTGTGTGTGTGAACAGACAACCAAAATACAAAACTTCAATTTCAAAGCTCGCATAACCTAAGACACTATCAAGACGTTCATTTTGACTCAACTCTCACCGGGATTACACTCTCAAGATGAAATCACTCTGAATTAGGTGTAATAATTATCACTCATGATATGGAAGCTATCAAGAGTAATTGTAAATCGAATCTAATGCTTCTCATATCTAAATAGAAAAATGGACATTTTAGTGCATAAAGTCTCATGAAAGGATACTTTTCACTAGAAGAGCGAGATACCGTGGAGAACTCTCTTATTACCATAACTTCAAATCCAATTTACTTAAAATCATCAGGACTTTGAAAAAGAGGCGTTAGGTGAAAGAAGAAAGAGCTCGTGATATTCAATTAGATCAACAAATGTGATTGGAATGTCTATTACAACTTTTCAAACTTTCCCGCATCTCCAATCTCTCTCTTCTTTTTCTTATTTTCTCTTTTTTTATTATTATTTTTTTTCCTTCCCACACACTTCTTTTTATTGATTTTTATTTTTTCTTTTTCTTTTGTAACAACCATTGGCATTTTTTTTCTTTTTCTCTTTCTTTTTTTTTTCATTGCCAAGTTTCCCTTATTCACACTACCAAACTTGTTGTCAAGATAACACATCCCAATCATTCCTAGGTAGAGAAAAGAAGCTCAAACTTGTATTTTGGAGTTGGGCTTAGATTTAAGGAATTGTAATGACAATGCAATTATGATAAGGCTCAAGAGGTGAAGTAACGGAATAGCACAGAGTTAGGCCAAGGCTGTATTATGCGTGTATGGTCAAAAGATGGCCTAAATCATCTTCTAAGTTCATAGGATTATTCATTTTAGTAAATTCAAGAGTTCTAAAGTTGGTAAATCCTGAACGTTCTCTTCTAGTAATCAGTCAAAATGAAGAAGAAAAATGAGACTTTCAACGAATTAATACGCTTTTCAAAAAGTAAGAGTAATTTTATAAAACCCTCAAAAACAAAGAATGGCACAAAGGCTCACTTGGGTTGTTAGTCTCCACTACAGTCTCTCAAGACACCTAAGCTATGCTTACTAATCCATTTTAGCTAAGTACAAGGTTGTCACAATGTGCTCAAAGTTGTTTGAAGATTAAAAAGCATAAAATATACTATAACTAAGATATAAATAAACTACCATAGTATATTACATACTAATAACATACTGAAAATAACACTAATGCATCATAACTAACTACATTAACTAAGAGATAAATACAAGAACCATTTTATTATCTTTAAAAAAAATTAAAAATTTTAAAATTTTTGACAATTTTTAATTTACTGAGTCTTGTTGCTAAGCAGGTGTATTGACACGAAAGCATAAAAAGAAATAAACGAGGCATGCAATGACTCACCCCCCCTAACTAAAACTAAACATTGTCCTCAATGTTCTAAACTAAGCACATGGACATGTAAAGTAAAGCGAGAGAAGGAAGGATGTTACCTCGAAGCGTTAATATCCAAAAAAAAATAATTTATATGTTACCTGCAAAATCATTAGTAGCAACAAGAAAAAATAGAGAAAATAATAGAACTACTCAGTAAATAAATTCGGTTAATCAAGATTTTTATAATATAGTAATAACCGGAAATTTTGAGGATCTTCTCAGTGAAATAATTTAACAATGAGAAGACTTTTGAGATCCTCATAAAAATGCAACTCCCCCCAACTAATGTCAAGCTCAAGGTCAGAGGAGATGATGCAAAACCTATGGCTGTCAAATTTGTTGGGGATAGTTATAAGAGATATACCACACTTTTTAGGAATTATACTCAAGGAAAGATCTTTGGTGTTGGTATTTTCTATAACAGCCTCTATTTTTATATTATCAAAAACAGGCAGAGGCCATGGTTCAATCAAAGCGGCAGGGTCCAAGTGATGTTCTAATGAAGTTTTACTACCCTCCTCTTGTTCTAGAACAAAATCTATGGAGATGTGATCATAGGAATTGGATTTCTGTTCTATGTACATTGATTTGGACTAGACTTGGATGAAGCTATCTATTTGGGCCTCAATGTCAGTATTACTCAAGAAGGTCAAGCAGTCTAGCAAATTACTAACTTCTTGTTGAAGTTTAAGATCATCTAATATGGGCCAAATAGTTTCTAAGTCCTCTCTTAAAGAATTTTGAAAGTTAAAATTTTGTGAAAAACATGTTCTAGAATCTTTACCATCCTCTTCCACAACACATTCATTCTGTTCAATATTGGGGTACACATAACTTTCAAGCTCGGGATGAGATCTTTGATTAATAGAAAGGATAGGTGATGGGCAACTTGGTGACACCACTTCTTCGGCTGAAAGAGGTGAGGGTTCATGAATATCACATGAATCTAAATCGAATTTAGAATTTTCAATAATGTCCTCCCTAGGGTCACTATCAAAGGTAGGGGTAGAGTCAACAGGGGACTCATCCTTTCCTAATTGCGTGCAGTCACCTAAACTCTCATTATTTGTAAAAACCTCATTCCCATCCGTGTAACTCTCCTCACTATATATGTCATCTATTGAGGTTCTCTGGGCAAAGGAATTGTGCAACTTTTTCCAGGCAGTGAAGGAGTTGATGTCTGGGGTTGTATATCGAGGAAAGGATGGTTCTATAACTTCATGCTCAATGGTTTGGTTTTGGAGTTCGTGTTGGGTTATCACTTTCTCGAGTGAGTTATTGACCTCATTCGGTATAAACCCATCATTGTCCTCTAATTCCATTCTATTATTAGTGTCTTGAAATTTGGGTTGTAGTGTTGAAGGACTGATATAGTCTTCTAAAGGTTGGCTAGCATATGTTTGTTGATATCTAGTTTCTAATTTATCAAGTGCACTATCTAGCCTTTTCATTTCACTAAGCAGCAATGTTAACATACCATTATCCACAACTTGGTTATTTTTCTCATTATTACCATATGAAGTTTCGCCCCATTGTTGTTGGTAGTAATTCCCATCCCATAGTGTTTGTGGACAAGACTCCCCAGAAGGAAAGTCTTGGTGCATTTGGTAATCGTGAGAACTACTACTATATCCTACATTATTATTTTGGTTATCGCCCAATTGCGGTTGATAGAACTCTTCATATGGAGGTTCTTGATACGTTTGATAATATGGGGGACTACCACTATCATTTTCCCATTGTGGTGGTTGGTAGCACTCGGGTTGATAATGCTCGTCATAAGTGGGTGCTTGCCAACTTGGGGAATAACAATTTTGATTTTCAAGTGTGTACCTATTATTGGTGCGTGTGTTGTATGGAGGGTAATATGGATAAGACATGTTTATCCAAAATTTTTAAACAATAAAATTTTTATTTATTATTATTTTTTTTATCTTGTGAGAGAAAAAGTCCAAAAGGTTTTTTTTATTACTAAGTAAGAAAGATTGGAGATAACTTAGTAAAATCCTAAACTAGTTGCCTTCCCCGGCAACGGCGCCAAAAACTTGACACGACTAAAAAGTTGTGCGCTCTTGTGCAATACTCAAGTGTAGGTGATTGCGCAAGTAATACTGGATAAGTCCAGGTCGATCCCACAAGGAAGGAATAAGAAGAATGCCTACTAAGTTAAAACCTAAAGCAAAAGAAAAGAAAATAAGAATATAGAAGTGGAGGTTCCACGAATCCTAATTAATTAAATTAAACTAAATAACAAACTAAAGTATAAAGAAACATAACTAATTAAACAAGTAAATTAAATGTGTTAGAAATACGTGAATCCACATTGATCCTAACTATCTACAATGCATACTCATTAATGTTCTATGGAGTTCATTCCTCTTCAGTATTCCGTATTTTTCTAAAGATATAGAATCAATAGCCCTTTCATGACTGGGACTACATCATCATAGTTGATTTAAAACACTTGGAAGACGGTTTAAAACAATGGTTATTATTTGCACTCTAAATGGTGTTAGCAATCAAAGTGGTTTTCAAAAGTCATTGAAAAAAATAGCCTTAAGGCTTTAAGTTCTAAAAACTGTTGTGACAAATTGAGCTTATAGGGACAATTTGATGACAGATTTCTAAAATAGAAAGTCATGGAATACTTAAAAGAATCATCTCAGGATTTTGCAGGTTCGATCGATCGAAGCGCTCTCGATCGATCGGACAACATCATCCTTCAATCGATCGAAATGCCTTCGATCGCTTGACTATGGCCCTAGTTCAATCGATCGAAATACCTTCGATCGATCGAGCCCAAGGTTTCTAAAGATTGCATGGAAGAGGTTGGAAATTAATGTTTCAACACATACTCCCAACGTATAAACTACGGAAACATGATTAAACTAATACAGAAGTAGTAACCTAGAGTACTCATAACACATAAACTAATAAACAATGAAATAGAGAAAAGGAAAGAAAAACCTAGAATAATCTGAATATAACTTGTAATAAACATGAAATCAACTTGAATCTTCAATAATCTTCAGTATAATAATGAAAAAGAGGAAGAAAAACAAGAATCTAACCTAATCTACACCTAATCTAACCCTAAAACTACCCTAAAACTGCTGTTTTCTGCGTTCTGGAGCGTCCTCCCTTCGTCTGGTGTTAAAACGACTTGTATATAGGGTTCCTGCAGAGTTCACGCAACTTTTGGATGAAAATAAAGTTTGATTGATCGAGCTTAGTTCGATCGATCGAAGTCTCAATCGATTGAACTCTGCTCAAGGGCTTGAACTCTCTGATTTTGACAACTCTGCACACTGATGGGAGAATGGCCATAACTTTTCATTCGAACCTCAGATTGACCTCTTGTTTGCGGCCACACAACCATAACTCAAAGATCTACATTTTGTATTTCAAGGGCAATCTTCCAAATCTGAAGTCTTTATTGTCAAAAATGGCATTTTCCCAGCTGCTTCCGTTGTTTTATTCACCAGAATCACTTTTCTTTAACTCCACTTCATTGATTTACATCCTAATACCTATAAAACAATGCAAAAACAAATATTTTAGCATTAATACAATAAAAAGAATATTCCTATTAGAATGCACCTAAATGTAGGGACTTTGGGGATAAAAGTATCCATAAAATTAATACCACATAATACACTATAAATATGCACTTTTCACCTCGAATCAATGTGTTAGGACTGTTTTTTTTAAACTGCATCATCACAGTTCTATTTCTGCAATAGTTTCGTAGCAAAAAAAATCTATGAGTGCATTGGATGCATGGTAGTTTCGATTGATTGAAAGTGTTTCGATCAATCGAAGTTGTCTGCGTTCGATGGATTGAAAGTGATTTGCTCAATCGAAACAATGCGGAGTTCAAGCGATTGAACTGTTTTCGATTGATCAGAAACTGTTGTGATCAATCAAAAGTGTTTCTCTGTACAGTTTTCTTCAACAGTTTTAGAAGATTTAAAAATTATTTATTTAAATTTTTATACTATTCTAAAAATTTTTAAATCAATATGTGAACGTCCTAGTCCGATCGATTAAAACTTTTTCAATCAATAGAAGTGGACAGAGAACCAAAGATGCTGTTTTAATGTTACAACTAATTCGATGAAAAGTTTTATGGAATATGCAAGTCAATTAGTGGTTCCAATAGTTATATATTTTGTTGTATATATGCGCGGATGTGTGTATTTCTAACCCTTTTGCAGTAATTTAGACCACTATCTCCCATGGCACCTAGAACGTATTTTAAATTTAGTTTAAATGTTTGTGATTTATGTAATTATATTTTGGTTTGGTTTTGAAGGCATGTGTAAAGGGCGTTGCGACTCCATTCCTATGAATAACAGAGTCGCACCGGTATCCCAAGCCTATTTAATTATTTATTGCTATTTCCTTTCTAAAAAATTTGTAAGCTTCGATAGAAGCATAGAATTTTTCTAATAGAATAGGAAATCCATGAAGATAGAGTGGCAGGCCGGAGTTCATGAATGTGGAGCCAGAGGTGACCAAATCGAGAGGTTGGATCTATGGAGAGAGAGCCATGGGAGATAGAAGCATTGTTGAATGATTTCATTTCAATTTTAGTTTTTTTGTTTTTATATGCTTGTTTGTGATTGGCACTTTTTATATATTGCTACTACATGCATACAAAAAAGAGTTTTCTAAAATAAAAATCAAAAACTGTTTTAACTCATTAGTAGATGATGATGTGAAATATTAGGTAAGAGATAAGAAGAGTTAGACAAGATAAATTATATGTGGTTCGTGTTGGTTTTGTGCCCTCAAACCATTACTATATGTACGAGACATTGACATTTTAATATATGTATATCAGTTTTACATTTTTTTTATGTATGTCTTTCATGAGATGATTGTTTTAATCCTTAAGTATCATAGTAAGTAATTCCTATGTGTATGAGATATATATAAGCGAGATATGAAATACTATTCCTTGATACTTAGAATTTGTCATAGTGGATGATGAGACTAGATATCTTATTAGGATTACACTGTAGCATGAATAACTACCATTGGATAGAGTGAGGAATCTCAATCACTAGAGTATAGCTTATAGTTAAATATGCTAGTGCTTATAGTGCATTGACGGACCTGAGCTTTCCTATTGACACTTAAGACTATCAAGAGTCGATAGGAACTCATAACTTGTATAAAGTATGTGTTCTCAATCTTGAGACAATTATGAACACAGACTATGGATATGACTGCTTTAACTTGCCAATCAGTGAGGTCTATAAAAGATCAACAACTAGGTATCTTGGGTAAGTCATGTTCATAGGGTTGTGAACAGATATTGTCAAGATACAATCTACCCTCTGATAAAGAGTAAGCCTTCCGTTGAGAATGTCACCAAGTTGATTATTGAGTACTACAGTCTTGTTAATAAGAGTTATCAACATGTTTGGAAATCATGAGAGGTGAATGGGACTCAAGGAATAGAAGATGTAATCATCATTCATGTTGACAGTAATAGTTATCCGACTACCTGAATATGATTATGAATGCTATAGTAGAGGAACATTAGTACATCATACAAGTCTAGTTACCACTTCGGATTTGTTCTTTTGCGTTGGAGTTCAGTTATCGTTTTATAGTGGAGTAAATGCTAACTGATCAGTTGATTAGTTTGCTGATCAAAGAGTTTGGTCATGGGAATTAACAACTGGTCTTAGCCAACAATGAAGAGCATAGGTGGTCCTACTCTTAGCTCCACTAGGATGCTTGGAAAGGCACATGATGATGCTGTCAAGACTGGCTCGATTGATCGAAGTTGTTTCGATGGATCGAAGTCTAGACAGTTTCGATCAATCGATCAAAAGTGTTTCAATTGATCGAAGGTTCGATCGATCGATTGAATATAAGGTCAGTTTTGGGAATCTATAAATAGGGCAGTTGCGTCCAAAAATTAGCGTTCATCGTTTAAATATACTAGAAGTTGCAGAAACTATTTTGGGGTTCCCACACCTACTCTAACCTCTCTATTAGGGTTCCCACTAACCCTAGCCTCTCCAACAGCATCTGTAGGAGTCATAAGAGTGAAGACCATCTAGTGGAGGCTACAGGAAGTCAAAGATTTTAGAATTGGGTTCAAGACCGTGAGGTAAAATTCTTGTCCCCTCTCTTTTATGCATCTATAGAGTTAACGAGTAGTAGACCCGGGCTACTAATAAGTTTTTGTAACTTAATCTTTCCGTTGCGCATTTAAAAATATTTTAGACCCAATTTTCTATCAATTGGTTTTAGAGCCACGCTTGTTTGGATCTATAGATGCATTTTGGAACACTAGTTTTGATTTTCATGTTGATTTTAGAACAATATTCAAAAGTGCATCATCACAGATCTATTTCTGCAGCAGTTTCGCAGCAGAATACAAATCTATGATTGCATTCGATGCATGGTAGGTTCGATCGATCGGAATACTTTCGATCGATCAAAACTCTCTATTCTCAAGCGATCGAACAGTGTTTGATCAATCCAGATTGATTCTTTGTCCTGGTATTCAGTTCACATTTTTTAAAGGTTTCAAAAATATGTTCTTTAATTTTAGATTATTCTGTAAATTTTTTAAATCATTCTGTGAAACTGAAACTTCAATCGATTGAACAAAGATTCGAGCGATCGAATCTTTGTCGAACGATCGAAGGGTGACAAAGAATAAAGATGCTGTTTTAAGTTCTAAATCAGTAGGTAAAGAGTTTATGTACTGTTTGAATCAATTAGGGGTTCCAACAGTTACATATATTTATTACATATGTGTAGATGTGCGTACGACTAACCTTTTGCAACAAGATTTGTCCACTATCTCCCATGGAACCAAGATTAGTTTTAAATTTTGTATTTAATAATTGTGATTGGTGTGTTTTATTTAGTGGTTTGGTTTTAAGGCATATGTAAAGGGAACTTCGACTTCAATCCTACGAAAAGAATGTCGCACTGGTTTCCCTAGCCCTCTTTATTCTATTGGTGCTATTTATTTTTCTAGATAATAGAATTAGGAAGCTCATGAAGATGGAGCTGGAGGCAATCAAACCAAGAAGGAGATTCTATGGAGATAGAATCATGGGAGATTGAGGCATATGATTGTTTTTATTTCAATTTTAGTCTTTGTTTTCTGTGGTTGTTTTGAGATTGGCATTTAATTATATTGTTACTACTTGCATGCATATAAAATAAGTTTTCTAAAATAAAATTGTAGCAATTTCAATGCATTATTAAACATTGGATGTTAATAGGTAATGTCTGGAAACAATTTTTCAAAAGCAAAATCATTTACTATCAAATCTAATGGGAGAGGGTCTTATTAATAACACCCACGATCTTCCATTAATGGTTCACTGTAAGATGAGTAGTGCATTCTGTGTGACCTCATCAGGGGTGATCATTCCATACAGAGGGTATGCTACTCATTGGTTACAAGATGTGAACTTCCTATAGATAGGATCAATCAAACGTGTTAGAGGGTGACCACCACACGGAGGCACTACTTGAGGTGGTTGTGATTGGATCCTCGTTAATGGTATACACTAGCTAAGCTATGGATAAGGGATCCCACATGGGGCATTATCCAAAAACTTAGAGATCAAATAGGTTCGGGAGTCATAACTTGTTTTGCAAGAGTTGCAGAGTGGACAAGTCATGATTAATAGAAAGATCGAGTATTGACCGCCACATGGAGGCTTTACTCTTTTGTTTTGATATTCCAGCGACTTTTTTTTTAAATAATAGTTTTAATGATTCTTTTACTTTAAATTTTCAAATTATGATATCCATATTTATTTTTGTCTATTTGATTTTTCAGTAATCATCATATCTGGATCTGCATTTAGTCATCTTGCCACCATACTTACACAAAATAAGTTAACTGGAAATAACTATAGAGAATGGAAATGTAACCTAGACATCATGTTAACTACAGAGGATCACATATATGTCCTCACCACTCTATGCCCCGAAGAACCCACTGAAAATGCTACGACTGGTGCTAGACGCAAATTCAACAAGTGGAAGAAGTCGAATGGGATGACTCGTTGTTACAAATTGGCCTCTATGGCTAATGTGTTACAACACCAATACCAGTTAAATGATTCTGCCCGTGTCATTATCAAATCCCTGAAAAAGATGTTTGGGGATCATGGCAGACCTGCCAGATAGGTTTCCATGCAGAAGATAGTGAGTGCCAAGATGTCAGAAGGGACTCCAGTCAAAGAACATGCTTTAAAAATGATTGGTTATTTACACGAATTGGAGACCTTGGGAGCCAACATCGATGCACTGACCCAAGTTGATATGATCCTCAATTCGCTGTTGCCGTCATTCATTCAATTCAAACTTAATTATAATATGAATCAAATAAATTTTTCAATGAGTGACTTAATGAGTCTTTACTGGTAGCGGAAGGGGTGATCAAACCTGGGGGCAACATCCTGAACGTTGAAAAAAGCTCTTCATCTTCCCGATCTGCGTCAAAAGGCAAGAAAGGAAAGAAGAAAGCTGGCACTAATGGTCCAAGTGTTGGGTTGGTCCCTAAGATTGCAAAATTTAAGGAAAAGGGTAAGGGCAAAGGGAAGGTCGGTGGCCAAGGAAAAGGAAAGTGTTTACAATGCGGCATAAAGGGCCACTGGAAGAAGAACTGTCCAGAATTCTTAGCTACAAGAGTTCAAGGTATGATTAAATCCCATGTGATTGAAGTAAGTTTTATTACGGATACTTTAAACACTTGGTGCATTGATTCTGGTGCAACTAACCATATCAGTAATTCATTTCAAGGGTTCAAATCAACCAAGAGGTGCAGCGATGGGGAGATCGTACTTACTCTACATTCTAGTGCAACCGTATCTGCGATTGCTATAGGAGTAGTAGCTTTGAAATTTTTGACAATAAAGTGTTGGTTTTATCAGATGTATTTTACGTCCCTATAATGAGATGTAATTTAATTTTAGTTCTTAATTTATCGAATAATGGTTATTCTTTTCATTTTGGAACTGAGGTTGTGATCAAAAGAAATGGTTCTTTTGTGTGCTCTAGTGTTAAATCAAATTATTTGTATATGATTACTCCTAAAATTTGTACAGACTCTAACATGGAACTTAATAACTTAGTGGTAACTGTACCATCTAAAAGAAAAGAACCTTCCACTAATCCAACAAGGCTTTGGCATATGAGGCTTGGCCATATCAATCTAAATAGGATTTGCAGACTAGTCAAAGAAGGGGTTTTAGGCAATTTGGCTCTTGAACCAATGAAAGTCTGTGAGTCTTGTTTAGAGGGTAAGATGACCAAAAGGACATTTGCTACAAAGGGCAATAGGACAAATGCATTGTTGGAATTAGTTCATACTGATGTGTGTGGACCAATGAATATTAGATTACGGGGTGGTTATGAGTATTTCATTACATTTACTGATGACCACTCTAGGTATGGATATGTGTACCTAATGCAGCACAAGTCTGAAGCCTTTGAAAAGTTCAAAGAGTTTAGGGAAGGATAGATCCTCCATTTTCTTGGAACCCAAGATCCAATGGCTAATGTAGTCTCAGCTCATTGGGTTAAAGCTGTGAATGCTAAATTAGAATCTACGGATTCAAATTTGGTCTGGGATCATGTAGACCTTCCAGCCAATATTAAACCCATTGCCTGTAAGTGGATCTACAAGAGGAAAAGTGGATCTGATGAAAAGGTTGAGACCTTTAAGGCAAGGCTTGTAGCGAAAGGTTATACTCAGAGGGAGGGCATTGACTATGAGGAAACCTTCTCTCCGGTAGCCATGCTCAAGTCCATCAGAATACTCCTATCCATTGCTATATGCCTAGATTATGGGATCTGGCAGATAGACGTCAAGACTGCATTCTTGAATCGCAATCTTGACGACATTGCGAGATATGCAAGTTGCAAAAGTCCATTTATGGGCTTAAGCAGACATCCAGGAATTGGAACATTCGTTTTGACCAAGTGGTTAAATTGTTTGGCTTTATACAAAATCTGGATGAACCTTGTATATACAAGAAGTGTGAAGGAAAAGTGGTGGCCTTTCTTATTTTTTACGTTGACGACATTCTATTCATTGGGAATGATGGAGCGACATTGTCAATAGTTAAGGTTTGGCTAGCTAGTACTTTCAATATGAAGGATCTAGGAGAGGCGAGCTATATGCTTGGGATAAAGCTCTTTCGGGATCATAAGTGAAAGATAATGTTTTTATCTTAAGCTGGTTATATCGATAAGGTGATAACTAGGTTTTCAATGGATAATTCAAAGAAAGGTTTATTACCTTTCAGGCATGGTTTAGCATTCTCTAAGGACCAGTGTCCAAAGACACAGGAGGAGAGGAATCGTATGGCAGGAGTTCCCTATGCTTCGACAGTGGGAAGTTTCATGTATGCGATGTTATGCACTAGACCACATATCTGCTTTGCCATTGGCATGGTTATTAGATATCAATTGAATCCAGGTCTAGAACAATGGATAGCCATTAAGCACATTCTTAAGTACTTGAGAAGGACTAAAAATTACATGCTTATATATGGTGGTGATGAGTTAACTCCACTAGGATACACTGACTTGAACTTTATATCAGATAAAGATTTGAGGAAGTCGACATTTGGACATCTCTTTACCTTGGGAGGAGGTTTTATTAGTTGGAGGAGCATTAAGCAGAAATGCATTACAGACTCAACTAGAGAAGCTAAGTATGTGGCTACTTGTAAAGCCACAAAGGAAGTTATTTGGCTCAAGAAGTTCCTTATGGAGCTTGAGGTAGTACCAACGTCATTGTCGCCTATTATGCTTTTTTGTGATAATAGTGGGGCAGTGGCTCAGTCCAAGGAGTCAAGGAACCCCGAAAAGGGAAAGCACGTAGAGCAAAAATATCGTCTAATCCGAGATATAGTTTAACGTGGAGATGTGACTGTCAATAAGGTTGCCACCTTTCGCAATCTTGCGGATCCGTATACAAAGGCCATGCCACAGAAGGTCTTTGATCGTCGTTTAGATCGTTTAGATCTCAGATGTAGTCCTAAAAGGTTATGAGTGCAAGTGGGAGTTTAATGGGTTTGTGCACTCAAACCATTACTATATGTACGAGACATTGACATTTTAATATATGGATATCAGCTTTACATTTTGTTATGTATGTCTTTCATGAGATAATTGTTTTAATCCTTAAGTGTCATAGTAAGTAATTCATGTGTGTATGAGATACATATAAGCGAGATACGAGTTACTATTCTTTGATACTCAGAATTTGTCATAGTGGATGATGAGGTTGGATATCTCATTAGGTTTACACTGTAGCATGATTAGCTACCATTGGATGGAGTGATGAATCTCAAACACTAGAGTGTAGCTCTTAGTTAAATATGCTAGTGCTTATGGTGCATTGATAGACCTAAGCTTTCCTATTAACACTTAAGACTGTCAACAGTCAATAGGAACTCATAACTTGTATAAGGTACGTGTTCTCAATCTTGAGAAGATTATGAACACAGAATATGGATATGACTGCTTTAACTTACCAATCAGTGAGATCTATAAAAGACCAACACCTGGGTATCTTGGGTACGTCATATTCATAGGGATGTGAACAAATATTGTCAAGATAGAATTTACCCTTTGATAAAGAGTAAGCATTCCCTTGAGAATGTCACCAAGTTGATTATTGAGTAGTGCAGTCTTGTTGATAAGAGTTATCAACATGTTTGGTAATCATTGAGAGGTGAATGGGACTCAAGGTATAGAAGATGTTATCATCATTCAGGTTGACAATAATAGTTATCTGACTACCTGAATATGATTATGAATACTGACGGTAGAGGAACATTAGTACATCATACATGTCAAATTATCGCTTCGGATTTGTTCTTTTATATTGGAGTTTAGTTATCATTTTATAGTGGAGTAAACGTTAACTGATCAGTTGATTAGTTTGCTGATGAAAGAGTTTGGTCATGGGAATTAACAACTGGTCTAAACCAACAATTAGGAGCCTAGGAGGTCACACTCTTAGCTCCGTTAGGATGCTTGGAAAGGCACATGAGGATGTTGTTAAGGCTGGTTCGATCGATCGAATTTGTTTTGATTGATTGAAGTCTGGATAGGTTCAATCGTTCGGAAGTGTTTCTATAACAACCCTAATTTTCTAAGTACTTTTAGTAATTTTTATATTATTATTTTCGAGAATTAGACATTAACTGTGTGTATGTATCTTAGTGACACCTAATAAAAATGTTGAAGTAGCGTGTATGGGTAGTTAGTATGTTAAGTAGTGTGCTTAACATAGAAATTTAGTGCCCGGGGTCAGGGGTACCCATTGGGCTAATCATTTGTCACATTAGAATGTATTTTCGGGCCCATATAAAGCCTTTTTGTGAGGCCCTTAGATAAAAAACGGGATTCACATGTTTGTGAGTGTTTTATTTATAAGTGTTGTGTGTGAAATATATATATACACATATATTAAACCCTAGCCCCCATTTAACCAAAAAAAAAGGGAAGAGGAGAGAAGAAACTAGAGAACAGACGTATGTGAGAGAGAGAGAGAGATAGAGAGAGGGAGAGAGAGGGAGGAAGAAGAAGTGAGGAACCTCAACCTTTGGTTTGTGTAATCATCATCAACCTTGAAGCCCTAAATTGGTGAGTTAACTTGTTATTTTCTTTCAATCTCGTTTGATTGAAATTTAAATAGATAGAATATTAAATTAGTATGGTTATGGATTATGAGATTTAAGTATTTTTTTTACAATGATTGAAGTTGTGATTTGAGATTTATAGATGAGCATTGAATATGCATTTGAGCAATTATTCAATTTTCGGATTTGGGATTTTCACGGATCAGATTTGAGTAGAAAATTTATAATAAATCATACGTTACAGTTTTCGTGATTCTGTTCGCAATTCTGGACAACTTTCGTCTAATGTTATTTTTTCCAATTCTGCACCGTTTGGGCAAAATATGCATATTACAGTAGCAGTTTTATGAAGGTTAAAATAAGTGTATTTGCTATATTACATTTTTGTGTGACTTCGTGTTCGTTAATATGAATTGATTTGTTTGTACTTAGAGAGATATGAGTTCTCGTGTATAGTTGAGCTTAGTGAAATTGTAACTGTGCGATTTTGTAAGGGTTATGAATCTGTGTGAACATGTAGCTGTTAATATGATTTTAACATAAATTTGATTTGAGATATATGAATCTCTTATAAAATTGAGTTTTGTGAAAACGTGGATGAATGAACGTTACAAAAGTCCTTATAGTTCACCACTACTCCTTATGATATTAGGCGGCGACTTCGTGGATGACCCGTCCTTGTGTGATTAGACGGCGACTACGTGGATGACCCGTCTCTTCATTTTTAAGCCTTATGCCCGGCTTGTTGGTCTATTTCATGTGTATTTAGACATTGTTTATTGACGTCAAGAACGTAAGGACTAGCCTTTCGGTGGATACTCAAATCCCAGTGATACCCAATGGGAGTTGGGACCGGAGTGGGAGTTAGTATTACGTTAGGAGACACATGGGATATATGTGTAGGCTGAACCATGGATGGGTGGCCGAGGTGGTGAACATAAGGTGTAATTTGGATCGAATATTATGTGTTTTTTTTTTATTTGCGGATTTACAATTGTAATGTGGTTTATGATTTTCAGTTATATGAAATTCTAGGAACTGGTAGTCGTGTAGTTTTCAGGATTTTAAATAATTTCGGTGTTGTGCCCGTTAGCTGAAACCTAGCATTCTATGTGTAACGTACCATTTTTGGGAACGTAGTAATTTGATAATAAACTGGACCAGATTAGTAAATTGAATATTTTGGACACTTAGATTCATAGTTTATGGCTGTTTTGCGTAAACTGAAGTAAAACGACGATCCGAACAACTTTCGTGTTTTACACTTTTTCTAAAAACGTCATCTTGACACTATTTTCATCGATTTTCAGAATCTGCTAAACATCGTCTATGTAAGAGCTGAATTTTAATAATTAATTTTTGAATTATCTATTTAGAATTTATGAACGAGGACGCGTGTCATTCCTTGAAAATTTTATTGTTGACTTTTTTCGTGTTTTAAGTTTTGTCTAATTCCTGTTCTTTGTTAGAGATAAAATCATTTTAATTAATAATACCTTATTATTGGTTTATATTATTGTGTTAAGTTCTATTTGTACAGGATGGTAGGCCTACTAATGGTTTGCAGGTATCGGCCTACCATAGTTAAGAAAGGTAAGTATTCAATTATTTTTATTCGGGCAAGAAACTACTTGCCAGCACATAAACGGAAACTACTCTATTGTCCAGATATGTGTGTGGAACTACCTGTCTTGGCCCAAGAATGTTGTAGTATGATTTGTAGTCTACGGGTTCAAGTTGGATCCCTAAGACTTGTGTTTTGTTTAACTCATACCAGTCATATGACTGACCCGAGTGTGTTATGAATTCGGGTGCATTTCTGTTTGAAACGTAGTCGGATGACATGTGCAGGATAGTATAGTTGGAGTTCATTGTGGAGCAGCCGATCTGTTCGTGAAGTTGAAGATACCTTCTTTTTATTCTTTAATTACTATATGATACTTTTTTTTTAGTTGGCATTGTGAGCCATGGTTGAGAACTTGTATTAGATGTAGTTATATTTCAGTTGTATCATTGGACTTTTGGGGATGTTTATAGCAGATCTGACCTGAGATAGTGTAGTGTTGAAATTATTCCGTTTATTATTATAACTAGATACTTTTATTGTGATTCGATGGAGGAAATTATATTATTTTTATGTAAAGGGAAACGTTTGGTTTTCATTTTGTAATAAATGAGAATGGGGAAAATTTGAAACGTGGATTTTTCTTGTAAAGTTTTTGGGAATGAATTTGATGATAAATGAGTTCTGTTTAAATAGAAATCATGTGGTTTATGAAAGCAATTAAAATCAATTTATCTTAAAATGGTCTTTTAAAATTGGGTATGGGTTGTCACCGTTGGATTTTTGGGTGGTTGAATATTGATTAGGGTATGCACTTGATTGAATATTTGTCTTTCCAAAAATCGGGTCGTGACAGTTTCAATCGATCAAAGGTTTAATCGATCGAGGTCAGTTCGATCGATTGAACGTAAGGTTGGTTCTGGGAATCTATAAATAGGGTAACTGCGTCCAAAAATCAGAGTTCATAATTTTAATATATTAGAAGCTATAGAAACTGTTTTAGGGTTCCTAAACCTACTCTAACCTCTCTATTAGGGTTCCCACTAGTCCTAGCCTCTCTGGTAGCATCCGTAGGAGTCATAAGAGTGAAGACCATCTAATGGAGGCTGCTGGAAATCAGATATTTCAGAATCAGGATCAAGACCGTGAGGTATAATTCTTGTCCCCTCTCTTCTACGCATCTATAGAGTTAACGAGTAGTTGATCCGGGCTACCAATGAGTTTTTGTAACTTAATATTTCTGTTACGTGTTTAAAAATATTTCAAACCCGATTTTCTATCCATTCATCCTTGTTAATGAAGAGACCTACGTCCACATGTGTGTCTCAAAGCATGTACACTATAAAATAACCGGGGGTCTTTGGTAACCCAATAAGGAAGACGGAGCTACCAGAGACCACCCAGGAATATGCAGCTGTAAAATAAATATGCAATCCCCTTATAGGAGATTAGTGGTCTCTTTTATAGGTACAAGAGACCTACTCGTATAAGGTAAGTAAATTGATAAGGTAATAAAATCTGATGGAGATTGATTAGCACAAATCATGGGAGCTTTCTAATTGAATTAGGAAACATTCTTCACTTTCAATTAGTCTTCTAGCTTGTGTAGGAAACTATCTGGAACATTCTAGATCACATTCTATGGCCTGATTGGGCTATCCCCGCGATGACTCAAGCCCGTGATGTGTTTCCGACCTGTTGGTTGGGCCCTGATGGTACTAGGCGTCTAGCTCGGGTTATGAATGAGTGGAACTTTGCTTCTACTGGACATTTTTGTACATATCAACTGCCCCCATTTCCAAGGCTAAAGTGATGTTTCATCAGATGAAGGTTGGAAATTTGCATAGCTTCGGCAAACCATCCGGGGATGCAGCTCAGGAAATTACTCGAGGCTAGACCAGTTGCCTTGGTCACTTGAGGCCTACACTGATCAGTCACCTCGAGAGCTTGGGGTTGGCACCCGCCATATGTTAAGAAGTGGTTGGTCTAGTTAGGATCCAATGAGACTAGTACAAGTGCAACCGAATAGTCACGACCTAACCGAACAATCACGTTGTACATTTAATGTGCATGCCTTTTGAGGCACCACTTGGGATGCCCGAGGTGCCAGCTGTCGGGCGTTTAGGCAGAAAGATGTCTAAACCGTTGGATCTGAGATCATTTGGACCGTCCATGCAATCTATAAAAGGGGCACCTGAGCATTTTCGTTACTTCTGCTACCCAAAGGAAGAGTTTACTAAGCGGTACCAAAGAAAAAGCTTCCAGTCCAGATTCCCGAGCTCTTTCCTGCACTCCATTCTTGCAAGTTTTCGTCCCTCCAGCCTTGTAATTAATTGTATTTTTTCTCTTTGTCATTTGTCATTATTCCCGAACGAGGCTGGAAAATAGGAACCATGTATGCCTTATGTAGGAGTGGGATTTCTTTTTCCTTAGGTTCTACTTCTTCCTTAGGTCAGGTGGGTCCCTTTCTTTGATAGAGCAGTCGCCCAGTCAAGGTATCCTAGAACCATTCCGAGTGTTACCTGACCATGAAGACTGTGTACGCCCTACCATACAGGCTCTTGGTCCTTCTGCCCCTATACCTTAGATTTGGGGTTCCTGACCCCTACTTAGGTCACCAGCTGCTTCCACACCCCATTGAAGGAACTTGAGAAATGTGTCATTCAGATTTTAACTTGTCTTCCTGATAAGAAGATGAGTAATCAAGGTCAAGGACCTCGGACATAAGCTTGGACCCTCTTTCACTGACTTCGTCAAACCATCACAGTAAAGGTAGGATTTCCATTCGGGTGTCTGATGATGAGATGAGCCAGGGGCTCTAGGTAGCCTATATGTCGCGGGGGTTAGGTGATGAGGCCTCAGTCTCTTGTAGTTTCAACGTAGCCTTTTCTTGCCAGTGGACTCCCATCAGTCTACTTGTCTCTTACCTGGGACGAATTTGGATAGATATGATTTTCCCGGTCATTGTTCCTTGGCCATACCCACCGATGGGGCTCATCTGCACTGGTCGGGTTTTGTCACCCTCTATGAGGATGCCTTCATGGTAGGCCTTTGCCTTCCTCTCCATCCACTTGCTTGGGACGTGCTGATCTACCTTGGCATTGCTCCCGAGCAACTTGCCCCCAACGAGTGGAGATTTTTTATGGGGGCCATACACCTTTAGCCCCAAGTTCTTGGGTATGAGCTTACTCTTCAGGAATTCTTGTGAACCCACTGACCATTCTCTTTGCACAGGGAGGTCGGGTTCCTTTCTCTAGGATCCCGGCAGGAGAGACAGATAATTGATAAGTGCCTGAGTTATAACAAGGGGTGGAAATTTTTTTTTCTTCATATATCCACCCTCGGGCTTTGTGAGGACGCTCCTGGGATTCAAATGACGACCACTTCGGCGGGAATGTTGAGTAGTAAGCTTTAGTCTTCGGATCTGCTTTCCTTCTGGTCTTTGTTACCTCCGTTAGACTAACCGATCTGTGTTTTTTTTGCAGTGGGGCCGACTGACCAGCTGAGCATTCTTAATGAGTGCTAGGATAGGATCAGGGCCTTGGTTCAGGATCCCACAAACATTCCTGACTTGTTAACCCGAACGGGAAACCAAAAGGTTAGCTCTGAGGTAGCTAAGCCCTTTGAAGCATCCATCTTTCCTTCGATTATTCCTGGTAAGTTCTTACCTTTCAGGTCCCTTTTCCTGCTTCTTCAGCCATTTTTCATTGCTTGTCTAATTACTTACCGGCCACCGCCACTCGGTGCGGGTGAGAGAAGAAAGAGGCCAACTGCTGTGCCTGCCCCTGGCAATCAGTAGCTTAGGCAAATAAGACATGGGCCTCGCCCAGAACCGGTCAGTACGTCAGCTCCCAGGGTAGAAGTGGTGCATGACACTACCCCTAGGAGAGACATACCATCCGGGATCCAGATGAGGGAGTCTTCAGATATTCGAGAGAGAATCTGTTTGGCTCTTCTCTTGAGTCAGGTCAAGATGTGCACAGGAATGTCCCCACATGCACACCTGGGGTAGCTCTATACCATCTCCCATTTTGTAAGTAACACGTCCTGTCTCCTTCTATTTTTATTATTGACTTATTCATTCGGATGGTATGACTAACTAGTTTTTGCTTTCCTTTTGCAGGTCAGCTGCATAGTTGTTAGGACCGAATCTTCCCTGCCCAGCTTGGCTGAGAGGGCGGTCACTACTGAGGCAGCTCTTTTGAACGAGAGGGTGGTATTGGACGCTAAGGACGCTGTCTTAGCTATGGAGAAGGACAAAGTGAAAGGGATGGCTCTGAGCCTAGGAGTGGCTCAGGAACAGATGGAAGCTGTCCTGACAGAGCTGAGTGTCGTCTAGGAGAGTCTTGTAGCCGCAGAGGCCAAGAAGATGGCCCTGGTGGAGGCGGTGATTGTACGAAAGCGGCAGAGTGATCCCATGATGACAACATCGACGACGGCTTCTTTCAGGGCTATGCAGACCTGAAAAGATGGATGGCTCTTGACCATCCCGAGTGGGACCTTACAGCTTCTTGGGAGTAGACTCCGACTGCTAGGATGTGGGGCCCACTACTCTTAAGGGAGCTGCTACTACAGAGGAGGTGCCTGCCGGGGTTGCTGCTCCCGGCAGGGATTGTAAACACCCCAATTTTGCCCGAACTATTAAACTTAGCGGGATTTTCCTCTGGAGATCAATGATGAATATGTCTCATCAGAATCAAGACTCTTACAAGCAATCTGATTCTCTTCCAAGAAGAATCTTGTTCCAAAATCGCCCTTTTCAGCCAAAAAGACCAAAATTCTCATTTACCCGTCACCATGTAGACCATGAGTTTTGAACACGTACAAGAAAATGGAAATGTTCTTGGAGCATCTTAAAACCATTTTCAAAAGGAGAGAAATTCAGCATGAACCCCAAAAAGGTCATCAAAAGTCAACCGTTGACCCAGTGAAAAGTCAACGGGTCAAAAGGGGGTCAATCGAAAAAATTTCAATATGAAGATGAAAAGTTATGATTATTGTTCATTGGGCCTCCCTCATGCTAGAAACGATTTTTAAGAATTTTTAATGAAATGGAACATTGAGAAATCGAAAGTCTTTAAGAAGAATTTTGTAGGAAATTAGAAATTTGCCTTCAGAGGGAGAGTTGACTTGTTTTCCTTAAGGAATTTGATTTTTTAGATATTTTTATTGAATCTAAATGGGGGGTATTTCCTTTATTACATTTAATGTCATAAGTAAATACATAAATTCAACACGTGGAATTGTGCTTCTACTAGACATTTTTGTACATATCAATTGCCCCCCATTTCCAAGGCTAAAGTGATGGTTCATCTGATGAGGGTGAGAAATTTGCATAGCTTTGGCGAACCATTCGGGGATTCAGCTCAAGAAATTACTCGAGGCTAGACCGGTCGCCTTAGTCACTCGGGGCCTAGACCGATCAGTTACCTCGGGGGCTTGGGGTCGGTACCCGCCATATGTTAAGAAGCGGTTGGTCTGGTTAGGATCCAATGAGACCGGTACAAGTGCAACCTGATAGTCACAACCTAATCAAATCGTCACATCGTACATTTAATGTGCATACCTTTTAAGGCACCGCTTAAGCTGACTGAAGTGCCAGATGTCGGGCATTTAGGTAGGAAGATGTCTGGACCATTGGATTTGAGATCATCTGGACTGTCCATGAAATCTATAAAAGAGCACTTGAGCATTTTCGTTACTTTTGCTACCCATAGGAAGAGTTTACTAAGCAGTACCAAAGAAAAAGCTTTAGGTCAAGATTCCCGAGCTCTTTCCTACACACCGTTCTTGTCAGTCTTCATCCCTCCAGCTTTGCAATTAATTGTATTTTTTCTCTTCTTCATTTATCATTATTCCCGAACGAGGCTAGAAAATAGGAACCCTGTAGGCCTTGTGAGGGAGTGGGATTTCTTTTTTCCTGGTTCTACTTCTTTCTTAGGTCAGGTGGGTCCCTTTATTTGATAGAGCAGTTGCCCAGTCAAGGTATCCTACAACCATTCTGTCTGAGTGTTACCTGACCGTGAAGACAGTGTTCGCCCTACCATATAGGCTCTTGGTCCTTCTACCCTTGTACCTTGGATTTGGGGTTCCGTAACCCTACTTAGGTAGCCAGCTGCTTCCCCGCCCCATTGAAGGGACTTGAGAAATGTGTCATTCATATTTTAACTCGTCTTCCTGATCAGAAGATGAGTAATCAAGGTCGGGGACCCCAGACACAAGCTTGGACCCTCCGTCACTAATTCCATCAAACCATCACAGTGAAGGTAGGATTTCCATTTGGGTGTCTGACGATGAGATGAGCCAGGGGCTCTAGGTAGCCTCTATGTCACGGGGGTTAGTTGATGAGGCCTCAGTCTCTTGTAGTCTCGACGTAGCCTTTTCTTACGAGTGGACTCCGAGCAGTCTACTTGTCTCTTACTTGGGATGGATTTGGGATAGATATGATATTCCCGGTCTTTGTTCCTTGGCTATACCCACCGATGGGGCTCATTTGCACCGGTCGGGTTTTGTCACCCTCTATGAGGATGCCTTCATGGTAGGCCTTTGCCTTCCTCTCCATCCACTTGCTTGGCATTGGTCCCGGGCAACTTGTCCTGAATGGGTGGAGAATTTTTATGGGAGCCATACACCTTTGGCCCCAAGTCCTTGGGTATGAGCTTACTCTCTAGGAGTTCTTGTGAACCCACTAACCATTCCCGCTGCACAGAGAGGTCGGGTTCTTTTCTCTGGGAGCCCGGTAGGAGAGAAAGATGATTGATAAGTGCTCGGGCAATAACAAGGGGTAGAAGAAAAAATTCTTTTATGTATCCACCCACGGGATTTGCGAGGATGCTCCAGGGAACTTAAATGAGGACCTCTTGGGTGGGAAAGTTGAGGAGTAAGCTTTAGTCTTCGGGTTTGCTTACCTTATGGTCTTGTTATTTCCGTTAGACTAACCGATCTGTGTTCTTTTTGCAGTGGGGTCGACTTACCCGCTGAGCATTCCTGACGAGTGTCAGGACAGGATCAGGGCCTTTGTTCAGGATCCCATAAATATTGTTGACTTTTTAACCCGGACGGGAACCCGGAAGGCTAGCTACAAGGCAGCTAAGCCCTTTAAAGCACCCATCATTCCTCTGATTATTCCTGGTAAGTTCATACCTTTCAGGTCCCTTTTACTGCTTCTTCAGCCATTTTTTATTGCTTGTCCAATTACTTACCCGCCGCTGCCACTCGGGTGGGAGAGAGGAGAAAGAGGCTAGCTACCGAGCTTGCCCTTAGCGGTCAGCAGCTTAGGCGAATAAGACATGGGCCTCGCCCAGAATTGGCCGGTACATTAGCTCCCAGGGTAGAAATAGTGCATGACACTACCCCTAGGAAGGACATATGGTCCGGGATCTAAATAGCGGAGTCTTCAAAGATTCGAGAGAGAATCTAACTGGCTCTTCTCTAGAGTTAGGTCGAGATGTATGCAGGAATGTCCCCACAAACACACCTGGGGTGGCTCTATAGCATCTCCCACTTTGTAAGTAAGACGTTCTGTCTCCTTCCATTTTTGTTTTTGACTTATTCATTTGGATGGTATGACCAACTGGTTTTGATTTTCCTTTTGCAGGTCAGCTGTATAGCTGTCGGGACCAAATCCTCCCTGCCCAGCATGGCTGAGAGGGTGGTCGCTATTGAGGCTGCTCTTTCGAACGAGAGGGCGGCATTGGAGGCTAAGGACACTGTCTTAGCTGTGGAGAAGGACAAAGTGAAGGGGATGGCTCTGTGCCTAGGAGCGGCTCAGGAGGAGATGAAGGCTATCCTGACAGTGTTGAGTGCCGTCCGAGAGTGTCTTGTAGCCACAGAGGCTGAGAAAAAGGCCCTGGTGGAGGCGGTGACTGCGCGGATGCATCAGAGCGATCCCCAGACGACGACATCAACGACGGATTCTTTTAGGGCTATGAAAACCTGAAAAGATGGATGGTTCTTGACCATCTCGAGTGGGACCTTACAGCTACTCGGGAGCAGACTCCGACTATTGGGATGTGTGGCCCACTATTGTTAAGGGAGCTGCCACTGCAGAGGAGGCACCTACTGGGGATGCTACTCCCGTCGGGGAGCGTAGACACCTCAATTTTGATCGAACTATTAAACTTAGGGGGACTTATCTCTAGAGATCAATGATGAATATGTCTCGTCAGAATCAAGACTCTTACAAGCATTCTGATTCTCTTCCAAGAAGAATCTCGGTCCAAAATCACCCTTTTTAGACCAAATTGTCATTTACCCGTCACCATGTAGACCATGAGTTTTGAACACGTATAAGAACAAAACAATGTTCTCGGAGCATCTTAAAACTATTTTCAAAAGGAGAGAAATTCAGCATGAACCCCAAAAAGGTCATCAAAAGTCAACAGTTGACCCAGTGAAAACTCAATGGGTCAAAAGAGGGTCAATCGTTAAATATTCGAATTTTAAGATGAAAAGTTTCGATAATTATTCATTGGGCCTCCTTCGTGCTAGAAACGATTTTTAAGAATTTTAAATGAAAGGGAACATTGAGAAATCGAAAGGTCTTTAAGAAGAATTTTGCAGGAAATTAGAAATTTTTCCTTCGGAGGGAAAGTTGACTTTTTTTCCTTAAGGAATTTGATTTTTTAGATATTTTTATTGAATCCAAATGGGGGGTATTAACTTAATTACATTTAATGTCTTAAGGGGGTATTTCATTTCATGCCATTTAAGTAAATGTCGTTTAATTTATGTATTTCATTTCATGCCATTTAAGTAAATGTCGTTTAATTTCATTTCATGTCATTTAAGTAAATGTCGTTTAATTTATGTATTTCATTTCATGCCATTTCAGTAAATGTCGTTTAATTTCATTTCATGCCATTTAAGTAAATGTCATTTAATTTATGTATTTCATTTCATGCCATTTAAGTAAATGTCGTTTAATTTATGTATTTACTTAAGACATTAAATGTAATTAAGGTGCTGAATTGTTGTGCAGCGGCAGTCGGGGTGCACGAACGGCAGTCAGTGAATGCCGCTGTGGCACTCAATGAATGCCGGCCTGGGCTAATTGGAATTTTTAAGTCAAAATTCTTCTTCAACCTTTGATCAAATGAAAGCACCAAACGATGCCCTTTTTTGTGTACATGTTTACGACTCCTAGGTCATGCAAACCATACTCCCACCATCCCTAATTGACCCATCTACCCTTATCTTAGCCCTTAAGAAAATCAAAGTCTATAAAAAATCCATTTTCACATTTTTAGGGTTAAAGACTTGAATCTTGAGGATGACACTTGAATCTTAGAGAGAGAAGCTGAATTTTGAAAATTGAGTTTGTTCTTAGAGAAATGTAGAGAGAAAAACTCAAAAACCCCATAGAAATCTTACCCAATTCACCCAATTCCTCAAATCTCCATTGAAGAACCTTGAAGCTTCAAGGAAGAAGAAGAAGAGTATTGCTTGTAAGGCTTGGATCTCTCCAAATCAATCAATTTCTGAGAAATTCTAGAGGTAAAGCTTCGAATCTATACCATTATCTTTTTACAATTCAATCACAATTCCTAGGATTCTAGGACCCTTTTACACATTTTCAAAAAGTCTCTTCTCTATCCCCTTCTTCATACACCACTTTGAATTGTGATTGAATTCTCATATATGGTTGTTGACTTGGATCTAGTCGGTTTCATGGTCTATATGAAATATGTTTTCAAAGAGGAATTTAACTTTGGATCATTCAATTGGCTTTGATTTCCCTCCTCTCTCTCATACTCTTCTCTTGGAATTCATGGAATCCTCAACATTCCATGTGAACTCTTTGAGTTAGATCCTCTAATTTTCTATTTGAGGAATTAGGTTGATCTAAGTCTTATCTATGAATAAACGAGTGGATTTAAACCTTGTTTATGGTTTTGGTTCATCCTTTTGGAACTCTTGAAACTAGTCCATGTATCATTGAGTTCTATGCAATTTGGATCATAATCCTCAAGGATTGTTAATTTGGGAGAGGAATCAAACAAAATAAGTTATGAATCCTCAAGGACCATGTATTTGGTAGAGGAAATTGATGTAGATCTAGTGGATTTCAGAATATTGGATTCAAGTGAATTCAAGTGTTCTAGGTTCATTCATGAGGTTGAGTAAGACATTAGGACCCATTTCTCTCATGAAATTTATGATGGGGTTCCCATAAGGCTAAATCCATGGATCTTCATAATAAGTGAGTAATATTGTGTTGTTTGCAATCATACTTAATCTATATTCTCCATAGAATTATAGATCAAGTTTGGTTTAAGTTGTGGATGTTAATTCATCTATGGTACAGTGATTTCAATGACAATCTGTGATGAAGGATTTTAAATTAAGTCCCGATCCATTAGATTTGAATGAGACCAATTGGAATTTGTCCCTAACTCATACATAAACCACTGCAATTTATGTTTTGTTGAGATTTCGTGGTTACTATGGTTTGATCCTAGGATTTGTATTTAACTACTCTCTGTCCAAAATTTCAGAACAGCAAATCAGTTTTATTCTGAGTAGATCAGAGCCTTAACCAAACATTTGTGACCTCAAATAAATTTTTATATGAAATTATTTGTGTTAATAAGATTTCCTAAAAATATCAAAATGATTCTGATTCGTTTGCTATTTTTAGAAAATCATACAAAAACTCTGGAAAGAGAGTTGTAAATTTCTTAGTGATGTCTGGTTTTTGCCCAATTCCCAGAGATTGAACCGTTTGATCTTTGATTTTCTTTTTGGGTTAGAAACTAGATTCATAGAGGCAAAACATATGCAAAAAATCATTAAGATCAAACCATTGGAAGTATGATTTTTCTATTTTTGAAAGTCTAGTCTGCTCTCTGTAAATTCTGAAACTCTATTACTATTTTGATAAACTTTACAAATGATGATCCAAATGTCTTTTATATGACCTAAGGCTTGAAATATGTTTTAATTATGATTAATTGAAATTAAATCCAGAGGCTAAATGATTCAAATCAATGAATAGTTCATACTCGTTCTTGTTCATGTTCATGTATTCATCCATGTATGTAGATAATTGTAATTAGGACTTACTTTGCATTGGTTTAAGTAGCATTTAATTGAACCTAGTTGTGAGTTCCTTGTGATGTTGGGATTATACCATCTCTATATGGACCTTACATTGGCTCTTAGTTGAGGCTTGTATATCTATAGAGATGTTGTGTTTCCAACTAGTTAGAGGAAATTCATGACTATGTCAATTCTTTCAACGCTTGATTTAAGCTAGAAGTTTGGATATGTTAGTGAGGATTCGATATTATATCTTGTTCAAAGCATATGGACTAATCTTTATTTTGTAGCGCTATTGAGGTACAATTTCTTGACTTTTCTCTAGTTTACTTTATTTCTTGATTTTATTGATTTTCAACCTCATGCGCAACACCTTGGATTAGGATTTGCCTTATGTGCATATATGTGTTAGAGACCCTTTTTAGGATTTCAACTTTTGTATGCATTACACGTTTAACATTCGCAGTTGGATCCCAGGTAAGTTCTTTTGTTCCCTATTGCATATCATATTGCCTGCTAATTGAATTATGTGGTTTTGATAGCTATTTTTATCATTAGCAATCTTACATTCATTTCGACATGCTTTTGTAATGTATATTTATATGTATGTATAGTTGAGGACATGCATAGATTAATCATTCGATTAAAAGGATGTTAAGTAGAGGCCTATCACAAGATAGGATGAGAGGGGGTGTTTTAGTCCACCAGGGTCCTTCCTTTCTCATTCTATGATCCCCAGACCTAGAAATCTCTGGTTTCCAAAAGATCAGTTTGCTTTTTAAATGGTTTCTTAATTTTCCTTAAAAAAATTAAGTGGCGACTTGTATTTGAATTTGAAAAAGTTTTTTAAAATAGAAAGGTTAAACTACGAGTATCCACAATCTGGGGATTCAGCTGGGGATCGAACCCAGAATCTCTGGTTTCGCAAACCAGAATTTCTGATTTTGGGTTCACTCGAGGATTAGACTTGAAAGCATCCCTTTAATCGAATTAATTAATTTTTGTGTGCCTGTTACATTGCACTTGCATATCTCACCAGTTGATTGCATAGAACTATGACCTTGGAGGCTCGAGGCAACCCGGTAGGTCAAGCCATCACGGGATCGTATGATCACCCTTGATCACCATTTGTTGGTATATGAAGCTTACTATCGGATGTATGTCAAGGGTCCCTTATTTGACAGAAACCCAGCCTTTACATGATAGCTTCTATAGAACCTTTCAATGATAGGAAATCAATTCTTGATTAGGATTATGTGCTAGGGAGTTTTGTATGCCCGAAAGGGATTATTAGAGATGATGACTATGCTTTCTTGATGAAAGATGTCTAACCCTTTAATCACCTTTTAGCAATTCCTTCTCATGTCCCACAACATTTTGAATATGCCAGATTTTTTATTGTAAGGTTACACTTCTTATATCTTGTTAGCTAAGCATCATTGACCTTATATGTATTTGAATTCATGAAAAGTATGGTCATAATCCGATCATGTGATCCTTTTACCCAAAGAATTTTTTAAATCCATCTTTGAAAGCAAATAGATTTTTGCCATCTTTATTCCAAAGTATTCTATCGCTCTTTCAAATATCTTTGGAGTTCACTTTTTGATTAAAATTCCAAGTCAACCCTTGTTGAGGTAAATTTTCACATTCTCATCTTCGAAAGAAGAACACAAAATTCTTGGGAGTTGTTTTTGAAAAGTTTCCCCAACTAAAGAATGATATTCAAATGAATTCCAAAACAAAATTATAATCCAATCACCTCTTGTTGAAAGATATCTTCACATCCCCAGTTTTCAAAAACAAATCCAGAATGTTTGGGGATTATTTTCAAAAGAATCATGTCATCTAAGAAATACTTTCCAAATGAATTTTGAAAACTTTTTTTTATCAACCATCAAAAGGGTAATGAGGATAACAATAAAAAGAGAAGTTGGAGCACTTGACATGGGTAAGGATTTTATATACTTATGTGCTTATATGTTAGGATTAGGATTTTCTTTTCTTTGGCATATAGACTAGGCACACACGCACACATACATCTCATCCGTGTGACATTTGAATCATTCATAAATATTTCAAATCTATCAAAATTTTGAAGTAAAAACAAATATAACTGTAGCCAAGATAGCATTGAACGCCTGGACAGTTTGATACAGGGATTCGAGTGCAAGGCTAGTAAGAAGAGAACCAGGAAAGGAAGAGAAATGGATCAGGAACAGAACGCTATAGAAATCGCACAGTTAAAAGAGAGAATGGATCAAATGATGGCCATGTTGGAAACACTAACTCGCCAGAGGCCTGCAATTTATCCACCGATAATCAATCCTCCTCCACTTGTTGTTCGGGTTATGGAAGATGATTGGTATGAGGATCTGGAACCACCTAGAGCTGATGTACCTAGGGCAGAAAGAGAGAAGTTTGAGAGAGCTGAGAAAGAGCATATTGAGATGAAGGAGAAGGTGGAAAAGCTAGAGAAAGCTATCCGCAAATCCAATGGGGTTGATAGCTACCTACTAAAGTTAGAGGATTTGTTTAAGGGAGCTTAAGAAAAGTTACCAATCAATTTTAAGATGCCTGAAATTGACAAGTTTGATGGGACTGGCAACCCTCGCAGTCACATGAGGATGTGCATTGGGGCTATTCATCCTAGAGGTCTGAGCACTGCTATAGTGGCTATCTTATTCCAACAAACACTGACAGGATCCACCTTAGCATGGTATCTCACACTTAAGCCAAGCAAAACAAAGATCTGGGAAGAAGTAGTGAAGTTGTTCATGGCCCAATATGATTACAATCAAGAGTTAGATGTAACCATCCAGGATTTTGAAACCACCAAACAAGAGCAGAATGAGACATTCGTTGAGTTTTTAAAAATATGGACAGGGAAGGCTACAAAGAAGACCAACAAGCCAAACAAGAAAGAACTAGTGAGAATGATTATCAAGAACATGTAGCCAGAATACCTTAAGAAGTTGGAGTTTCTATCAATAGTTACTTTTGAGCAATTGTTTGACATAGGCACATAATTTTGAAGATGCTATCCGAGATGGCAAGATCAAGAGAGTACATCCGATGAGTGATTCAAAAAAGTCAATGTATTCAGATAGTTATTTATTGCCTGATGTCAATGCATTGACACCACAACAGTTTTCTAATCAATCCTGTCAATCAAGAGGTTTGTTCCAACGGCTGAGCCTATTTTAACGTACCACAATTACGGAGAACAATAAACTAGAATTGAATAGAGACCAACTGAAGGAGCGTAGGGAATTTATAATGTTGGGAATGCCATTGAATGTGGTACTATAAAAGATGCTAGAAAGGGGATATTTGAAGAAGTTGGAACCTGGAAAACTCCCTAAACGTCCACCTCTCGGATATGATGCATCCAAGTATTGTGACTACCACCAAGATCATGGTCATGCTGAAGGAAAAAGTGGTTTAAAGTTAGAGTTTAAACGCACAGCGGAAATAGGTTAAGTTATAAAACTTTTGGTATTCCAGGATCTACTACTCTTCAATTCCATAGATGCGTACAAGGGGGTGCAAGAATTATACCTTAGTGTCTTGAACCCAATTCTGAAACTTTAACTTCCAGCAACCTCCACTAGATGATCTTCACCCTTATGACTCCTGCGGATGCCTGCCGGAAAGACTAGGGTTGGTGGGAACCCTAATAGAGAGGATAGGAAGGTTTTGGGAAGACTATAATAGTTTCTACAGCTTCTGCGTATAAAAACGACGATCACTTTCTTCCAGAACGCAGCTGCCCTATTTATAGATTTCCAGAACCGACCTAGACTTCGATCGATCGAAGTGACTTCGATCGATCGAACCATTCTCGATCGATCGAACCTGATGACTTCAATCGATCGAACATACTTCGATCGATCGAACCTGTCTTAACAGCTTCCTCAAGTGTCTTTCCAAGCATCCTAGCGGAGCTAAGAGTGGGACCTCCTAGGCTCTTTATTGTTGGCTCAGACCAGTTTGTTAATTACCATGACCAAACTCTTTGATCAGTAAACTAACTAACTGGTCAGTTAACGTTTATTCCACTATAAAATGATAACTGAACTCCAACGCAAAAGAACATATCCGAAGCGATAACTAGACTTGTATGGTGTACTAATGTCCCTCTACCATCAGCATTCGTAATCATATTCAGGTAGTCGGATAACTGTTACTGTCAACCTGAATCATGATTACTTCTTGTATTCCTTGAGTCCCATTCACTACTCATGTTTACCAAACATGTTGATAACTCTTATCAACAAGACTGCAGTACTCAGTAATCAACTTGGTGACATTCTCAAGGGAATGCTTACTCTGAATCAGAGGGTAGATTCTATCTTGACAATATATGTTCACAACCCTATGGACATGACATACCCAAGATACCCAGGTGTTGATCTTCTATAGACCTCACTGATTGGTAAGTCAAAGCAGCCATATCCATAGTCTGTGTTCATAATCATCTCAAGATTGAGAACAAGTACCTTATACAAGTTATGAGTTCCTATTGACTGTTGACAGCCTTAGGCGTCAATAGGAAAGCTCAGGTCCGTCAATGCACTATAAGCACTAGCATATCAACTAAGAGCTACACTCTAGTGATTGAGATTAATCACTCCATCCAATGGTAGTTAATTATGCTACAGTGTAGACCTGATGAGGTATCCAGTCTCATCATCCACTGTGACATATTCTAAGTATCAAAGAATAGTAATTCGTATCTCACTTGTGTGTATCTCATACACACACGAATTTCTTACTATGATACTTAAGGATAAAACAATCATCTCATGAAAGAAACATACACAATGAAATGTAAAGCTGATATCCATATATTATAATGCTAATGTCTCATACATAAAGAAATGGTTTCAGGGCACAAACCCAACAAACTCCCACTTGCACTCACAACCATTCAGAACTACATCTAAGACCTAGACTATCTAGATGACGATCAAAGACCTTCTGTGGTAAGGCCTTTGTAAACGGATCAGCAAGATTGTCAGCGGTGGCAATCTTGGTGACAGTCACATCTCCACGTTGAACTATATCTCGGATTAGGTGATATTTCCGCTCTACGTGCTTTCCCTTCCCGTGGTTCCTTGGCTCCTTGGACTGAGCCACTGCCCCACTATTATCGCAGTATAGCGTAATAGGTGACAGCGACGCTGGTACCACCTCGAGTTCCATAAGGAACTTCTTGAGCCAAACAGCTTCCTTTGCGGCTTCACAAGCAGCCACATACTCAGCTTCTGTAGTTGAGTCTGCAATGCATTTCTGCTTAATGCTCCTCCAACTAACAGCACCACCTCCCAAGGTAAAGAGATGTCCGGATGTGGACTTTCTCGAATCTTTATCTGACATAAAGTCCGAGTCAGTGTATCCTACTGGAATTAACTCACTACTGCCGTACATAAGTATGTAATCTTTAGTTCTTCTCAAGTACTTAAGAATGTGCTTAACGGCTGTCCAGTGCTCTGGACCAGGATTCGATTGATACCTGCTAACCATGCCAACGGCAAAGCAGATATCTGGTCTAGTGCATAACATCGCATACATGAGACTTCCCACTGCCGAGGCATAGGGAATTCCTGCCATGCGATTCCTCTCCTCTTGTGTCTTTGGACACTGGTCCTTGGAGAACGCTAAACCATGCCTGAAAGGTAACAAACCTTTCTTCGAATTATCCATTGAAAACCTAGTTAGCACTTTCTCGATATAAGCAGCTTGAGATAATCCCATTATCTTTCGCTTGCGATCCCGAAAGAGCTTTATCCCTAGAATATAGCTCGCCTCTCCTAGATCCTTCATATCGAAAGTACTAGCTAGCCAAACCTTGACCGTTGACAGCGCCGCTACATCATTCCCAATGAGTAGAATATCGTCAACGTAAAGCACAAGAAAAGCCACTACTTTTCCTTCACATTTCTTGTATACACAAGGCTCATCCAGATTCTGTATGAAACCAAACGACTTGACCGCTTGGTCAAATCGGATGTTCCAACTTCTGGATGCCTGCTTAAGCCCATAAATGGACTTTTGCAACTTGCATACCAAGTTACCTTTCCGACCAGCTATGAACCCTTCTGGTTGTTGCATATAGATGTCCTCCTCAAGATTGCCATTCAAGAATGCAGTCTTGACGTCCATCTGCCAGATTTCATAATCTAGGCATGCAGCAATGGATAAGAGTATTCTGATGGACTTGAGCATGGCTACCGGCGAGAAGGTTTCCTCATAGTCAATGCCCTCCCTCTGAGTATAGCCTTTCGCCACAAGCCTTGCCTTAAAGGTCTCAACCTTTCCATCAGATCCTCTTTTCCTCTTATAGACCCACTTGCAGCCAATGGGTTAATATTGGCTGGAAGTTCTACAAGATCCCAGACCTGATTGGAATCCATAGATTCTAATTCAGCCTTCATAGCTTTAATCCAATGAGCTGAATCAACATCAGCCATTTCCTCTTCGTAAGTGGTAGGATCAGATTCAGATTCTATGGAGACAGCTTCAAAAACTTCTCCTAAGAACATGTATCTATCAGGCTGGCTGATAATCCTCCCACTACGACGAGGTACCGGTGCGGAAATGGGTGAAGAAGTGGTATTTTCTTGATTTTCACCATTATCAACTGCGGGTTGGACTGAGGGCTCTCCTTCTATCTCTCTAAGATCTATCCTTCCCTTAGGTTTATGGTTCATGATATAATCATCCTCCAAGAAAACAGCATTTGTACTAACAAACACTTTCTGTTCTCTTGGATCATAAAAATACCATCCATAAGTACCCTTTGGATACCCTACAAAGTAACATACTTCCGATCTAGAATCCAACTTGCTCATCTTTCCTTTGAGCACATGTGCCGGACACCCCCATATCCGGAGATGTTGCAAAGAAGGCTTGCGCCCAATCCACATCTCTCGTGGTGTCCTGGGAACAGATTTGCTTGGTACTAGATTTAGTATGTATGCAGCGGTTTCCAAAGCATAACCCCAAAGGAATAATGGCAACTCTGAATAACTCATCATCGACCTAGTCATGTCTAAAAGAGTCCGATTCCTTCTCTCCGCTACACCATTCTGCTGAGGCGTACCAGGTGCAGTCAACTATGACAGAATCCCATTCTGTACGAGGTGATCAATAAACTCATTAGAGAGGTACTCGCCACCTCGATCAGATCGAATGGCCTTGATATGTGTGCCCGATTGCTTCTCCACTTCAGCCCTAAACTCTTTGAACTTTTCAAAGGCTTCAGACTTGTGCTGCATTAGGTACACATATCCATACCTAGAGTGGTCATCGGTAAATGTTATGAAATACTCATAACCACCCCTTGCTCTAATATTTATTGGTCCACACACATCAGTATGAACTAATTCCAACAATGCATTGGTCCTATTGCCCTTTGCAGGAAAGGGCCTTTTAGTCATCTTACCCTCCAAACAAGACTCGCAGACTTCCATTGGTTCGAGAAACAAATCGCCTAAGACCCCTTCTTTGACTAGTCTGCCAATCCTATTCAGATTGATATGGCCAAGCCTCATATGCCAAAGCCTTGTTGGATTAGTGGAAGGTTCCTTTCTTTTAGATGGTAAAGTTACCACTGAGTTATTAAGTTCCAAACAAGAATCTTTTGAAATATTGGGAGTAATCACATACAAACCATTTGATTTAACACCAGAACATATAAAAGAACTGTTTCTTTTAATGACAACTTCAGTTCCAAAATGAAAGGAATAACCATTATTCGTTAAATTAGAAACTGAAATTAAATTACGTCTCATTAAAGGGACGTAAAGTACATCTGATAAAATCAAAACTTTATTGTCTGAAAATTCTAAAACTACGACTCCTATAGCAACCGCAGATACGGTTGCGCTAGAACCTAGAGTACGCACGATCTCCCCATCACTGCATTTCCTGGTTGATCTGAACCCCTGCAATGAATTACAGATATGGTTAGTCGCACCAGAATCAATGCACCAAGTGTTTGAAGTATCCGTAATAAAACTTACTTCAATCACATGTGATTCAATCATACCTTGAACTCTTGTAGCTAAGAATTCTGGACAGTTCCTCTTCCAGTGGCCCTTCTCACCGCATTGGAAACACTTTCCTTTGCCTTGGCCACCCACCTTCCCTTTGCCCTTACCTTTTCCCTTAGATTTTGCAATCTTAGGGACCGGTCCAATACTTGAACCACCAGTGCCAGCCTTCTTCTTTCCTTTCTTACCTTTCGGTGTATATCGGGAAGAAGAAGCGCTTTTCTCAACGTTTAAAACGCTGCCCCCAGGTTTGATCACCCCTTCTGCTGCCAGTAAAGAACTCATTAATTCGCTCATTGAAAAATCCATTTGATTCATATTATAGTTAAGTTTGAATTGAGCGAATGATGGCGACAGCGAGTTGAGGATCATATCAACTTGGGTCTGTGCATCGATGTTGGCTCCCAAGGTCTCCAGTTCGTTTAAATAACCAATCATTTTTAAAACATGTTCTTTGACTGGAGTACCTTCCGACATCTTTGCACTCATTATCTTCTGCATGGCTACCTGTCTGGCAGGCCTGCCATGCTCCCCAAACATCTTTTTCAGGGATGTGATAATGTCACTGGCAGAATCGTTCGATTGGAATTGGTGTTGTAACACACCAGCCATTGAGGCCAGAATGTAACAACGGGCCATTCCATTCGACTTCTTCCATTTGTCGAACTCGCGTCTAGCAGCTGCCAAAGCATTTGCCGCGGGTTCTTCAGGGCTTGGGGTGGTGAGGACATATATGTGATCCTCCGCAGTTAAAACGATGTCAAGGTTACGTTTCCATTCAGTGTAGTTATTTCCAGTTAACTTGTTTTGAGTGAGTATGGTAGCAAGTGGACTAAATGCAGATCCAGACATTATGATTACTGAAAATCAAACAAACAAAATAAATATGGATATCATAATTGACAGTTTGAAATAAAAGAATCCTTAAAACTCTTATTTAAAAACAAAGTCGCCGAAATATCGAAACGAAAGAATAAAGCCTCCGTGTGGTGGTCAATGTTCGATCTTTCGATTTATCATGACTTATCCGCTATGCAACTCTTGCAAAATAGCCATGACTCCCGAACCTATTTGATCTCTAAGTTTCTGAATAATGCCCCGTGTGGGATCCCTTATCCATAGCTTAGCTAGTGTGTACCATTAACTAGGATCCAATCATAACCGTCTCAAGTAGCGCCTCCGTGTGGTGGTCACCCTCTAACACGTCTGATTGATCCTATCCATAGGAAGTTCACATCTAGTAACCAATGAGCAGCGTACCCTCCGTATGGAATGATCACCCCTGGCGAGGTGACACAGAATACACTACTCATCTTACAATGAACCGTTAATGGAAGATCGTGGGTGTTATTTGATAAGACCCTCTCCCACTAGATTTAGTAAATTAAGGATTTTGCTTTTGAAAAATGTTTCCACACACTACCCATAAACATCCAATGTTTACTAATGTGTTGAAAACGGTTTTTGAATTTTATTTTAGAAAACTTGTTTTAAGTGCATGCAACAATGTATTATACGCCAATCACAAAACAAGCACATAAAACAAAAAAACTAAAATGAAATATAGGCATTCAAACAATGCCTCTATCTCCCATGGCTCTATTTCCATAGATCCACCTTCTTGGTTTGGTCGCCTCCGGCTCCATCTTTATGGACAACGGCTCCTTGCTCCATCTTCATGGAATTTCTAATTCTATTACATTGGACCTATGCTTCTTTTGAAGCTTACAATTTATCTAGAAAAAGGAAATAGCAAAAAAGAAATAAAAGGCTAGGGAAACCGGTGCGACTTTCCTTTTCATAGGATTGAAGCCGCAGCGCCCTTTACATACGCCTTAAAACCAAACCATTAATAAATTACAACATGCACCAATCTCAAACAGTTTAAATATAAATATTTAAACGACTTGGTGCCATGGGAGATAGCGACTAATTTTGCTGCAAAAGGGTTAGTCGTACACGCATCCACACATACATAACAAATATATGTAACTATTGGAACACTTAATTGATTCACACAGTATATAAACACTTTACATACTGAATTAGAACTTAAAACAGCATCTTACTTCTCTGTCACAGTTCGATCGATCGAAGACCGTTCGATCGCTCGAACCTTCGATCGATTGAACACTGTTCAATCGCTTGAACATTCTGTTTCACAGAATGATTTAAAAATTTTACAGAAATAATTTAAGATTAAAGTATAATTTTAAAAAAAACTTTACAACTGTGAACAGAACACCTGGACAGAGAATCTATCTCGATCGATCTAACACTATTCGATCGATCGAACACCAGAAGTCTTCGATCGATCGAAACTAGTTCGATCGATTGAGAACAGAATGTTCGATCGATCGAAACAAGTTCGATCGATCGAACCCACCTTGCATCCTATGCAATCACAGTTTTGTATTATGCTGCGATAACACTGCAAAACAGAACTGTGACGATGCAGTTTCGAAAATAGTTCTAAAATCAACATGCAAATCAAAACTAGGGTTCCAAAAACGCATCTATAGATCCAAACGAGCGTGGCTCTGATACCAATTGAAGGAAAAAGTGGTTTAAAGTTAGAGTTTAAATGCGCAGCGGAAATAGGTTAAGTTATAAAACTTTTGGTATTCCAGGATCTACTACTCGTCAATTCCATAGATGCGTACAAGGGGGTGCAAGAATTATACCTTAGTGTCTTGAACCCAATTCTGAAACTTTAACTTCCAGCAACCTCCACTAGATGATCTTCACCCTTATGACTCCTGCGGATGCCTGCCGGAAAGACTAGGGTTGGTGGGAACCCTAATAGAGAGGATAGGAAGGTTTTGGGAAGACTATAATAGTTTCTGCAGCTTCTGCGTATAAAAACGACGATCACTTTCTTCCAGAACGCAGCTGCCCTATTTATAGATTTCCAGAACCGACCTAGACTTCGATCGATCGAAGTGACTTCGATCGATCGAACCATTCTCGATCGATCGAACCTGATGACTTCAATCGATCGAACATACTTTGATCGATCGAACCTGTCTTAACAGCTTCCTCAAGTGTCTTTCCAAGCATCCTAGCGGAGCTAAGAGTGGGACCTCCTAGGCTCTTTATTGTTGGCTCAGACCAGTTTGTTAATTACCATGACCAAACTCTTTGATCAGTAAACTAACTAACTGGTCAGTTAACGTTTATTCCACTATAAAATGATAACTGAACTCCAACGCAAAAGAACATATCCGAAGCGATAACTAGACTTGTATGGTGTACTAATGTCCCTCTACCATCAGCATTCGTAATCATATTCAGGTAGTCGGATAACTGTTACTGTCAACCTGAATCATGATTACTTCTTGTATTCCTTGAGTCCCATTCACTACTCATGATTACCAAACATGTTGATAACTCTTATCAACAAGACTGCAGTACTCAGTAATCAACTTGGTGACATTCTCAAGGGAATGCTTACTCTGAATCAGAGGGTAGATTCTATCTTGACAATATATGTTCACAACCCTATGGACATGACATACCCAAGATACCCAGGTGTTGATCTTCTATAGACCTCACTGATTGGTAAGTCAAAGCAGCCATATCCATAGTCTGTGTTCATAATCATCTCAAGATTGAGAACACGTACCTTATACAAGTTATGAGTTCCTATTGACTGTTGACAGCCTTAGGCGTCAATAGGAAAGCTCAGGTCCGTCAATGCACTATAAGCACTAGCATATCAACTAAGAGCTACACTCTAGTGATTGAGATTAATCACTCCATCCAATGGTAGTTAATTATGCTACAGTGTAGACCTGATGAGGTATCCAGTCTCATCATCCACTGTGACATATTCTAAGTATCAAAGAATAGTAATTCGTATCTCACTTGTGTGTATCTCATACACACACGAATTTCTTACTATGATACTTAAGGATAAAACAATCATCTCATGAAAGAAACATACACAATGAAATGTAAAGCTAATATCCATATATTATAATGCTAATGTCTCATACATAAAGAAATGGTTTGAGGGCACAAACCCAACACATGCAACCAATAGTGGCAAGAGGCTTCGCCATGCCATTCAGGACCTCATAGATGATGCGTCATATCAAAATCCCATCCACTATCTTGGTTTGAATTAATCTCTATAAAATCCGAACCCATGTGATGCTTTTTCTTACCTTTGATGGAGATCTAAGAATAAATGTTGCGCTCATGCATTGAAGTGATTAATAGTGTTTGGAAATATTGTTGTTGAAGCAAATGTGAATGCTCTTGGGGACCCAATAAATTAAAAATCATATATGACACTCCAATTAAGACCAAATTTGAGTCATCTTAAGTCCAATCGAGTCTTCTAGTTAGTCTGTTATTGAGTTATTGTCAAGTCTTTTCAAGTCAATCAAGTTAGGTGTTGTAATCCACTCCTAGTTGAATAAAATCTCATTTTTCTTGATTCAATGTGCCCATTCGTGAATGTATGGATCATTAATCCAAGAAAAAACAAACAAAAGAAGAAAGAAGGGAAATAAAACACTTTTCCAAATAATCATGGAAAATACTTTGTTAACAAATCGTCGCATTGAAAAGGATCCTCAAGTGATTAAAGAAAATTCTGTGCCAAATCCTAGGAGGAGTAGAGAATTGATTAGCTTTACTTTAAGAATTTAAAGTTGCTCTTGCTCAATCTTGAAAAGATGAACTTGGAACTTCTTAAAGCTTGATCAACATCCCCTTTTTTCTTAAATACCAAGCCTAAAAGATGAGCCCAACCAGTCCAAAACAATAAATTTGGTCCTTGATGGTAGCCGAATAAATGAACTTCTTCCTCCAAAAAAGAAAAAATAAAGAAGAAGAAAAAAAAAAGAAAGAAGAATAGAAAAAGAAAAGGAAAAGAAAAAGGAGCTCGCTAGGATGAAAACCTGAAAGGGCGCCTAGGCAAAAGTTAGAGCAAAAATAAGATGCGTGTTGGTTTCAAATCCCCAAATCCTAGCCAGTCAAAATAATGAAGAAAAATCAGAGATAGTGAGATAAAGAAAAGAAAGGAAAGAGAGAAGAAAAAAAATTAGATTGAGAATTCTTGAGCACTTCAAAGTACATCATTAGCACATGAATTATCTCAAGGCTTCGAGTTGTTCTAAACAAAGAATAAATATTGGTAATGAAAAGAGAGATTTGAAAGAATCAATTAGTCACAAAATTTAGTGGAATGCTCAATGGCTAAGTGGGCCTAAAACAATGCAGAAATATCTTTGAGAAAGATAAATAGTGATTTGGAAGGCTGATATTGCTTTGTGAGTATGATAGAGTATGATTAAAACACGATAAAAGGAAGAAGTAGTTCATGTTCTCATCATCCTGTTCAAAGGCGGAGTGACCCATTTTTGAAATTGCACTCATTGGACCCAAATGAAAGCATGGCTCGAAAAGTTGACCAATTCTTGAAGCCTTATTCTTTCAAAACCTCCAGAGTACTTGAACTACGTTCGACCTGATTCCCACTCGGGGATACATAGGCAACCTGGTTGGTTTGGTCATCACCCTCATCATCTCATGGCATCTTTCTTTCAGGCCTTAGTTGAACTACTTTGGACCTGATTCCCATTCTGGATAAGTAGGCGAGCCTTATTTGGTTCTCGGTTCTTGAATGCCATCCTTTGCGCCTTTTTTCTTCTATTCCCTTAGAATAAGGCCAAACTTTGTTGTCTGAAGTTACATATAAATTGACAAACCAAGGGCAAACTTTATTTTCCTGACCCCATGTTCCCTTTAATGTTGGGTTATCCTGCCTCATCCCACCCTATTCATACAGATTGCCTCCAAGATAGGAGAAACTCGGCTTCAGGCATCGTTGTGCCATCACCTTATCAAAATCAACTAGAATAAGCCTACATGCTCTCTATTATATCGCTAGACTAGGGGAAAACTTTGTTTGCTGAAAACCCCATTTTTATCCTAGAAGGAAGCACCCAAGTCTTATTAAACTAGGGGCAAACTTTGTTTGCCAAAAGCCCTCTATGCCAGAGGCAAGTTCTCAAGTAATTGAGTTTGTTTTGAAAGGATTGAAATAGAGTGCCTTTCATTCTATAAGCTAAAGCACTAATTTGAAGCACACTCTAGATGGGCAAAGGATCTGCTAAATTAGAAAGATGAAGTTTTCAAAGTTTAGATTTCTTTAGCAAAGCACTACCATGATAAGATGATGAATAAATAGGAGGTGAGATGATACATTATTCACGACAAAAGCACATTGATTCATAATAATACAGAGTTTTAGTCAATCATCTTATGTAACTGGTTTTGTTAAGTGTGTCCTCCTTCAATGAGTCAATAATGGTCTCAAATGCGTGGGGTCAAGATGACTAATAAAGATTTGAAAATTTTCTATAAGCATCCCAAGAGCAATACAAGTAGAAGTTCTAACACAACCATTACATCAGTTAAAACTATAGTGTGAGAAGTTTCGAAAGTAGGTGTAATGATCATCCTCATTACATGAGTTCATCAGTGATTATTGAGCATAAGGCATTGAATTGGAGTGAGTATCCTCAAAATTGAACAGTTGATAAGTAGAATCAAAGCAGAATCAATGTGCATTGATTAAGTGGGGGGTAATTGGAATTGATTTAGGCCTGCATTGATTAAGAATTGTTGAGTCAATCGGTTAAGCCTTGAACAAGTCGAGTATCTGCCAAAATCGTACAAGATTATGGAAAGCCTGCATCTGTTAGTCCGAATTGGTCAAATCAAATTGGAACTAGGAGTTGGAAGAACATAAGATGAATTGAGTATCAGTTGAGAGCAGAATCAAGAATGGATCAGTCAAAGTAGCAACATAAAGAATTTGATTATGAATCAATGGAAGCTTTAGTTAAGAAAGCAGAGTTCCTTAGGAATGAACTTGAACCTCACAAGTCAAAATTAGTCAGTTGAAGCCACGAAGTCATTTGAGAATCAATCTGATACCAGAAAATCAGTTTTTATGTCGTATTACAACATAAGTCCTCGTGAGGCTATTGATATCTGTTTGTACAACATAAGTCCCCTAAAGGGTTGTTAATTGTCCCTTTTGAAACATAAGTCCTTATGAGGCTGTTGATTTCTGCTTCTGCAACATAAGTCCCCTAAAGGGATGTTCATTGTCGCTTTCGTAACATAAATTCCCTAAAAGGCTGTTTATCTATGTTTTTGTAACATAAGTCCCCTAAAGGGCTGTTGATTGTCGCTTTTGCAACATAAGTCCTTGCGAGGCTGTTGATTTTTGTTTCTGTAACATAAGTCCCCTAAAGTGCTATTCATTGTCTCTTTTGTAACATAAGTTACCTAAAAGGCTGTTGATCTCTGTTTTTGCAACATTAGTCCCCTAAAGGGGTATTGGTTGTCGCTTTTACAACATGAGTCCTTGCGAAGCTGTTGATTTTCATTTCTGCAACATAATTCCCCTAAAGGGCTGTTGATCTCTGCTTTTGCAACATAAGTCCTTATGAGGCTGTTGATCTCTGCTTTTGTAACATAAGTCCTTACGAGGCTGTTAATTTCTATTTCTACAACATAAGTCCCCTAAAGCACTATTGATCTCTACTTTTGTAACATAAGTCCTTACGAGGCTATTGATCTCTACTTTTGCAACATAAGTCCTTACGAGACTGTTCATCTCTGCTTTTGCAACATAAGTCCTTTTAAGGTTGTTGATCTCTTCTTTCACAAAATAAGTCCTTACGGGGCTGTTGATCTCTGCTTTTGCAGCATAAGTCCTTACAAGTCAGTTGATCTCTGCTTTTGCAACATAAGTCCTTACAAGGATGTTGATCTCTACTTTTACAACATAAGTCCTTACGAGGCTGTTGATCTCTGCTTTTGTAACATAAGTCCTCGCAAGGCTGTTGGTCTTTGTTTTTGCAACATAAGTCCCCTAAAGGGCTGTTGATTATCGCTTTCGCAACATAAGTCCTTGAAAGGCTATCGAGCATCGTTATTGTAACATAAGTCCTTGAAAGGTTGTTGACCATCATTCTTGCAATGTAAGTCCCTGAGTGGCTTTTGACCATCATTTTTGCAATGTAATGAGTGGCTATTGACCAATATCTTCAGTTCATAAGTGTTAGTTCTCATAGGCAGCTTCACTTCAATCTCTGTTAAGGCCTCAAAAGCAATCCTCATTAGTTCTCAATGGCAATCTTTGATGAAGTCCCCTAGATTGAGGCAAATCCCTATTGAAGTCCTCTAAATTGAGGTAATTTCGTTGAAGTCCTCTAGAATGAAGCAAATCCTTGTTGATGTCATCTAGGTTGAGGCAATTCATATCGGTGTAAGGTATGGAATGCATTCATATCACCAGAAAGAGCATGATCTTGGATCTTCTCATTTACATAGCATAAAGCATGAAATTGCATTGACAATCGTTATTCTATGAGCACGTGCATCACGATAGGATAAGTTCATCCATCCATGTGATTGTTTGTGTTTAGGTTTTGCCCCTCACCCGAACTACGTCCTGGTCTGATTCCTCCAAGGCTACATAGGCAGCTCACTGTTGAGCACGACCAGCACCAACCGTCTCTGCAAATGTTTTTGCAACGCATTTTGTTTTTAACATAAGTTCAATACCCTAGTCAAAGGCATGTCTTCACATAGGCTTCGACATTCACTTGTGATACACGTTGCTTCACAAGCTCTGTCGAAGAGGGCTAAACTGTAGACACCCCAATTTTAACCAAACTATTAAGGGGGGATTTACCTCTAGAGATCAATGATGAATATGTCACGTTAGAATCAAGACTCTTATAAGTAATCTAATTCTCTTCCAAGAAGAATCTCAGTCCAAAATCGCCCTTTTCAGCCAAAAAGACCAAAATTCTCATTTACCCGTCACCATATAGACCATGAGTTTTGAACATGTATAGAAACACGGCAATGTTCTTGAAGCATCTTAAAACCATTTTTAAAAGGAGAAAAATTCAGCATGAACCTCGAAAAGGTCATCAAAAATCAACAGTTGACCCAGTGAAAAGCCAACGGGTCAAAAGGGGGTCAATCGTAAAATTTTTGAATTTCAAGGTAAAAAGTCCCGGTAATTGTTCATTGAGTCTTCGTCATGCTAGAAACGATTTTTAAGAATTTTAAATGAAAGGGAACATTAAGAAATCGAAAGGTCTTTAAGAAGAATTTTGCAAGAAATTAGAAATTTTGCCTTCGGAGGGAGAGTTGACTTTTTTTCCTTAAGGAATTTAAATTTTTAGATATTTTTATTGAATCCAAATGGGGGGTATTTCCTTAATTACATTTAATATCTTAAGATTTACTTAAATGACATGAAGTGAAATTAAGGTGTTGAATAGTGCTGAATTGCTGTGCAGCGGCAGTCGGGTTGCATGAATGGCAATTAATGAATGTCGCTACGGCACTCAATGAGTGCCGGCCTGGGCTAATTGGCATTTTTGAGTCAAAATTCTTTTTCAATCTTTGATCAAATGAAAGCACCAAACGATACCCTTTTTTATGTATGTGTTTACTACTATTAGGTCATGCAAACCATGCTACCACCATCCCGAATTGACCTATCTACCCTTATCTTAGCCCCTAAGAGAATGAAATCAATAAAAAAACTCATTTTCTCTCATTTGTAAGGTTTAGAGACTTGAATCTTAGAGTGACAAGCTGAATTTTGGAAATTGAGTTTGTTCTTAGATAAATATAGAGAGAAAAACTCAAAACCCCCATAGAAATCTTACCCAATTCACCCAATTCTTCAAATCTCTATTGAAGAACCTTGAAGCATCAAGGAAGAAGAAGAAGAGAATTACTTGTAAGGCTTGGATCTCTCCAAATCAATCAATTTCTGAGAAATCCTAGAGTTAAGGCTTCAAATCTATACCATTATCTTTTATAATTCAATCACAATTCCTAGGAATTTAGGACCCTTTTACACATTTTCAAAAAGTCTCTTCTCTATCCCCTTCTTCACACACCACTTTGAATTATGATTGAATTCTCATGTATAGTTGTTGACTTGGATTTAGTTGGTTCATGAACTATATGAAATATGTTTTCAAAGAGGAATTTAACTTTGGATCATTAAATTGGCTTTGATTTCACCTGCTCTCTCTCATTCTCTTCTCTTGGAATTCATGGAATCCTCAACATTCCATGTGAATTCCTTGAGTTAGATCCTCTAAGTTTCTGTAAATTTTATATTCATATGAGGAATTACGTTGATCTAAGTCTTATCTATGAATAAATGAGTGGATTTAAACCTTGTTTATGGTTTTGGTTCATCCTTTTGGAACTCTTGGAACTATTCCATGTTTCATTGAGTTCTACGCAATTTGGTTCATAATCCTCAAGGATCATTAATTCGGGAGAAGAATCAAAGAAAAAAAGTGATGAATCCTCAAGGACCATGTATTTGGTAGAGGGAATTGATGTAGATCTAGTGGATTTCATAATATGGATTCAAGTGAATTCAAGTGTTATAGGTTCATTCATGAGGTTGAGTAAGACCTTAGGACCCATTTCTCTCATGAGATTTGTGATGGGGTCCCTTAAGGTTAAATCCATGGATTTTCATAATAAGTGAGTATTATTGTGTTGGTTGTAATCATACTTGATCTATAATTCTATCTGTATTCTCCATAGAATTATAGATCAAGTTTGGTTTAAGTTATAGATGTTAATTCATCTATGGTGCAGTGATTTCAATGACAATCTATGATCAAGAATTTTTAATTAAATAATGATCCATTGGAATTGAATGAGACCAATTGGAATTTGTTCCTAACTCATACATGAACCACTGTAATTTATGTTTTGTTGAGATTTCGTGGTTAAGATGGTTTGATCTTAGGATTTGTAAACTAACCACTCTTTGTCCAAAATTTTAGAACAGCAAATCAGTTTTATTCTGAGTAGATCATAGACTTAATCAAACATTTGTGACCTAAAATAATTTTTTAAATGAAATTAAATGTGTTAATAAGGCTCCCTAAAAAGATCAAAGTGATTCTGATTCGGTTTCTATTTTTAAAAAATCATACAAAAACTCTGTGTAGAGAGTTGTAAATTTCTGAGTGATGTCTAGTTTTTTCCCAATTCTAGAGATTGAACCGTTTGATCTTTGATTTTATTTTTGGGGTTAGAAACTAGACTCATAGATGCACATCATATCCAAAAAATCATTAACATCAAACCGTTGGAAGTATGATTTTTCTATTTTTGAAAGTCTGGTCTGCTCTTTGTAAATTTTGAAACTCTACTAAAGTTTTGATAAACTATACAAATGCTGATCCAAATGTCTTTTATATGTCCTAAGGCTTGAAATATGTTTTAATTATGATTAATTGAACTTAAATCTAGAGGCTAAATGATCCAAATCAATGAATAGTTCATGACTCGTTCTTGTTCATATTCATGCATTCATCCATGTATGTTGATACTTGTAATTAGGACATACTTTACATTGGTTTAAGTTACATTTGGTTGAACCTAGCTGTGAGTTCCTTGTGACTTGTTGGGATTATACCATCTCTATATTGACCATACATTGGCTCCTAGTTGAAACTTGTATATCTATAGAGATGTTGTGTTTCTAACTAGTTAGAGGGAATTCATGACTATGTTAATTATTTTCATGCTTGATTTAAGCTAGAAGTTTGGATATGTTAGTTAGGATTTGATATAATATCTTGTTCAAAGCATGTGGACTAATCTTTATTTTGTAGCGCAATGGAGATACAATTTCTTGACTTTTCTCTAGCTTACTATATTTCTTAATTTTATTGATTTTCAACCTCATGCGCGACAACTTAGATTAGGATTTTCCTTATGTGTATATATGTTCTAGAGACCCTTTTTAGGATTTCTACGTTTGTATGCATTACATGTTTAACATTCGCAGCTAGATCCTAGGTAAGTTCCCTTGTTCTTTATTGCATATCATCTTGCTTGCTATATGAATTACGTGGTTTGTACGCCTTTTATCGTTAACAATCTTGCACCCTTTTGCCATAATTTTGTATTGTATATATATGTATTAATTGAGGGCATGCTTAGAATAATGATTCGATTAAAAAGGATGTTAAGTAGAGGCCTATCACGAGATAGGATGAGAGGGGGTGTTTAGTCCGTCGGGCTCCTTCCTCTCTCATTCCTTAATCCCCTGACCTAGAAATCTCTGGTTTCCAAAAGATCAGTTTGCTTTTTAAATGATATCTTAATCTTCCTTAAAAAATTAAGTAGAGACTCGTATTTGTATTTGAAAAAGTTTTTCAAAAATGTGTGGTTAAACTACGAGTATCGACAGGGAGACCGAGGGTGAAGTGGTCATCGTGGATGATAGTGAGTGAGGAGACAATCTGGCCACTTCTGGACCACTTCGCCCGATTACTCCCGTGCTGTAGATTTGTATTTCTTCGTTTTTTTCTTTTTGTGGGGAGGCTGCTATAATTTCCCTCCAAGCAATGTACTTATCCAAACCAGTAATGACAAGGCCCCATGAGGTCATTTTTTCTTACATAATTCTAATGTTTGTACTTGTGTATTTTCACCTATTTGTGTTTACCCGTGCCCGACCAGTTGTTTAGCTTTATTACAACCCTGCCTTAGCAAAAGGTTTAAAACTGTAACTAGTAGGAGAACTTGGTCTTTGGGGGATTTGTAAAAGCTTAAAAATTTTTTAGCTATTGTACTTAGAATTTTTCAGGCTTGTAGAACCCAGTCAGGGAACTGTAAGTGCTCGAGATTAACCAAGCTCCTTGTAAAAGTCCCGACGTGGGACATTGTGGGTGCTTGGATGTCTAAGGGTTTATACTTAGTTAATTCCAAGTCCTGTAAATGCTCGGTATAACTTTGTGCTTAGTCTGTTATCCCTTCTTGCTCCCCCAAGAATATGCTAAGGCAGGTGTTAACAGAGGTATGATTGTAGGTAGCCGACCTAAAATGTTGGTAGTTTCAGGGTCTTTTCGAGTTCACTATTTTCATCCACTTAAGAGGATTTGCCCCCATCATAGGTTATGGATCTATGCAAAAGTGGTGCCTCGAGTGTAGTTCTGAGGCCTTTTTTATGCCTCAGATGTGATCCCGAGGTCTTTTATTGCCTCGAGTGTGATCCCGAGGTCTTTTGGTGCCTCGGATGTGTTCTCGAGGTCTTTTTGTTATGAAATACTATTATGGGACATTGTTTACAAGAAAGAATCTTTATTCAATATGAAATAACACTATGATTGCTCGGGGAGAGCTATAATCTGTTTAAAGAAAACATAAGTCCCTAACCAATATTGTTCCTCCTGTTACTGAAAGTACTTTCGTAGATGATCCACATTCCACGGGTGTGATAGGTCTTGTCCTTCTAGCATCTGCAACCAGTATGCTCCCAATGGGTTGATCCGAGAAACTCTATTGGGTCCTTCTCAGTTTGGTCAAAGCTTGGATTTTAGCAGATTGATTTACTGCTTTTAGGACGAGGTCCCCCACTTGGAAACTACGGTGCTTTACCTTGCTATTGAAGTACCACGAGTCCCTCTACTTATATTTTGCCAGTTTTAGGCATGACCGATCCCTTTTTTCTTCTATCAGGTCAAGCTCTACTCTAAGGGCTTCCTAGTTGTCTTGCTCGCTGTAGTTTGTCATACGGTAAGTTGGTAGTTCCAATCCTGTAGGGACCATTGACTCAAAGCCATAGGTGAGTGGGAACAAGGTCTCTCTTATTGTCGCTCTGGGAGTAGTACGATAGGCCCACAAAAGGGTAGGTAGTTCCTCTGCCTAGAGTCTTTTAGCTCTTTCAAGCCTGGTTTTAATGGACCATAAAATTGTTCAGTTTGTTACCTCGGCTTGCCTATTGTCGTTTCCCACAACTGCGCCAAATTGATGATGTCAAATATTTGGTAAGAGATAAGAAGAGTTAGACAAGAGAAATTGTATGTGGTTCGGCCTTGTTAATGAAGAGACCTATGTCCACGTGTGTGATAGAGCACGTACATTATCAAATCATCGGGGTTCTTTGGTGAACCAACAAGGGAGACAGAGCTACCAAAGACCGGCCAGGTATATGCGTATGTGTAAAATAAATATGTGATCCCCTTAAAGGAAATGAGTGGTCTCTTTTATAGATACAAGAAACCTACTCGTACAAGGTAAGTATATTGATAAGGTAATATAATCTGATTAGGATTGATTAGCACAAATCGTGGGAGTTTCCTAAGTATTAGGAAATAGTCTTCAATTTCCATTAGCCTTCTAGCTTGTGTAGGAAACTGTCTGGAACATTTTGGATCATGTTTTGGGACCTGATTAGGCTGTCCCCATGACAACCCGAGCCTATGATGCATTCCCAACCTATTGGTCCTGCCCTAATGGTACTGGGCATACCGCTCAAGTTATACACGAGCGGAACTTTGCTTCTACTGGATATTTTTGTACATATTAGTATACATTGGATGTCTATGGGCAATGAGTAGAAACAATTTTTCCAAAAGCAAAATCCTTGATTATCAAATCTAGTATGAGAGGGACTTATTAACTCCAGTGATCTTCCATTAACGGTTCACTGTAAGATGAGTAGAGTACTCTGTGTCACCTAGCCATGGGTGATCAATCCATATAGAGGGTATAATACTCATTGGTTACTAGATGTAAACTTTCTATAGATAGGATCAGTCAAACATGTTAGAGGGTGATGACCAAACGGAGGCACTACTTAAGGCGATTGTGATTGGATCCTAGTTAATGGTATCCACGAACTAAGCTATGAATAAGGGATCCCACACGGGGCATTATTCAAAAACTTAGAGATCAAATTGGTTTGGGAGTCATGACCTGTTTTGCAAGTGTTGCATAGCGGACAAGTCATGATTAATCGAAAGATCGAATAATGAACACTACACAGAGGCTTTAATCTTTTATTTCAATATTCCGATGACTTTGTTTTGAAATAAGAGTTTTAAGGATTCTTTTATTTTATAGTTTCTAATTTTGATATATATTTAAATGTCTGTTGTTCTTTTTGAAAATTTATAATGCCTTAATCTGCATTTAGTCCACTTGCCACCATACTCACATAAAATAAACTAACTCGAAACAACTACACTGAATGGAAATGTAATCTGGATATCGCTTGAATTGCGAAGGATCACATATATGTCCTCACTACCCCATACAGTGATGATCCCATGGCAAATGCTTCAGCAGCTACAAGACGCGAGTTTCACAAATGGAAGAAGTTGAATGGAATGGCTCGTTGCTACATTCTACCCTTTATGGCTAGTATGCTGCAACACCAGATCCAATCAAACGATTCTGCTAGTGCTATCATGACCTCCCTAAAAGAAATGTTTGTGGTGCATGGCTGACTTGATAGGCAGATAGCCATGTAAAAGATCGTGAGTGCAAAAATGTTGGAAGGAACTCTAGTCAGAGAGCACGTTTTAACAATGATTGGTGATTTAAATGAATTGGAGACTCTGGGTGCCAACATTGATGCATAGGCCCAAGTTGATATGATCCTCAACTAGCTGCCTCAATCATTCGCTCAATTTAAACTTAACTACAATATGAATCAAATGAATTTTTAATAAGCGAATTGATGAGGTCTCTTCAGTTAGCCGAAGGGGTGATCAAACATAGGGGCAACATTTTGAATGTTGAGAAAGGCACTTCTTCTCAATCTACATTGAAAGTCAAGAAAGGGAAGAAAAGGGCTAGCACTAGTGGTTCAAGTGTTGGACCAGCCCCAAAGATTGCAAAATCTAAGGGAAATGGTAGAGGCAAAAGGAAGGGAGGTGGTCAAGGCAAAGGAATGTGTTTCCAATGCAGGGACAGAGGCCACTGGAAGAGGAACTGTCCGAAATTCTTAGCTACAAGAGTTCAAGGTATGATCAAATCATATCTGATTAAAGTAGGTTTTATAACAAATACTTCAAACACTTGGTGCATTGATTCTGGTGCGACTAATCATATCTATAATTCATTGCAGGGGTTTAGATCAACCACCAGGTGCAGTAATGGGGAGATCGTACTAACTTTAGGTTCTAGGAAAACCATATATCCGATTGTTGTAGGAGTGGTAGTTTTAGAATTTCCAGACAATAAGACTTTAGTTTTATTAGATGTAATTTAGTTCCCTTTAATGAGATGTAATTCAATTTCAGTTTTAGAATTTTCAAATAAAAATTATTCTTTCTCGTTTGGAAATGAAGTTGTGATCAAAAGAAATGGTTCTTTCGTGTATTATAGTATTAAGTCGAATGGTTTGTATGTGATTACACTAATTATTTCTAAGGATTCTAATATGGAACTTAATAATTCAGTGGTAATTACACCATCTAAAAGAAATGAACCTTCCACTAATCCAACAAGGCTTTGGCATATGAGGCTTGGCCGTATCAATCTAAGTAGGATAAATAGACTAGTCAAATAAGGGATCCTAGGCGATTTGGTTCTCAAACCAATGGAAGTCTATGAATCATGTTTATAGGGCAAAATGATCAAAATGCCCTTTCCTGCAAAGGGCAATAGGACCAATGCATTGTTGGAATTAGTTCATACTAATGTGTGTAGACCAATAAATATTAGAGCTCGGGGTGGTTATAATTATTTTATTACATTTACTGATGACCACTCTAGGTATGGATATGTGTACCTTATGTAGCACAAGTCTAAAGCCTTTGAAAAGTTTAAAAGAGTTAGGGCTGAAGTAGAGAAGCAATTGGGCACATACATCAAGGCCATTCGATCTGATCAAGGTGGCGAGTACCTCTCTATAGAGTTTATTGATCACCTCGTACAGAATGGGATTCTATCATAGTTGACTGCACCTGGTACACCTTAGCAGAATGGTGTAGCTAAAAGAAGGAATCGAACTCTTTTAGGCATGACTAGGTCGATGATGAGTTATTCTGAGTTGCCATTATTTCTTTGGAGTTATGCATTGGAAACCACTATGTACATACTAAATCTAGTTCCAAGCAAATCTGTTCCTAAGACACCATGGGAGATATGGATTGGATGCAAGCCCTCTTTACAACCTCTCCAAATATGGGGGTGTCTAGCACATGTGCTAAAAGGAAAGATGAGCAAATTAGAATTACAATCGGAAGTATGTTATTCCATGGGGTGTCCAAAGGGTACTTATTGATGGTATTTTTATGATCCAAGAGAACAGAAAGAGTTTGTTAGTAAAAATGCTATTTTCATGGAAGATGATTATATAATGAACAATAAACCTCAAGGAATGATAGATTTGAGAGAAGTAGATGGAGAGCCCTCTATTCCTCTAACAGTTAAAAATGATATAAGATAAGAAAATACTACATCTTTACCCATTTTCGCACCGGTATCTCGTCGTAGTGGGAGGATTATGAGCCAACCTGATAGATACATGTTTGTAGGAGAAGTTTTTGGAGCTGTCTCCATAGAATCTGAATCTGATCCTGGCACATACAATGAGGCAATGGCTGATGTTGATTCAGCACAATGGGTTAAAGCTATTGAAGCTGAAATGGAATTTATGGATTCTACTCAGGTCTGGGATCTTGTAGAACTTCCTATCAATATTAAACCCATTGGCTGTAAATGGGTCTACAAGAGGAAAAGAGGATCTAATGGAAAGGTTGAGACCTTTAAGGTGAGGATTGTAGAGAAAGTTAAACTCAAAGATATGGCATTGACTATGAGGAAACCTTCTCATCGATAGCCATGCTCAAATCTATCAAAATACTCTTATCCATTACTGCATGCCTAGATTTTGAAATCTGACAGATGGACATCAAGACTGCATTCTTGAATGGCAATCTTGAGGAGGACATCTACATAAAATAACCAGAAGGGTTCATAGCTGGCAAAAAAGGTAACATGATATGCAAGTTGCAAAAGTTCATTTATGGACTTAAGTAGGTATCTAGGAGTTGGAACATTCGATTTGACCAAGCGGTCAAGTCATTTGATTTTGAACAGAATATGGATGAACCTTGTGTATACAAGAAATGTGAAGGTAAGGTGGTGACTTTTCTTATGCGTATGTTGATGACATTCTATTCATTGGGAATGATGTACGTAGGGGCATTGTCATCAATTAAGGTTTGGCTAACTAGTACTTTTGATATGAATGATCTAGGAGAGGCAAGCTACATCCTTGGGACAAAGCTCTTTCAAGATCGTAATCAAAAGATAATGGGATTATCTTAAGCTGGTTATATCGAAAAGGTACTAAATAGATTTTTTGTAGATAATTCGAAGAAAGGTTTGTTACCTTTCAGGCATGTTTTAGCGTTCTCCAAGGATCAGTGTCCTAAGACACTGGAGGAAGGAATCATATGGCATAAATTCCCTATGCCTAGGCTGTGGGAAGTCTTATGTATGCTATGTTATGTACTAGACCAGATATTTGCTTTATCGTTGTCATGGTTAGCAAGTATCAGTCTGATCCTGGTCCAGAGCATTGGACAGCTGTTAAGCACATGCTTAAGTACTCGAGGACTAAAGATTACATGCTTATGTATGGCGGCGATGAGTTAATTCTAGTACTGACTCAGACTTTATGTAAGATAAAGAGTCGAGGAAGTCAACATCCGAACATCTCTTTACCCTCAGAGGTGGTGCTGTTAGTTAGAGTAGGATTAAGCAGAAATGTATTACAGACTCAACTATAGAAGCTGAGTATGTGGATGCTTGTGAAGCCGCAAAGGAAGCTATTTGGCTCAAGAAGCTGCTAATGGAACTCGAGGTGGTACCAACATCATTGTCCCCTATTACGCTATATTGCGATAATAGTGGGGCAGTGGCTTAGTCCAAGTTGCCAAGGAGCCACAAAAAGGGAAAGCTCGTAGAGAAAAAGTATCACCTCATATGAGATATAGTCAGACGTGGAGATGTGATTGTCACTAAGATTGCCACCGTTGACAATCTTGCGGATCCGTTTACAAAGGCTTTACCTGTAGACACCCCGATTTTGACCAAACGTCAAATCCAGGGATTGGTTACCTCTTAAGACCGATGATGACGATGACCGGTGAAATTCGAAGATTTTCCAGAGAATTCAAATTCTTCAAAGATTCTTCAAGAAAAGATTCAAAATCAAAGAAGGAAAAATTGGGTATTCGGGATGAACCTGAACGGTGAAGAACGTGTGAGGAAATCAACCTGAGAATACCTTCAAAAAGAATATATATAGTAATAATAATAAGATATATAAAATAAAAGAGAAGAAAGAAAGAGTTCTGATATATATATATAAGGAGAAAGTGAAAAGAAAAAGAATTTTGAAAAAGTCTTGAAAAGAAAAGAAAAAAAAAAGAAAAAAAGAAAAAAAAAAGTAAAAGGATACATAGGAACATATATCATGCATATGGGTACATTTTAATAGGGTACTTTGCAAGTATATATACATAAGTATATACTTTACTAGATAAATTAGGTTTATGTCAATGTATATGTTGAAAATTAAAGAGAGGGCAAAATTCTGTTAGCCCCGACATGCGGGAAAGCCGGCGGCACTCACTGAGTGCCGCCCGGCATTCAGTGAATGCCGCCAGCAGCCATCAAGTGTCACGAACTGTAACAGACTACTTTTCTCATATGTTCTAGAAGAAAACTTTACACATGGGTTTCCACCCGAATTTACCCATTTAACCTTGTCATGTTGGTCTATATAAACAGGCCTTCATTTCCATCATGGGGACTTTTACTCTTACTTTCAAATTTTTCACTTAAAAAATCTTAGAGAGAGACAAGAGAGAGAGATATAATAGAGAGAGAATTAGGAGATGAAAGAAGAGTTTTCTTGAAGAATTGAAGGGAGAATTTGAAGATTGTGGAAGAGCTTTCCAAGAAATTAAAGAAATCCTTTAGGTCATAGAGGTAACCTCTCAATCCTTGATAGAATTAGGTGAATTCAATCACAAGTTCATAGTTCTAGGAACTTTACACATTTTCAAAACCTCTCTTCCTACCCCATTTCATCACACACCACTTAGAGCTTGTGATTGAATTTCATAATGTTTCACTAATTTAGATCCAAAATAGAGCTTTGGATTTATGAATAAAAAAAGTTTTGGCTTGAAATTTTCAAATAACCTTTGATTTCTTTTCTTTGGTTTATATTCTTCTCAAGAGATCTATGAGATCTTCAATATCTCATTAGATTTCTTTGAGTTTGATCCTCTAGTTCACTATGATCCTATGATTTATATGGGGAATAAAGTGGAACATGATCATCTCTACATGTAGTTGGTTGAATTCAAGTCTTAACTCATGACTTGGGTCTCCCTATTAGGAATCTTATGGAATCCATACTATATTCCATGGAGATTTGAGTAAATTTAGGTCTCATTGAGTCTCCAAGGATCATCAATTTGAGAGGAGAATAGTATATCATAGTTCTACTTTCCTCAAGGATCATATGTTTGAGAGAGGATTTAGATGTAAGTTTTCATAGTTTGTTTGTTGGAATCTAGAGAACTTGAATATTCAAGAGTTCATAAGATTGAGTAAGACCTTAGGATTCTCTAGTTATGAGATCCATGATGGGAATCCATTAAGGCTAAACCTATGAATTTCTTCATGTTTCATTATTTACTCCAATGATCATAATCATACTTGATCTAAGTTCTCTCTAGCTAGGATCATGGATCAAGCTTGATTTGAACTATGAACATTAATCTAACAAAGGTGCAGTGAATCCATAAACCAATTGTGATCAAAGATTTTCTATAGGATCATGGTTCATGGGAATTGGATGAGACTAATTGGAGGATGTTCATAACCCATTTAAATACCTCTGTAATTTTTGTTTTGATGAAATTCCATGTCTAAGATGGTTTGGTCTTATGATTTCAAAACATGCAACTCTCTGTCCAAAATTTCAAAATAGTAGGTTCGTTTTGAAATTAATAAATCAGAACCTTAATAGAGATTTTTGGGTCTCTAATAATTTTTTCTAAGTACCTAAAATATGTTAGGAAGAAACCCTAAAAAGATCTAAGTGTTTCTCATTTTTTTACTATTTTTAGAAAATCGTACAAGATCTCTGGACAGAGAGTTGCAGATTCCTGAGTGATGTCTAGTGTTTTCAATATTCCCAAAGATCTAACCATTCAAACCTCGATTTTCTTTTTGGGTTAGAAACTAGACCCACAGAGGCATATCATATCCAAAAAGCACTAAGATCCAACCGTTGGAAGTATGGGTTTTCTACCTTTTAAAATCTGGTCTGCTCTCTGTAATTTAGGAAAAACAGTCACTGTTTTTGTCTAATCTCATTGATTTTAACTTAAATGGTTCCCTAATGCCTTGGGACCCAAATCATGTTTTGAATAATGATAATTTAGCTTAAATCCAGAGGCTAAGTGATCCAAATTAGTGAATAAATTCACATCTCATTCTTGTTCATGATCATTCATTCATCTATGTACATTGATGCTTATGATTAGGATTAGTTATTGGATAAAGTTGGACTTAGTTGAACCAAATTGAACATAACCATCGATTCCTCACTACAACAAAAATAGGTTTTCGCAAAGAAAAAGTTCCTTGCAAAAAGCCACAATTTCGTTGCAAAACCCTTTTGCAAGGAAAGATTATTCCTTGCAGAAGCTTCCTCTCTAAAGCTTCTAGCAACGAAAACAAATTTCCTTGCAAATTCTTATATTTTGCAAGGAAATTTTTTCCTTGCTAGTGCTCAGGTTTTTCGTTGCTAAATGCCTAATTTCCTTGCAAAAAACCTGTCTTTGTATTGTAATTTGGACAATTGGCAAGGAAAAAATTTCCTTGCTAAATATCCAAGTCTAAGACAAGGAAATATGTTCCTTGCTAAAAGTCATTTTTAGCAAGGAATATGATTTCCTTACAAATAATATTAACATAAGGCAATGAAATAATTTCCTTGCGAAAGGAGACTTTTAGCAAGGCAAAATTAGTTCCTTGCCAATTAAATAACTCTGAGACAAGGAAATAATTTCCTTGCTAAAGGTTATTTTTAGCAACGAAAATATGGTTCCTTGCCCATTTTGTTCTCTTAAAAGTAATCCCAACAATACCTGTGCAATCCAATATTTATTTTTAATCCTGTAATATTTCAAAACATGTTCAATTTATAAATATCAAATAATCCAAACTTGTCCAACATAATATAATATTAAACATCACATCCAACATTACATAAGTTTGATATATCCGAAAAATACATAATCGGCCACAAAAGAATCCAACATAACATAAATTTTTATATATCCGACATCCTAAACCCTAAATAAGTCCCACGATACACGTTTAGTAAAAACAATAAAAGTCCCACAAGCAATCCACCAACTCCACGCGACATCTGCATAAAAAAAATAAAAATAAAAGAATAACGTTAATATCTTATAAATTAATAAAAGAAGAGAAAAAAAAAATACGGAATTACTCTATGTAACATCAATTTGAGCATATAGTTTATAGAGTTCGAGTATATCAACACTTTGCACTTAGATTACAACACGTGTAAATTGTTCCAGATTTGTCTATTAACACAAACAATTCCCGTAACAAATTGTTCAAGTTAAAAAATTCTAAGTTAGTTGTTGTATTTTATTGAGAAGTACAAAACAACCATAACTAATTGGTATTGAATTTATCTATAAGCAAACCCACAGTATGTGGCCTTTCCAGTAGTATAGGTACAAAGATTTATGAAGTCAATTACCTCTTCTTAGATATCCTTTCCTAAGGCGTCTTTGATTTTCCTACACTATCCAAATTCATTTCTCTCCCTACCCTACTTCTTTGTTCTCTCTCTCTCTCTCTCCCTCTCGATTTTGGCTTCCTTAGTTCGTCTCTAAAGAGTATTACCGAATTAAGGTTTTGTTAATAGTATGAAACATCATCATGCTTATAAGAAATGTATATTTTCAAAGTATCTAGGACAACATATTTTCAAATCATCTAGGACTCTAGAAATGTATGCTTTATAAGAAATGTATATTTTCAAACTCATCTTGAGAAAGATATTTCTCCTAACTTTCAGGACAACATCTAGGTAATTATAGTTTGAGTTCTCTATACGTAAACTATGAATGGGAAAACTTCAAGAAATTAAAAAAACAAAGAAAATTAGAGATATTCAAAAAGAGGAGAGAGAGAGAGAGAGAGAGATAGAGAGAGAGAGAGAGAGTCTAAGAGAGAGAGGGAGAGACGGAAGAGGGAGAGAGTCTGAGAGAAAAAGAGAGAGGGAGAGAGAGAGAGAAAGAGAGAGAGAGAGAGAGAGAGAGGGAAGGGAGAAGGAGAGATAGATAGAGAGAGAGAGGGAGGGAAGAAAGAGGGAGAGAGAGAGGGAAGGAAGAGGAAGCGAGAGAGAGAGAGAGAGAGAGAAAGAGGGAGGGAAGGAAGAGGGAGAGGGAGAGATAGAGAGGGGGAAGGGAGAGGGGGAGATAGATAGAGAGAGAGAGAGGGAGGGACGGAAGAGGGAGAGAGTCTGAGAGAGAGAGGGAGGGAAGGAAGAGGGAGAGAGAGAGAGAGGGAAAGAATAGGAAGCGAGAGAGAGAGAGAGAGAGAGAGAGAGAGAGGGAAAGAAGATGAAGCGAGAGAGAGAGAGAGAGGTAGAACCCTATGCTCAACCCGTTGCACGACTTTCCAAGGTTTGCCAAACTTAGTATCATCGAGGTAGAACACTTGTTTCGCTTGGCTAGGTAAGATAAAAGGATCATTTTTATACCACCGACTTGTGACATCAATGCTTGTGCAATGTGAATCAGTTCGGATTGTTCTCCTACCGGTGGTACTGGTGTTGTACCATTCACACTCAAACAAAACAACTTTATTGCCGCACATGTACTCGAATTCCCAAACACTGCACAGATGACCAAAATAATCATGCAACTGGTTGTCGTGCTCCCCTTGTACATGTACACCACTATTTTGGCTCTTACGGCGGTTGTCAAGGTCTCTAGTATGAAATCTTATGCCATTGATTATGCATCCTGAATATTGTTTCACTATCACATTTGGGCCATTTGCCAAGGCCCACAGTTGGTCGTTTTGTTCTAAAGAGCCGGTAACTTTCAAGGTATTGACCTACATACAAATGCATTAGAATAGAGTTAAGCAATTATACCCGTAAAGTTCAAGTTTTGTGCAAATGACATAGCGTTTGCTATGTCACAAAAATTATTAATGTCTTACACAATCACGAAACCAGTTAGGGAATGCTCGTCGCTGCATCTGTGTGATATCGTGTCCAGTTGGGATCTGATTCTTGTGTTCCCTACTCAAAACAACATGTGGAATAGATTAAAAATAGTTACCCCAAGCATGGCTAACAATAATAATATCTACACTCAATTAGCCTCTTACTCGAAATATGGCTCCACCTCGGGGCTATTGAAAAGCAAGAACCAGTGAACATTATCTTTGAATTCTTGTGAGATATTGTGAGACCTCGATACCAAACCAAAAGGACGGGCTGGGTCTGTGAATACCATCATGCCCGGGCCACGTTCACCACGATCTACGTTTCGTTCTGGTCTATCAAACACGGTTTCGATCTCATCTAAATACATTGAGCAAAAAGTAATACACTCTTTGACAATATAAGCCTCCGCGATCGAACCTTCTGGACGAGCTCGGTTGGTAACGTATCCTTTCAAAGTTCCGAGATACCTTCGAAAAAATGGGTATTAGTTAAGACAATTGAGAAAGTAGAGTTGAAACCACATGTATATCACAATAACATATACCTTTCAATTGCGTACATCCACCGATAATGCACAGGTCCTGCAAGCTTGGCCTCTCGAGGTAGGTGAACAGCCAAATGGACCATCACATCAAAGAAAGCTGGAGGCAAAAATTTCTCAAGCTTGCAGAGTATAAGGACTATCCTTTCCTCAAGCTTCTCTAAATCTCCCATCCTCAAAGTTTTAGCGCACATGTCTTGGAAGAAGTTGCCCAACTCAAATAGTGTTGTACTAAAATTATTGTCAATGTAACCACGCATCCCGATTGGCAGAATTCGCTGTAAGAGTACATGGTAGTCGTGACTTTTAAGGCCCGCTAATCTACCATTTCTTGTGCTCACTGACCTCGATATGTTCGCCGCATATCCATCTGGATACTTAACAGATTTTAAAAATTCACAAAAACCTTCTTTATCCTTTGGGGTCAATGAAAAAATTGCACGAGGCTTGACATAAGATCCATCGGGACGTTGTTGCAAGTGCAACTCTTTTCTAATGCACCAATCTTGCAAGTCCAACCGTGCCTTGTCTGTGTCCTTATTCTTCCCATCAATGGACAACATAGTTCCGACGATACTTTCACCAATATTCTTCTCCACATGCATCACATCGATGTTATGTCGAAGCTTCCGATCCTTCCAGTACGGAAGCTCAAATAAGATGCTTACCTTGTTCCAGTTTACTTCTTTATGATTGCTTGAAAACTTTCCCAAGTTTGCAACCGGTATCCGATCCAATTGAGCTTGTACTTTTTCAATCGGTAACTCGAGGGATCTAGTCCTTGTTTCACGCTTACCATTATAGGCCTTACTCTTTCGCCAAGGGTGATCCTCGGGCAAGTAGCAGCGATGGTTAGTGTACCCAATCTTATTTCTCAAGCGTTCTGAATATGGTTCGTCATTGCAAATGGGACAAGCCATATAACCCTTCGTACTCCAGCCAGATATGTTACCATATACAGGAAAGTCGTGTATGGTCCACAATATAGATGCCCGCATCTGAAAATTATGACCAGTCGAGGCATCATAAGTCAATACACCATTTTCCCAAGGCCTTCGTAGTGGGGTTGCATTGCACGCACCCAAGTGCATTTGTCTCACCTAATGTGGGAAATCCTTTACCAAAAGAAATAATTTTCTATGGAAAATTCTAAATCCACACCAACCCATTAGATCAAACTGAATGAATTTTACTATAGACTCAAAATTACAGAAAAGAAATACAAGAACAAGCAAATATGAGTCTGTAACCCTTGTTAACACGGAATTTTCCAAAACACATTTGCTGGAAATGAAAGCATTTTAGTGAACATATCCAGAGTGTGCTCTGTATTTTTGGTGTAATGACATGTGAAAGCACAAAAACCAACAAATCCAGAGATTAAAAAATGAAAAAAAAACACCAAATATATATATATATACACAGAACACATTCTGGGTATCTGTAAACTCCATTTTTTTTTTTTTGCAAAGAAAACCCAAATAACCATTGAAAAACTGAGACACAGAGAAAACCCAAATGATTGAAGTTCAATGGTATATTGAACAGGAGAGAGAGAGAGAGAGAGAGAGAGAGAGAGAGAGAGAGAGAGAGAGAGAGAGAAACCTGGAGGTGAGGTGCCACGGCTGACGAGTAGCGGAGGAGCGGCGGCGGCGACGGCGACGGCGTGAGGGTTTTGTGAGGGCTTGGTTGCACAGAGAGAGAGAGAGAGAGAAGGAGACTGTGTGAGGGCTTGGTTTTGTGAGGGCTTGCTTTGCACCGAGAGAGAGAGAGAGAGAGAGAAGTTTGGGGGCCTGAGGGTTTTGGGGGCGTGAGGGTTTTGGGGGGAAATGATTTGGCAAATCAATTTGGAGGCAAAAAGTGTGGTTTTGGCTAATTACTTCCAGTTTTTGGAGAAATACATATATGACCATAGAATTATAAGGAACGGGAATCAAGTACAAATCATTTTTTTTAACACTATAATAGTATGGTTTTTTTTTGGGTAAATTACACTGACCTCCCCTGAGGTTTGACGTAATTACACGGACCTCCCCTCTAGTTTGCAAAATTACACAAACCTCCCTCGAGGTTTGTAATTCGGTAACAAAATGCCCCCTCCACTAACGTTCCGTTAGTTTTTTTTACATTTGCCTCCCCTGAAAATTATAATTAGCCCCCCTATACTATAAAATTGTCATACTAAGCCCCCTTTCTCTTATATTTTTGTTCTAATTATAAAATCCCTCCTCCCTCCTACGTTTTTGGGTTAATTTTTTTAGCATTAATTTATATCTACACAAAATATACACAAAATACATATAAATAGGTCCAAATTTTTTTTTTCCAAGAACAAACCTCTGTCAAGTCCCCCTGTATTAATTTTCTAGATCCGCCCCTGCCCTTATGCTTCAAAAGTGGACACTTAACCCCCTGTGATTGTGGACTAAAATGGAACTGTTATGATTTCACTCAAAACTGACGAAAATTCTAAAATTGGTTTAAAATATAAACACTTAACCCATTTTGTGATGTTAATTTTGGGGTGAACGCTCTTTGAGTGAAATTTATAGCGAGGAGAACGAACTCCTTACCACTTGGCCAACAGGTCATAGGTAACATTAATTTATATTATCTACACAAAATATACACAAAATATATATAAATAGGTCCAAAAAAAATTTTTCCAAGAACAAACCTCTATCAAACCCCCCTGTATTAATTTTCTAAATCCGCCCCTGCCCTTATGCTTCAAAAGTGGACACTTAACCCCCTGTGATTGTGGACTAAAATGGAACTGTTATGATTTCACTCAAAACTGACGAACATTCTAAAATTGGTTAAAAATATAATCACTTAACCCATTTTGTGATGTTAATTTTGGGGTTAACGCTCTTTGAGTGAAATCATAAATGGGTTAAGTGTTTATATTTTTAACCAATTTTAGAATTTTCGTCAGTTTTGAGTGAAAACATAACAGTTCCATTTTAGTCCACAATCACAGGGGTTTTAAGTGTCCACTTTTGAAGCATAAGGGCAGGGGCGGATCTAGAAAATTAATACAGGGGGACTTGACAGAGGTTTGTTCTTGGAAAAAAAAATTTTGGACCTATTTATATGTATTTTGTGTATATTTTGTGTAGATATAAATTAATGCTAAAAAAATTAACCCAAAAACGTAGGAGGGAGGAGGGATTTTATAATTAGAACAAAAATATAAGAGAAAGGGGGCTTAGTATGACAATTTTATAGTATAGGGGGGCTAATTATAATTTTCAGGGGAGGCAAATGTAAAAAAAACTAACGGAACGTTAGTGGAGGGGGCATTTTGTTACCGAATTACAAACCTCGAGGGAGGTTTGTGTAATTTTGCAAACTAGAGGGGAGGTCCGTGTAATTACGTCAAACCTCAGGGGAGGTCAGTGTAATTTACCCTTTTTTTTTTTAAATTCGGAGGGGGTGCAGTAAGCTGTTGGATGTAATTTTATTGTATAAAATTAGAAATCCGTTTGGAACAATAAGGGGGTATTACTCCACTAAACAAGCGTCTATTGTGTTAATTTTCAAGGAATTGCTAACTGTGCCACTTTAGTTGCACTTTGACTCTATTGTTCTTAAATCTCTCTGACTCTATCGTTCTGTATATGCTTTAATTCATATCATCCTTCACATTTTACTGTGACTTTTAAGAAATACTAACTTTAGGCAAGGAATAATATATTCGTTGCCAAAAATATACTTTTAGCAAGGAATATCATTTTCCTTGCTAAAAACAAGTATTAGTAAGGAACACATTTCCTTGCTAGAAGTATTCTCACAAATGCTTTCTTAACTTTAGGCAAGGAATAATAATTTCGTTGCCAAAAACATACTTTTAGCAAGGAATATTATTTTCCTTGCTAAAAACAGGTATTAGTAAGGAACACATTTCCTTGCTAGAAGTATTCTCACAAATACTTGCTTAACTTTAGGCAAGGAATAGGGGTGTTCACGGGTCGGGTGAGTCGGGTTTGGCCCTCACCCGCTCATCCACCCATGAATAGTCGGGTTGGAAAGTTCGCACCCGTCATCCACCCACTTGGTCGGGTGAAACCGACTCATCGGGTTCGGGTGGAGTCGGGTGGGTTCGGGTGAAAAACCACAGTTTTATGGTGGGCTGTTTTGGGCCAAGTTTTCATCTGTTTTGGGCCAAATTTTCATTAGTTTTGAGTTGTTTTGGGCTTTTTTGCAATCAATTTTTTAAAATTGTTTTGGGCTCAAGCACACAGTGAGCATAAAATATATATATACACACATTCTGCTAGAAGATTGAAAATTTATCTAAAACCTGCCCAACATGATAAACATCAACTAATTACCAGATATTACCTAGCTTCCAAATTCAAATTACACAATAAGTTAACTCTACTCAAAGTCTCAAACCATCCAAAATACTGAAATAGTAATTCAAAAGATAAAATAGGAGTATAAATATTACAGTCATCCAACACTCAAAGCTAATGCAAATTAGAGTCCAAAATAAAACCATCAAATCATCCTTAAATCAAATTCCAAAGTCCATTGGTCACCAACTTCCTCCAACTCCATGCACAACCCTTAATGTAAACTGCAAAGACAAAAAACTAAACGAGTTAAGTATAGTTTGAAATGTGAAATAAAAGAGAGGTTGTGACTCAAGTTAACTTACAATGCCTCGAGTCAGGAATACTGACACTTCAACTAGAACTCGGTCCCAATTTTGAATCCGCTACAAAATAACATTTTAAAACAATACACTAAATGTTAACACTAATCCATTAATTATGCACTAGAAAAAGTAGGCAAAATATCCAAATATACCTGATTCACAAACTTCTTCAAGTTCCTCAACATGGTCCAACATTTGTCGAAGATTAATCGGCATCGATGCTTGAAGCCAATTTTGGGTGCATATAAGACTTTGTACCATTAAAGGAGAGAGTGAACTACGAAATGGGTCAAGTATACGACCTCCCATACTAAATGCTGACTCTGAAGCAACTGTTGAAACCGGGACCGCTAAGACATCACGCGCTACTTGAGACAACACTTGGTACCTACCACAATTGTTCTTCCACCAACCTAATATGTCAAACTTTTGATCACTTGTTCCTTCCGGAGTTTCAACCAAGTACTTCTCAACTTCATTCTTACACCCCATTGATAATCTTTCATCCAAATAATTTTGAAATCGAGAGGCAATGAGTTGATGTGGATCAACCATATCAACTTCCATGCTTGATGCCCCACCAACATTTGGAACTTCCACAATTGGTGAAACAATCGAAGCATAATGATCATACAACCGTGTCAATGCAACTTTCACCCTATCTTTCAATTCATTAGCAACAACATCACCATACATCTCGATAAAACAAAATTGCAAATAAGACAATTTTTTTCGTGGATCAAGCACAACCGCAACATACAAAAGGAGGTTTATTTTATCCGCATTACCCCAATATTTGTCAAACTTGGCTTGCATATTCATTGCCATTTTGCTAACTGCATTCTCTCGTGCTCTAATTAATTTGTTTATTGAGGTTTGAATCACAACAATCTCATCAAAAAAAGCATTTGATGTGACATACAAAGTACCCGAGAATCGTTTGGTTGCCGAGTAAAAGATTTTCAAAAACTTAACAAAAGCCCTACACTTCTCCCAATCCTCTTCACTTGGAGGCCCCCCTGCACTAGATGATTCAATATACGCTTTGAAATTGGAATCCTCATCCTCCATTCTCTCGAATACTTTTTCAAATTTTTCAGCACTTTCCAACATTACATAGGTTGAATTCCACCTAGTTGGTACATCTAGACTCAAAAGACTCTTGGACTCAATTTTTAATTTCTCAACACACTTCTTAAAAGTTTCAAATCTATTTGGAGAGGACTTCACATACTTGACAGCCTCACGTACCTTAACAACAGACTCATAGAGTTCTTTCAACCCATCAGTCACAATCAAATTAAGGATATGAGCACAACACCTCATGTGTAAAAACTCATGCCCTAAGACCGTACCCTTCCAATCTTTTGCTACTCTCTTTAAGAACCTAATTGCACCTGCATTAGAACTAGCATTATCTACAGTCAACGTGAAAATGTTACCTATGCCCCACTCAAGCACACAAGACTCAACCTTTTTGCCAATGGTTTCTCCCTTGTGGTCATCAATTTGACAAAAGTTGATAATCCTCTTTTGTAACTTCCAATCATCATCTATATAATGGCAAGTAAGACACATGTAATTTAAATTTTGAATCGAGGTCCAGGTATCAGTGGTTAGGCAAACTCTACGATTGCTCAAGACTTTTCTCAACTTTCTTGTTTCCACATTGTATATTTTAACAACATCTCTAGCAATTGTGATTCGAGATGGGATATTTCTGAATTTAGGTTGCATAACAGTACAAAATCTCTTAAACCCGTAGTTTTCAACAAACCTAAAGGGTAACTCGTCAACAATTATCATTTCAGCAAGAGCTTTCCTAGCAGCCTCTACGGTAAAGGTCGTTGCAACAAGATTAAACCCCTCTTCCCCTTCCTTTTTGGGTTGAAAAGACAATGTACTTTGTCCCTTGGACTTTTTTTCCTTCAAACCCAAAGGATCACTGGGACAAACTTCCAAATGATTTTTCAAGTTAGTTGTCCCGTGATTCTTTGAATCGGCTCGGTATTGTCTTTTACAGTGCTTACATTCTGCCTTTGCTAAACCATCACTTCCTTGTACTTTTATAAAATGGTCCCATACAATAGATTTCTTCCTACCACTGGTTTCATTAATGTTTCTCACCGTGGTTTTGGGCGGAAGTGGCGGTCTCTCAGTTGCGGCTGGAGTTGAATCATTTTCATCATTCTTTTCCACATCATTTGGTTGCTGCATAGCCTGCATATCCACTCCATCTTGGCCTTGGTTAAGAGAATCTTGAGTAACATCAATAACTTCACAAGTAGGCTGAGTAGCAGCAGACTCCATTCCTTATAAGAAATAAGAAAATAAGAGTAAACATGTTCATTATTCACACAATTAAATACAAAAATTATTAGAGAAACATGTTCATTATTCACACAGATTCTAAGGTTCACATCATAGATTTGCATGTTTAATTAGATCTAAAAAATGAGAGTAATGAGAAGAAAACAAATATGTAAAAATTATTACAGACACATATGTAGACAGATTCATATAATAGATTTACATGTTTAACTGGAACTACAAATAAGAGTAATGAAAAGAAAAAAAAAATGTTAAAATAATTAAAGAAACATAATCAGAAAAGTTCACATGAACATTTTTGTTTTACTGGATCTACAAAAAATAAAAAAAATAAGAGCAATGAGAAGATTAGAAGAAAAAAAATGTAAAAAAATATACCTGAGTGAGTGGAATTATTTTTCAAGCCCTCAAATGTAATTTGTAGATCTGAAATGTGGAATGCCTCAAATAGTCAAATATACAAAATAATTAAAGAAGCATAGGTAGACAGGTTCACACGAAATTTTATGTTTCACTGGTTCTCTGAAAAAAAAAATAGAGTAATGAGCAGATTAGAAGAAACAAAATGTAGAAAAATGTACCTGAGTGGAATAGTTTCAAAGCCCTCAATTGTAGGCTTGTAGTCTGTAGATCTGAAAATAAAATGTGGAAGTTGGAACCCTCTATCTACAAAATATAAAATCTGTTCATATAAGTTGTATATCTAACATATATCAAAAAATAGAAGAAGATATTGAAAAAAAAGTTGAAGATCTATCGCATTAGGGCCTACTTCAAGTGACGATAGAAGTCACAGAACATCAAGGGGACGAAGGTAGTGGTGCTGCGTGCTAGTGGTGACGGTGGTCACTGGTCGGTGGAGGGAGGAAGACGGTGGCCAGTGGTGGCGATGATGAAGTGTGGATGATGGTCCATGGAGACTGGAGAGAGTCAGAGAGTTTTGGCCCTTTGGGGTCTGAGAGTGAGAGTCTGAGAGAGGCAGAGAAATGATTTTAAGTTTTTAACCCTAAAATCGTTAAAAGACTATATATACCCTCTAATCTCATCTCTATATTAATTAGTATATTTAGTCTGTTATGAACTTATGACTTATGAGTGTTATCCTTGTTAGGCATATATTAAAAAAAAAAAATCATTTTCAAATGTCTTGTGTATTAGTCGGGTCGGGTCGGGTTTATCGGGTGCAGAGTTATAAAATCCGACGACCGAACCGAACCCATGAAAATGAACACTTATACACCCGAGACTCGAACCATATCATGAAAAAACCGACAAAATTGGTCGGGTGGGGTCGGGTCGGGTGGATGGGTCGGGTTCACGGGCTGTGATGAACACCCCTAGCAAGGAATAATAAATTCGTTGCCAAAAACATACTTTTAGCAAGGAATATTATTTTCCTTGCTAAAAAAAGGTATTAGTAAGGAACACATTTCCTTGCTAGAAGTATTCTCACAAATACTTGCTTAACTTTAGGCAAGGAATAATAATTTCCTTGCCAAAAACATACTTTTAGAAAGGAATATCATTTTCCTTGCTAAAAACAGGTATTAGTAAGGAACACATTTCCTTGCTAGAAGTATTCTCACAAATACTTGCTTAACTTTAGGCAAGGAATAATAATTTCCTCTCCAAAAACATCCTTTTAGCAAGGAATTTGATTTTTCGTTGCCAAATAATTCATTTTAGGCAAGGAAAATGGCATTTCTTTGCCAAATACTTTATTTTTAGCAAGAAAATATCATTTTTCTTGCCTAATGTGTTTGTCTTGCAGCCTTTTGGCAACAAAATCAAATTTCCTTGCAATTACTATTCTTTTAGCAAGAAAATTTAACTTTCCTTGCCAAGCTTCCTTGCAAAACCCCATTTTTGTTGTAGTGCCTTATGATCATGTTGGGATTATAGCTCCCCTATATTTACATCACATAGGCTCTTAGTTAAAACTTGTGCATCTGTAGAGATGCTATGACTCCAACTAATCGAAAGGAATTTATAGTTTTATCAATTCTTCCTCTAATTGATAGATCTAAGCTAGAGATTTAGGATTGATTATTCGCTGCCATATTATTGTGTGAAGCATGTAGACTAACCCTTGTTTTGTAGCGCTTTGGAGGTATGACTTCTCATCTCTTCTCTAGTTTATTTCATTTGTTAATTGTATTGATTTTCAACTCCATGTGCGACACCTTAGCTTAGGTCTTGCCTTATGTGTATATGTGATTAGGGACATTTTTCCTAGGATTTATATTCTTTGTATGCATTGCACGTTTCCCATTTCGTGGTTGGATCCCGGGTAAGTTCTCTAGTTCCCTACTTGCACATCATTTTGCTTGCAATTTGAATTATGTGGCTTATGAATGATATTTTATCGTTAGCAATTTTGCACCCTTTTCAACATGCTTGTGTAATGTATTATTTATATATATATTAGTTGAGGGCATGCTTAGATTAATAATTCGATTAAAAAGGATGACGAGTAGAGGCCTATCATGAGATAGGATGAAAGGGGGTGTTTTAGTCTGCCGGGCTCCTTCCCCTTTCATTCCATAATCCCCGGACCCAGATTATCTTTGGTTTCGCAAAAGATCGGTTTGCTTTTAAAATGGTTTCTTAATTTCCCTTTTAAAAATTAAGTGGCGACTCGTCTTTGTATTTGAAATTTAAAAAATATTTTAAAAGTGGGCCCAAATGCCAGTATCCACAATCTGGCGACTCTACTAAGGATCGAAACCCAGAATCTTTGGTTTTGCAGACCAGAATTTTTGATTTTGGGTTCACTCGAGGATTAGACTTGAAAGCATATTTTTAAATCGAATTAATTAATTTTTGTGTGCCCGTTGCATTGCACTTGCATGTCTAGCCAGTCGATTGCACGCAACTATGACCTTGGAGGCTCGGGGTAACCCGGTCGGTCAAGCCATCATGGGACTGTGTGGTCACCCTTGATCTCGTACCATGTGTTGGTATATGAAGCATCCTATCGGGTGGGTGTCAAGGGTCCCTTATTTGACCAAAACCCGGCCTTTGCATAATAGCTTCTATAGAACCCTTCGATCTTAGAAAATTAATTCTTGATTAGGATTATGTGCTAGGGAGTTTTGTATGCCCGAAAGAGATTATTTGAGATGATGACGATGCTTGCTTGATGAAAGATGTATAACCCTTTACTCACCTTTTAGCGATTCCTTCTCATGTCTCACGACGTTTGGGAACATGCTGAAACTTGATTATATGATTACATCTCTTATATCTTGATAGCTAAGCATCATTGACCTTGTTTGCATCCGAATTCATGAAGAGTACGACAACAATCTGATCATGTGATCCTCCTACCCAAATAATTTTAAATACATCTTTGGAAGCAAATAGATTTTTGCTATCTTTATTCTAAGGTATTCAATTGCTCTTTCAAAAATCTTTGGAGTTCACTTTTTTTATGAAAATTTCAAGTCAACCATCTTTGAAAGAAGAACCCAAAATTCTTGGAACCCAAAATTCTTGAAAGATTTTGAAAAGTTTCACCAACTAAATAAATGCTTCTTAAAGCAAAATTTTGACCCAATCACCTTTTGGTTGAGGAATATAATCCAAAATTCTTGAGAATTGTATTTGAGAGATCTCCCCAATTAAAGAAATGCATTTCAAATGAATTTCAAAGCAAAGTTTCAACCCAATCATCTTTTGTGGAGAAATGTTGTTGCCTTCAAAGGAAAGCTTCTTAAGAATTTGAAAGATCCCATCATCTAGGGAAATGCTTGTCAAATGAATTTCAAAAATTCTAAAATTTTCAAACTTTGAAGGGGTAATAAGGATCACAATGAAAGGAGAAATTAGCGCACTTGACATATGTGAGGATTTTATGTGCTTATATGTTTATGTGTTTGGATTAGAATTTTCCTTTCGTTTGCATATAGAGTAGGCACACACACACACACACACACATGTGCATTTCATCTATGTGCCATGCGTGCGAAGCATGGATTTAGCCACATCAAATCATCGGAGCATTGCATGCATGTAGAATCCAAATTTCTCTTTCAGTTAAGATCAAAGTAATCCAATAGTTCCTCAAAATTCCTTGCCTCCTGAAAGTCAATTCTGCGTGCGGACCTTTTACCTATCTATGTTGAAAGAGTGGAACAACTAGATCCCCTAGTGAGGACACTTCTAACCTTCTTGGGTAGTTTTTCCATGATTTTAGTTAAAATGGCACACAAAGGGAATACTGGGGAAGTAGCAGAGTTAAGGGAAATTATGGAACAACAGGCCGAAAACATAAACCGCATGATGGCTAAGATGGAGACAATGGCACAACAGTCGCCAGTTATCGATCCTCCTCCACCTGTTAGGGATGAAGATTGGTTTGATGATCCAGAAAGAGCTGAAATGCCGAGGGCAGAAAAGGAAAAGAAAGAGAAAGAAAGAGCTGAGAAAGAGAAAATAATGGGTGAGAAAGTAGAGAAACTTGAAAGGGTAGTCCTCAAGGCTTAAGGTGTTGACCTTTTTTTGCTTGAACTAGAGGGATTGTATGAAGGGGTGCGGGAAACATTGCCTGTCGATTTCAAGATGCTGATTTTTGACAAGTTTGATGGTACCGGTAATCCTCGCAGTCATATACGAAAGTGCATTGGGGCTTTCCAACCCAGTGATTTGAGCTCTACAATAATGGCTATTTTGTTTCAATAAACTCTTACCGGAGCTGCCCTGGCATGGTACCTCACGATCGAGCCAAGTAAAACTAGGATCTGGGAAGAAGTTGTGAAGTTGTTCGTGGCCCAATATGAATACAACCAAGAGATAGATGTGACAGTCCGAGATTTGGAGACCACCAGGCAAGAATATAATGAATCATTTGCTGAGTTTTTAAGCTGATGGAGGGATAAAGCAGCCAAAATGGTTCAAAGGCCATCTAAAAAAGAACAGATCAGAATGCTAATGAAAAACTTATAGCCGGTTTACCAAGAGAAGATGAGGTTCCAATCAATTAACACTTTTGCTGAGGTTTTTGATATGGGGACAAGAATTAAAGACTCTATCTGCGAAGGGGTAATCAAACGAGAGAATCAGGCGAACAAATATGTGGAACCAGGATCCGATGTTAACACTTTGGAACAACCACCTCAACGGAAGGGCCATTATAAAAAAGGTAATCGGTCAAGGTCTAACCAGGGTCGACATGGAGAGACCGTCGAATTCAGAATACCGTTGAGTGTGGCATTAGAACAGGCAGTAGAGAAAGGACACTTGAAAAAGTTGGATCCACAACCCGTGCCTGATCCCATCCTAAATGGATATAACATTGACCAGTATTGTACTTATCACCAGATGTTGGGTCATGATACTGACCATTGTATGAGGTTGAAGCATGAAATTCGAAGGCTGATTGAGAAAGGGATTATGACACATGCTGTTGGGGAGTGATGAACTCGAAGGTTCAAATGATGATAGTAGGATGATAGTGTTTGGGAATACTATTGTTGAAGTGAATGTGAATTCTCTTGGGGACCCAGTAAATTGAAAATCATCTGTGACACTCTAGTTGAGACCGAGTCTAGTCCGGTAATCGAGTCATGTCAAGTAGGAGTCAAGTGTCAAGTCCAGTCAAGTCTTTGAGTCAGCCGGTTATCGAGTTTTTTTCTTTAAGTCTTTTATCGAGTCGAGTGATGTAATCCTCTTTCTCTACTAATTGAATAAAATCTCATTCTGTTTGATTCAGTGTGCCAAGTTGTGAATGTATGGATCATTAAGCCAATAAGGAAAAAAAGAAGAGAAAAAAATGAAAATCAAATCACTTTTTCAAATGATCGTGGGAAATACTTTGTTAATAAATCTTTGCATTGAAAAGGATCCCCAAATGATAAAAGCAAATTCTGTGCTAAATCCAAGAAGAAGTAGAGAATTGATTAGCTTTACTTTAAGAATTTAAAGATGCTCTTGCTCAATCTTGAAAAGATGAACTTGGAACTTGAAGCTTGATCACAATCCCCTTTTTCTTAAATACCAAGCCTAAAAGATGAGCCCAACCAGTCCAAAGCCATAACATGATCCTTGATGGTAGCCAAATGTTTTAAATGAACTTCTTCTTCCAAAAAAAAAAGAAAAAGAAAAAGAAAAAGAAAAAGGAGCTCGCTAGGATGAAAACCCGAAAGGGCACCTAGGCAAAAGTTAGAGCACAAAAAAAAGGGAGAAAATAAAAAAGAGAAAAGAGAAAGAAGAAGATGAAGGAGCTCGCTAGGATGAAAACCCGAAAGGACGCCTAGGCAAAAGTTAGAACAAAAATAAGATGCGTGTTGATTTCAAAATCCGAATCCTAGCCAGTCAAAATCATGAAGAGAATAAGAGATAGTGAGGTTGAGAAAAGAAAGGAAAGAGAAAAGAAAAAAAAAGCAGAGAATAATCAAGATTGAGCACTTCAAAGCATATCATTGGTACATAAATTATCCCATGACTTTGTGTTGTTCTCAACAAAGAAAAAAAATTGGAAATGAAAATAGAGATTTGAAAGTATCAATCAGTATCAAAATTTTATGAGAGGCTCAATGGCTAAGTGGGCCTAAAACAATGCAAATGTAACTTTGACAAAAATAAAGAGTAATTTAGAGGGTTGCTATTGCTTTATGAGTATGGTAGAGTATGATTTAAACACAATGTGTTATGAGAGTTGTAAAGATTGACTGGCTAGTGAAAAGGTGAAAAGAATCAACCACCACAAAAAACGAAAAAAAAAAAAAGAAGAAAATAAAGAATAAATAAAAGGGTGAAGTAATTCATGTTCTCATCATTTTGTTCAAAAGCTACCACAAGGAATCTGTTTCAGAAAATCTGCCCAGAAAAAAAGCACTCATTGGACTCAAATGAAAACATGGCTCAAAAAGCCCATAATTCTTGAAGCCTTATTCTTTCAAGACCTCCAGAGTCGATGAACTACGTTTCGACTTGATTCCCACTTGGGGATACGTAGGCAGCCACTGCGGTTCGGTCACAAACATCGTTGCACCACGTGATATTTCTCTTTCAAGCCTCAACCAAACTACTTTGGACCTGATTCCCACTTGGGGATAAGTAGGCGAACCTCCCAAAGTTCTCGGTCCATAACCATTCTTAAACCAAAAGCATCATCTTTTGAACCTTTGGCTCCCTTCCTTCAGACTAGGGGCAAACTTGCGTTTGCCTGGAGCCACATATGTATTTCTGAACCAGGGACAGACAAAGTTTGCCCATCAGCATTGGGTTTCCCTCTTCAGCCCACCACATTCATGATGATTACCTCTAGGTTGGGAGTAAATGCACTACAGGCATCATGTACCATCATGTTCTCAAAACCCTTGGATGAGCCTATTTTCCCTTAAGCCTAGGGGCAAACTTTGTTTGCTAAAAGCCCTCTATGCCAGAGGCAAGTTCTTAAGTAATTAAGTTTGTTTTGAAAGGATTGAAATAGAGTGCCTTTCATTAAGCTAAAGCACTAATTTAAAGTATACTCTAGATAGGCAAAGAATTCGCTAAATCAAAATGGGGAAGTTTTCGAAGCTTAGATTTATCAGCAAAGCACTACCATTGTTAGATGATGAATAAATGAAAGGTGAGATGATACATTATTCACGATGAAAGCACATTCATTCATAATGAATGTAGAGTTTGAGTCAGTCATCTTGAGTAACTGGCTTTGTCAAGTCTGCCCTCCTTTGATGAGTCAATAAATGGTCTCAAATGTGTGGGTTTAAGATGATGAATAAAGATTTGAAAAGTCTTCATGAACATCCCAAGAGCAGTACGAGCAGAGGTTTCGAACACTATTACAGCATAAAGTGGCAATATAAGAAGAGTCTAAGACTAAGGGCCAAGGTGACTTCCCTCTTTTTGACAGAATCAATGTGTTTCTTCGAATGGTCTGCAAATGCATAAGATGATTATTTCTATCAGCTCCGTTCAAATTCTTTGAGTCTCGTTTAGAAAATAGGTTAATTTGAGTCTGATTGACTCTCAATTTAAGAAACTGAACTGAATTGAATGAATTTGAGTACGATTGACTCTTTTTTTATAATTAAATTGATATAAGTCCTTGCGAGGCTGTTGATCTTCGTTTTGGCAACATAAGTCCCCTAAAGGGCTTTTTATTGACGCTTTCGCAACATAAGTACCCAAAAGGGCTATTGATTGTCGCTTTTACAACATAAGTCCTTACAAGGCTGTTGATCTCTACATTCGCAATGTAAGTCCTTACGAGGCTTTTGATCTCTGCTTTTGGAACGTAAGTCCCCAAAAGGACTGTTGATTGTCGCTTTTGCAACATAAGTCCTTACGAGGCTGTTGATCTCTGCATTCGCAATATAAGTCCATACGAGGCTTTTGATCTCTGCTTTTGGAACGTAAGTCCCCAAAAGGGCTGTTGATTGTCGCTTTCGCAACATAAGTCCTTGAAAGGCTATTGACTATCGTTCTTGCTTGTAAGCCCCTAAGTGGCTATTGACCAATATCTTGCCATGTTGATTAGTCATCAATGTCATCTTCTCTTCATAAGCGTTAGTCCTCAATGGCAGCATTATCAGTGTTAGTCCTTAATGGCAACCTTGCGTTAGTCCTCAATGGCAGCATTATCAGTGTTAGTCGTTAATGGAAACCTTGCATTAGTCCAAATGGCAGCATTATCGGTGTTAGTCCTCAATGGCAACCTTGCATTAGTCCTCAATGGCGGCATTATCGGTGTTAGTCCTCAATGGCAACCTTGCGTTAGTCCTCAATGGCAGCATTATCGGTGTTAGTCCTCAATGGCAACCTTGCTTTAGTCCTCAATGGCGGCATTATCGGTGTTAGTCCTCAATGGAAACCTTGCATTAGTCCTCAATGGCAGCATTATCAGTGTTAGTCCTTAATGGCGACCTTGCATTAGTCCTCAATGGCAGCATTATCGGTGTTAGTCCTCAATGGCAACCTTGCGTTAGTTCTCGATGGCAGCATCATTTGTGTTAGTCCTCAATGGCAACCTTGCGTTAGTCCTCAATGGCAGCATCATTTGTGCTAGTCCTCAATGGAAACCTTGCGTTAGTCCTCAATGGCAGCATCATTTGTGCTAGTCCTCAATGGAAACCTTGCGTTAGTCCTCAATGGCAGCATCATTTGTGTTAGTCCTCAATGGCAACCTTGCATTAATCCTCAATGGCAGCATCATTTGTGTTAGTCCTCAATGGCAACCTTGTGTTAGTCCTCATTGGCAACTTTGCATTAGTCCTCAGTGGCAGCATCATTTGTGTTAGTCCTCAATGGCAACATCATTTGCGTTAGTACTCAATGGCGATCTCTTTTAGGCCTCAATGGCAATCCTCGTCACTGCTCAATGGCAATCTTTTTTAAACTTGCATTAGTCCTCGATGGCAGCATCTTTTGGTCGATATTAGTCCTCAATGGCAATCTTTGCTGAAGTCCTCTAGATTGAGGAAAATCTCTGTTGAAGTCCTCTAGATTGAGGCAAATCTGTTGAAGTCCTCTAGATTGAGGCAAATATGTTGAAGTCCTCTAGATTGAGGCAAATCGATGTTTAAGTCCTCTAGATTGAGGCAATCTCTGTGGTAGTCCTCTAGATTGAGGCAAATCCATTGAAGTCCTCTGGATTGAGGCGAATCTTTGTTGAAGTCATCTAGGTTGAGGAAATTCATGGCGGTGTAAGGCATAAAATGCATTCATATCACCAAGAAGAGCATGATCTTGGATCTTCAAATCTACATAGCATGAAGCATGACATTGCATTGACAGTCGTTATTCTATGAGCATATGCATCACGATAGGATAGGTGCATTCATCCGTGTGATTATTTGTGCTTAGGAGTTGTCCCTTGCCCGAACTACGCCCTGGTCTGATTCCCAATGGGATACGTAGGCAGCTCACCATTGAGCACCACCAGCTTTTAGCCCTCTGCGCACCTGACTTCTTTTGGGACGCATTTTTGTTTTTACCTGGATTCGACTGCTTGGTCAAAGGCTTGTCTTTCACACAGGCTTCGACATTCACTTGTGATACACGTTGCTCTACAAGCTCTGTCGAAGAGGGGCAAACTGTAGACACCCCGATTTTGACCAAACGTCAAATCCAGGGATTGGTTACCTCTTAAGACCGATGCTCTTAAGACCGATGATGACAACGACCGGTGAAATTCGAAGATTTTTCAGAGAATTCAAATTCTTCAAAGATTCTACAAGAAAAGTTTCAAAATCAAAGAAAAAATCAAAGAAGGAAAAATTGGGTATTCGGGAGGAACCAGAACGTTGAAGAACGTGTGAGGAAATCAGCCTGAGAATACCTTCAAAAAGAAAATATATATATATAGTGATAAAAGATATATAAAATAAAAGAGAAGAAAGAAAGAGTTCTGATATATATATAAGGAGAAAGTGAAAAGAAAAAGAATTTTGAAAAAGTCTTGAAAAGAAAAGAAAAAAGAAAAAAAAAAGTAAAAGAATACATAAGAATGTATACCATGCATATGGGTACATTTTAATAGGTTACTTTGCAAATATAAGTACATAAGTATATAGTTTACTAGATAAATTAGGTTTATGTCAATGTATATGTTGAAAATTAAAGAGAGGGCAAAATTCTGTTAGCCCCGGCACGCAAGAAAGCCGGCGGCACTCACTGAGTGTCGTGCCGGCACTCACTGAGTGTCGCCCGGCATTCAGTGAATGCCGCCGGCAGCCATCGAGTGCCACGAACTGTAACAGACTGCTTTTCTCACATGTTCTAGAAGAAAACTTTGCACATGGATTTCCACTCGAATTTACCCATTTAACCTTGTCATGTTGGTCTATATAAACAGGCCTTCATTTCCATCATGGGGACTTTTACTCTTACTTTCAAATTTTTCACTTAAAAAATCTTAGAGATAGACAAGAGAGAGAGATATAATAGAGAGAATTGGGAGAAGAAAGAAGAGTTTTCTTGAAGAATTGAAGGAAGAATTTGAAGATTGTGGAAGAACCTCCCAAGAAATTGAAGAAATCCTTGAGGTCATAGAGGTAACCTCTCAATCCTTGGTAGAATTAGGTGAATTCAATCACAAGTTCATAGTTCTAGGAACTTTACACATTTTCAAAACCTCTCTTCCTACCCCATTTCATCACACACCACTTAGAGCTTGTGATTGAATTTCATAATGTTTCACTAATTTAGATCCAAAATAGAGCTTTGAATTTATGAATAAAAAAAGCTTTGACTTGAAATTTTCAAATAACCTTTGATTTCTTTTCTTTGGTTTATATTCTTCTCAAGAGATCTATGAGATCTTCAATATCTCATTAGATTTCTTTGAGTTTGATCCTCTAGTTCGCTATGATCCTGTGGATACCGGGATTCCACTGCTTCGTTTTGTTTTTGGAACTTGTTTGATTTTTGAATCAAGGAAAGAGAAAAAGTCTGTTAAAAACAGATACAGAGTTGTCACTTGGTCTTTAAGGAACCAAGAAACCTAATTTGACTCACCCAAACGGATAAAGGGCACCGGCCCTTCATAACCAAAGAACTTGGCTCGGGGTTTTGGTACGAGAGAGGAAGGAGCCTTTGTCACGACTAAAACACCCTCAACTCGCCCCGTCTCTCGACGGGCCTCAATTAGCATCCAAATAATCATCTTATACTATGTATGGTTTGGCAATTAATACTATGATAGTATATTACATCACATAAGAATCTTGAAATTGAAAATCAAAAGATAAGATATCATTCATAAGATCTAAGTCAAATATCATACAATGTAAAGTGAAAATCACACAAATAAACCTAGGAAGAATCGTCTAATCATGTATCAAATAATCAAGACTTCCTAATCTAAAGGGGGCATGAATTGTTCTTGAAACAAATAAATCAAAGAAAACAAAGATGCTTAGCAAGCTAAAATGATGCATGTTATTCTTTGAGAAGAGAAGATCTCTCAACCCCAGGACGGATGAGAAAGGATGATTAGATCGAGGGAAGGCATGAACGTGTGATCATGATCATTCCTTATAACCTTCTTAGATTAGGAGTTACAAAAATCCCAAATCTTTGCATGGGTGCAATGTATGTATCTAAAATGTGCCAAGGTTGCAGTATGCTTTGTGTTCATGGATTCCTAGGATGACTTAAAAGTTTAAAATGTGCATGAATGGATGGATGAAATCAATATGGGATATGTACAAATGTAGTATGAACTACGTCCTAAGATATGAACTAATTTGGAAGGCACATAAGCATCAAATCAAAGAATGAAAGTTAAAATGTGCTTGCTGTGAATAGTGGACAGAATAGTAACATGATCTTGTAAAAATGGAAAAGAGGGGCTAGGAATGCTTTCAATGCATGATGTTTTATGGAGATGTTCCTTATTGTGTCTAGAATACAACCCAAAAAGCCAATCTCTAATAACTATCACAGATTGAGAGAAATCAAATGAACAATAGAGGTCACTCAGAAACAGAGTCTGTACTGTCGACTGAAATGTTGAAAGATCTTAGAAAATGAAAACGAATGCTCTAGGGGCCCATTTTATACATAACGTTCCCTAAGACATTGAAGTTTAAGGGAAAAATAAGTTGGGACCACCCCTTTTGGAAAATATTTCTGAAAAAGAAGTTGGAAGTTAGTCAATCTGCTGTGACAGCAGAGGCAGAATGTTTGTAGGAATGTTTGGGTCCAAATGGACCATTTTCAAGTACTTCCAAGTCAAACCAAAAATCATGGGTGTTCTCCAATGAGTTAGGAAGACTTTCCAAGTGGCCTTGCATCTATATGTTGAGTATTGAGTTCTAGAGAAATCTTTGAACTCCGCTCACTCACTGTTTTGACTCACTGTTTTGAAGATTTTGGGAAAAATAAGGTTTTCTTTCTTGAAATCAAAATGGGAGGGATTGAGGGGGGTTTTGAAATAGAGGTTTTGAAAGTGTATTTTCAATACTCAATAAAGATTATAACCACTTAAAATGCCAACATTCAACTCATCATCAAGAACCTCCAAGATTGTTGGAGAAACTTATTTTTATTTTGAACATAACTTCAAGAATACCTTGGAGGTATTGAAGTTATGATCATCATCTATCAAACATGTTTTTGAGGTTAAGAGCTACTATCCATAAGGATTCACTCATCTCAAACTTCATGTCATCACTTAGATGATGATGAACTAGTAAGTAGATAAAGAAAATCAAAAAAGAAATGAGGTGAGAAGAGATGAACAATATATAAACAAGCAAGCAAATAGATAGCAATCAATGGATGATATTCATGATGTATAGAACTTGTAGCATGGTGTTTCACTCATATGTAATGACATTGGACATGGAAGAAGCTTCCACTCTCTTAAATGCTCACTAAAATGGTGGTTGGGTGTATTGAATGTTGAAGTAAATGGGAGTAATGTAGTAAAAACAAAGTTTAGAACTCACTTTTGTTTTGAAAATCAAAGAAGAAAGCTTCTTTTCTCTCTATTCTCACCTTATCTCTACAACTTTCTCTCCCAAACTTTCTCTGAACTTGAATTTGACTCCTCCAAAATAAAGAGCAATGGGGGGTTTAAATAGGCCAACTTGGAGTGGTTTTGGGATTTAGAAAGTATTCCCATTGGCTCCAAACATCTGAAATCATAAAACTATGTCGTTTTGGTTTTTAATTAATCAAAATGGGACCACAAAACAAATTACAAAAATACACTATTCTGGAGGGGAGTGTCGCGGCGGCACTGGGCCAGTGCCGCGGCGGCACTGCTCCTCCTTCGTCCAGATAATGCTGTTTAGGCCCCCAGAGGTTCCGGTATTCGCGAAAATGCCCTATTTTGTCCAAAATTCATAGAAAATGCATACGAACTCCAAATTGAGGTTGTGATATACCGTTGGAAAGCTAATGGAGTCTAATTTACATAAAAAATATTTTGGGGATAGGTCACTTTGAAAAGTTTTGCGGTATTTGTGATAAAAGCGGATTTGATCGCCTTTTTCGCCTTCGGAAATTCAAAATAAATTCGTTTTAAATCCAGGAATTATGTGCGATATACCGTTGGAAAGATATTGACCTCTAGTATCCATGAAAAATATTTCAAAATTGTTCCGGTGCCCCGATTCCAAAGTCAAATATTGGTCAAACTGGTCAAACCCGGGATTCCCGGGAAGTTCTGGGAACCTCCGGGAGCTCCCTCGATTCTCTTTTAGAACTCATTTTAATACTTTTCTAATGATTCCGGTGAACTCGGACGATTTCGGTCAAACTTGGTCAAACTTGGTCAAACTCTGGTCAAACCTGGTCAAACTTTGGTCAAACCGGTCAACGGGGACTTTCGGGGAACTTCCGGGACTTCCGGGGGAGCTGACGATTTCTTCCGGTTTTACTTAAAAACTCATTTTATCATTTTTATTACGTCATAGTATGTTTTCAGAACTTTGGGACCAAATCTGGGAGTCTTCGGGCTTTCAGGGGCATTTTGGTCAGTCTGAGCATTCTGAGAGATAGAGCTGACTTCTAGGAGTCCTTTTTTACAATCATTGTGAACCACCAAGCTATGGGTCTCCTAAATCCGATAGCTGACAAAATGGGGTGTCTACAGTTTGCCCCTCTTTGGCAGGAACTTGCGAGGCAACGCATGTCGCAAGCGAGTGCCAAAGTTTTGAAGAGACAGGACTTTTTGGAGGCTACAGATTTAGGATAAAAAGCGTTGCAAAAGATGCAATGATGCTGAGGCTAGTGCTGGTCACGCTCTGCGTGAGCTGCCTACGTATCCCAAGGGGAATCAGACCAGGACGTAGTTCGGGGTGCAAAGGAATGAATCACATATGTACACACGCAACAACCAAGCGGATGCTATGCTATAAGGATGGTATGCAATGCGGGGATGTGATACGAGTTGTGTTATGAATCCTATTATGCCTACTGTATAATCCTAGTATGATGTAGGGTGTGCCACTCCGAGTGGGCTGGTGTCGTGCTGGTATTTCTGACTATGATGCAGTTATTGACCCGAATAGGGATACCAAGATTTTAGAAGGCTCTGAGTCTAGGGGCAAACTTCTAAATTTTGGGAAGTGTGCTTCGTAAGAGAACGTAATTGGGTGTGGGGTCTTAGAGGACTATAATCGAAGACGCCTTTTGGAAAATAATCGACGGACACGGGGGCCCTGGAAATTAAGAGACAGACACAGAAGTCAAGGGATGATCGTGAAATCCTGAGATGTCACACGATGAACATGGAAGCCCCATGGCATATTTTGAATGAGAGCGATGATGATCAATGAACCGACGATGTTTGAATTGAGATGATGAGTCGACAATGGACTACTGTGATTGAACTGACGGTGTACGAATCCGCTGAGGATTAATCTGAATCTGCTGGGGATGAAGCGACTCTTTCTGGGATCTCTCTTCAACTGCTTCTTTTTTATCGAAATTTGATTTCATCAAGATTTTTTGGTGCTCAATCCAAAAGGGTTGTTCGGGGCCTCCGGGAGCTGGTATCTTTCCACTTCTGTCCTCGGGGGATGATACGGGGTTCTCGGGGAATCTCTCTTCTTGATTGGGAACCAGGACCCATCTCTGAATCTCTCACAGTTGATCAAAATGTGTCGGCGCTCAATCCAAGAGGGCCGATCGGGGCCTCCAGGAGCTGGTATCTTTCTGCTTCTGTCCTCGGGGGATGATGCGAGGTTCTCGGGGAATCTCTTTTCTTGATCGGGAACCAGGACCCATCTCTGAATCTCTCACGGTTGATCAAATCTTGCGGTGCTCAATCCAAGAGGGCCGGTCGGGGCCTCCGGGAGCTGTTATCTTTCCGCTTCTGTCCTCGGGGGATGATGCGGGGTTCTCAGGGAATCTCTTTTCTTGATCAAGAACCAGGACCCATCTATGAATCTCTCACGGATGATCAAATTTTGCGGTGCTCAATCCAAGAGGGCCGGTCGGGGCCTCCGGGAGCTGGTATCTTTCCACTTCTGTCCTCGGGGAATGATGCGGGGTTCTCGGGGAATCTCTTTTCTTGATCGGGAACCAGGACCCATCTCTGAATCTCTCACGGTTGATCAAATCTTGCGGTGCTCAATCCAAGAGGGCCGGTCGGGGCCTCCGGGAGCTGGTATCTTTCCGCTTCTGTCCTCGGGGAATGATGCAGGGTTCTCGGGGAATCTCTTTTCTAATTTTCGGTGCCTTGGCCAGAATATGGGATTCGTTCTCGGAACTCTCGTGTTTGATCAAAATTTACGACAGTTGTTCTGAAATAGCTGATTCGGATCCTCGGGAGTCAATTTTTCCCAGTTTCTGCCTGCTGGAGGTAGTTCTGACAACTTTTAGCCTGCTTGGGGTAAAACCTTACAAATCTTATTCGGAATGGGCCACCAGGGCTGATCGGGGCCAAAAATAGGCTGAAAAAGGCCAAAACAGGTCAAAATAGAGCGAAACAGAGCAAAACGGAGCGAAGCGGGGCCCGCAGGGAGCAGTGCCGCGGCGGCAGTTGGCCAGTACCGCGACGGCACTAGGTGGCTGGACTCCATCTTTGTATATCTCGGGTTTTTGAGCTTTTGAAGCTCATTCTTGGCCATTTTGGGGTGTTTTTGGAGCCAAAAATCGCCAAAACGCAGCTTGTGCGCGCTCAGGTGAGTAATCCTACCCCGTAGTTGGAATTTTGATTGGTGTTTTGGTTTGCTCAATTTTTCAAGAAGAAAGTTTAACTTTGACTTCCATTTTCTTTGTAGATCCATGGCTTCGAGCTCGAGGAGACCGTCTAAGAAGGCCAAGGAACGGATGAAAGCCAAGATGCAAACCTCGGACTTGATTTTACGGGACCCCCAACATCATCTTTCGGCCGCAGCTCTAGCGAGCTTGGTATGTGAAACCTTTGACATTTTAGGACTATTTCCACGTATTGTGCTAGTTTTGTGAGCCGTAGTGTGCACCTAGAGATCGTTAGAAGTTTGATTTGTGCTCAAAATGTTGATTTGCGAATTTGGACCTCGGGTTGTGAATAGTGATTTTGTGCATTGCTTTTGTCGTCTCTGGTATGTGCAGGTGCTGGAAGTAGCACTGAAGGGCCACGGTAGCCTTGCTCATGCTTTCCTGTGGTATACTCAACTCTCGCCCACCGTCAAGAGGATGGTCGATGACGCCGGATTCGGAGGCTTTGTCTGTCTGGTTTCGAAGAGCAGTAATGATTTGGCACACTTTTATGCTCTGGCTGAGAGGTGGTGGGACACCTCCAATACTTTCCACCTACCGTTCGGCGAGATGACCATGACGCCCTTCGATTTCTCTATGATTACTGGTTTGAGGGTAGGCGGAAAACGCCTAATTCTGGATTATTTCTATGAGATCGACCCTGAGGGTGTAGAGATGTTGATTGGAGCTGTTCCCCCCAATTTGGAGAGGCACTGGTTTCCTTGTGGCTGGCTTTACCGGGCTTATGGCAGAGGGGATCATAACCTGAACAATTCCTAGCTTTTTAGGGTGTATCTTCTGTATGTCCTCGACTGCTCGATCTTTGCGACTCGGAATGACCGGGTAAACTTGAGACTTCTCTCTTGCCTGGCGACCATCGATGAGATCCCTTCTTACGACTGGGGCGGTGCTGCATTGGCCCATCTTTATAAGCACATGGGTGAGGTTTCCCGAGGTGATGTTAAATCAACGGGGGGATTTTGGCGAGCTTGGGACGTATGTGCTGCATTTTGCTTTATATTCCTTGACTTGGCTTTTGATTTCTATACTCTTTCTGACTTTCCTCCTTGTCTGTGCAGCTTTGGAGATTCGAGTACCTGAAGATGTTAGCTCTATCCCCTGCAGATGAATCAGGCGAAGACGAGGATGGCATGGCTCCTGTGCCTCTGTTCCCACGAGGCTTGAGATGGAAGAGGGATGTTGTTGGGGTGAAGAGCTGGGCCCACCGGATTGTTTTGCTCAGAAACTTCCTAACCGAGCTGACGGCTGCTAGCGTCGATTGGACGCCTTGGGAGCGTGTCGCCTATGCTGCCCTGGACGAGATTCAAGCGGTCAAGCCTCTTTCCTCTTATCGACTCTTGATGGAGAGTACCGAGTGCAGGCAGTGGTTTCTTGGTGAGCGAGTGTCTCGGCAGGTGGTTGGTGGTTCCAGGTATCGGGTCCCTCATAATCCCCCTGCGATGGATGCTAGTGACCTTTCTGGTGATGCCCTGCTGGCGGCCTTGGCTGGCACCGATGTTTGGGACCATTTCCTCTCTGAGACCGATTACGAGGCTTACCGTGGTCGTTTCCTGATGCCCAACTTCCCACTCCTGGAGGTGAGTTTTATGTTTTTGTTTTTTATCCATTGCCTATGTTTTTTTATTTTTCTTTTCTTAACTTGTTTTGTGCCTACAGCTTCGCGAGATGTATAGGAGACAGGCTCCTCCGACTTCTGATCCTATCCCTCCCTGGGATTGGACCGTCAACATCCTAGGCGCTGATGGCAGTCCCCAAGTGATGGAGGTGCCGCGAGTCACATTTGGGTACCCTACTCAGCCAGCGGGCGTCCTCAATGTTCCTTGGAGTTACACTGAGGAGGGTCACGCCTTGGCGGCTAGCCTACGGTCCTTGGTCCTCACACGAGACCACTGGGTAAGTTTCTAATCTTGAGCTCCTTAAAGTTATGAGGTACTAACCCTGGATTTTACCCTTGACAGATGGATGGCATGCGACAGCTTGCCGCCAACCAGATGGCGTCCTTGGTAGGTTTCCGACTCGACTCTGTTTTTATACTTTTTGTTGTTCCCTTACTGATTGCCTTTATTTTGTTGGTGTGTGCAGTACCGTGGAGGCGGAGCTGGCTCATCGAGGATTGGTCCAAGGTGCAGGGGCGGTAGGAGGAGGCCGTCACCGACATACACTCCGGGCGGTCCGACGGAGGACGAAGAGGCTGCCCCTCAAGCGGGGACTTTGCTTTATTATTATTATATTTTTTTTTTCTGTTTTCGATCGGGTTGTACTGGTGATGTGACTGTTTGGACAGTGTAGGATGATGTGTGGAACATTTTGTGACCTTTAACAAATTATTATGATGTTTTGCCTTTTAGGCCAGATAGCTTCCGGTTTGGAGGCGCGGTTGTGTGCTTGTTTTAGTTGATGATGATACATGTGCACTGTGATTGTTGGGTGTTACTGCGATGAGTGTTTTGTAATAGTGAGTGTTTTTGCCTTGCAGGTGGGATAGTCCGTGAAACGGGGTGGTGCTGCCAAAATTTCAAATTTTCCTAGAGCCGCGACCGAAAACATGGCTTTGTATGATCCCGCTCAGCTCACAGCTTGGCTAAACATCACGGATGGTGTGGAACGGATCAACCTCTTTAGATACGGCCTGACCGAGCTATTCTCTCTTTGCCAGATGACCCTGAACACTGAGTTTTTGCGCGCTGCCATTGCTCACTGGGACCCGGTGAACCATGTCTTCAATTTCAATGGCTTGGAGATATGCCCCTTGTTTGAGGAGTTCTGTGCCATTCTCGGCTACGATTCTGGTTTGGACCTGATTCTCCCTTCTGTTGATACCCTCAGCCCTACGCGAGGCTTGGCTGAGTATCTGAATTGTTCCATCACTGTTTCCCGCCGGCTGCTTCAAGGTGAGGTTCTCGACATTGCTTCCATAATTGCTCGATATGCCAGTCCTGGGAATCCCAGCGTGTATGATGCTACTCGTGGGGCTGCTCTGATTCTATGTATGACTTCACACTTCTTGTTTTCGAGCACTTCTAGCGACTTAGTGCATGTATGTCTCGGGCTGAAGGCAGGTAAGAACCCCATGGCCATGGTTTTGGCCGAGACCATAAATGGTTTGGATCGTGCTTCAAGCCAGGAAATGCTTCTACTTTCTGGGGCGCCTCTGGTGTTACAGGCTTGGATCTACGAGCGTCTTCAGTTATGGACCGGTAATGTGCCGCCAGTCTATTTTCGCAGAGCTGTGCTTCATACTCATTTTACTTCTGGTGATTGGGTGGGTATGATGGGCGCCTTATCTGAGGCTGATATTTGCTGGATTGTGAGGCGTTGGGGCATTTATGCTGTGACCACCAGTCTTGGGGATTTTCAGAGGGTGTGGCTGATGGGACTGAGAGAGACCTCCTTCTATCATCCTTGTCGATTGGCCAGACAGTATGGGCAAGTTCAAGAGGTCCCCCGGGGGTTTACTGAGAGGGTCTTTGCTTCCAGAGTCAGAGCCACTACCATTGCTGCTTTCATCAGGGGCTGGGCCAGCCGTGCAAGGGCCTATTTCTAAAGACCTTTGAAGAAATAAAAGACACAAAGATAAAACTAGACCTGACTGATTCTGCTCATTCCTCCCAGTGTCTTTGAACATGTGTGATTGGTTTTCGAAAGACTTTTTATTTTTTTGATCTTTCCTGCTTATGTAATATTCAGAGTTTGTTTATCGGTGAACCTTGGTTACTTTGGGAATCTCATTCTATGCATTTTAGCTTTAACAACATTTTGCAATCGAGATTTCAATTAGATGTTGATTTTGGTACTTACTTGGGCATGCTAGGACGATTAGAGGCAAATGAGGCGGGTGGCCGAAGTTTGCCCCTAGTTTGGGACATATACGGTTGTGAGGCAAACGAGGTAGATGACCGACGTTTGCCCCTAGTTTAGAAGAGGTTCAGGCAAACGAGGCGAGTTGCCGAGTTTGCCCCTAGTATGGAGGGTTATTTCGGGGTTATGGTAAGGACCGCGACTTCATTCTCTTAAATGCTCATAATTTTTGCCTAGGCACCAGTGAGGTGACCTAGCGAGCTCTTTTCTCTCTTTTGTTATTGCTCACTTTGGATTTTAGCTCTAATTTTTGCCTAGGCATCCTTTCGGATTTTCGACCTAGCGAGTCATCCTTTTTTTGAAAGTCTGCCTACGTACCCCCGAGCGGGGATCAGGTCCAATGTAGTTCGGGCCGAAGCTTGAAAGAAATTGGGCTATTTTTGTGGGTGGAGCGACCGAACCGATGTGGTTGCCTACGTATCCCCGAGTGGGAATCAGGTCGAATGTAGTTCAGGCCAAAGCTTGAAAGAAAATGGTTATTTTTGTTGGTGGAGCGACCGAACCGATGTGGTTGCCTACGTATCCCCGAGCGGGAATCAGGTCGAGCGTAGTTCAGGCCAAAGCTTGAAAGAAAATGGTTATTGAGTAGTCAAGCATAGTACTTTTTGAGACGATCCATGTTGATTGGTTCTTTGAATTTGACACCATCGAGGTCCATGAGATAAGTTGCTCCTCCGGAAAGAATAGTCTTGACGATGTAAGGGCCGACCCATTTAGGTTTAAACTTCCCACGGGGATCAAAGATCGGAGCTCGTAACTCCTTAAGGACAAGGTCACCCTTGACAATCTTCCTCGGACGAACCTTATTGTTGAAAGCACGGGCTATCCTCTTTTGATAGATTCGAACATGGTCGACTGCCGCTAGGCGCTTTTCATCTATGAGGGCCAATTCTTCATACCTTTCTCTCAACCAATCTGATTCTGAAATTTCACACTCTGCCATCACGCGTAGGGACAGTAATTCTATCTCGATTGGAAGTACCGCTTTCATCCCATACACTAGTGAGTAAGGGGTTGCTCCTGTGGACGTCCTTATCGAGGTTCTGTATCCCCAAAGTGCGAACGGTAGCTTTTCATGCCAGTCTTTGTAAGTATCGGCTGATTTCTGTAGTATGGCCTTAACATTCTTGTTTGCAGCCTCGACCGCCCCATTAGTTTGCGGTCTGTATGGTGATGACTTGTGATAAGTGATTTTGTATTCCTCGAATAGATCCCTAACTTCTGCTTTGAAATGACTTCCGTTATCCGAAATAATCTCATGGGGAACTCCATAACGGCAGATGAGATTTCTCTTGATGAATTTGGCCACTTCCTTGGCCCCTAACTTGGTGTAGGATGCAGCTTCTACCCATTTTGTAAAGTAGTCTACGGCCACCAGAATGTACCGATTTCCATTTGAAGCTTTCGGAATGATTTCACCGATAATATCGATTCCCCAGGTGGAGAATGGCTAAGGTGAGGTCATGCTGTATAGAAGGGATGGTGGTACGTGCATCATGTTTGCATGGATCTGGCACTTGTGACACTTTCTCACGTATTCGCAACAATCTTTCTCCAATGTTGTCCAGTAGTACCCTTGTCTTACGATTTTCTTGGCCAGCATGTGACCGTTCATGGGCGGGCCGCATACCCCCTCGTTTCTTCAGTAGTTTCCCACCGCAAATGATGAATTGCGCTGCGAATCTTTGAATGGCCCTTTTGTCTTTTTCGGTAGATTCTTGGGGGTACGTTCCATTTTCTATGAAGTTCCAGACATCCTGATACCACGGTGTTTCATTCTCTTCTGCTTTGATTGTGGCGATCATGTTGAACGAAGGCTCGTACCTTTGCTCAATTACCAAAGGCATCATCCTGACTCCCATAGGAATTTTGATCATGGAGGCGAAGGTAGCGAATGAATCAGCTAGCTGGTTCTCTTCCCTAGGCAAGTAGAAGAACGTTATGCTCTTAAAGTGCTTCTTGAGTCCATCGAGATGGTCATGGTAGGGCTTCAACCTCTCTTCCTTCACCTTCCATTCCCCTCTGGCTTGTGACACGATGAGATTCGAATCTCCGAAGACATCTAGCTTTTGAATTCTCAATTCTATGGCCGCTTCTATCCCCAGAATGCACGCTTCATATTCAGCAGTGTTGTTGGTGGAGTTATAATTGAGCTTGACTGCCAGTGGGGTGTGGTCCCGGTTTGGTGATACTAGAATTATTCCTACTCCTAGCCTTTCATGTTGGTTGCTCCATCAAAGTACAACTTCCATTGTTCTTCCTTGATTTCCATGATATTTTCGTCCGGGAATGGGAAGTCTCCACTTTCTTCGGAGTCAATGGCGTGTTCCGCAAGATGCTCAGCCACGGTTCTCCCTTTTACCGATTTTCTTATAACATACTTGATATCGAATTCAGATAGTAGAAGTAACCAACGGGATATATGACCGGTCAGGGCAGGTTTTTCGAGGAGGTATTTTAGAGATTCCATGCGGGATATGAGCACAACCGGGAAGGCCAGCATGTAGTGCCTCAGTCGGCGGGTGCACCAAACCAAGGCCCAACATGTTTTTTCGAGGGTAGAGTAGTTGAGCTCATACCCAGTCATCCTCTTGCTGAGGTAATATATGGCTTTTTCGGAGTGGCTTTCTTCTTCTTCTTGGGCCAGCATGCAACCCATGGCATTTTCGGAGACAGATAGGTAAAGAAATAAGGGCTTATGAGGCGTTGGTGGTGAAAGGACAGGCAGATTTTGAAGGTAAGCTTTTATTTTGTCGAAGGCGGCTTGGCATTGGTCATCCCATTGGAACTTCTCCCCTTTTCTCAACAATCGGAACAGAGGATCGCACGTAGTTGTGAGCTTGGAAATGAAGCGGCTAATGAATTGGATTCTTCCGAGGAACCCCCTTACCTCTTTTTCATTCCGTGGTGGTGTCATTTCTAGGATTGCCTTGATCTTGGAGGGATCCACCTCTATCCCCCTTTGTGTGATGAGGAAACCCAGGAGTTTACCGGAGGTCACACCGAAAGTGCATTTCTTTGGATTCAACCTCATCTTGTACTTACGCAACCTTTCAAAAAACTTTTCCAATGCCACTAGGTGTCCTTTTCTATCCTTGGACTTCACGATCATGTCGTCTACGTATACTTCTACTTCCTTGTGAATCATGTCATGCAGCAGAGTGGTGGCAGCTCTTTGGTAGGTTGCCCCAGCATTCTTGAGCCCGAAAGGCATTACTCTATAACAGTAGGTCCCCCAGGGGGTGGTGAATGTCGTCTTTTCCCGATCTTCTGGCGCCATAAGAATCTGATTATACCCTGAGAAACCATCCATGAATGATACTAGCTCATGTCCTGCGGTGTTATCTACCAAAACATCAATGTGGGAAAGCGGGAAGTCATCCTTGGGACTGGCCTTGTTTAGATCACGGAAGTCGACGCACACACGAACTTTTCCATCCTTCTTCGGGACTGGCACGATATTGGCAACCCATTCCGGATATTCGGTGACAATGATGAATCCCGCCTTGAATTGCTTCTCCACTTCTTCCTTGACCTTGAGTGCCCACTCCGGCCTCATGAGCCTCAGTTTCTGCTTGACAGGTTTTGAATTAGGGAGGAGGGGAATATGATGTTGGACAATGTCGGGATCGACCCCAGGCATGTCTTCGTAAGACCAAGCGAAAACATCTTTGAATTCTTTTAGCAAGAGGGTTAATTTTTCTTTTTCTTCTTTATTGAGAGTTGAGCCAATTTGCACAATTTGGGGATTATCTGTTTCACCTAGGTTAACTGATAAAGTATCTTCGATTATTTCATAAGCAGGTGGTTTTTCAATTAGTTGCTTAAGTTCAATTGGGAGATCCTCGGAGGGATTTGTGCATTCACAAGTATTAGACACAAAGGAGTAAGCAGAATCGTCTTTCATTTCATTCATGATAGGTGAAGTGACTACATTGGACAGTGGTGGGCTTACAGCAGCCGACTCTGGTACAGACTCGATAATCGAAAATACAGACTCTGGGGGAATAGGGGATAGGGAGACACAGACAGATGACTCTACAGCCTGGTTGCTCAGATCCTCCTCAGTTGGCTTGATCTGATCATCTTGGCTCTTGGCCCTCTTTTCTTCCTTCTTCTCAGTGGATTCCTCCCACATTTTCTCGATGGCTTCAGTGTCAAGGTATTTCAACCAGTCTTCCTCCGGGGTTTTCTCAATTTCTTCGGGATAGAACGGATCTTGATATGGAGGCCTCTCGCAGTCAGCGAAGATTTCGAGCCCGGGGTGCCTTTTCCCAATGGTTTGATGGATCCAGGGTTCGGGGAACCCGAAGTAAGGGAAGTCATCCCCCTCTTTGATGAATTGTCCATTCAAGGTCTTGCGGTATGGTGGGAGACCCCTTACCCTTTTCTTCCATGGCCTTTGTAGCTCGATGTCTTCTTCAGTGGGCTTGTATCCTAGCCCGAAAGTACCTTACTATCCTTTGATCTGAGGGAACTCTCGAACCCCTTGCTGGCATCAGCCCAATCCCATTCCAGGGAAGTAGTTCATTTTGCGAACGATGTTGACAATCGCAGAGTGGATCTCAGGGAACCTGTCTTCATCATTGATCATGTGGACTTCTTCCATGAAGAATCCCCCAATTTCTCCTTCTTCTAACTCAGGTATTTGGATTTCAAAGACAGGAGCGTAGTTCGGGAAAGCTTCATTACCCCAACTATTACCGAGGATGATTTTCACTTCCTTCTCATGGATGTACTTGATCATTTGATGCATAGTGGACGATACGGCTTTGTTGACATGCACCCAGGGCCTTCCGATCAGCAAGTTGAAAGAGGCAGGTATGTCCATGACCTAAAAGACTTCGGTGCTCACCAAAGATCCTACCCGAATTTGGAGAGAAACGGTTCCCATCATATTTCTCCTGGTGTTGTCATAGGCCCTCACAGATTGCACAGATGGTGTGATGTCAAGGACATTGACCCCCAAGGCAGTGGCAGTCCTTAGGGCACAGACATTTAAGGCCAAGCCCGTATCGACTAGACAAAACGGCACATGTTGTCCTTTATATCCCACGGTGATATACAATGCCTTATTATGTGCGGATCCCTCTGGTGGCAGGTCCTCATCAGAAAATGTAATGATTGGGTCAGAGGTAAGCGCACCCAAGAAAGCTACCATGTCCTCCGGCGCGGCGTCGATGGGGACTTCAATTCCAGCCAAGGCATTCAACACGGCTTGCCTATGCTTATAGGATGTTACCAGGATGTCCCACATCGAGAGATGTGCTTGGGTTTTCTTTAGCTACTTGATCAGCTCATTATCTTCTTTGATGACCTCATCCATCTTACCCTTCCCCTTGTCTTTTACCGGGCCTTTCTCGACAGTTTCAGTAGTAGGCTGCAGAGGCTGGTAGTGACGGCCTGACCTGGTCAGGTGATCAATTTTAGCAGGAGCAGACCCTTCTACAGTCCCATCCTTTTTGAACCAATCACAATCCGTTCCCACATATGGTTTATCCAGCTCGTCCCAGATAGAAGCATCACTTTCATCATTGGGATCATACCATTTGAGGTCTACCATCCCCAGATCGTGCTCTTCCAGAAAGAACAAGTCTTGCTCATCGTCTAGCTGTTGCTGCCACTCGTCATTCTCCCCTTCAATCAGATGAATTCCCATAGAATTTGGGATGTCAATGAAAGGCAAGGGTTATCCTAGGGGGGTGATATAAGTGGCAGGGTTGAAGGGTACGGGGCTGGACTCAATGAGGTTGACATTTTGGTGGTTTGGTAGAGGATTTTAGGTGATATGGGGCTGCTTTGGTGGCGGCTCGATGATGTTCTGGTCAATGAGATCTTGAATGTCATGGCGGAGGCGCACGCAATCATCAGTGTTGTGGCCCGGGGCTTGGTGGTAGGTGCACCGTTTGGACATATCGCAGTTTGGCGGGAGAGGGGTGTTTCGGGGTTGGAGTAGTTGGAGATGGCCCTTTTTGAGGAGGCGGTCCAAGGCTGAGGAGAGAAAGATTTCTAACTTGATGAAGTTGCGAGGGGGCTTTTTCTGGAAGGGGCGATTGGAGGGGTTTGCCTGGCTGGAGGGTTGGTACGGCCTAAGAGGGTACGCCATGGGTTGGCTGCTAAGGGCATTGACATCTGGGAGTAGTTAGGCCTTCTGGACTAACTCGGGGGCTCTTCCTTTTTTATCTTTCCTTCTCTGATAGCGTCTTCAATCCGGGTTCCGACTTCAAACAACTCCTCAAAGGTGGAGATGGACTGGTAGGATAATTTCTCATGGTAGAGGGGCTGCAGATTCCGGACTAGCATCCTTACCTGTTCTTTTTCAACCGGCCAGTGGGTCATTTGAGCTACCTTGTTCCTCCATCTGCTCAGAAATGCAGCGAAGGATTCATTGTTGTTTTGCCGGGTTGTTTCCAAATCCCTGATGGTGACATCCATCTCTTGATTGTAGGAGTAATGATCGACGAAGACTCGAACGATGTCTTCACAGGCTCGGGTTTTGGAGGCTTCCAAGGTTAGGAACCACGATAGTGCAGACTTTGCAAGAGTTTGCGGGAACAACATCGCAATGTGTTCGTGGGTACAACCCATGGACTGGAAGATACTCATACATAGCTTCACATGACTTTTCGGATTCCCAGTTCCGTCAAAACGGTCGATGGCAGGCATCTTGAAATTCTCTGGCAGTTTCAGCTTGACAGGCTCGAAGAGGCCTTCCAGGTCTAGCATGTAATCATCGACCCCTTGTGGATACCGGGATTCCACCGCTTCGTTTGCTTTTGAAACTTGTTTGACTTTTGAATCAAAGAAAGAGAAAAGGTCTGTTGAAAACAGATACAGAGTCGCCACTTGGTCTTTAAGGAACCAAGAAACCTAATTTTGACTCACCCAAATGGATAAAGGGCACCGGCCCTTCATAACCAAAGAACTTGGTTCAGGGTTTTGGTACGAGAGAGGAAGGAGCCTTTGTCGCGACTAAAACACCCTCAACTCGCCCCATCTTTCGACGGTCCTCAATTAGCATCCAAATAATCATCTTATTCTATGTATGGTTCGGCAATTAATACTATGATAGTATATTACATTACATAAGAAACTTGAAAATGGAAGATCAAAAGTTAAAATATCATTCATAAGATCTAGGTCAAATATCATGCAATGTAAAGTGAAAGATCACACAAAAAAACCTAGGAAAAATCGTCTAATCATATATCAAGTAATTAGGTTCCTTAGTCTAAAGGGAACATGAATTGTTCCTGAAACAAATAGTCAAAAAAATCAAAATATGCTTAGCAAGCTAAAATGATGCATGTTAATTTTGAGAAAGGAAGATTTCTCAATCCCCGAGATAGATGAGAAAGGATGATTAGATCGGGGGAAGCATGAACGTGTGATCGAGTTCATTCCTTATAATCTTCTTAGATTAGGAGCCACAAAAGCTCCAAATCTTTGCATGGATGCGATGTATGTATCTAAAATGTGCCAAGGTTGTAGTGTGCTTTGGGTACATGGATTTCTAGAATGACTTAGAAGTCTAAAATGTGTATGAATGAATGAATGAAATCAACATGGGATATGTACAAATGTAGTATGAACTACTTCCTAGGACATGAGCTAATTTGGAATGCATATAAGCATCAAATCAAAGAATAAAAGTAAAAAGGTGTTTGCTGTGAATAGTGGACAGAACAGTAACATGATCTTGTAGAAAATGAAAAGAGGGGTTAGGAATGTTTTCAATACATGATTTTTTATGGAGATCTTCCTTATTGTGTCTAGAACACAACCCAAAAAGCCAATCTTTAATAACTATCACAGATTGATAGAAATCCTATAAACAATGAAGGTCACTCAGAAACAGAGTCCGTACTGTCGACTGAAATGTTGAAAAATCTTAGAAAATGAAAACTAATGATCTAGAGGCCCATTATATACAGAAAGTTCCCTAAGAAATTGAAGTTTAAGGGAAAAATAATTTAGGACCACCCCTTTTGGAAAAGTTTTCTGTAAAACAAGTTGGAAGTGGACCTAGCTGCTGTGACAGCAAAGACAGAATGTCTGGAAGGAATGTTTGGGTCCAAATGGACCATTTTCAAGTACTTCCAAGTCAAACCAAAAATCATGGGTGTTCTCCAATGAGTTAGGAAGACTTTCCAAGTTGCCTTGCATCTATGTGTTGAGTATTGAGTTCTAGAGAAATCTTTGAACTCAGCTCACTCACTGTTTTGACTCACTGTTTTGAAAGTTTTGGGAAAAACTAGAGTTTTCTTCCTTGAGATTAAAATGAGGGATTTTAGGAGGGGTTTTGAAGTAGATGTTTTGAAAGCATATTTTCAATACTCAATGAAGATTATAGCCACTTGAAATTTCAACATCAAACTCATCATCAAGAACCTCCAAGATTGTTGGAAAGATTTATTTTTATTAGAACATAACTTCAATACACTTTAAGAATACCTTGGAGGTATTGAAGTTATGATCATCATCTATCAAACATGTTTTTGAGGTCAAGAGCTACTATCCATAAGGATTCACTTACCCCAAACTTCATGTCATCATTTAGATGATGATGAACTAGTAAGTAAATAAAGAAAAATAAAAAGAAATGAGGTAAGAAGGGATGAACATATATATAAACAAGCAAGTAAATAGCAATCAATAGATGATAATCAATGTGATTTTGGACTTGTAGCTTGGTGTTTCACTCATAGATTTTGACATTTGGACATGGAAGTAGCTTCCTATCTCATGGATGCTCAAGAATGAGGGTTGGAATGGACTTTGAATGTGAAGTATATAGAAGGATAATGGAAGAAAACAAGAATAAAACTCACTTTCTTATGGAAAATCAATGGGAGAAGCTCCCTTTCTTTCTTCTAAACCTATCTCTATCTCTCTTCATCTCTACAACTTTTCAAGCTTTGCACTTGGCCCCCCCAAAATGAAGAGCAATGGAGGGTTTAAATAGGCCAATTTGGGGTGGTTTTGGGGTTTTAGAAGTACTCCCATTGGTCCCAAACAACTGTGAACATAAAACTATGTCGTTTTGGCTTTCAATTAATAAATTTGGACCCCCCAAAAAAATTACAAAAATGGACTCTGCGAGGGTTGAGTGCCGCGGCGGCACTGGGCCAGTGCAGCGGCGGCACTGCTCCTCAGAAGCCCATAAAATTACGTTTAGGCCCCCAGAGGTTCCGGTATTCGCGAAAAGGCCCTATTTTGTCCGAAATTCACAGAAAATGCATACGAACTCCAAATTGAGGTTGTGATATACCATTGGAAAGGTAATGGAGTCTACTTTACATACAAAATAGTTCGGGGATAGGTTACTTTGAAAAGTTTTGCGGTATTCGCGATAAATGCTGATTTGATCGCCTTTTTTGCCTTCGAAAATTCAAAATAAATTCGTTTTAAATCCAGGAATTATGTGCGATATACCGTTGGAAAGCTATTGACCTCTAGTATCCATGAAAAATATTTGAAAATTGTTTCGGTACCCCGATTCCAAAGTCAAATCTTGGTCAAACTGATCAAACCTGGGATTCCCGGGAAGTTCTGGGAACCTCCAGGAGCTCCCAGGAGCCGACGTTTTCGTTCGATTCTCTTTTAAAACTCATTTTAATATTTTTCTAATGATTCTGGTGAATTCGGACGATTTTGGTCAAACTTGGTCAAACTCTGGTCAAACCTGGTCAAACCTTGGTCAAACCGGTCAACGGGGACTTTCGGGGAACTTCCGGGACTTCCGGGGGTCTCTGGGAGCTGACGATTTCATCCAGTTTTACTTAAAAACTCATTTTATCATTTTTCTTATGACATAGCATGTTTTCAGAACTTCGGGACCAAATCTGGGAGTCTTCGGGCTTTCAGGGGCATTTTGGTCAATCTGAGCATTCTGAGAGATAGAGCTGACTTCCAGGAGTCCTTTTGAGTCTTTTACGATCATTGTGAACCACCAAGCTATGGGTCTCCTAAATCTGATAGCCGACAAAATGGGGTGTCCCTCTTTGGCAGGAACTTGCGAGGCAACGCATGTCGCAAGCGAGTGCCAAAGTTTTGAAGAGACAGGTCTTTTGGAGGCTATAGATTTAGGATAAAAAGCGTTGCAAAAGATGCAATGATGTTGAGGCTAGTGCTGGTCGCGCTCTGCGTGAGCTGCCTACGTATCCCAAGGGGAATCAGACCAGGACGTAGTTCAGGGCACAAAGGAATAAATCACACATGCATATACACAACAATCAGGCGGATGCTATGCTATAAGAGTGATATGCTATGCATGGATGTGATATGAATTTTGTCCTAAGTCCTATCATGTCTAGTGTTCTGATCCTAGCATGAATTGGTGCTGTGGGGTGTACCACTCTGAGTGGACTTGTGTCGTGCCTGTATTGTGTTCTAAAACGCTTGTGGTCCTAGTACATGTGTTCAATGTATTTTCCACTCTCAGTGGGCTTGGTGATCTATGCTTCACTATGACTAATAGACGTGTGAGGGAGCTCGACCTGGAGGTCTTACTCAAGGAAGAGCGTGGTGCTCAAAGTGATACTGTGGTGCTCAAAAGAATGCTTATGGTGTGTTTGCCACTCCAGTGGGCTTTGTGATTTGTGTGTGCCGCAACCGATGGGCTATGTGTCATGTTGGGTGAAGTGATTCTTGACTCGTGCTCCTCTTAGTCGTGACACTATGGACTCGGTGACTCCCAAAGTCTCAACGGTGCTTCTCAATCCTCAATTCTCAATGGCGCTTATGTTGTTCCTCGAATCTTTGACGGTGCTTTCTCAAGGCTTCTTGATTGTCAACGGTGTTCTTCAAATCTTAACGATGCTTCTCGACTTTTCCACGATGCTTCTCAACAAATCTGATGTTCCTCAACCCATCCGATATTCCTCAACTCTTCAACGACGCTTCTCAACAAATCTGATGTTCCTCAACTCATCCGATATTCCTCAACTCTTCAACGACGCTTCTCAACAAATCTGATGTTCGTCAACTCATCCGATATTCCTCAACTCTTCAACGACGCTTCTCAACAAATCTGATGTTCCTCAACTCATCTGATATTCCTCAACTCTTCAACGACGCTTCTCAACAAATCTGATGTTCCTCAACTCATCCGATATTCCTCAACTCTTCAACAACGCTTCTCAACAAATCTGATGTTCCTCAACACATCTGATGTTCTCTTCAACAATACTCTCTTCTGATGTTCCTCGACACATCTGATGCTCTTCCTCAACAACACACTTGGACTTTGGGCACTAAAACACATCTTATCAACACTCCTCATCAACACATCTAGACTTTGGGCCCTAAAACACCTCAATAACACGTCTCATCGACACACCTTATCAGCAATAGTTTCTCGGTGTTGGCGATATTTCCTCCGATCGGCCGCCTTGAGAAACAACTGTCGGTTTGTAGTTTGCAACCACTTACAAGTTTATGCCACTCGTACCTGGGACATTCTCATGTTGCGACCTTGACTGGTGTAGTAATAATGTTTGGCACTTCTGCTTATATCCAAAGTTTTTTTATAATTGGGAATCACCTTTAACCCACACATTTGAGACCATCAGGACAAATGGACTTAACAGGAACGACAAGGAAAGTTGGGTTAGTTTGTATGAAACCTTGGTCTCTGACACACTTGTGATCAGATTACTATTGACTCGAATAAAGAAGGATTGACTTGGACATGAAATTCTCAAATTGCCACGATCCAAAGTGCCTTTACCATGAATGATGTACCGCTCATCTTTTATGTTCACTCCTCATCTTGATATGTTAGCACTTTGCTAATAAATCTGGTTTTTTGAAAATCCCTCCCTACTGATCTAATCAATTTCTTTGCTTCTCCCAAGATGTGCTTTGAATTAGTGCCTTAGCTTATAGAATAAAAGATGCTCCATTTCCATATGTTCAAGACAATGTTTGTGACTTGAAGGCTTACCATTGGTGTATAGGGATCGGGTGGCAAACGAAGTTTGCCCCTAGTTTGAAGGGCATGAAGTGGGATCGGTAGGCAAACGAGGTAAATGACCGAAGTTTGCCCCTAGTTTGGAGGAAGGTTCATTGGAGGTTTTGGGCTAACGAGGTAGGTGACCGAAGTTTGCCCCTTGTGTGAAGGGTAGATAGTAAAAGTCAGGCAAACGAGGCGGGTAGCCGAAGTTTGCCCCTAGTGTGGAAGGTGATTTTCTGGTTTGAGGCATGGACCGTGACTTTAATCTCTCAAATGCTCATAACTTTTTGCCTAGGCACCAGTGAGGTAACCTAGCGAGCTCTTTTCTCTCTTTTGTTATTGCTCACCTTAGATTTAGCTCTAACTTTTGCCTAGGCGTCCTTTCGGATTTTCGACCTAGCGAGCCATCCTTCTTTTCTTTTCTTTTTGAAAGTCTGCCTACGTACCCCTAAGTGGGGATCAGGTCCAACGTAGTTCGGGCCATGGTTGAAAAGAAGCGGGTTGATTTTTAGGTAGGTGGGGTGACCGAACCGTTGTGGTTGCCTACGTATCCCCGAGCGGGAATCAGGTCGAGCGTAGTTCAAGGCAAGGGTTGAAGGAAATTGGTTTGATTATGATGGTGTTGACCGAACCGATGTGGTTGCCTACGTATCCCCGAGTGGGAATCAGGTCGAGCGTAGTTCAAGGCAAGGCTTGAAAGAAATCGGTTGAGGGTTTTTCAAACCAATCGTCAAAGGAGTTCAAACTTAGGTCACTTGTGGTAGCCTTGAATAAGAAGATACAGTTTCAGTCTCCCGTTCTTTTCTCTTTTTTTTTTTTTTTTTTTTTTTGAGGATTGATCCTTTTCACTTTCGCCTATCCAGTCAATTTTACTTTTCATGTAGTTGATTCTTGTGAGACCTTTTGACCGCAATCTCAGAATTCCGGAATGTGCATGTCAGCTCTTGGAATTTATTTATGGTTGTTCCGAGCCTTTTGAAATATGATCTAGACACATTCTCATGATGTACCTTGAAGTGTACAATTCTCTGTATCAAAAAAATCTTCTTCCTTTCATTTTCTCCCTCATTTTGACTGGCTAAGTTCAGATCTTGGAAATCAATACCTTTTTGGCTCTAACTTTTGCCTAGGTGCCCTTTCGGGTTTTCAACCTAGCGAGCTTTTTTTTTTCTTTTCTTTTCTTTTTTTTTTTTTTTCTTTTTTTTCTGTTGTTATTTTTTTGAAAGTGCAGATGAAACTCACTGAATTGTTTGGCTACCATCAAGGACCAACTCTGCACAGGTTTGCATGGCTATCAATTGGGTTGGGCCCAAGGCTTTGAAATGGTAGAAATGGTGGAAAGGGTGTTGGGCAAGCCCCAAATTAGTCTCAAGTATGTCTTTTCGAGATTTGAGCAAAAGCATCTTTAAATTCTTAAAGTAAGACTATTCAATTCTCAGCTCTTTTTTGGGGTCGACGCGAAATCGACTTTGGCCTGTTAGGGATTCTCTCTTTTTTTGTTTGTTGCAAAAATTTAATAGCAAAGTAATGTCCATGGTAATTTGAAGAGTGACATTTTCAGTTCAGCGATTCATGCACTTATGAATATACACATCAGATTAGGCAAAATGAGACTTCATTCCATCAGAAGAGAAGGATTACATTACTCGATACGGACTCAGAATAACTTGATGATAGACAGACTCGACCACAAGATCAAACTTGAAATAGACACAAAATATAGAACAGACTCGACTTGGTCTCAAATGGAGTGTCTTTGTGACCCATTTATTATTATTATTATTTTAGCAGAAGTTTCAAACACTATCAACTCACTGCGTAGCTTCAACAATCCTTAGCGAAGGAGATCATTTGAAAGGACCGGCCAGGGGCTTAGGTGACATGGGGTTGAATGGTTGGTGGCTCAATGACTCTTCGGTCAATAAGGTCTTGGATATCATGGCGGAGACGTATGCACCGGTCGGTGTCATGGCCTGGGCCTTGGTGGTAGGCACATCGTTTGGATAGGTCACAGTTAGGTGGTGGGGGATCGGCACAAGGCTGAAGGAGTTGGAGGTGTCCCTTTTTTAGTAGGCGGCCTAAGGCTACGGAGGGAGAGATATCTAGCTTGGAAAATTCACGGGGTACCCTATTTTGGTAAGGGCGGCTAGGCGAGCTGGTTTGGTTTGTGAGCTGGTATGATTGGGGAGAATAGGCCATGGGTTGGTTACTAAGGGCGTTGACATCCGAAGAGTTTCGGGAGTAGTCTGGCCTCTTGGACTGGCTTTGTGATCCTTCATTCTTGATTTTCCCTTCCCTGATTGCATCCTCAATTCTAGTCCCAATCTCAAACAGTTCTTCAAATGTTAAGATGGACTGGTAGAATAGTTTCTCATGGTACAACGGCTGTAGATTCTTGATCAATATCCGGACTTGTTCCTTTTTCGACTGGTCGGTGGGTCATTTAGGCCACTTTGTTCCTCCATCTGCTCAAGAATGCAGCGAAGGACTCATTGAAGTTCTGCCGGGTAGTCTCCAGATCCCGAATGGTGACATCGAGCTCTTGGTTGTAGGAGTAATGATCAATGAAGACCTGGACTATATCTTCCCAAGTCCGCGTCTTAGAAACCTCCAAGGTCAGAAACCAAGATAGAGCAACCTTGGCGAGGGTTTGAGGGAACAACATTGTGATGTGCTCATGGCTGCAGCCCATTGATTGGAAAACACTCATGCAGAACTTTACATGGCTCTTCGGATTCCCAGTTCCATCAAAACGATCAATTTCAGGCATCTTGAAGTTTTCCGGCAGTTTCAGCTTAATAGGCTCAAAAAGGCCTTCCAGATCTAGCATGTAGTCATTGATCCCTTTGCTTTTCCTCAGTACGCTTTCTAGCTTGTCAACCCTGTCCATTTTTTCTTGAAATTTCTTCTCATACGCAGGCGGCGGGACCCCTTGAAACAATACTTCTTCTCCGCCGTTCTCATGTAGGAGTGGTTCAAATCCAGGTGGAGGTTGCGGCCGCTGTTGCTTCAATTCTTCCATGAAGGATAAAACTTGGGCCAACCGGTCAGACTGTTGGTTGATCATTTCTGTCATTCTTGCTTCCAAACTTTCTGGATCCATAAAGCTGACTTTCGGCTGAGTGATTCTGACAAGGTGACTCCCTAATCCTCTGACTCACAAATGCAGATCCTGGGTGCTCAAAACTTGTATTGACATATAGGTGTGAAAAGACTGTGTTAGACTTTTAACAGCGATGATTGAGATGACAACTATAGTGATGTTAACAGACGTGGACTGACTCGTGTACAGCCTGACTGAAACAGTGCGTGCAGACCGATAGGAATGGTGTGTGCAAATGAGACAAGCATGCGGATGCAAGCCCTAATCTATATGATGTCCCTACTTCTAACAGATAGCAGTTAAACAAATAAGGTCCTAGCCATACAGAGTGTGCTAACCTTACTCTCCAGTATGATCACCAAGGGATAACAGGGATTTCCGGGATACTTTGGGAATTTCGGATAGAGTTTCTGGGAGAAGCATGGGTTTGGAAGATTCGGAGAAATTTCTAGAAGTCATTTGAGCTTCTAGGAGAAATAAGGATTTCTGGTTGATTTGGACTGAGCTTCTAGGAGAAACTGGTATTTTTTGGTATTTCTGAGAAATATGGATAGAGTTTCCAGGGGAAACAAGTATATCTGGGCATTTCTGGGTGATTTGGGCAGAGATGCTAGGAATTTTGGAGAATCTGGGAGATTTGGGCAGAGCTTCTGGGAAAACAGGTACTTTGGATATTTCTAGGAAATTTGGATAGAGTTTCAGGGAGATTTAGACAGAGTTTCTGGAAAAAAACTGGTTAATATGGTTATATCTGGGATATCTGGACAGAGTTTCTGGGAGGAACAGGTTATGATGGTGATCATACTGTCTAGCTAGTTTTCATACTCCTATGTCCTAGGACCAACAAACATGGTTTGCGGTGTATATCTTTGTGAACATGGAGCAGACATCCTTGTCATGGTGCCTAGGCAGGTCAACTCAATGTGATCACATGTGAGTGATTGCCTTGGGGATCATAAGAAAGAAGTTCTGCCTCATGCCATATAAGCGTCTACACCGCGCAGGTAATCCCGTCAGGGCATACAACAGTTATATCACATTGTCCTATCTGAAAAGATAAAGCAACAGCCCTATGAAAGGTTCTACAGGAATCTATATGCAAAGGCTGGGTTTAGTCAAAGAGGGTCCGTTGACGAGAGTTCCAATATACCGTCAGGGAGACAGTACGGAGGTTTTTACTCTTTTTGATATACCTTGGAAGGTACAGTATCAACGGTGACTTGTGTCCTGGCACAGCAAGACCTGAACAATGTCAGCGCCGCATTTCAGACACAGTCGGAGGGGAAATGCAGAAGTGCAATGTGGTGAACCAGACACAGTAAAAAGATGATTTTAAGGATGCTTCTTATGAGTCAAACCTCTGTATTATTTTGTTTTAAAATAAAAATCCCCAGCAGAGTCGCCAGATTGTGGATACCGGGATCCCACCGCTTCGTTTGCTTTTGAAACTTGTTTGACTTTTGAATCAAAGAAAGAGAAAAGGTCTGTTGAAAACAGATACAGAGTCTCCACTTGGTCTTTAAGGAACCAAGAAACCTAATTTTGACTTACCCAAATGGATAAAGGGCACCGGCCCTTCATAACCAAAGAACTTGGTTCGGGGTTTTGGTACGAGAGAGGAAGGAGCCTTTGTCGCGACTAAAACACCCTCAACTCCCCCCATCTTTCGACGATCCTCAATTAGCATCCAAATAATCATCTTATTCTATGTATGGTTCGGCAATTAATACTATGATAGTATATTACATTACATAAGAAACTTGAAAATGGAAGATCAAAAGATAAAATATCATTCATAAGATCTAGGTCAAATATCATGCAATGTAAAGTGAAAGATCACACAAATAAACCTAGGAAAAATCGTCTAATCATATATCAAGTAATTATGTTCCTTAGTCTAAAGGGAACATGAATTGTTCCTGAAACAAATAGTCAAAGAAATCAAAATATGCTTAGCAAGCTAAAATGATGCATGTTAATTTTGAGAAAGGAAGATTTCTCAATCCCCGAGATAGATGAGAAAGGATGATTAGATCGGGGGAAGCATGAATGTGTGATCGAGTTCATTCCTTATAATCTTCTTAGATTAGGAGCCACAAAAGCTCCAAATCTTTGCATGGATGCGATGTATGTATCTAAAATGTGCCAAGGTTGTAGTGTGCTTTGGATACATGGATTTCTAGAATGACTTAGAAGTCTAAAATGTGTATGAATGAATGAATGAAATCAACATGGGATATGTACAAATGTAGTATGAACTACTTCCTAGGACATGAGCTAATTTGGAATGCATATAAGCATCAAATCAAAGAATAAAAGTTAAAAGGTGTTTGCTGTGAATAGTGGACAGAACAGTAACATGATCTTGTAGAAAATGAAAAGAGGGGTTAGGAATGTTTTCAATGCATGATTTTTTATGGCGATCTTCCTTATTGTGTCTAGAACACAACCCAAAAAGACAATCGTTAATAACTATCACATATTGAGAGAAATCCTATAAACAATGAAGGTCACTCAGAAACAGAGTCCGTACTGTCGACTGAAATGTTGAAAAATCTTAGAAAATGAACACTAATGATCTAGAGGCCAATTATATACCGAAAGTTCCCTAAGACATTGAAGTTTAAGGGAAAAATAAGTTAGGACCACCCCTTTTGGAAAAGTTTTCTGTAAAACAAGTTGGAATTGGACCTAGCTGCTGTGACAGCAAAGACAGAATGTCTGGAAGGAATGTTTGGGTCCAAATGGACCATTTTCAAGTACTTCCAAGTCAAACCAAAAATCATGGGTGTTCTCCAATGAGTTAGGAAGACTTTCCAAGTTGCCTTGCATCTATGTGTTGAGTATTGAGTTCTAGAGAAATCTTTGAACTCAGCTCACTCACTGTTTTGACTCACTGTTTTGAAAGTTTTGGGAAAAACTAGAGTTTTCTTTCTTGAGATTAAAATGAGGGATTTTAGGAGGGGTTTTGAAGTAGATGTTTTGAAAGCATATTTTCAATACTCAATGAAGATTATAGCCACTTGAAATTTCAACATCAAACTCATCATCAAGAACCTCCAAGATTGTTGGAAAGATTTATTTTTATTAGAACATAACTTCAATACACTTCAAGAATACCTTGGAGGTATTGAAGTTATGATCATCATCTATCAAACATGTTTTTGAGGTCAAGAGCTACTATCCATAAGGATTCACTCACCCCAAACTTCATGTCATCATTTAGATGATGATGAACTAGTAAGTAAATAAAGAAAAATAAAAAGAAATGAGGTAAGAAGGGATGAACATATATATAAACAAGCAAGTAAATAGCAATCAATAGATGATAATCAATGTGATTTTGGACTTGTAGCTTGGTGTTTCACTCATAGATTTTGACATTTGGACATGGAAGTAGCTTCCTATCTCATGGATGCTCAAGAATGAGGGTTGGAATGGACTTTGAATGTGAAGTATATAGAAGGATAATGGAAGAAAACAAGAATTAACTCACTTTCTTATGGAAAATCAATGGGAGAAGCTCCCTTTCTTTCTTCTAAACCTATCTCTATCTCTCTTCTTCTCTACAACTTTTCAAGCTTTGCACTTGGCCCCCCAAAAATGAAGAGCAATGGAGGGTTTAAATAGGCCAATTTGGGGTGGTTTTGGGGTTTTAGAAGTACTCCCATTGGTCCCAAACAACTGTGAACATAAAACTATGTCGTTTTGGCTTTCAATTAATCAATTTGGACCCCCAAAAAAATTACAAAAATGGACTCTGCGAGGGTTGAGTGCCGCGGCGGCACTGCTCCTCAGAAGCCCAGAAAATTACGTTTAGGCCCCCAGAGGTTCCGGTATTCGCGAAAAGGCCCTATTTTGTCCGAAATTCACAGAAAATGCATACGAACTCCAAATTGAGGTTGTGATATACCGTTGGAAAGGTAATGGAATCTAATTTACATACAAAATAGTTCGGAGATAGGTCACTTTGAAAAGTTTTGCGGTATTCGCGATAAATGCTGATTTGATCGCCTTTTTCGCCTTTGGAAATTCAAAATAAATTCGTTTTAAATCCAGGAATTATGTGCGATATACCGTTGGAAAGCTATTGACCTCTAGTATCCATGAAAAATATTTAAAAATTGTTTCGGTGCCCCGATTCCAAAGTCAAATCTTGGTCAAACCTGGGATTCCCGGGAAGTTCTGGGAACCTCCGGGAGCTCCCAGGAGCCGACGTTTTCGCTCGATTCTCTTTTAAAACTCATTTAAAAACTTTTCTAATGATTCTGGTGAATTCGGACGATTTTGGTCAAACTTGGTCAAACTCTGGTCAAACCTGGTCAAACATTGGTCAAACCGGTCAACGGGGATTTTCGGGGAACTTCCGGGACTTCCGGGGGTCTCTGGGAGCTGACGATTTCATTCTGTTTTACTTAAAAACTCATTTTATCATTTTTCTTACGACATAGCATGTTTTCAGAACTTCGGGACCAAATCTGGGAGTCTTCGGGCTTTCAGGGGCATTTTGGTCAATCTAAGCATTCTGAGAGATAGAGCTGACTTCCAGGAGTCCTTTTGAGTCTTTTACGATCATTGTGAACCACCAAGCTATGGGTCTCCTAAATCTGATAGCCGACAAAATGGGGTGTCTACACCCCTTTTCTTTTTCTCAGTACGCTTTCTAGCTTGTCGACCTTGTCCATTTTCTCTTGGAGCTTTTTCTCGTACGCGAACGGTGGGACCCCTTGAAACCAGTCTTCCTCCCTATTATTCTGATGCAGGGGAGGTTCAAATCCTGGTGGTGGAAACCCGGGTGGAGGTTGCGGCTGCTGCTGCTTCAGTTCTTCCATGAACTTCAAAACTTGGGCCAGGCTGTCGGACTGCTGGCTTATGGTCGCTCCCAATTCAGTAACCTTGCTTTCCAACTCTTCCCTATTCATGCTGAAGTAAGCTGTCGGACTGATTCTGATCAATCGATTATCCGAACTCCTGACCCACGAAGGGGACCCTGACTACTGACCTTGGGAATCTATACTGACCTGACAGATTTTGAGAGGACTAGATTAGATCTTTGACAGTGGTGACTTTAGGCAGACAAAGATAGTGATGTGGACCGACTCGAAATAGTGCGTGCAGATTGATGGGAATGGTGCATGCAAATGGGACAAGCATGCGGATGTAAGCCCTAATCTATATGATGCTTCTATTTCTAACAGATAGCACTTAAACAAATAAGGTCCTAGCCATACACAGTGTGCTAACCTTACTTTCCAGTATGATCACCATGGGATAACAAGGATTTCCGGGATACTTCGGGAATTTTGGACAGAGTTTCTGGGAGAAACTGGTCAATATGGTTATATCTGGGATATCTGGACAGAGTTTCTAGGAGAAACTGGTCAATATGGTTATATCTGGGGTATCTGGACAGAGTTTCTGGGAGAAACTGGTCAATATGGTTATATCCGGGGTATCTGGACAGAGTTTCTGGGAGAAACTGGTCAATATGGTTATATCTGGGATATCTGGACAGAGTTTCTGGGAGAAACTGGTCAATATGGTTATATCTGGGATATCTGGACAGAGTTTCTGGGAGAAACTGGTGAATATGGTTATATCTGGGATATCTGGACAAAGTTTCTGGGAGAAACTGGTCAATATGGTTATATCTGGGATATCTGGACAGAGTTTCTCGGAGAAACTGGTCAATATGTGGTGATAGTGATCATACTATCTAGCAGGTTTTCATACTCCTATGTCTTAGGACCGATAAATAAGTTTTGCGGTGTATATCTTTGTGAGCATGGAGCAGACATCCTTGTCATGGTGCCTAGGAAGGTCAACTCAATGTAATCACATGTGAGTGACTGCCTTTGGAATCATAAGAAAGAGGTTCTGTTCTATGCCACATAAGCGTCTACACCGCTCTGGTAATCCCATCAGGGCATACAGCAGTTTTACCACATTGTCCTATCTGAAAAGATAAATGAACAGTCCTATGAAAGGTTCTACAGGAATATATATGCAAAGGCTGGGTTTAGTCAAAGAGGGTCCGTTGACGAGAGTTCCAATATACCGTCAGAGAGACAGTACGGAGGTTTTTACTCTTTTTGATATACCTTGGAAGGTACAATTTCAACGGTGACTTGTGCCCTGGCACAGCAAGACCTGAACAATGTCAGCGCCGCGTTTCAGACACAGTCGGAGGGAAAAATGCAAGAGTGCAATGCGGTGAACCAAACACAGTAAAAAGATGATTTTAAGGATGCTTCTTATGAGTCAAACCTCTGTATTATTTTGTTTTAAAAATAAAATCCCCAGCAGAGTCGCCAGATTGTGGATACCGGGATTCCACCTCTTCGTTTTGTTTTTGGAACTTGTTTGATTTTTGAATCAAGGAAAGAGAAAAAGTCTGTTGAAAACAGATACAGAGTCGCCACTTGGTCTTTAAGGAACCAAGAAACCTAATTTGACTCACTCAAACGGATAAAGGGCACCGGCTCTTCATAACCAAAGAACTTGGCTCGGGGTTTTGGTACGAGAGAGGAAGAGCCTTTGTCACGACTAAAACACCCTCAACTCGCCCCGTCTCTCGACGGGCCTCAATTAGCACCCAAATAATGATCTTATACTATGTATGGTTCGGCAATTAATACTATGATAGTATATTACATCACATAAGAATCTTGAAATTGAAAATCAAAAGATAAGATATCATTCATAAGATCTAAGTCAAATATCATACAATGTAAAGTGAAAATCACACAAATAAACCTAGGAAGAATCGTCTAATCATGTATCAAATAATCAAGACTTCCTAATCTAAAGGGGGCATGAATTGTTCTTGAAACAAATAAATCAAAGAAAACAAAGATGCTTAGCAAGCTAAAATGATGCATGTTATTCTTTGAGAAGAGAAGATCTCTCAACCCCGGGACGGATGAGAAAGGATGATTAGATCGAGGGGAGGCATGAACGTGTGATCATGATCATTCCTTATAACCTTCTTAGATTAGGAGTTACAAAAACCCCAAATCTTTGCATGGGTGCAATGTATGTATCTAAAATGTGCCAAGGTTGTAGTGTACTTTGTGTTCATGGATTCCTAGGATGACTTAAAAGTCTAAAATGTGCATGAATGGATGGATGAAATCAATATAGGATATGTACAAATGTAGTATGAACTACTTCCTAAGATATGAACTAATTTGGAAGGCACATAAGCATCAAATCAAAGAATGAAAGTTAAAATGTGCTTGCTGTGAATAGTGGACAGAACAGTAACATGATCTTGTAAAAATGAAAAAGAGGGGCTAGGAATGCTTTCAATGCATGATGTTTTATGGAGAAGTTCCTTATTGTGTCTAGAATACAACCCAAAAAGCCAATCTCTAATAACTATCACAGATTGAGAGAAATCAAATGAACAATAGAGGTCACTCAGAAACAGAGTCTGTACTGTCGACTGAAATGTTGAAAGATCTTAGAAAATGAAAACGAATGCTCTAGGGGCCCATTTTATACATAACGTTCCCTAAGACATTGAAGTTTAAGGGAAAAATAAGTTGGGACCACCCCTTTTGGAAAATATTTCTGAAAAAGAAGTTGGAAGTTAGTCAAGCTGCTGTGACAGCAGAGGCAGAATGTTTGGAAGGAATGTTTGGGTCCAAATGGACCATTTTCAAGTACTTCCAAGTCAAACCAAAAATCATGGGTGTTTTCCAATGAGTTAGGAAGACTTTCCAAGTGGCCTTGCATCTATATGTTGAGTATTGAGTTCTAGAGAAATCTATGAACTCAGCTCACTCACTGTTTTGACTCACTATTTTGAAGATTTTGGGAAAAATAAGGTTTTCTTTCTTGAAATCAAAATGAGAGGGATTGAGGGGGGTTTTGAAATAGAGGTTTTGAAAGTGTATTTTCAATACTCAATAAAGATTATAACCACTTAAAATGCCAACATTCAACTCATCATCAAGAACCTCCAAGATTGTTGGAGAAACTTATTTTTATTTTGAACATAACTTCAAGAATACCTTGGAGGTATTGAAGTTATGATCATTATCTATCAAACATGTTTTTGAGGTTAAGAGCTACTATCCATAAGGATTCACTCACCTCAAACTTCATGTCATCACTTAGATAATGATGAACTAGTAAGTAAATAAAGAAAATCAAAAAAGAAATGAGGTGAGAAGAGATGAACAATTTATAAACAAGCAAACAAATAGATAGCAATCAATGGATGATATTCATGATATATAGAACTTGTAGCATGGTGTTTTACTCATATGTAATGACATTGGACATGGAAGAATCTTCCACTCTCTTAAATGCTTACTATAATGGTGGTTGGGTGTATTGAATGTTGAAGTAAATGGGAGTAATGTAGTAAAAACAAAGTTTAGAACTCACTTTTGTTTTGAAAATCAAAGAAGAAAGCTTCTTTTCTCTCTATTCTCACCTTATCTCTACAACTTTCTCTCCCAAACATTCTCTAAACTTGCATTTGACTCCTCCAAAATGAAGAGCAATGGGGGGTTTAAATAGGCCAACTTGGGGTGGTTTTGGAATTTAGAAAGTATTCCCATTGACTCCAAACATCTGAAATCATAAAAACTATGTCGTTTTGGTTTTTAATTAATCAAAATGGGACCACAAAATAAATTACAAAAATACATTGTTCTGGAGGGGAGTGCCGCGACGGCACTGGGCCAGTGCCGCGGCGTCACTGCTCCTCCTTCGTCCAGATAATGCTGTTTAGGCCCCCAGAGGTTCCGGTATTCGCGAAAAGGCCCTATTTCGTCCAAAATTCATAGAAAATGTATACAAACTCCAAATTGAGGTTGTGATATACCGTTGGAAAGGTAATGTAGTCTACTTTACATAACAAATAGTTTGGGGATAGGTCACTTTGAAAAGTTTTGCGGTATTTGCGATAAAAGCTGATTTGATCGCCTTTTTCGCATTCGGAAATTCAAAATAAATTCGTTTTAAATCCAGGAATTATGTGCGATATACCGTCGGAAAGCTATTGACCTCTAGTATCCATGAAAAATATTTAGAAATTGTTCAGGTGCCCCGATTCCAAAGTCAAATCTTGGTCAAACTGGTCAAACCCGGGATTCCCGGGAAGTTCTGGGAACCTCCGGGAGCTCCCAGGAGCCGACGTTTTCGCTCGATTCTCTTTTAGAACTCATTTTAATACTTTTCTAATGATTCTGGTGAACTCGGATGATTTCGGTCAAACTTGGTCAAACTTGGTCAAACTCTGGTCAAACATGGTCAAACATTGGTCAAACTCTGGTCAAACATGGTCAAACTTTGGTCAAACCGGTCAACGGGGACTTTCGGGGAACTTCCGGGACTTCCGAGGGTCTTTGGGAGCTGACGATTTCTTCCGGTTTTACTTAAAAACTCATTTTATCATTTTTATTACGTCATAGAATGTTTTCAAAACTTTGGGAGCAATTCTGGGAGTCTTCGGGCTTTTAGGGGCATTTTGGTCAATCTGAGCATTCTGAGAGATAGAGCTGACTTCCAGGAGTCCTTTTTTACGATCATTGTGAACCACCAAGCTATGGGTCTCCTAAATCCGATAGCCGACAAAATGGGGTGTCTACAGATCCTATGATTTATATGGGGATTAAAGTGGATCATGATCATCTCTACATGTAGTTGGTTGAATTCAAGTCTTAACTCATGACTTGGGTCTCCCTATTAGGAATCTTATGGAATCCATACTATATTCCATGGAGATTTGAGTAAATTTAGGTCTCATTGAGTCTCCAAGGATCATCAATTTGAGAGGAGAATAGTATATCATAGTTCTAAATTCCTCAAGGATCATATGTTTGAGAGAGGATTTAGATGTAAGTTTTCATAGTTTGTTTGTTGGAATCTAGAGAACTTGAATATTCAAGAGTTCATAAGATTGAGTAAGACCTTAGGATTCTCTTGTTATGAGATCCATGATGGGAATCCATTAAGGCTAAACCTATGAATCTCTTCATGTTTCATTATTTACTCCAATGATCATAATCATACATGATCCAAGTTCTCTCTAGGATCATGAATCAAGCTTGATTTGAACTATGAACATTAATCTAACAAAGGTGCAGTGAATCCATAAACCAATTGTGATCAAAGATTTTCTATAAGATCATGGTTTATGGGAATTGGATGAGACCAATTGGAGGATGTTCATAGCCCATTTATGTACCTCTGCAATTTTTGTTTTGATGAAATTCCATGTCTAAGATCATTTGGTCTTATGATTTCAAAACATGCAACTCTCTGTCCAAAATTTCAAAACAGTAGGTCCCTTTTGAAATTAATAAATCAGAACCTTAATAGAGTTTCCCGGGTCTCTAATAATTTTTTTCTAAGTACCTTAATGTGTTAGGAAAATACCCTAAAAATATCTAAGTGTTTCTCATTTTTTTACTATTTTTAGAAAATCGTACAAGATCTCTGGACATAGAGTTGCAGATTCCTGAGTGATGTCTAGTGTTTTCAATATTCCCAGAGATCTAACCGTTCAAACCTCGATTTTCGTTTTTGGTTAGAAACTAGACCCACAGAGGCATATCATATCCAAATATCACTAAGATCCAACCGTTGGAAGTATGGGTTTTCTACCTTTTAAAATCTGGTCTGCTCTTTGTAATTTAGGAAAAACAATCACTATTTTTGTCTAATCTCATTGATTTTAACTCAAATGGTTCCCTAATGTCTTGGGACCCAAATCATGTTTTGAATAATGATAATTTAGCTTAAATACAGAGGCTAAGTGATCAAAATTAGTGAATAAATTCACATCTCATTCTTGTTCATGATCATTCATTCATCCATGTACATTGATGCTTATGATTAGGATTAGTTATTGGATAAAGTTGGACTTAGTTTAACCAAATTGAACATAACCATGGATTCATTATGATCATGTTGGGATTATAGCTCCCCTATATAGACATCACATTGGCTCTTAGATGAGACTTGTGCATCTATAGAGATGCTATGACTCCAACTAATCGAAAGGAATTCATAGTTTTATCAATTCTTCCTCTAATTAATAGATCTAAGCTAGAGATTTAGGATTGATTATTCAATGCCATATTATTGTGTGAAGCATGTGGACTTACCCGTGTTTTGTAGCGCTTTGGAGGTATGACTTCTCATCTCTTCTCTAGTTTATTTCATTTGTTGATTTTATTGATTTTCGACTCCATGCGCGACACCTTAGCTTAGGTCTTGCCTTATGTGTATATGTGATTAGGGACATTTTTCCTAGGATTTATATTCTTTGTATACATTGCACGTTTCCCATTTTGCAGCTGGATCCCGGGTAAGTTTTCTAGTTCCCTACTTGTACATCATTTTGCTTGCTATTTGAATTATGTGGCTTATGAATGATATTTTATCGTTAGCAATTTTGCACCCTTTTCAACATACTTGTGTAATGTATTATTTATATATATATATATATATTAGTTGAGGGCATGTTTAGATTAATAATTCGATTGAAAAGGATGATGAGTAGAGGCCTATCACGAGATAGGATGAAAGGGAGTGTTTTAGTTCGTCGGGCTCCTTCCCCTTTCATTCCATAATCCTCGGACCCAGATTATCTTTGGTTTCGCAAAAGATCGGTTTCCTTTTAAAATGGTTTCTTAATTTCCCTTTTAAAAATTAAGTGGCGACTCGTCTTTGTATTTGAAATTTGAAAAATGTTTTAAAAGTGGGCCCAAATGCCGGTATCCACATTACCACAAAAAGTTTTTGATCGTCTTCTATATAGTTTAGGTCTTACATGTAATGGGTTATGAGAATAAGTGGGAGCTTGTTGGGATTATGCTATCAAACCTAGTCTTTATGTATGAGACATTTGTTCATTTTATCATGTATGTGTCATGAGATGATTATTTGTAATTCTTAAATATCATAGTAAGTAATTCGTCTATGTACATATGAGCTATATGTGCAAGAGATACGAATTACTAGTCTTTGATATTCAAAATTGTCATAGTGGATGATAAGATTGGATATCTTATCAGGTATACACTGTAGTATGATTAACTACCATCATATGGAGTGATGAATCGTAATAACTAGAGTATGACTCTTAGTTAATATGCTAGTTCTTATAGTGCATTGACGGACCATGAGCTTCCCTATTGACATCTAAAACTGTTAATAATCGATAAGAACGCATAACTTGTATAAAGTACATGTTCTTACTTTTGAGACAATTATAGACACAGACTATAGATGTGATTGCTTTGACTTACCAATCAACGAGGCCTTCAAGATCAACACCTGGGTATCTTGGGTATGTCATACTCATAGGGTTGTGAATATATATTGTCAAGATAAAATCTAACCTCTAATAAAGAGTAAGTACTACCTTGAGAATGTCACAAAGTTGATTACTGAGAACTGCAGTCTTGTTGATAAATAGTTATCAACATGTTTGGTAATCATGAGAGGTGAATGATACTCAAGGAGTGGAAGATGTAATCATTATTCAGGTTGATAGTTACAGCTTATCCGACTACCTGAATATGATTATGAATGCTGATGATAAAGGGACATTAATACGCCATACAAGTCTAGTTATTGCTTTGGATATATTCTTTTGCACTTGAGTTCAGTTTTCGTTATATAGTGGAGTTAACATTAACTAATCAATTGGTTAATTAGCTGATTAAAAAGTTTGATCATAGTTATTAACAACTGATTTGAGCCAACAATGAAGAACCTAGACGGTCCCACTCTTAGCTCCGCAAGAATACTGGAAAAGGCAGCAAGAGAAGTTCGATCGATCGAACTAGTTTCGATCAATTGAACATAGGTGCTTTCGATCGATCGAAGATGCTTTGATCGATCGAATGTTCGATCGACCGAAAGTGTTTCAATCGATCGAAACTCTAAGGTCCGTTTGAAAACCTTTAAATAGGATAGCTACGTCCAAAATAAGTTTGAACGTCATTTTACTACCCCAGCTCTCCAGTAATCAGTTTAGGGTTTTCCTAGCCTACTATGTCCTCTCAGTTGGGTTCCTACATAACCCTAGCCTCTTCGGTAAGTATCTAGGAGACATCAGGGTGAAGATCACCTAGAAGAAGCTGTTGCATGCTAAAGGAAGAAGACAAAATTATAATTGGGTTCGAGACCAAAAGGTAATGATCTTGTCCCTATCATCCCTACGCATCTACGGAATTGATAAGTAGTAGATCTGGGCTACCAATAAAGTTTTTGAAACTGCTTTCCGCTACGCATAAGATTTAATTTTTCCTAAACTAAATCCTATAGTCAGTTGGGTCATTAGAAGTCCCGGTATCACTTTGGCCAGTAAGAGGAGTGACCTTGGTAGGAGAAAGGCTTTTGACGGAAGAACAAGAGAGCCTAGAAGTCTTTGTTGTGCCAAAATGATGGGTTGAACCTGAAGAGGCCTGAGAAGCACTTAGGGCTTGTTCATCATATAAATTCTTTTAGGCACGGGCTTTCACCCTGGCTTTCTTGGCTACCCTGGGAGTTTCTTGCTAGATGAAGTGCTCAGATTCCTTCTCTTCCAATTGGATGGGATGCTCAAGAGTAGTCTGTTCCAGAGGAGGCTTCTTGGTCATTGCTTTGTAGTCAGGGCATTTGGTATCCCAGGAGCTGCGTTTAATTAGAGTTGAAGAGGAAGTCTTTAGGGGAATGATTATTTTTTCAACCCCGACACCAACGAAAGGTTTGGATGGACCTAACCAAAAGAAGAAGAAGAAGAAGAAGAAGATGGTTAAGCATGGCCCAAAAAAAATAATTATTCAGTCCTAGCACTAAGTTACCTAGTAGATTTGGAGGAACTGGATGTGGAGACTAACTAGTTGACCTAGGATCTACCCAAGTAGCTTGATGACTGGATGTTATGATGCCACCAAATATGGGGCTTAGGGGGATACCAGACTGATAGCCAGCTATGGTAATTCCCACAGATGCGTCAGTCTGAACCACAGGCTCCACAATGCCAAATTCGGCCAAAGGTGGAAAAATCAGGTACTTACGAACCTAAAAGGTGAGAAGTGATAGGTACTCTGGATCAGACACGAGGCCATCATCCTTCTTGTGTTCAAGGATGAAGGACTGGTAACTCGTATTCTTCTCAAATCTTGATGTAATGGGAGGCCTAAGTTAAGTCTGCTTTGACAGAAGGGCGTTGATGGGATCACCATTTGGCCTTACCTTAGTGAGGGCAACCAAATCCAAAAAAGTAGGGGACATCATTTCACAAAGAAAGTGGAAGGAATTAGTAGATATTGACCAGAAGGCTAGAGCGGCAAAGAGAAGAGGAGTATTAATGGGAAAAGATATTGTGGTAAGTTGAATCAACTAGTGAATGTCCTATTTTTTTCCACTCGTCTAACTTATGGGGCGTAACTATGGCCAACCAACCCAACCATTGTGGCAGGGGTTTTATGGGCCAAAAGTGGATGTCGTTGCTCTGACTCCACCTATATAATGAAGGGTTTAGATGTTCAGACAGAAATAAGCCATTGTGGGGAAAGAGTTTAGAGACTCTGGGGAGAAAAATTCCTGGGCGATACTAGGGGCAAGGATCGGTAAACTAAAATTAGGGAAAGGGTTCATTCCCTCCAGGCTTACCCCTTCAAAGGCACTGTGGAATTGGCAAAGTGCTTCCTTAGCTCGTGATGGAGGATTAGTGGCGACCTCTTCTGTGCTGGGAGATTAGGTTGATTGCGGTAGATTTTCAGCCATGGTAGCAAGAGATTGAAAGTGCAGTGAAGGAAATGAAGATTCTTGAAACTGATAGTAGGTGGTATGACGTCGAGAGTGTTTAACAAGGGTTTAAATAGCAGTGTTGCAAAGAGAAAAGGAAAGGTCAAAGTTAGAATCAATTTGAAATTGAAATTCCCAAAAAAAAATAGGGTTGATGTTATGCAACAGTGCAAATCGAATTGATGAGGGTCAAGTCAGCAGCCTCCCCGAAGAAAGTGCATCTTTGCTCACAAGCTACCACTTCATCGCCTTTGAAGTTTGTGGTTAGGAGTATGGAGGATGAGAATAATTTCTTTAATGAAGTTAATCTATTGAGATTTGGTGGGCCAGTGTTCCATTTTGTAATATCCCTTCAAATGATAGTTGTTTGCACTTTTACTTGAATGGTATGTTGGGGGGTATTTTTTGTACCATAAAATAAAAATTAAAGTGGGCCCACAAAATCTAATTGGATATTTGTGAAAGCAGGCTGATGCAACATATAAAATGCTATGACCCAGTGCGTTTGCCATGTCAATGGCAGAACGGTTATTGACGGTTGTGTTGAATCAAAAAAGTGACACGTGTGGCATATGGATCGTGAGATGTGTGGTTATGATCAAAACCCACTATTCCCAAATCATAGAGATAGTGGGTGGTTTCCCAACTACTCAGGAGCGATTATGACCACTGTGATCTATTTAAAGAAACAGAGAAAAAGGAAGAAGGGATCCCTGATCAAGAACTCTAGCATTTTCATATTGTTATTGTACTTTTCCTGTATCTTTCAATTCCAGTTTCATTTCCTATTCTAGAAGTAGATTCGTAGTTAAATCCTAATTAGAAGGCGGGATTATCACTTTTGATTGAACTCAATTTGTAGGAGACTTAATGGAAATCGAGATCTATTATTTCTTTTTCTAGTCTTGGTGTTTCTCACATTTCAAATCTTTAATCTTTGGTTAAAGCAATTTGAACTTATTAAAAAAGATTACGTTCCTCTATCTCTTCACTTGTCTGATTCGTCAAATTATTTGTACTTCAAGAGGGCATTTGTCTTGCACGCTCGAGCTCTCGTATTCTACAAATTTGAAGCCATACATAAGTTAAAAATTTACCAGAAAGTTTTATAAGTTCACGTATTACAAATTTAATTTTTTCATGCATGTTTATTCCTTTGGCCTAATTACACTTTACACCCTTATACTATACCCGTGTTTTCAATTAGATACATATATATATATATATAAAATATTTTTTTGTTCAATTGAATCCTTGAATTTCAAAATTTTATTTAATTAGACACAAATTCTGACACTGTTGGCTTAAACTAATAGAAATTAATGTCACGTGAGTTACACATGTTAGGTTAAAAAAAATGAAGGAGATTGTGAATAGTGCAAAAAAACGTATTCAATCAAATCCAAAATCGCGTTCAAGTAGATTCCAAATCACATTCAATCAAATCCAAAACCGGATTCAATCATACCCAAAATTGCATCAGTTTTGAGCTATTCCCAATCTCTTTCGTTTGTCTTAACCTAATGTGTGATAGGTAAGCATTACATGCAACTCACGTGACAATTTTCATTAGTTTAAACTAACAGTGTCATAATTAATTTGAGTCTGATTGAATGAATTTTTGAAGTTCAAGAGTTCAATTGAGACCAAAAAAAATATTTTTCAATAAAAACACGGATATATATATATAGTATAAAGGTGTAAAGTGTAATTAGATCTTTTCCTTTTAATATATATGGAAGAGATGAAAAACAGAAAAGAAAAAGCATTTATTGAATTACGAGTTTCACAATCATAGTCCACTTGGATTCACTTGAACAAATTTGTTTGTTATTCTCACACCACCACTAACTATTAGTTTGGAATGTGGCCTCAGTGCATGTTATTAGATGCAAATACTTGAACATTTGGACTAATCAAGTAACAGAACAATTTTATCTTCTATGTTGCGCCAAGCTATTATCCTTTGTCCCTAATTGACAACTTGTGATGGTCCTACTTGATCATGAAAGTTCAAAAAGATCTTATAGAATTACTTGACAAAATCAGTTTTTATAATTTAATAATGAGATAAATTGTGAGTCACTCATAAAAACAAGAACAACTTTCGCCCATATTATTTTTTCGATTTAATGACAAAACTAAATTTCTTATCAAACATAAACCGTCACATCAAGTACACAGGGATATTCATGGAGAAACAAGTACCTAACTTAAACTATTAAAAAGGTCATATTTATTTTAACTGAATAAAGATTGATTACACGCCAAGGTCTAGAAGTTTAAGTTTTATCTTTTGGTTAACAGAAGTTGCAGTTTCGGATGCCGTTTATAATAGTTAGCATAAGAATCCAGCAGAGGATCCGATGTTATAAGCTAGACCTTTACCACATTACGCACATGGCCGACCCAAAGGGTGCAAAAGGGGCAACCGCTCCAGGCTACCAAAGTTTATAAATTTTGAGGACTTTTATGAAATTTTCAGAAGTATATTTATACTTTGAGAATTTTATTATTCTGCATTTAGACCTCTTCCAAGACCCAATTTAGTGTCATTAATTACATATATATTGATTTAGATATATATAACTCAAAAGCTAAGGCCCTTAGAATTTTTAAAATTACACTTTTAGTGTAAGAATTTTTTGAGTTTTAAAAATAGGCCCCTCTAGAATTTTGAAAGACACCATACAATGTTTAAGTTTCACAAATAGGCTCATATTATAAACAGACTCCAAAAAAATCGTCAATTATGTATAAGTAAATCCTTAAAAAATTGCCAATTATGTATAGGTAGACCCAAAAAAAAATCACCTCGGGAGCGTTACCCCCGAACCCCCGTATAATAGCCTCCCTTTTAATAGTTCGTCCCGGACCTCTAAATACTCGGGACCGACTTTGGTTACGCACCAAAATTATGTTGCTTTTCTGCTCCCATCTCTAAAATACACCTCTCTCTCTCTCTCTCTCTATATATATATATATAATATGGGCGTAAATATAATATAGGAATTGGTATTTACATCCGTCTATTTACTATGTACACCAAAATTCCTTAAAACTAATCACTATTCTTCTAAAAATTCTCACTTTTGTAAAGTTGAGCGGAGTATATAGCAAAACTAGCAGTGTATATAACAATTCCCTATAAATATACCTTTGAAGTTTGGTCTCAGTCTTATTTTAGTCCCCGTAGTTTCAATTGCATCAATTTGATTTCTAAAATTTTTAAACATAAGCAATATGGTCCAAATGTCTCATTCTGTCAGAAAATTTGACAGAACTCACTCACTGCTACGCTGATAAATGGGTGGGGAGATTGGTAGTGTTCCATTTTTGCCCTTCAAAAATATGACAGTGCATAGCATGCGAGTAAATTCTTTCAATTTTTCTCACAAAATATAACATATAGACCATATTGCTTTTATTTAAAAAAAAAAAAACTTTAAAAACCAAATTAATACAATTAAAATTATAAAGATTAAAATGAGACATAGACCAAATCAGCGTATAATATGTGTATAATATATATATATATATATATATAACACTTTATCCGGTATGGAACATCACTTGGTTAAAGACCCACACTCGTGGTTTGAGCTTCATTATGGTTTTATTTTCTTCTCTTAATTAACAGCCATAATTGGATGTTTGTTTTGTTTTCACCAATTGTGTCGTTTTCAATCCGAAATGATTAATGATCTAATCCATTTTTTGTATTAGGTAATCAAATCTAAAGGGAGAATAGTGTCATTTGTTTGACGTACTCTGTTTGATCAATACTTAATTGAAAATTTATGAATATATAAACATTAAAAATGAAAGTCGGTAGATCACATAAGATTGTTATGATTTCACAAGATTGGGTTGATGATACTTGAACATTGATTGGTTGAATGTCATGGGTTCATGGGTCCCACACAGCGTTATGTTTGGGTTCAAGATGATGACTTCAGCTCTTTAGCAAAAAAATAATAATATAAACAAAAGTAAATTTATGATGTTTGTTAAACTATATGGTACTCTTTCCCAGGCTCTCCAAATGAAACCAACCTCACTTGAAGCTTGTTACATCGGTGATTAAGCAATTTATCTGTTTTAATGCCATTAAAAAAAAAAACATAAAAGAAAAAAAAATATCATTTAATTAACTCTGACCTTTGTCAAATGGATAATGCTACTGAGTGGACGTTGTTTGGTAAGCTTAGACCTATGAATATTTGTCATGATCAGGCTTGAACTAATTATTTTTTAGCAATAATATTATTTTACGGACTATATATAATGCTACCCGATCTTATGACCTTTAACTCAATCTGCATTAATTCACTCGATCTGTACAAATTATTCTCTCAATATTAATATGAAAATACTTTTGCTCACCCAAAATTTGGTACACCAATGCTCACCCAAGCATCCCATTGGCCAATGCAGTGGGGCCTAGGATTAAACAAATGTTGTTTAATATTGTTTAATCCTGGGCCCCACTGCATTGGCCAATGGAATACTTGGGTGAGCATTGGTGTACCAAATTTTGGGTGAGCAAAAATGCTCTCTATTAATATAGCTAAATATTTTTGTTCAAATGTGCATTTGTTAATTGCCTGCATGCAAAATACCATAATAAAGTAAGAATATTAAGAAAGGCTATTTAATCAGCGATAGATAATTTGAAAGGAAAAAGCGGATCAAAACAAATTAGAAAAACGTGAGCTTAATTTTATCCTCTCCCTCTCTCTGTCACATCTGAATTTTGTTTTGGGTAGCCATTTCTTTTTACTTTCTTATTCATTGCCATGGATTACAAAGTTTGGACAAAGAAGCCTAGGAGTCCAGGAAGGGCAAATGGGTAACCAATTCCGTACGATTTTTGGAGTTAAGTTAGTTAACGTATTTGCTTATTCTGTCCCCACACTTCATAAATTAAAGCAAAATCTACATCATGCCGAGGCCCAAACTTGGCCGGCCTAATCTAGCACAAATTGACCAAAAAAAAAAAAATCTAGCACAAATTGAGGCGAAAGAACCAATTTGTCATTTTGTCAATTATTTATTCATATTTGTTGTTCGGATTTTTTTTTGTACACCACTGTTGTTTATAAGGGTTGAGTTTTACTTTTAGGGTAATACTTCACACTTAATTTTTTGTCTAATTTTTTGTTCATAATCTACAAAAATATTATGTCTATCCATCTCTTGTGTCATCCGTGATATCTATGTACCCTACACTGACACATTAGAAAGATAGACACACTTTTGTGAGTTATGAACAAAAAATTGTGTGTAATTTAACCCATGCTTTTATTTGTGAAGTTTGACTAATGATAAAACAATTTGAGTTGGACTGAATTAAGATGGTGATAATAAAAGATGATGTGACAAATATATTTTTTTGAACAAGTGTGGCAAATATTTAAAGTGTATTGAATTACAATTTGGCCAACTTTTATACCCTAATTTAGTTTTTTCAAAATTTGGGAGGATTTAATTACACATGCTCCATCTGTTTCTAAAATAAGTGTTCACAATTCTTTTTTTGGATCTTCCAAAATAAGTGTGTACTTTGAAAATCAAACACAAATTTTGTGTCATGTAACACCCTGACAATAAAAGATAAGCATCATTTCCTAGGAGATTGGTGTGTCCCAATCTTCTTTACTCAAAAGGGATAATACTTAGGATACACCCCAAAGATACAACTTTTGGGACATAACTCAAGAGATGTGTCTATCTCTCTCTTGTGACACACCTAAAGACGCAATGTTTGGGACGCAATAGAGAGATAGACACATCTCTTTGGTTGTGTCCCAAAAGTTGTGTATTTGGGTGTGTCCCAATCTTTATTCAAAGATAAACGAGTAAGAAAGTCAATGCCACATCAAGAGTAAAATGGGAAAGTAAATAAATGAAGGACAAAAGAAAGAAATATAATACACATTTCTTAAATATTGCATAAATTAATAGTGAACACTTATTTTAAAACGGTGAGAATATCATATATACAGTCAGGCTATAAAGAGGGCGCCCTTTTTTTATTAAAGAGCGGACCTCTTTTTTGGCCGTGTAAAAAGTGAGAATTTCTCACATCTTAAATTATGTGAGAAATTTTCATTTTTTTGTGAAAAATTCTCACTTTTTACACGGCCAAAAAAAGGTCCATTTTTTTAATAAAAAAAGGACGCCCTCTTTATAGAATCTCTGATCATATATATATATATAAATTAAATTTGTTAGATGAAAAAAGTTTATGTTAAAATTTTTTGGGACCTATGCCCACCCTCAAAACGCCGCCCTTTAACATATTATAATGTTAATAAACATCAACCGACAACTTTCATTGCACTCCTAAGCCATCATCTTAAATGCTGTAGACTTAATTGTTTGGAAAATTATATTGATATTCAACAAACAGATTTTTTTGAATATAGTTGATGTAAAACAGAAGCAGTATAAAAATTAATCTATTAATTAAAATTGAAACTGCCAAAAGAAATAAGAATTGCGATAACTAAAAAAAAAAAAGCAGAAACTGAAAACAAAATATCAAACTAAGACCTGTGATATATACACAGTTTCCTTAAACAAGATTCGCCGCCTCACCAGAATTGCTTGAGGATATCTCGGAGTCTGTCTCCCAGGATACAGCGACAATTAGCAGTCGACAAGCACGATGTTCGACTGCTCTAGCGAACTAACTATGTCTGTAACTTCTCTCCCTGGAAAAATAAGAACTGGAAGAAGGAATTGAAGAATAGTCTGGAAAAAATTGTCTCTAGACTGAGGGAGAGATAGAGGATTTATAAGTTGAATATTTATTAGTGAAATAAATCACAGTCCCTTCAATTTCCGTAACTATTCTCTGTTTAATTTTTGCAATAGTTTAGAAATCCCAAAAGACTTTGGTGTATATTTATGTAGTGCAAAGCATGTGCAGAAATTCCAAGAATCACTCAATTCTGTATATACAAAAATTGAAAACTGAAAATTGAGGGGTTCAAAAAGAAATACTGCGTAGGCCGCACCCACACCCACGACCACGACCCGACCTGACTCAGCTCGGCCGGACGTACAGCGGCGACGGCGCGGGCGGGCGTGTGTGTGGAGTAAACCCAATGGGTCTTAGGTCCTTCCCATTCCACAAAAGTGGGTACCCCATGGAGCCCAAACCCATAGCTTGGAGTAGCTTTATAAATGCACTTGAAACTCCTTCTAATTTTCCTATGTGGGACAAGGCATGTTGTGAACCTTTTCTATTTCAATAACTCCTTGTAAGGGCAACCTTTGAGCATTAATTTCTTATTCACCCAACAATGTTTTTGTACATATGAATATTCAAACTTCATCTCCTCATGGAAAAGAACAAAAAATCACAACGATCCTAATCAAACTCTTAGTGGGTCCCACTTCTATTAGGCCTTAAACATGGCTAAAATCACATATTTATCCAACAATCCCCCACATGAATGGAATTAATCGAAACGATGTGAGACAATGTAGACTCGATAAGAGACAGCCCAATGGATCACTCCGGCAACAGGACAGGTAGCTTTTGACTTTGAACATTTCCTTGTTATCATCTATCAGATTTACTGGCTGGACTAGTGAACGTATAGTCTTGAACTGATTGTCGTTAGTGTAAACAACCGACAGATCTCACACAGGAGTCTTCTAAACCATAGTTTTAGTTCTTACAATTGTGTTCATTTTGGCCTTGAACACTTGCCTAGTTCAGTGAATGTTTATCAAAGAATTTTTCTCAAATTCTTGTAGAACCGGCCCCACTTCTCATTCACATAGGTGACTTGTTTAGAGTACTCTTCTATACTCTGCTTGGCAATGCTAACACACATAGTCATTAAAAGCTAAGCGTATCCTCAAACCATGCAGGTATCAATATTGTATCATATAAATGTGCAAGAGAGCAATTCTCCTTAGTGATTCTCCTAAGGTACATGAAATTAGGTTGTTCCTTTGAACCTAGATCTTGGGATCTCCAGTCAACTATGTTGGATTTTCATTCTAGTACCTTGTATTGTCATAGGCTTTAGTCCCATATCTTTAGATGATTTATTAACTGACTCTCGATTTAATCCTTTGGTTAGCGGATCTATAATATTGTCATTTGACTTTACATAGTCAATCGTGACAACCCCACTTGAGAGTAGCTATTTTATGGTATTGTGTCTTTGACAAATATGTGTTGACTTACCATTATACGTATTACTTTGTGCCTTTCCAATAACAGACTAGCTATCGCAGCGTATGCAAATTGCTGGCATTGGTTTTGACCATCTTGGGATATCTTCTACAAAATGGCCACTCAGCTTTTTCTGCTGCCTTGTCTAGCACAATGAATTCTGACTCCATTGTGGATCTAGCTATACAAGTTTGTTTTGAAGACTTCCATGAAATAGCTGCACTACCACGTGTAAAAACATATCCACTTTTAGACTTTAAATCTTTCACATCTGATATTCAGTTTGCATCACTGCATCCTTCCAATATAGTTAGATATCTCATAAAGTGCAACCCATGATCATGAGTGTAACATATGTACCAGATTACTCTCATTACCCCTTTCCAGTGTTCATTTCCTGAATTACTAGTGTATCTACTCAGTTTACTAACTGGATAAGCAATGTCTGGCCTTGTACAACTCATCAAGTACATCAAGCGTCCTATCACTCGAGAATATTCTAATTGAGAAACACTATCATCGGTATTCTTAGATAGGTGTAGACTTAAGTCCACAGGTGTCCTGGATACACTCGTACCAGACTTATTGAGTTTTTCTAAAATCTTGTCTACATAATGCGACTGTGACAAAACAAGGCCATTTGTATTTCTAAAGATCTTGATGCCCAATATAACATTAACAAGTCCCGTATCTTTCATGTCAAATTTAGAATTCAATAATTTCTTAGTTGAGGTAATAATTTTATCATTACTTCCCACAATGAGCATGTCATCAGCATATAAACACAAGATGACATAGCCATCACTCGTGTCTTTGACATAAATGCATTTATCGCATTCCTTGATCTCAATTCCACTAGAAATCATAGCTTTGTCAAATTTCTCATGCCATTATTTAGGAGCTTGCTTCAAGCCATACAATGACAAGCTTGCATACTTTCTTTTCTTACCCTGGAGCAGAAAACCTTTCGGTTTCTTCCATGTAGATTTCTTCATTCAAATCTTCATTAAGAAATGCAGTCTTAACATCCATTTGGTACATTTTAGGATTTCGCAGAGCTACGATTGTAATAATAATTCGAATGGATGTTATTCTCGTAACAGGTGAATACGTATCAAAGTAGTCTAGACCCTCCTTTTGCCTATACCCTTTAATCACAAGCCTTGCCTTATAATTATCAATAGTGCCATCCATTTCCATTTTCCTCTTGAAAATCCATTTGCACCCTAAAGGCTTACATCCAGGAGGCAGATCAACTAGTTCCTAAGTATAGTTTTGTAAGATGAAATCAATTTCACTCTTGATTGCTTCTTTCCATAATGGACCCTCTAGTGATCTTATAACTTCATCATAGCTTTGGGGCTCTCTTTCTAACAGATAGGTTAGAAAGTCTGGACCAAAGGATTTTGATTTTCTAACCATTTTTCCACGTCTAGGCGCTCAACATCAACATTCTGTTCTTAGGTTTTACTACTTTTCCCAACAGTCTCAAATGTGCATTTTTTATAACTATATTCCTCTTTATAAAGAAATATATTCTCAAAGAACAACGCATTTCTAGACTCCATGATCGTGTTCTTGTGAATATCTGGGTTTTCAGATTTGTGTACAAGAAACCGATACGCACTGCTATTATGTTCATATCCAATAAATAAACAATCAATAGTTTTTGGACCTATCCTTTTCTTCATAGGAGTAGGTACAAGAATCTTTGCAAGACACCCCCACATTCATAAGAACTTATAGAAAGGTTTTCGACCATTCCACTGTTCATACAGGGTTTGCTAAAGTTTCTTTCGAGGTACCTTATTTAAAATATAATTTGCAGAGAGAACTGTCTACCCCGGTCCACAAGTTCTGTGCCAATCCAGAACTTATTAACATAGCATTCATCATTTCATGTATGTATGATTTTTCCTTTTAGCAACTCCATTTGATGGAGGCGAGTAAGGTGCGGTGGTTTGGTGAATAATTTCGTGATGTGCACAATAAACACCATACGATGCTACATATTCACCACCCCTATCACTCCTTAACACCTTAATCTTTTTGCTTAGTTGATTTTCAACCTCTGTCTTGTATAGAATGAAATTATCCAAAGCTTCATCCTTACTTTTTAACAAACACACATAACAATATTTAGTGCAATCATCAACAAAAGTAATAAAATACTTTTTACCACCTCTTGATTAAACCATTTTTAAGTCACATACATCAGTGTGGTTAATTCCAATGGTTCGGTGCTTCTTTCTATAGATTGAAATGAAGTCTTATTAACTTTACTTCAGCACAAGTTTCACATTTATAACTTGTATCATATGAAAGTTGGGTATCTGGTGTAATTTGATTAATCTTCGCAAAGAATTAAAATTAAAATGTCCTAATATACTATGCCATAAATTGGAAGACTCAAGCAAGTAGGCAGAAGAGGTACTCATTTTATTGATATTGTTATTCGGTACAATGGTCATTATATTAAGCTTAAACAGCCCATCGCTCATGTACCCCTTCCCCATACACATCCCAACTTTAGTTAGCACCACCTTGTCTGACTCAAATTAAAAACATTCGGAAGCCATACTTGCTCAGAAGAGAACCAGACACTAGGTTCTTGCGAATTTTCGGAACATATAGGACATTGTTCAAAGTTAGCTCTTTCCTTGAAGTCATCTTCAGAATTATCTTTCCTTGACCTTCCACATCAGAAGAGGCTAAGTTGCCCATGAACATTTTCTCACCATTGTTCACTGGCTCAAAGGAAGTGAACATTGCTTCGTCAGAGCATATGTGGCAAGTGGTACCAGTGTCTATCCACCATTCCTTTGGGTTTGAACCCACCAAGTTCACTTCATAGACCACAATTGACAAATTAGTTTCAGAAACATCCCTTGAGATATAGTCTAATTTTTCCATGTTAGCCTCTTGATCTTGAATTTCTTTTATGGTACCCAATACTTTGAAGCACGATGTCTAGTCTTACCACAGTTGTAGCATTTCCCTTGAAATTGAAACTTAGGTTTCTTGAAGATAATAGGTTTTGGCCCCATTTTGGACCCTTTGCCAGAAGAAGATTTTTTCTTCACATTTGAACTTTGACAATGCTCAACCACATTAGCCTTGGCCACGATATTATTTCCCACTTTCCTGTCAGCCCCTTTGTTATCTTCCTCAATTCGAAGTCTAACAATCAGATCTTCAATTTTCATCTCCTTTCGCTTGTGATTTAGGTAGTTCTTGAAGTCCTTCCAAGCACGGGGTAATTTTTCAATAATGGCGGCAACCTGAAAGATTTCACTCAAGGTCATCCCTTCAGCATGGATTTCATGCAAGATCACTTGTAGCCTTTGAACTTGACTGATTACAGTCTTTGAGTCCACCATTTTATAGTCGAGGAATCTGCCCATTACAAACTTTTTTGACTCGGCATCCTCAGTTTTGTATTTTCTGTCTAAGGACTCCCATAGTTCCTTAGCAGTGGTCTTAACACTATACACATTATAGAGTGTATCGTGCAAGCCATTCAACACAGAGTTTCGGCACAGGAAGTCTGAGTGCTTCCAAGCATCAATGGCTAACACAACCTCCCGATCTTGTTCGTTCTCATTTGGAACAGGAGCATCTTCCTTCAAGAACCTCGCAAGGTTCAAAGTGGTAAGATAAAATAGCATCTTTTGCTTCCATCTTTTGAAATCCACTCCATTGAATTTTTCGGGTTTCTCCCCGTGGTTCACAGGAACCATTTGGATTAAAGGAACCTTCACAGGGATTGAACCAATCACCATGGTGTTAGTACCAGTAGCATCGTCGGTCACAGCAAGTAGGGTTCACAGTCTCATTCCCAGTAGATGCCATTTTTGAAAATATTATCAAAGTAAAAATTAAATCCAAAATAAGAAAAGGATTGAATCTTTTCCTTATGATTATTTTCAGAATTGAATCTGAAAATAAACTCTATTAAATTTTTTTCGTTTTTCCTTTGAAACAAAATTGCTTATGTTTGACAGTTTTAAATTTTTTTTTTAAGAATCTGTTTTTAGATTCTTAGGAAAAATTGTATTCATATTCAACAAACAAGTCCTTTGAATACAGTTGATGTAAAACAGAAGCAGTACAAAAATTAATCTGATAATAAAAATTGAAACTGCCAAAAGAAATAAGAACTATAGTAACTAAAAGAAAGTAGAAACTGGAAACAAAATATCAAACCGAGGCCTGTGATATATACACAGTTTTCTTAAAACAAATTCCTAGTTGGGCCCCTAAACGGTTTACCTGTTGATGTGGAAAACATAAGCACTTCAAGTTAGATTTTATTTCAAATTCGCAATTGACACACAAACAGGTAAATCATTTAGGTGTCCCAAAGTGGTATACCTAGCATTTTACTTTGTTTAAACATTTGGAAAGCCTAGAATTATTCAAAAACGTGTGGAACTATTCGCCAATAATCATTTATAAGTATCTAAAAATAGGTCTTGATAGGCACAAAAATATCAGGTCAAAGTCAGGCCTTGCTACCTCAGCAAAGAGAAGCCAAGTCATTGAATTTGGATTGACTACACAGCGATCCTAGGCTGTTACCCAAAACCGCCCAATTTGGTCGTAAGTTCGGTCGTTCTTTCCAGATGGGCCCCACGGTGGGCGTGCCCCCAGTAGGCGTGATTACTTGGTCAGCAAGCCTCCAGGCAGTTTTCTATCCCAAATAGAAGATTAAATGGAAGGAGCAGGCAGTTTCCTAAACCACTTAGGAAACATCCCTAAATTAATGTAAATCAGGCTGTAAATAGATTGGGCTTCCTAATGTATAAACTTACCTTGTATGGGCGGTCTCTTGCACCTATAAAAGAGGCCACCCGCCCCTATTGAAGAATAGCATATAATTCTCATTCATATGCATACACCTGGCCGGTTTTACTGGTAGTGCCGCCCAACTGTTGGCTCACCAGGCCCGCCGGTGATCTGATAGTGAAGCGCACTGACTCAACCGTGGATGTAGGTAACTTCATTAACGGGATCGAACCACATACAAGCTCTTGTGTCCCAATATCTCTCTTTGAATCTCTCTTACCAATTTTCGACATCATCAGTTTGGCACCGTATGTGGGAAACGATAAGTTTTTCACCTACAAATTTCTTGACTGATCAACATGCCACCAAAGGTGGGTAAGAAAAATACTACTCCGGTCGGTCAGGAGAACTTGCAGCTGAGCAGCATGCCGCCTCCATGACCTCCGAGCAAATGATGGCGGCGCTCGCACAACTTCTGGAAGGCCAACGGCAAACCAACATCAGATCGAAGCGATGTTGGCCTTACAGGAGAAGCATCCTTAATCCGAGAACCAGACCAGGAAGAGCGCCCCTGACCAGGAGCCCGCACGAGTCTGAAACCGTACCCTCACTGCACCGGTATCCCCGTCGAATTGGGAACACGTCCAGGATGGTGACCGTAGCAGAGCGCCCAGGTGCGCCAGGCGGCAAGCTCGGACCAATCCTCGCCAGGTGGAAGATGCTAGAGATATCATTAATAGACGACGCGCCATCAGGAGGGAGGAATCAGGACCAAAGCCCCGGGAATCAGCCAAAGACCCTTCGGCCCAAAGCTGGGGAGATCTTAGACATACGATTACCCAAAGTCAGAGCCCAGTTCTTTCCCTGAGGACGACGCACTTCGAGGAGGAAGCATCATCATCAGACCCGACGTACTGCTCGGATATGAAAAGGACAAACGGGCGAGGTGTAAAGGCCCAGATCGAGGAATTACAACAGCAAATCAAAATACTGAGCCGCAAGCAGCTCCACGATCATACCAATATAGAGACCGAGTCGCCCTACACCGCTCGAATCACCGCATTCCCCATCCTGCAAAAATTCAAACTGCCACATCTCAACTCTTATGACGGTTCAGGGAGTCCAGTGGATCATGTCCGCACTTACAAGGCTCAGATGGCGCTAGTCACCACGGCTGACGAGTTATTGTGCCTGGCCTTCCCTAGTACCCTTAAAGGCCCAACCGTGCAGTGGTTCCATGCCCTGAAACCCCGAACGGTTGATGACTTTAAGACATTGAGCAAGCTCTTCATCAGCCAGTTTGTGGGGGTGCTCGACTTGATACTCAGCTACTTACCGTCAAGCAGCGAAAGGTAGAGTATCTGAAGGAGTACATGGACCGTTTCAATCAACAGAGGCTCCAGATTCATAACCTGAGCGAAACGGCCGCAATCATGGCTTTTTGCTCGTGGGTTCAACACACTAAAGTTATAACGTCGTTCCATCGTGACCGACCGGCAACCCTGGTGGAACTCTCAGAAAGGGTTGGGAAGTACATCGATACAGAGGAGTTTATGAAGTCCAAACGCGCCAGCTTCATGAGGGAAGAATCCCCGAAAGCTAAACGGAAACGGGAGGGCTCCAAGAAGGGTTCGGGAAAGAAGCCCAGACAAGATCAGCAGAGAGGCATTCGGGATCAAGCCTCGACCACCTTCACCCCACTTTCTCAGCCAATCCATAAAGTTATAGCCACTGCAGAGATCCAGAGGCTACTCCAGGAGCCCATCAAGTTTAAAAGCCCGCCCGGTAAGAGGAGTCGGGATAGGTTCTGCTGCTTCCACAAAGACCATGGGCATGACACAGAGGATTGCTTTAAGCTTAAGATTTCCATTGAGAAGCTGATCGAGCAGGGCCACCTAGTTGAATTTGTGGCAGCAGACAGACAACCTCAGCAAGAAACCCAGGCTCCTGAGTAATCGTGATCCCTCGGGAAAATTAATGTAATCTCTGGAGGCTCTTCGGGCAGAGGGGATTCATAGTCGGCCAGGAAGAGGTATGCCCGGGCATCTCGATTGGATGTCTGGCATGTCCAATCCACCCGCTCTTCCCCAACCGACGTGTTGACGTTCTCATCCAAGGACATGCTAGACCTGCACTACCCCCATTATGATCTGTTGGTGGTGACGCTCTTCGTAGCAAACTACGTGGTTAAAAAGGTGTTGGTGGACACGGGCAGCTCCTCCGACTTCATGTTTTTCTCAACATTCGATTAGCTCGGGATATCCAGGGATTGGCTCCAACCAGTGGCCACTCCCCTGGTAGGGATTAACGAGTCCAGCACCCAATCGCTCGGTACCATCGAGCTCCCGGTTCTCATGGGAGCCTCAGCAGGCATCTTTATTGGCGAGCTTTGTGGTTGTGGAAGCCCCATCTGTGTACAATGTCATCCTTGGGAGGCCTACCCTTAATAAGGCTAGGGCAGTCATATCAACGTACAGCCTGGTGGTTAAATTCCCAACCCCCCCGGGGCTCGGGAGCCTACGTGGAGACCAACCCATTGCCCGGAGTTACTATATCATCTCTCTGTGCCGGGAGGCCATCGTTGAAACATTGAATGTCCAAGAGATGGACTCGAGGGATTAGAATGACAAAGTGGGACTGATTGGGGATCTGGAACAAGTGGTGCTGGACCCACAACTCCCTAACCGAATGGTCACTATCGGTACCCTGTTAGAGCCCTGCCTTAGGGAAAAGCTAATTCAGATCCTGGGATAGAGTTAAGATGTGTTTGCTTGGTGTCATGAAGACATGCTCGGGATTGACCCCCGGGTAATGTCTCACAGACTCAATGTCAACCCAGATTCCCATCCTGTGAAATAGAAGAGATGGGGTATGGCCCCCGAGAGGCAGAAGGCAATGCGAGAGGAGGTCGATAAACTCCTCAAAGCAAAATCTATCTGAGAGGTCCACTATCCCGACTGGTTAGAAAACATAGTACTGGTCAAGAAAAGCAACGGAAAGTGGAAGATGTGTGTGGACTTCACTGATCTGAACAAAGCCTGCCCCAAGGAATGCTATCCGCTGCCTAGGATAGATCTCCTTGTGGACTCCACAGCCGATCATTCGCTCCTCTCGTTCATGGACGCTTACTCTGGGTACAATCAATTAGCATGTACCCCGGGGACGAAGATAAAACCTCGTTCATCACGGATCAGGGGACCTACTTCTATAAAGTCATGCCGTTCGGCCTCAAAAATGCCGAGGCAACCTATCAGCACATGGTCAATCACATGTTTAAGGACTTGATCGGGAAATCCATGGAGGTCTACGTTGATGATCTGCTGGTTAAAAGCCGGGACGAGTCTGACCATCTTGAGCATTTAGCCGAGGCCTTTAGCATTTTCAGAAAGTTCGGGATGAGGTTGAACCCGGCCACATTTGGCATCTCGTCTGGGAAGTTTCTTGGGCACCTTGTCAGCAGGCGGGGGATTGAGGCGAACCCCGAAAAAATTCAAGCCATCATAAACATGCGGTCACCCAGGTCGACCAAAGAGGTATAGAGTTTGGCCGGGCGGGTGTCCGCACTAAACAGATTCGTGTCCCGAGCTACCAACCGGTGTCTGCCATTCGTCAAGATCCTTCGTAAAGCTTTTCAATGGTCAAAAGAGTGCGAGGATGCATTCCAGGAACTTTAGAAGTACTTTCCATCGTCCCCTCTACTCTCAACACCCGCGCCAGGCGAGGAATTATTCTTATACCTGGCATATTCATCCTCGGCGGTCAGATCGACACTCATTTGAGAAAAGCACGGGATACAATTCCCGGTCTATTACACAAGCTGAGCACTTCAAGGCACATAAAGTAGATACTCCCACATTAAAAAGCTCGCCCTCGCCCTCATCACTTCAGCTCGGAGACTTCGCTCGTATTTCAACGCCCATATTATCGTGGTCCTTACGGATCAGCCCCTTCAAAAGATCTTGAGTAAGCTTGAAATGTCCAGAAGGCTCGTCAAATAGGCCTTGGAGTTAGCGGAATTTGAAGTGCTCTATAGACCCCGCACAACAATCAAGGGACAAACAATGGCAGACTTCACTGTTGAATTCACATACCAAGAAGACCTAGTTGAAGATCCCGCCCCACCGACCTTACCGCCCGGCCTACAGTCAGATATCCCGACCTGGGTACTTTACGTGGATGGTTCTTCCAACAAACAGGGCAGCAGAGCAGGGATCATCTTTACCACGCCCAATGGAATCCAGCTCGAGTATGCGCTCAAGTTCGGATTCAAAGCCTCCAATAATGAGGCCGAGTACAAAGCCTTGTTGGTCAGGTTACGAATGGCAACCTCAATGGGCGCACTGCAAATTCAAGGGTACAGCGACTCTCACCTCGTGATAAATCAAGTCAATCAAGAGTATGAGGCTCGAGAGCATAACATGGTAGCTTATCTAGCCCTTGTCTGAGCAGTTTTAAAGAAATTTCTGGGGTTCTCTGTCACGCAGATACCTAGGGAGCAAAACACTAGGGTCGACTGGCTAGCCCGCCTTGCCTCATCTTCTGAGTCAGACTTGCCCGGGATAAGGATAGAGTACCTACCTGAGCCAAGTGTGATCAACTCGGAATGCATGGAGGTTGAACCGGCCACCCTAGAATCCAGCTGGATAGACCCAATCATGGCATTCTAGGTAACATGCGCGTTACCAGAGGGAAAGGAAGAAGCCCATCGGGTTAAATACCGAGCGACAAGGTACCACATCATTGATGGAATCCTCTACAAAAGGGGATTTTCTATACCGTACCTCTGTTGTATCCACCCTGAACAGGTCCAAGCAATACTGTATGAAATCCATGAAGGGGTGTGCGGGAACCATATCGGAAGCCAGGCACTCTCGCACAAAGCCCTGCTGCAAGATTACTATTGGCCGACCATGGCCAAAGACTCTCAAGAATACGTCAAGAGGTGTGATACGTGCCAAAGATTTTCTCCCATGATCAACCGTCCGGGAGAACTTCAGATGCCAATCCTTAGCCCTTGGGCATTTGTTCAGTGGGGTATTGACATTATCGGCCCTCTCCCAATCGAAAAAGGATAAGTCAAGTTCGCCGTCATAGCCATGGACTACTTCACTGAGTGGGCGGAGACCGAGCCCTTGGCAATAATTACCGAGAAGAAAATGGAAGGCATCGTGGAGAGGAACATCCTCAGCAGGTTCGGCGTCCCCCGAGTTCTGGTTAGTGACAACGGTAGGCAATTTCACACCCCAGTATTCAGGAAGTTTTGCTCGGGCTATAGGATATCCAATCACTATTCATCCCCCGAGCACCCCCAGGCCAATGGCCAAACCGAGGTTACCAACTGGACTATTCTTCAGTCAATTAAAACAAGGCTTAAAGATGCCAAAGGATTATGGGCAAAGGAACTACCGACCCTCTTGTGAGCCTATCGCACAACTTCACGAGCGACAATAGGCGAAACACTATTCTCACTCAACTATGGCTTCTTGGCGGTGGTCCCCATAGAGCTCGGGCTGCCTTCTTGCCGGGTGGTAAACTTCAGTGATCAGAGCATCGAAGAGGCCCTCAGAACCGAACTTGACTTGGTAGAAGAAAAAAGAGATCGGACCTATCTAAAGGTGGTAGCGTACAAACAAAGAGTCTCTCGGTACTATAATAGCAGGGTCAAGCACCAGGGTTTCTAAGTGGGAGACCTCGTCCTGAAGGCGGAAAATCAGTCTACCAAAGTCCCGAGCCACAGGAAGCTGGGGCCAAACTGGGAAGGACCGTATATGGTCACCTGGATCGACCGACTGGGCACCTACTGGTTACAAACTTTGGACGGGCATGAGCTCTCTCGTCCATGGAACATACAATACCTCTGTAAATACTTTCAGTAGTGCTCGGGGACGAGCAGGTTAGTACTGGCTGGGATTTTTTGTAGCTCTACTTGAGCAATCACTATAAATTTTTAAATAAAATAAAGGTTTTCTATTTTACTTCGTGAAAATATTCCTAATAGTGTTCCATGCAAAATTGAAAGACCTTGAGTCTAATCCTGAAGCCCCTCCAAAGACCTCGGGATCATACCCGAGGCATAAAAGACCTTGGCTCAAAACCAAGGCACAAAAAGACCTCGGGTTTAACCCCGAGGCACATGAAGCTTTACTTAGGCACAACCGACGATGTGGGCAAACCCCCTAGGTAGCTGATGATGGCAAGTTTCAAAGGACCCTGCAACCACCCATGTTCCAGGTCGGCTTCTTACGGTCGGTATTCCACAGACACCCTCTTGGCAAAAAGCTTGGGGGGCAGGGGGATACTAGACCAAAACAAGAAATCGTATAAAGCTTTGCTTAGGCCCAACCGACAATGGGGGCAAACCTCCTAGGTAGCTGATGATGGCAAGTTTCAAAGGACCCTACAACCACCCATGTTCCAAGTCGGTTTCCTACAGTCATCCATTCTATACACCTGCCTTAGCAAAAGCTTGGGGGCAGGGTAGACTAGATAGGAAATCACATAGTTTGGGTAGCAAACAGGTACAACCTGTAATTTACCCGAACGGGACCCCCATATCAGGTCCCTAAAAGACCAAGTGTTCTCTGCCGGTCACAGTCCTAACTTTTGCTAAGGCAAGTTTCCTACGGGATTTACAACCGATCGGTCACAGGCAATCACAAACAGGCATTCAAGTGCAGAAATAAAGTGCAAAAATAGTTGATGGAAAGATTGGTCTCAAGGACCTTTTTATTAATTAAGATAAACAAAGCACTTTGTACAACCTTTGGGGCAGTTGTAGTAGCCACCCAAAAAAAACAAAAACTACACCACAAAACGAAAATAGGTCGGGGACCTTAGTCGTCCACCTCAACCATATCTTTGGTCTCCCCAGCTTCTTCTTCTTCTGGGGCAACTCCATCCCCAGTTCCCGAGCCCCCTCTTGGGGCAGGCTCAGTAGCTCTAGCAGCAGTAACAGGAACGCGGGACCGACGTCCCAGTAGTCAGAATCAATCCCCTTGTAGGACGAGATGTCCCACTCGGGGTAATCCCGGGTAACCCGCCGTTTCAAATCCTCGTAGCCCAGGAAGAATCCAACATCAAACGCCTCTTCTGTGGCCCCGACGGCCGTCACCTCAGCTGCGGCCTTTGTTCGGGCCTCAGTCGCAGCTATAAGGGCTCGGGAAGCTTCTAAATCGGCCTGAGCAGCCGCCAGTTCCGCCTGGGCTACACCCAAGCTCAAGGCCAAGGCCTTGGTATTGTCCTTCTCGATGGCCAGTGTAGTCTTCCCGGCCTCCGATTCCGCCCGCTCCTTTGACAAGGCAGCTTCGGCAGTGCTGGCCCTCCCGGCCAAAGAAGACACGAGAGACTCAGACCCGTGCCATCTAGCCAACCTGCGATGAAAGAAAGGCGACTGGTCAGTCAACAAGGCAAATAAAAAGAAAAAGGGAAAGAAAAGCAAACGTACGGGAGGTGAAGAAGCTCACCAGATGAGAAAGGCTGTAAACCCAGCCCTGAAAGTCTTCGGGAGACAGGCCTGCGCATGTCTCCACCTGACTAGGGATTAGGGCAGACTTCACCCTCTCCCTAACCTCAGCAGGTACCCCTATTGGCAAGGTAGAAGGTACGTCCACCCGGGGTACTGTTTCCTCAACCACCACCACTCGGGGAGCTAATGTCCCTACGAGTTTCAGATGGTTTACAGTCGTGTGCCGGATCTTCCTGAGGGGACGCTCGCTGCCCAAGGCCTCAGCAGCTGGTCTTTTTCCCTGTGCCACTGCGAACTAGACGGCGGCAGCAGTAGTGGCAGTGGCCTGTCTGGCCCTCAACTGATCCAGATCCCTCTTGGGGGCCCTTTCTGTAGAAAAAAAAATTACCAAGTCAGTAAACGGAGGAGGCAGCCAAAAGGGAATGTAGAACAGAAATGCAGATTGCCAGGCGCTCACCGGGAATGATTGGAGGCAAGGTAGGAGCTTAAACGGGTTCCTCTGGAGAATAGGATTGGATGAATTGGCCCGTCCTGGACAGTATATTCCAGATGTTGGTAGGCAGATCTGCTAAACCTAAGACCCTAGCCTGACACTCCACACGGATCCCTAGAGGGTTGGTAGACCCTGTTGCAACCAAAAATATGAAAACAGTTAGAATATGTACAACCTTCTATGATAAGGGAAAGCAAAAAGAGGCATACCGAGCGGTCTTACCCCTCAATTCCCCCACCCAGGAAGTCCTTAGCTGGGTTCCCGGGGCCGGGTCACAAAGACCAAGGGTGGACACCTGGAAGAACTTGCTCTTCCACCCCTTGTTATTGCTCGGGCAGTTGACAATGATCTTTTGGCCCTGCTGGGCTGCAAAAGAGAAGAACCCAGTTTCTCAGTGTACAGGGAACGGACGGTGGTGCGCCCATAAGAACTCTTGAAGGGTGAGTTCATACCCGAAGGCTTGGGGCCAAAGGGAGATTGACCCCATCAAGAACCTCCACCCATTGGGAGATAATTGCCCGAGAGTAATCCTGAGGTAAATCAAGACGTCCCGAGCAACTGGGTAAAGTGGAAGGTGGAGGCCAGCCATCAGTGCATCCTCAAATAGGGTAACAAAGCCTGGCTGGTAAAGGTGCGTTCCGCCAGGGTTAACGGCTAAGGAATAATCGTAAGGGAGCGAATACCTCTCCCTAATGTGCACGAGATCTTGGGAGCACAAGGTAGAGGAGGTAGACTCGCAGGTAAACACGACCTCAGGATTGGGTCTCCCCGGTGTCTCATCACCTTTGCCTCGGGAAACAGAGGCAACGGGGGACTCCCGGTTAGACTCGCTATTGAACACGCGAACAGGAATCATGCTCTCACTCTGATGGTCAGAGGGAGAGGCGGAAGGTGGATCCAGGCTGGTGTCAGGTGTTCCCGACCGAGACATCTTGTCCTCTGACCGGGAAGTAGAATCGAAGTCGGAATGCTCCATTTCTGGTACTCCTATGGAAGGGTGAGGAAGTAGGTTATGGCCTACGTATGGGTCAGGGACCCCGAGCCTGATATACAAAGGGGGTAGGGTCACTAACCTAAAGGGCAGAGAGTAAATGGCCCTTAACGCTAGGTGGCACTCTCTCAAGACTACTCCGGGAACACCCGCTCGGTTCAAGTGGCCCAAGGTACCTCCTGATACACCCAAAATCAGTCCATGCCTGAGCAGTTCTATTCTGCAACTACTGACAAGCATCATCCCAAGCGGTTTAGTCCACTTGATGCCTCCCGAACGGTTCATCCACGATCCGGCCAATAGGTCGGGAGAGACCGCACAGGCACATCCCACCACAGGAATAGCTCATCCGGGCCCACAGGCATGATCCCGAGCATTCTGGACAATTTCCTACTCAAGCCTGAAGACTAATGGAAAGTGTAAACTATTTCCTAATCCAATTAGGAAACCCCCACAATTAATGTCAATCATTCCTAATACAATTAGGAAACTTACTTGATTGGTGTCAATCACATCCTAATTGGATTTTATTTCCTTATCCATGTACGAGTAGGTCTCTTACATCTATAAAAGAGACCTCTCACCCCCCATTGAAGGGGCTGATTTTTCAGTCTACACAGCACCTCTATAGCATTCATCAACATGCCCGGCCGGCCTACGGTAGCTCTAGACTTGTTGGTTCACCACAGGCCCCTGGCTCTTTTACAGTATAGTGAACGTGCTCAGACACACACGTTGACGTAGGTACCTTCATTAACAGGGCCGAACCACATACAAAAAACCAGTCTCTTACTCTCTCCCCTTACATTGCTTTAATTTACTTTAACCAAGTTTTGGCATCATCAGCTTGGCGCCTTCTGTGGGAAGCGACAATTCTTCTCATCAACAAATCTCTTGATTGATCGTCTTGCCACCGAAGAAGGGTAAGAAAGTTGATCAGCAGTCCAACCGGGATGTTCCTCCGGCCCCGACACTGGTTGCGACAGTCATGACATCTGAGAAGATCATCGCGACCCTCACACAACTCTTGGAGGGCCAGCGTCAAATCCAACAACAGATCGGATCGAAGCCCTACTGGCCCAACAATGCCGTCCTCCAGTGGCTGGGAAACAACCCGAGAACGTTGCGCACGGTCGCAAACCGATCTTGACCAGGCGATGTGCCCGAGCCAACCCGTCCCCCATTGAGGATGCCAGAGACATCAACAGTAGGCGTATTGCCCGAGAGGAAAGGCAGGAGCATATGGCCCAGGAATCAGTCCGGGGTCACTCGATCTAGAGCCGAGTTATCCCTAGGCACACGATGAACCGGAGTCATAGCCAAGCCCGATCCCAGAGGAAAGTACACCGCCATAAAGAAGAAGCCTCTTCCACCGACCCGACCAACCCCTCAGATATCGGTCGGGAAGGAGTGGAAACCCGAATCAAGAACTTGTAAAAGCAGATTGATGGAGTGACCAAAAAGCTTGGTCAAAACTGCGCTTAGAATCAGGCCAATATCGAGACAGAGTCACCGTTCTCTAGTCAGATCACGAGGTTTGCCATCCCGCGCAAATTTTAGTAGCCTCGTCTAGATCCCTATAACGGCTTGGGAAGCCTGGTCGACCACGTCCGGACCTACAAGGCTCAGATGGCTCTAGCAACCATCCGATGAACTACACTGTAGGCCTTTCCCAGCACTTTGAAAGGCCTGGCCGTGCAATGGTTCTACTCCTTGGAGCCCCAATCGGTCCGCAGTTTCAAGCAACTTAGCAAGCAGTTCATCAACCAGTTCATCGGTATGCATGAACGGCTAAAGCCTGATATGTAGCTACTGACCGTCATACAAAGGGATAACGAGACCCTCAAGGAGTTCACCAGCCGGTTTAATCAAGAGAAGCTCGACATCTATAATCTTGATGAAACCGCTGCTATTATAGCCTTCTGCTCAGGAGTTCGACACACCAAGTGCGCCGCGTCGCTTCACAGAAACTGACCAGTAACCTTGGTTGAACTCGCAGAGAGGGTTGGAAAATACATTAACATTGAAGAATTTCTAAAGATCAAAGACCCCGGGCAAGAAAGCAACGAGTCTTCCAGAAGTAAGCGAAAGCGAGATCAGTCCGGGAGTTCTGACAGTTTTTCCAGTTCACAGCGGTCTAAGTCCGGCAGCCCTGACCCGACCTCCAGTTCGCCAGTTCGGTAGCCTTGACCCGACCTCCAGTTCACATCGGTCTGAGTCCGGCAGCCCTGACCCGACCTCCAATTCACAGCGGTCTAAGTCCGGCAGCCCTGACCCGACCTCTAGTTCACATCGGTCAGGATCAAGCAGTTCCAACTTTGCCTCCAGTACAAAGAAATTACGAGCCCGATGATCCTAGTCCGACCCCCTATCTCCATTGATCTAGATAAGACCGACTACAGTGGTACTTGCCTGATCACCACATGAGGCTCCATCGATTGTCAGAGAGCCCGTACAAAGACCTCGGGCCTAACCCCGGGGCATCCAAAGACCTCGGGTCTAATCTCGAGGCATACAAAGACCTCGGGCCTAACCCCGAGGCATCCAACCCCGAGGCATCCAAAGACCTCGGGCCTAACCCCAAGGCACTGGCTTCTCTTAGGTCCAACCGACGATGGGGGCAAACCCCCTATGTGGCTGACGATAGCAAGTTTCAAAAGACCCTGCAACCACCATGTTCCAGGCCGGTTACCTACAGTCATAGCCTCTGTAAGACCCTCATCTTAGCGAAAGCTTGGGCGGCAAGATGGCGCAGTGAACTAAACAGGCAATCACACCGGGTATCTATAGGCCTCACGGATAACCAAGTCAAAATCTTGGGCAACCCGAACACCTATAGTACTCAGAGGCATTAACTCCACTTAGGTTCAAACCGACGATAGAGGTGACTAAAATCTCTTAGGTTAGCCCACGATAGAGGAGCAAAAAGGACCCTAAAGCAACACGCTCTAGGTCGGCTCCACCAACATGGTCAAGCTCTTCTCCCAACAGTCATGATGAAGGCTGGCTGGGCGGAAGACAACCATCCTGGGGAGTTAAAATAAAAGGACCCTAAAGCAATACGCTTTAGGTCGGCTTTTCCAATATGGTCAAATTATTCTACCCACAGCCTTGACGAAGGTTTACGGGTAGAAGATAACCATCCTGGGAGCTAACTCAAGCAAAAGACTCTGAATTAGGCCGGGTCTCAACTCCCGGTCAGTTCACGAGCACTTAAAGACTCTGAGCTAGGTTAAGGCTCAACTCTTAGCCAGTTCTCGAGCATTCACAAGACTCAGAAGCTCCAAGGCAACTTCCCCGAGCACTCAGACAGTGGCATGTGGCATCAAGCAGATTTCCAAACTTGCACCGATATAGCATCCAGTCAACCTTGGAAATGGGGGGCAACTGATACACCCAAAATTAACCCATGCCCAAGCAGTTCTATTCTACATCTACTGACAAGCATCATCCCGAGCGGTTTGGTCCACCTGATGCCTCCCGAATGGTTCATCCACAACCCGGCCAACAGGTCGGGAAGACCACACAGGTACATCCCACCATGGGAATAGCTCATCCGGGCCCATAGGCATGATCTCATTCTGGGCAATTTCCTACTCAAGCTGAAGACTAATGGAAAGCGCAAACTATTTCCTAATCCAATTAGGAAACCCCCACAATTAATGTTAATCAATCCTAATACAATTAGGAAACTTACTTGATTGGTGTCAATCATATCCTAATTGGATTATATTTCCTTATCCATGTACGAGTAGGTCTCTTACATCTATAAAAGAGACCTCTCTCCCCCCATTGAAGGGGCCCACTTTTCAGTCTACACAGCACCTCTATAGCATTCATCAACATGCACGGCTGGCCTACGGTAGCTCCAGACTTGTTGGTTCACCACAGGCCCCCGGCTCTTTTACAGTATAGTGAATGTGCTCAGACACACACGTGGACGTAGGTACCTTCATTAACAGGGCCGAACCTCATCCAAAAAACCAGTCTCTCACTCTCTCCCCTTGCATTACTTTAATTTACTTTAACCAAATTTTGGTATCATCACCTCCTAACCTAAAAAAAGAACAAAAACCTAAGGAGGAAAAAATCCCACTCCCGCTCAGATCCCAGGGGCTTCACTCCCTCCAGCCTCATGTCAGAAAGAAAAAGAGAAGGGGGAAGAAGGAACTTGGAGGGGAAAGAAACTTACATAAATCAACACAAGAAAGGGCTTGGAAATTCTGACTGGGGACTTTTTTGCTCTCACACCGCTCTGGAATATACGTCTTGGTAGCAGGAATTCAAGAAATGGACAAGTGTTCTTTATATAAGGGGCACGGACGGCCAAGATCAAAGCAGATCCAATGGTTCAGGCACTTTACCACCGAAACTGCCTGACAGCTGTCACCTCAGGCACGTAAAGCATCGCCTCAAAAGGCACGCACATTAAATGCTTGATGAGATGGTTCGGTTATCACGCAACTGCTTAGTTACTTTCAGACCGGCCTCGCTGGATCCTAACCAGGCCAACCAACAATTGACACGTGGTAGAAGTTAGTCTCGGGCCTACATAGCCACCGCTCGGTTCTGACCCCGAAAGACCAGCCCGATCGGTCGCGACCCGGGCAGTAACCCGGGGCCATTTCTAGAATGGTTTTCAGTTAGAGGCAGTCTTAATTTTCAAACCTTATCCGATAGAGCATCCCTTTAGTTTTAAAAATGGGGGGCATCTAATATGCACAAAAAAATCAGGTTAAAGTCAGGCCTCACCACCTCAGCAAAGAGAAGCCAAGTCATCTTGAATTTGGATTGACTACACAACCATCCGGTGCTGTTACGCAAAACTGCCCGGTTTGGTCGTAAGTTCAGTCATTCTTTCCAGATGGGCTCCACGGTGGGTGCTTCCTCAGTAGGCGTGATTACTTGGTCAACAAGCCTCCAAGCAGTTTCCTATCCCAATTAGAAGATTAAATGGAAGGAGCAGGCAGTTTCCTAAACCACTTAGGAAACATCCCTAAATTCATGTAAATCAGGCTGTAAATAGATTGGGCTTCCTAATCTATAAACTTACCTTGTACGGGCGGTCTCTTGCACCTATAAAAGAGGCCACCGGTCCCTTTTGAAGGGGGGCATTCTAACCAAAAGAATAGCATATAATTCTCATTCATACATATACACTCGCCCGATTTTATTGGTAGTGCCGCCCAACTATTGGCTCACCAGGGCTGCCGGTGATCTGCTGGTGAAGCGCAGTGATGAAACCGTGGATGTAGGTCACCTCGTTAACGGGACTGAACCATATACAAGCTCTTGTGTCCCAATATCTCTCTTTGAATCTTTCTTACCAATTTTTGGCATCATTAGGTCTGACTGTAAACTTAGAATATGTTTTTTTTCTATTTTTAAACAGACATTTTGATATGTACAAAAATATCAAGTAAAGGCAAAAGCCCCGCTTCTGCCTAACCTGAGCGGTACGCCCGGTATTATTCTGTCCCGACTAGCAGGTCGGGAATATTGTACGGGCTTGGCTCATTATGGGTATAGCCCCGCCACGTCCTATGACGTGCTCCAGAATGTTGCAGACAGTTTTCTACACAAACTAGAAGACTAATGGAAAGAGTAGATTATTTCCTAATTCAATTAGGAAACTCCCACGATTTGTATTAATCAATCCCAATCAGATTGTATTACCTTATCAGTTTACTTACTTTGTATGAGTAGGTCTCTTGTATCTATAAAAGAGATCATTCATCCCCTTCAAAGGGGATCGCATTCTTATTTTACATACTGGCATATCCATTTACCTCGCTGGTCTCTGGCAGCTCCATCCCCATTGTTTGTTCACCAAAGACCTCGGCAATTTGATATTCTAGTATACGTTCTCTGGCACACACCTGGACAAGGGTCTCTTCATTAACTAGGCTGAACCATATACAAATTCTCTTGCCTCATTCTTCTTCTTCTGTCTAATCCAAAATTAGGCATCATTAGTTTGGTGCCGTCTGTGAGAAATGACAGATTTCTCAAAAAAACAAATCTCGTAGCTGTTACTCATGGCTCCAAAGAAGAATAAAAAAACTGCTTTACCAACGAGTTAGGCGGATTCTCCAGTCACACTATCGGTGGCTTCCATGACCTAGAGTAGGTCACTGTAGCTCTTGCATAGCTCTTGGAGGGTTAGCGTTAAGCCCAGCTACAAATCAAAGCTCTACTGGTCCAACAGAATAAGCCCACGTAGACTGCGGTACAACTCGAGAATGATGAGCATGGTCAGGTCCCTATATAGGTCTGACGACACACCCGAATTGCACCAGTATCTTCCCAGGCCGTAGGATAGTCCGGGAACGATGAGCGTGGCTGGGGTTCCATACAAACCCTGCATTATGCCCGGGCTGACCCGAATTATACGGGGGATGCTAGAGAGATCATCAATGAAAGGCGCGTGGCTAGAGGAGAGGGACAAAAGAGATTGACCCAGGAATCAGCCCAGGATTGCTCGACCATGAGCCGAAGCAACCTTAGGTATATGATTAACCAGAGTCAAAGCCGAACCCTATCCTTAAGGACAGCACACTTCAAAGAAGAAGCATATTCATCTGATCCGACCTACAATACTGATACCGGACGAGCTACCGGTCAGGAGGATGTAGAACTAGAATCAATGACTTAAAAAAATGGATCGAGACATTAAGCCAAAAATTGAGTTGCAATTATGCCAATACAGAGACTGAGCCACCGTTCACCGTGCGGGTCACAAGATTTGCGATCCCACGCAAATTCAAATAGCCTCATCTCAACTCTTACAATGGGTCAAGGAGTCCAGTCGACCATGTCCAAATGTACAAGGCTTAGATGGCATTAGCAACAAACACGGACAAATTGCTCTGCCTCGCATTTCCCAACACTCTCAAGGGGCCAAGTACATAGTGGTTCTACTCGCTAAAGCCCCAAATGGTTGGTGACTTCAAGGAACTCAGCAAGCTTTTTATAAGCCAGCTTGTAGGAATGTTGGACCGACCACAACCAGATATTCAATTACCAAATGTCAAGAACGAAAAGGAGAATCCCTGAAGGACTACGTTGATTAGTTCAACTAGCAAAAACTTCAGATCCATGACCTGAATGAGATGGTGGCAATCATAGCCTTCTACTTAGGGTTTCAAAACACCAAGGTCGCCATGTCATTCCACCAATAATGACCCACAACCTTGATCGAACTCTTGGAGAGGGTCGACAAATACATCAACACCGAGGAGTTCTTAAAGAGAAAACATTCAAACTTCGTGAAAGATGATTCCCCAAAGGTCAAACGGAAATGGGAGACCTCAGAAAAGGGCTCGGGAAAGAAACAAAAACACGATCAATAGGGTGGTTAGGATCAGACCCTGATTGCCTTCACGCTACTTTCCCTGCCCATCCAAGAGGTCATGGTAGCTACTGAGACACAAAAGTTGCTTAAGAAGCCCACTAAATTGAAAAGCCCTCCCGAGAAGAGGAATCGGGACAAGTACTGTCGGTACCATAAAGATCACAGTCATGATACCAAGGAATGCTTCAAGCTCAAGATCTCTAGGTCATTTAGCCGAGTTTGTCACCACAGACAGACAACTACAGCAAGATGTTCGGGCTCCCATGCAGCAACAACCTCTCAACCATATTAACATTGTCTCCAAAAGAACATCAGGCGGTGGAGACTCATAGTCAGCAAGGAAGAGGCATGCTCGAGTATCCTGAGCTGATGTCCTACAAGTCCAACTGGCCAACTCCCCACCAACCGATCTCCTGACTTTTTTATCTGACGATGTTCAGGACCTACACTACCCCCACGCTGATCCACTGGTGGTAACGTTCTCTATAGCCAATTACATGGTGAACAGGGTGCTAGTGGACACGGGAAGCTCCTCTGACATACTATTCGCCTAAGCCTTAGATCAATTCAGGATATGAAGGGATCAGCTATGACTAGTGGCCACTCCCCTGGTAGGGTTCAACAGATCTAGTACACAACCACTCAGGATGATCGAGCTCTCAATTCTAATGGGGACACACCCACAGCAGACCTTAGTGCTTACAAATTTTGTTATGGTAGAGGCCCCGTCCTCTTGCAATGTCATACTTGGGAGACTGACACTCAACAAGGCCAGAATGGTTGTGTCAATTTACAGCCTGATCGTAAAATTCCTGACCCCGCAGGGATTGAGAAGTCTGAGGGGAGATCAGGCCATCGCCCGAAGCTGTTATGTCAATTCCTTGCATAAGGAGACAATTTCAGAAGCTCTAAACATTCAGGAGATGGACCTAAGGGATGCTAGGGACGGAGTCAGCACAGTCGAGGAACTCAGTCTAGTACTACCAGACTTATAGTTTCCTGACCAGTCCATCAGCATCGGTACTATCCTGGAACCAGCCCTCAGGGAAAAGCTAGTCCAGTACTTGAGATAGAACCAAGATGTCTTCGATTAGAGCCATGAGGACATGCCTGGAATTGATCCCCGGGTCATGTCCCATCGAGTCAATGTTGATCCGAGCTACCACCCGATCAAGCAAAAGGAGAAGGAAATGGCCCCTGAAAAATAGGAAGCAGTACATGAGGAGGTCGAGAAACTTCTTAAAACAAAGTCAATCCAAGAAGTTCAGTATCCTGATTGTTGACAAACATCGTCCTGGTCAAGAAAAGCAACGGAAAGTGGAGACCGTACGTGGACTATACTGACCTGAACAAGGTGTCCTATGGACTGCTATCCACTACCCAGGATAGTCCTCCAGGTGGAATCAATGGGGGGTAATTCACTGCTTTCATTTATGGATGCATTCTCTAGGTACAACCAGATCCGAATGTACTGTAACACCCTGTACTTTTATTTTCTTTAATAAATGAGTAATTTGTTTTATTTCTATTAATAAATATTTACTTGGGGTCAAACCTTAATTTTCATAAATATAGAAAATACTTTCTGTGATTTTGAAAATTATATCTATACTTTTGTACAACGTCATCCTGGTCAAGAAGTTCAGTATCCTGATTGCTTGGCAAACGTCGTCCTAGTCAAGAAAAGCAATGGAAAGTGGAGACCGTGCATGGACTTTACCGACCTGAACAAGGTGTCCTAAGGACTGCTATCCACTACCCAGGATAGTCCTCCTGGTGGAATCAATGGGGGGCAATTCACTGCTTTCATTTATGGATGCATTCTCTAGGTACAACTAGACCCGAATGTATTGTAACACCCTGTACTTTTATTTTCTTTAATAAATGAGTAATTCATTTTATTTCTATTAATAAATATTTACTTGTGGTCAAACCTTAATTTTAATAAATATAGCAAATACTTTTTATGGTTTTGAAAATTGTATCTATACTTTTGTACAACCATGAATTTAATTCCTACGCTTTCATGACTTTCTGTATTTTTTATTTCAACCGAATAATGCCAGTTTTTTGTTTTAATATGCATTTATACTGCGTTTGGGTGTGGGAGGAGCACGTGAGCTCAACCACACCGGGAAAAATCCACTTATTGCTTGGAGCCCAAATTAATTTCTTACTATATATTTGTATACGTCTCTCAAAACTCTCACAGTATCTCATTCACTTCTCTAGCTCTCTCAAATTCTCTTAACTCTCACTTTTCTTTCTTGCTCTCAAGAACACAAAAACACAGATTATATACATACTCATAAACACAGTCACATATATACATAGTTATATACTTATATATATATATCAAGATCAAGAGAATGGGAAGAAATTATAAACGACGGAATTTCGGCGGAATTATCGGCACGCTTAATTCTCAGTCGAATCCTCTGTGAGTATTATAAACTCACTCCCAACGTTTATATATGTATATTTCTATGTATATATGTGTGTATATACGTTTATATGTATAATCACCATTCAATCTTGAAAATTAAAATTTTAGAAAACCTAACCAAAATCAATTCCATGAATTGAAAATGAAAGATCATAGTCCCATTAAGCTGTGGTTCGAATATTACGACTTAATTCATCTGTTTTGTGACGTATCGTTGATTTAAATTTTGTCACCTCTCAGTTTTATGTGAAATCCGAGAGCTATGATTGAAATTAGTTAAAACCGATCACGTATTGGCGATCCTTGCAGAAAAACGAAGAAATCCATATATTACATGTCTTGGTTGAAGCAGAATTCAGAATGGGTAAAAACTAGCTTTTAATTTCAAAACTGAGGAAGAAGACAAAGTTCTAATCGATTGGAAACATAACCAATCGATTGCCATGTCACCCAATCGCTTGCCACATTTGCCAATCGATTGTCATTTTGCAGCACTGGCGACTTTTAGTAAAACGGTCATAACTTGCTCTAGAAAACTCAAAAATGCGCACCATTTGAAGCGTTGGAAACTAGACTCAAAGACCTTTCATTTGATATGTAATTCACCCACAAAAAATTACAACTCAATTTTAAGGGCATTGCTTCAAAGTGGACCTATTTGTGTACTAGTAGCTGTAAAAGCGTATTAAAGTATTCTTTGATAAATTTACCTGTTGTTTCATATATGACTTAATAATTTAGATCGTGGGTGCTAACTCAATGATTCTAAGTACGTTGTACCTTGTTAATAAAGAAAAAAGGGAAAACAGATTATAAAAGCGAGGGTTTGATAAATCAATTTAATCAATAATAATAAGTTGGTCCAGAACCCTGTTTGAAAGATTAAGTTGAAAAGAAAGCGAAAAAGACTTGATTTCTCGTACGTTTGTTTGGTGTAATAATTTCATAAAACATTGACATGCATGATAGGGTCGAGATTGAGTTGACATGCATGGTGTGTGAGAGGGTGAAAAACGTAAAGAGCTGCGATGTGTTGTGCGACCCAAATATCAATCGGATATTATTCCTGGTATCTAAGGCGACTATGTAGTGTGCGACGTAGATATCGATCGAATATTATTCCTGGTATTCAAGGCGACAGTGATGTGTTGTACGACTTAGATATCGATCGGATATTATTCTTGGTATCTAAGGCGTGCATTTCGAATACTGATCAGATATTATTCCTGGTATCTGATTCGATGGTATGGTGTGTGACTCCTGTTGGGTTTGTGCCCTCAAACCATTACTTTATATAGGAGACATTGACATTTTAATATATGAATATCAGCTTTACATTTTGTTATGTATGTTTCTTTCATGAGATGATTGTTATCCTTAAGTATCATAGTAAGTAATTCGTGTATGTATGAGATACATACAAGTGAGATATGAATTGCTATTCTTTGTTACTTAGAACATGTCACAGTGGATGTTGAGACTAGGATATCTCATCAGGTTTACACTGTAGCATGATTAACTACCATTGGATGGAGTGATCAATCTCAAATCACTAGAGTGTAACTCTTAGTTAATATGCTAGTGCTTATAGTGCATTGACGGACCTGAGCTTTCCTATTGACACTCAAGGCTGTCAATCAGTCGATAGGAACTCATAACTTGTATAAGGTACGTGTTCTTAATCTTGAGACGTTTATGAACACAGACTGTGGATATGGCTGCTTTGACTTACCAATCAGTGAGGTCTATAGAAGATCAACACCTGGGTATCTTGGGTATGTCATATTCATAGGGTTGTGAACATTTATTGTCAAGACAGAATCTACCCTCTGTTTCAGAGTAAGCATTCCCTTGAGAATGTCACCAAGTCGATTACTGAGTACTGCAGTCTTGTTGATAAGAGTTATCAACATGTTTGGTAATCATGAGAGGTGAATGGGACTCAAGGAATACAAGAAGTAATCATGATTCAGGTTGACAGTAACAGTTATCCGACTACCTGAATATGATTACGAATGCTAACGGTAGAGGGACATTAGTACACCATACAAGTCTAGTTATCGCTTCGGATATGTTCTTTTGCATTGGAGTTCAGTTATCGTTTTATAATGGAGTAAACGTTAACTGATCAGTCGATTAATTTGCTGATCAAAGAGTTTGGTCATGGGAATTAATCAACTGATCTGAGCCAACAATAAAGAGCCTAGGAGGTCCCACTCTTAGCTCCGCTAGGATGCTTGGAAAGGCAAATGAGGATGATGTCAAGACAGGTTCGATCGATCGAAGTTGTCTCGATCGATTGAAGTCTAGACAGGTTCAATCGATTGAAGATGGTTCGATCTATCGAATGTTCGATCGATCGAAACCACTTCGATCGCTCGAAGTCTAGGTCGGTTCTGGGAATCTATAAATAGGGCAGCTGCGTTCTGGAAAAAAAAGTTCGTCGATTTTATACGAAAAAGCTGCAGAAACTGTTTAGGTTTCCTAAAACCTTCCAATCCTCTCCATTAGGGTTCCCACCAACCCTAGTCCTTCCTGCGAGCATCCATAGGAGTCATAAGAGTGAAGGCCATCTAGTGGAGGCTGCTGGAAGTTGAAGATTTCAGAATTGGGTTCAAGACACTAAGGTATAAACTCTTGTCCCTTCTTGTACGCATCTATGGAATTGACGAGTAGTAGATCATAGGCTACCAAATAAGTTTTTACAACTTGACTTTTCCGCTGCGCGTTTAAACTTTTAACTTAAACCGGTTTTTCCATCAATTGGTATTAGAGCCACGCTCGTTTGGATCTATAGATGCGTTTTTGGAACACTATATTGATTTGCATGTTAATTTTAGAACTGTTTTCAAAACGGCATTGTCACAGATCTGTTTCTGCAGTGTTATCGCAGCAGAATACAAATCTGTGATTGCATGGGATGCAAGGAGGGTTCGATTGATCGAACAGTTTTCGATCGATCGAACATTCTCTGTACTCGAGCGATCGAACAGTATTCGATCGATCGAAACCTCTGGTATTCGATCGATCGAATGAAGTTAGATCGATCGAGACAGAGTCTTTGTCAGGTTCTCTGTTTCACAGTTTTAAAGTGTTTTGAAATTAAAAACTTTAATTTTAAAATATTCTGTAAAATTTTCAAATCATTCTGTGAAATAGAATGTTCAAGCGATTGAACAGTGTTCAATCGATCGAAGGTTCGAGCGATCGAACGGTCTTCGATCGATCGAACTGTGACAGAGAAGTAAGATGCTATTTTAAGTTCTAATTCAGTATGTAAAGAGTTTATATACTGTGTGAATCAATTAAGTGTTTCAACAGTTACATATATTTGTTATGTATGTATGGATGCGTGTACGACTAACCCTTTTGCAGCTAGATTAGTCGCTATCTCCCATGGCACCAAATCTTTTGAATATTTGTATTTAAATTGTTTGAGATTGGTGCATGTTGTAATTTAAGTTTGGTTTGGTTTTAAGGCATATGTAAAGGGCGCTGCGACTTCAATCCTACGAAAAGGAAAGTCACACCGGTTTCCCTAGCCTTTTATTTTGTTGTTATTTCTATTTCTAGATAAATTGTAAACTTCGATAGAAGCATAGGACAAATGTAATAGAATTAGAAAATCCATGAAGATGGAGCAAGGAGCCGTTGTCCATAAAGATGGAGCTGGAGGCGATCAAACCAAAAAGGAGGTTCTATAGAGATAGAGCCATGGGAGATAGAGGCATTGTTTGAATGCCTATATTTCATTTTAGTTTTTTGTTTTATGTGCTTGGTTTGTGATTGGCGTATAATACATTGTTGCATGCACGCAAAACAAGTTTTCTAAAATAAAATTCAAAAAACCATTTTCAACACATTAGTAAACATTAGATGTTTATGGGAAGTGTGTAGAAACAGATTTTTTCAAAAAGCAAAATCCTTTTTACTAAAACTAGTGGGAGAGGGTCTTATTGATTACACCCACGATCTTCCATTAACAGTTCACTGTAAGATGAGTGGTGCATTCTGTGTCACCTCGTCAGGGGTGATCATTCCATACGGAGGGTGCATTATTCATTGGTTACTAGGAGTGAACTTCTTATGATAGGATCAATCAGACGTGTTAGAGGGTGACCACCACACGGAGGCGCTACTTGAGACGGTTGTGATTGGATCCTAGTTAATGGTACACACTAGCTAAGCTATGGATAAGGGATCCCATACGGGGCATTGTTCAGAAACTTAGAGATCAAAAGGGATCGGGAGTCATAACTTGTTTTGCAAGAGTTGCATAGCGGACAAGTCTTGATTAATCGAAAAATAGAAAATTGACCTCCACACGGAGGCTTTATTCTTTTGTTTCGATATTCCGGCGACTTTGTTTTAAAATAAGAGTTTTAAGGATTCTTTTATTTCAAACTGTCAAATCCTGATATCCATATTTATTTTATTTGTTTGATTTTCAGTAATCATAATGTCTGGATCTGCATTTAGTCCACTTGCCACCATACTCACTCAAAACAAGTTAACTGGAAATAACTACACTGAATGGAAACGTAACCTTGACATCGTGTTAACTGCGGAGGATCACATATATGTCCTCACCACCCCATGCCCCGAAGAACCCGCGGCAAATGCTTCGGCAGCTGCCAGACGCGAGTTCGACAAATGGAAGAAGTCGAATGGAATGGCTTGTTGCTATATTCTGGCCTCAATGGCTGGTGTATTGCAACACCAATTCCAATCGAATGATTCTGCCAGTGACATTATCACATCCCTGAAAAAGATGTTTGGGGAGCATGGCAGGCCTGCCAGACAGGTAGCCATGCAAAAGATAATGAGTGCAAAGATGTCGGAAGGGACTCCAGTCAAGGAACATGTTTTAAAAATGATTGGTTATTTAAACGAGCTGGAGACCCTAGGTGCCAACATCGATGCACAGACCCAAGTTGATATGATCCTTAATTCGCTGTCGCCTTCATTCGCTCAATTTAAACTTAACTATAATATGAATCAAATGAATTTTTCAATGAGCGAATTGATGAGTTCTCTTTTGGCAGCGGAAGGGGTGATCAAACCTGGGGTCAACGTTTTGAACGTTGAGAAAAGCGCTTCCTCCTCCCGATCTGTGCCGAAAGGAAAGAAAGGGAAGAAGAAAGCTAGCACTGGTGGTTCAAGTGTTGGACCAGTCCCTAAGATTGCAAAATCTAAGGGAAAAGGTAAGGGCAAAGGGAAGGTGGGTGGCCAAGGCAAAGGAAAGTGTTTCCAATGCGGTGAGAAGGGCCACTGGAAGAGGAACTGTCCAGAATTCTTAGCTACAAGAGTTCAAGGTATGACTGAATCACATGTGATTGAAGTAAGTTTTATAACGGATACTTCAAACACTTGGTGCATTGATTCTGGTGCGACTAACCATATCTGTAATTCATTGCAAGGGTTCAGATCAACCAGGAGGTGCAGTGATGGGGAAATCGTACTTACTCTAGGTTCTAGCGCAACCGTTTCTGCGGTTGCTATAGGAGTCGTAGTTTTAGAATTTCTAGACAATAAAATTTTGATTTTATCAGATGTACTTTACGTCCCTTCAATGAGACGTAATTTAATTTCAGTTTCTAATTTATCGAATAATGGTTATTCTTTTCATTTTGGAACTGAAGTTGTGATTAAAAGAAATAGTTCTTTTATATGTTCTAGTGTTAAATCAAATGGTTTGTATGTGATTACTCCCAATATTTCTAAAGACTCTTGCATGGAACTTAATAACTCAGTGGTTAATATACCATCTAAAAGAAAGAGACCTTCCACTAATCCAACAAGGCTTTGGCACATGAGGCTTGGCCATATCAATCTAAATAGGATTGGCAGACTAGTCAAAGAAGGGATCTTAGGCGATTTGGTTCTCGAACCAATGGAAGTCTGTGAGTCTTGTTTAGAGGGTAAGATGACCAAAAGGCCCTTTCCCGCAAAGGGCAATAGGACCAATGCATTGTTGGAATTAGTTCATACTGATGTGTGTGGACCAATAAATATTAGAGCAAGGGGTGGTTATGAGTATTTCATAACATTTACCGATGACCACTCTAGGTATGGATATGTGTACCTAATGCAGCACAAGTCTGAAGCCTTTGAAAAGTTCAAAGAGTTTAGGACTGAAGTGGAGAAGCAATTGGGCACACATATCAAGGTCATTCGATCTGATCGAGGTGGCGAGTACCTCTCTAATGAGTTTATTGATCACCTCGTACAGAATGGGATTCTGTCACAGTTGACTGCACCTGGTACGCCTCAGCAGAATGGTGTAGCGGAGAGAAGGAATCGGACTCTTTTAGACATAACTAGGTCGATGATGAGTTATTCTGAGTTACCATTATTCCTTTGGGGTTATGCTTTGGAAACCGCTGCTTACATACTAAATCTAGTACCAAGCAAATCTGTTCCAAGGACACCACGAGAGATGTGGATTGGGCGCAAGCCTTCTTTGCAACATCTCCGGATATGGGGGTGTCCGGCACATGTGCTGAAAGGAAAGATAAGCAAATTGGATTCTAGATCGGAAGTATGTTACTTTGTGGGTTATCCAAAGGGTACTTATGGATGGTATTTTTATGATCCAAGGGAACAGAAAGTGTTTGTTAGTACAAATGCTGTTTTCTTAGAGGATGATTATATCATGAACCATAAACCTAAGGGAAGGATAGATCTTAGAGAGATAGAAGGAGAGCCCTCAGTCCAACCCGCAGTTAATAACGATGTAAATCAAGAAAACACCATTTCTTCACCTATTTCCGCACCGGTACCTCGTCGTAGTGGGAGGATGATCAGCCAGCCTGATAGATACATGTTCTTAGGAGAAGTTTTTGAAGCTGTCTCCATAGAATCTGAATCTGATCCTGTCACATACGAAGAGGCAATGGCTGATGTTGATTCAGCTCATTGGGTTAAAGCTATGAAGGCTGAATTGGAATCTATGGATTCCAATCAGGTCTGGGATCTTGTAGAACTTCCAGCCAATATTAAATCCATTGGTTGTAAGTGGGTCTACAAGAGGAAAAGAGGATCTGATGGAAAGGTTGAGACCTTTAAGGCTAGGCTTGTAGCGAAAGGTTATACTCAGAGGGAGGGCATTGACTATGAGGAAACCTTCTCGCCGGTGGCCATGCTCAAGTCCATTAGGATACTCTTATCCATTGCTGCATGCCTAGATTATGAGATCTGGCAGATGGACGTCAAGACTGCATTCTTGAATGGCAATCTTGAGGAGGACATCTATATGCAACAACCAGAAGGGTTCATAGCTGGTCGGAAAGGAAACTTGGTATGCAAGTTGCAAAAGTCCATTTATGGGCTTAAGCAGGCATCCAGGAGTTGGAACATCCGATTTGACCAAGCGGTCAAGTCATTTGGTTTCATACAGAATCTGGATGAACCTTGTGTATACAAGAAGAGTGAAGGAAAGGTGGTGGCCTTTCTTGTGCTTTACGTTGACGATATTCTACTCATTGGGAATGATGTAGCGGCATTATCAACAATCAAGGTTTGGCTAGCTAGTACTTTCGATATGAAGGATCTAGGAGAGGCGAGCTATATTCTTGGGATAAAGCTCTTTCGGGATCGCAAGCGAAAGATAATGGGATTGTCTCAAGCTGGTTATATCGATAAGGTGCTAACTAGGTTTTCTATGGATAATTCGAAGAAAGGTTTGTTACCTTTCAGGCATGGTTTAGCGTTCTCCAAGGACCAGTGTCCAAAGACACAGGTGGAGAGGAATCGCATGGCAGGAATTCCATATGCTTCGGCAGTTGGAAGTCTCATGTATGCGATGTTATGCACTAGACCAGATATCTGCTTTGCCGTTGGCATGGTCAGTAGATATCAATCGAATCCTGGTCCAGAGCACTGGACAGCCGTTAAGCACATTCTTAAGTACTTGAGAAGAACTAAAGATTACATGCTTATGTACGGCGGTAGTGAGTTAATTCCAGTAGGATATACTGACTCAGACTTTATGTCAGATAAAGATTCGAGGAAGTCGACGTCCGGTCATCTCTTTACCTTGGGAGGTGGTGCTGTTAGTTGGAGGAGCATTAAGCAGAAATGCATTGCAGACTCAACTACAGAAGCTGAGTATGTGGCTGCTTGTGAAGCCGCAAAGGAAGCTGTTTGGCTCAAGAAGTTCCTTATGGAACTCGAGGTGGTACCAGCATCGCTGTTGCCTATTACGCTTTATTGTGATAATAGTGGGGCAGTGGCTCAGTCCAAGGAGCCAAGGAACCACGGAAAGGGAAAACACGTAGAGCGGAAATATCATCTTATTCGAGATATTGTTCAACGTGGAGATGTGACTGTCACCAAGATTGCCACCGCTGACAATCTTGCTGATCCGTTTACAAAGGCCTTGCCACAGAAGGTCTTTGATCGTCATCTAGATAGTCTAGGTCTTAGATGTAATCCTGTATGGTTGTGAGTGCAAGTGGGAGTTTGTTGGGTTTGTGCCCTCAAACCATTACTTTATATAGGAGACATTGGCATTTTAATATATGAATATCAGCTTTACATTTTGTTATGTATGTTTCTTTCATGAGATGATTGTTATCCTTAAGTATCATAGTAAGTAATTCGTGTATGTATGAGATACATACAAGTGAGATATGAATTGCTATTCTTTGTTACTTAGAACATGTCACAGTGGATGTTGAGACTAGGATATCTCATCAGGTTTACACTGTAGCATGATTAACTACCATTGGATGGAGTGATCAATCTCAAATCACTAGAGTGTAACTCTTAGTTAATATGCTAGTGCTTATAGTGCATTGACGGACCTGAGCTTTCCTATTGACACTCAAGGCTGTCAATCAGTCGATAGGAACTCATAACTTGTATAAGGTACGTGTTCTTAATCTTGAGACGTTTATGAACACAGACTGTGGATATGGCTGCTTTGACTTACCAATCAGTGAGGTCTATAGAAGATCAACACCTGGGTATCTCGGGTATGTCATATTCATAGGGTTGTGAACATATATTGTCAAGACAGAATCTACCCTCTGTTTTAGAGTAAGCATTCCCTTGAGAATGTCACCAAGTCGATTACTGAGTACTGCAGTCTTGTTGATAAGAGTTATCAACATGTTTGGTAATCATGAGAGGTGAATGGGACTCAAGGAATACAAGAAGTAATCATGATTCAGGTTGACAGTAACAGTTATCCGACTACCTGAATATGATTACGAATGCTAACGGTAGAGGGACATTAGTACACCATACAAGTCTAGTTATCGCTTCGGATATGTTCTTTTGCGTTGGAGTTTGGTTATCGTTTTATAGTGGAGTAAACGTTAACTGATCAGTCGATTAATTTGCTGATCAAAGAGTTTGGTCATGGGAATTAATCAACTGATCTGAGCCGACAATAAAGAGCCTAGGAGGTCCCACTCTTAGCTCCGCTAGGATGCTTGGAAAGGCAAATGAGGATGATGTCAAGACAGGTTCGATCGATCGAAGTTGTCTCGATCGATTGAAGTCTAGACAGGTTCGATCGATTGAAGATGGTTCGATCCATCGAATGTTCGATCGATCGAAACCACTTCGATCGCTCGAAGTCTAGGTCGGTTCTGGGAATCTATAAATAGGGCAGCTGCGTTCTGGAAAAAAAAGTTCGTCATTTTTATACGAAAAAGCTGCAGAAACTGTTTAGGTTTCCTAAAACCTTCCAATCCTCTCCATTAGGGTTCCCACCAACCCTAGTCCTTCCTGCGAGCATCCATAGGAGTCATAAGAGTGAAGGCCATCTAGTGGAGGCTGCTGGAAGTTGAAGATTTCAGAATTGGGTTCAAGACACTAAGGTATAAACTCTTGTCCCTTCTTGTACGCATCTATGGAATTGACGAGTAGTAGATCATAGGCTACCAAATAAGTTTTTACAACTTGAATTTTCCGCTGCGCATTTAAACTTTGAACTTAAACCGGTTTTTCCATCAACTCCAATATCAATCGGATATTATTCCTGGTATTGGAGGCGACGGTGTAGTGTACGACTCTGATACCAATCTGATATTATTCCTGGTATCTGAGGCGCTCGATTTGGATACTGATCGGATGTTATTCATAGTATCTGAATCGATGGTATAGTGTGCGACCCGGATATTGATCGAATATTATTCCCGGTATCTAAGGTGATGGTGTGTTTGAATCGAGTTTATCGAGAGAAAAGAGTCAGAAAGATGAGATGATGAATTGTTCATACACGGTTACATATTTATTGCTTGCTATATCCCCACTTGACTTGTGTTGGAGTTGGAATATTAAATTATTGCTTTTAACATTTAAATTGTACCGTTGTTCATATATTTGTATATATATTACGAGCATATGTATTTTGCTCACCAGCTTGCATAAGCTGATGGCGTTGATGCGTCCTGGACTCTATGTCCAGATTTTTAAGGTCAGGAGCAACCAAGGTCCTTTGACTATGCTAGTTAGAGGCAGGAGATGTTTCTGGAAGGCTATTTTATAGTTCTTATGCCTTTTATTTCGGAGTTGTAATAAACTAGTTTTAGACTTTTCAATAAGGCAGTTTGTGCATAAGACTTGAATGATGTAATAGTTTAGTAAGTTTTAATTTGGGATCTTATGTTTGTTAGTAGCATTTTCTCTAGAAATGTTTAAGTTATTTGTTGCAGGGATAATTGATCATACTCACTTATCACGACCTTCGAGTCCATAAAGGAAATTAAATGCTTTCCTGAATTATGCTACGTCGGGGCGTGACATTTTTTTTGTATCAGAGCCAGGTTATGGCTCGACCAATTGTCTAAGACACATAGGATTTTTCGTTAAGATAGTATTATGATAAGATAGTTCAACTTCATTCCGTATTTTCTGCTTTCGATTGTTCTGAACTTTCTTTGACATCCGCAGATTGACTAAATTTGTTAATTGATTAATAGGTACTTTTCTCTCGATCATATGGCTGGTAGAAATCTCAGGAATCATCCTGCGATTGAAGTTGCACCCCCGGCAGCAGATCCAACTAGGATGTTTGAGGCTTTTGTAAGAAGGTTGGAGAGGGTCAGCGATCAGAACACAGGGAACAATAAGCGAAATGGGAATCATAACGAGAATGAGAGGCAAGCCCACCAGACATGGGACAAGCTTCTCAAAGGATTTCATACTCTGCGACCTGAGTATTTTGTTGGGACTGACGAGCCCTGGAAAGCAGAGCAATGGCTACATCAGATGGAGCGTATCTTTAAGACCATATAGTGCACTAATCTGGAAAAGAAGCGCTTGGCTATCTTTCAGTTGTCATATGCAGCGGCAGATTGGTGGGATGCCGAAAAGGAGACTATTGGGGAAGAAGTCACAAGGGGAATGCCGTGGGTGGTGTTCAAGGAAAGATTTCTCGAGAAGAATTCCCCTGAAGATGAAAAGGACAAGAGAGAGAAAGACTTTATGGAATTAGCACAAGGAAATCTGTCTCCGTGAGTACACTACTCGGTTTCAACGATTGTCCTGCTTTGCTCCACATATTGTGGACACGTCTAAGAAGAAAATCAAGAAATATCACCGGGGTCTCAACTTGTCTCTCCGACATCTGACTATGGGGCATCTGAACCAGTCATTTGAAGCTCTGGTAAGATTGGCTACAGGTTTGGAGAATGATGGTTGTCAGAATTCAAAACCATTTGGAAATCGACCCCTGCAGAAAGGCTATCCCGGACAGAAACTCGTGTACCCTTAGGGACAGAAAAAGAATTGTGATGGAGGAGAGAAACCTCAACAGAGACAAGCAGTACACCAGATTCTGCCTCGGGCAACACGAGGTAACAGCAAAAATAACTGCTTCAATTGTGGTAATCCCGGTCACCGAGCTAAAGATTGCAGAGTACCTAGACGTGCTGATCATCTGGGAGTGGTGTGCTATAATTGTGGCATGCTAGGTCACATAAGTTCGGACTGTAAGGCTCCTAGAAGAGTTAATCATGGTCAGCAAGGACGGGCCCGTCTGAATGCTGTCATACCCGAGGCTACTGGTTGTGAAGAAACAGGGGATGAAGAAGGTACTTATGAGGAGGGACCGCCTGAACAACAAACAGTGGAAGGTACTCTAACCTTGTTTAATTCTCATGTTAAAGTTTTCTTTGACACGGGTGCTACACACTCATTCATATCGGTTAAGATTGTTCGAAAATTGGGTATAGTACTGCGACATTTTCATGATGCTTTGAGTGCAGTCTCACCACTCGGGACCACAGTCAAATTGGTACATGTATGTAAAGATTGTTCTCTACGCTTAGGAGACCGCGAACTTTTGGCGAGATTGGTGGTTCTATCGATGAAGGAGTTTGATATAATCCTGGGAATGGATTGGCTCGAAAAGAATCATGCGAGATTAGATTGTGCTAGGAAGAGGGTTACATTTGCAGACAATGGGAATCAACTCTTTGATTTCCAATGTAACCCTTCAGGTGATATGTTCCTTACCAGGTGCCTAGAAAACATCGAAGTTGTCAATACAGAAGTAACGGTGTCATTAATACCGGTAATCAAAGAGTTTGAGGAAGTGTTCCGAGATATTTTAGGGTTAGCGCTTGAGAGGGACATAGAATTCTGTGTGGAATTGATGTCAGGCATTCGACCTATAACCAAAGTTCCCTACAGGATGGCCCCTATCGAGCTACTAGAGTTGAAGGAACAAGTTCAAGAACTTGAGAATTTGGGTTTTGTTCGTCCAAGTACTTCACACTGGAGAGCACCAATGTTATTTGTAAAGAAGAATGATGGATCCATGCGATTGTGTATTGACTACCGGGAATTGAATAAGGTTCCTATCATTAATAAGTATCCTTTACCTCGGATAGACGATCTGTTCGATCAATTGTAAGGAGCCACTACCTTTTCCAAGATAGATCTACGGTCAGGGTAACACCAGTTGAGGGTACGAAAGGAGGACATACCTAAGACTACTTTCAGGATGAGGTACGGACACTATGAGTTCTTAGTGATGCCGTTTGGGACAACGAATGCTCCAGTTGTATTTATGGACTTGATGAACAGAGTATTCAAGCCCTACTTAGATCAATTCATTATTGTCTTTATCGATGATATTTTGATCTATTCCAAGTTAGAGGAAGAACATGAACAACATCTAGAAATTGCGATGCTGACTCTCAAGGATCACAGCCTATATTCTAAATTCAGTAAGTGTGAATTTTGGCTTCAGGAAATTAAGTTCCTTGGGCATGTGAGATCTCAACAAGGAATTGCAATTGACACATCAAAGACCGATGCAGTCATAAATTGAACTCGACCTACCAATGCTACAGAAGTCAGAAGTTTTCTGTGACTCGCTGATTATTATCGGAGATTTGTGGATGGATTCTCAAAGATAGTAGCCCCGTTAACTGGTTTAACTAAGAACAATTTGATGTTTGAATGGACTGATAAGCATGAACGCGCTTTTCTAGAATTAAAAGAAAGACTGACAACAGCATCAGTGCTTGTAATACCAAAAGATGGTGAGAAGTTCTATTTTCCGTGATGCCTCTATCAAGGACTGGGATGCGTTCTTATGCAAGATGGAAAGGTTATCGCCTATGGTTCATGGCAGTTAAAGCCAAATGAATTTAATTACCCAACTCATGATTTGGAACTAGCAGCCGTCGTATTCGCGCTTAAGATCTAGAGACACTACCTCTATAGGGAGAAGTTTGATCTTTTTTTTTACCACAAGAGCCTTAAATGTTTGTTTACTTAGAAAGAGCTGAACATGAGACAACGCCAATGGATGGAGCTGATTAAGGACACTGACTTTACATTAGAGTACCACCCTGGTAAGGCTAATGTAGTCACTGACGCCCAAAGTCAAAAACCCCGAGGGATGATTGCTTCATTGATGATGAGGGAATGGAATGCCTTAGAGACAATCACTGAATTTGATATGCAAATTTTTTAGGGAAGTCACGGTCAACACTTTGGATGCCTCATAGTACAACCAACACTTGTGAGTCGAATTATCGAAGCCCAAAAGGAAGACGAGAAATTTCAAGTATGGTTCATCAAGATGTCAGAGAAGGACCCTACATAATGGAAGATGGGGACCGATGGAGGATACAGATGCACAAGCAGATTGTGTGTGCCAGATTTAGGAGATTTAAGAAAAGATATTCTCGAAGAAGCATATAAATCGAGACTGACAGTACACCTAGGAGGAACAAAAATGTATAAAGATTTGAAGAGAAACTTTTGGTGGGAAGGAATGAAAAGAGAAGTAGCTGAGTTTGTGTCTAAATGTTTGACTTGTCAACAAGTGAAGGCTGAACACCAGAAACCCTCGAAATTGTTGCAACCCTTACCTGTTCCAGGATGGAAGTGGGAACACATAACTATGGATTTCGTAGTTGGACTACCTCGGTCACAATAGAACCATGATGCGATTTGAGTAATTGTGGATCGTCTGACAAAGTCCGCACATTTCATCGCATATAGTATGACTTACCCAGTAGAAAGGATGAGTGGAATGTACCTACAGTAAGTGGTACAACTACACGGTGCACCTGTGTCTATTGCATCGGACCGTGATGCACTCTCTACTTTGGGGTTTTGGGAAAGTCTACAGAAGGCTGTGGGAACTTCGCTCAAGATGAGTACTGCTTTCCATCCTCAAACTGATGGGTAGACCGAGCGTGTTAATCAAATTATGGAAGATATGCTCAGGGCATGTGTAATCAATTTTGAAGAGTCTTGGGAAACGCACTTACCGTCGGTCGAATTTGCGTATAGTAACAACTATCACTCAAGTATTGGGATGGCACCGTTCGAAGCCTTGTATGAACGGCCATGTCGATCTCCATTGTGTTGGACTGTGACACGACTGAAAAGTTATGCACTCTTGTGGAACACCCAAGTGTAGGTGGACGTGCAATTAATACTGGATAAGTCTAGGTTGATCCCACAGGGAAGGAATAGAAAGAATATATACTAAGTTATAACCTAGCTAAAAGAAAAGATTAATTGTAGGAGTGAATATGAACTAACAAATCCTAATTAATTGAAGTAAACTAAATAATAAACAAAGCATAAAGAAACATAATAATTAAACAACTAAATTAAAGGTGTTGGAAATACGAGAATTCACATTGAACCTAACCATGCATACTCGTTAACGTTCTATGGAGTTCATTCCTCTTCAACATTCCGTATTTTTCTAAAGATAAAGAATCAATAGCCCTTACATGATCGGGACTACATCATCACAGTTGATTTAAAATACTTGGAAGATGGTTTAAAACAATGGTTATTACTTGCACTCTAAATGGTGTTAGCATTCAAAGTGGTTTTCAAAAGTCATTGAAGAAAATAGTATTAAAGCTTAAAGTTCCAAAAACTATACAAACTGAGCTTATAGGGACAATTTGATGACAGATTTCTAAAACATAATGTCATGGAATGCTTAAAAGAATCATCTCAGGATTTAACATGTTCAATCGATCGAAGTGCTCTCGATCGATCGGACAGCATCATCCTTCAATCGATCGAAATATCTTTGATAGCTTGACTATGGCTCTGGTTCGATCGATCGATCGAAATACCTTTGATCGCTCAAGCCCAGGTTTTTTAAAGATTGCATGGCAGAGGTTGGGAATCAATGTTTCATCACATATTCCCAACGTCTAAACTACAGAAACATAATAAACTAATGCAGAAATAGTAAAATATAACAATCATAACTACTAGATTAATAAACAATCAAATGAAGAAAAGGAACAGAAAACTGGAAATAATCTGAATATAACTTCAAATAATCTTGAAATAGAGTTGAATCTTCAATAATCATCAATAAAACAATGAAAAAGATGAAGAATAACATGAATCTAACCTATTCTACTCCTAATCTAACCCTAAAACTACCCTAAAACTGCTTTTTTTGCATTCTGGAGCATCCTCCCTTCGTCTGGTATCACAATGACTTATTATTAGGGTTCTTGCAGAGTTTACGCAACTTTTGGGTGAAAATAAAGTTTAATCAATCAAGTTTAGTTCTATCGATCAAACTCTCAATCGATTGAACTCTCCTCAAGCCCTTGAACTTCTTTGATTTTGACAGCTCTGCACACTAATGGGTGGCCATAATTTTTCACTCGGACCTTAGATTAACCTCCCATTTGCTGCCACATGACCGTAACTCAAAGATCTACATTTCATATTTCTGGAAAAATCTTCAAAATCTAAAGTCTTCATTGTCAAAATTGATATTTTCTCAGCTGCTTATGTTGTTCTCTCCACCAGAATCACTTTCTTTAGCTCCACTTCATTGATTTACATTCTAATACCTATAAAACAATGCATAAACATATGTTTTAGTATTAACACAATAAAAAGAACATTGTTATTAGAATTCACGTAGGGACGTTGGGGATAAAAGTATGCATAAAAGACCATGTAATATGCTATGAATATGCACTTTTCACCTCGAATCAGGCTAAAGTGGGAGACACAGAATTATTGGGACCCGATTTGGTGAGGAAACTAACGAAAAGATTTCACTGGTCAAGGAAAGAATGAAAGCTGCACAGAGTAGACATAAGAGTTATGTGAATCAGCGTCGAAAGGATTTGGAGTTCACCATTGGAGATCACGTACTCCTTAAGGTTGCACCTGTGCAGGGAATAATATGTTTTGGTCAGAAAAGAGGAAAGTTGGCACCTCATTTCATCGGACTGTTTGAGGTACTGGAACGTGTTAGGAAAGTGGCTTATCGGCTCACGTTGCCACCAAAGATATCTAGTGTTCATAATGTTTTCCATGTCAGTATGTTAAGGAAATACATACGGGATCCTTTGCACATGGTAAATTTTGATGATATTGAGACGAGTCAGAATGTTGTCTACAAGGATAGACCCGTGAGGATTCTTGACCAAAGTATCAAAAGGCTGAGAAAAAGAGACGTTCCTTTGGTTAAGGTTTTGTGGAGGCAGCATGATGAGGGAGAAGCGTCGTAGGAGTTAGAGTCAGACATGAGGACTGAATACCCTGAGGTGTTTCAGGATTAGTTAGCTCAGATTTCGTGGCGAAATCTCTATTAAAGTGGGTAAAGTGTAACACCCTGAGTAATTTGTTTTATTTCTCTTGATAAATATTTACTTGGGGTCAAACTATAATTTCCATAAATATAAAAAATACTTTCTATGGTTTTGAAAATTGAATCTGTACTTTAGTACAACCAGGAATTCAATTCCTACGCCTTTATGACTTTCTATATTTTTATTTCAATCGAATAATACCAGTTTTTTTTTTGTTTTAATCTGCGTTTATACCGCGTTTGGGTGTGGGAGCACGTGAGCTCAACCACACAGAGTTAAATCCACTTGTTGCTTGGAGCCCAAATTAATTTCTCAATATATATTTGTATATGTCTCTTAAAACTCTCAGTATCTCATTCACTTCTCTAGCTCTCTCAAATTCTCCTAACTCTCTCTTTTCTCTATTACTCTCAAGAACACAAACACACATATTGTATACATACTCATACACACAGTCACATATATACATAGTTATATACTTATATATATATATCAAGATCAAGAGAACGGGAAGAAATTCTAAACGACAGAATTTTGGCGGAATTATCAACACGCTAAATTCTCAGTCTAATCCTCTATGAGTATTATGAACTCACTCCCAATAATTACATATATATATTTTTGTGTATATATGTGTGTATATACATATATATATATAATCATCATTCAAGCTTGAAAATTGGAATTTTAGTAAAGTTAACCAAAATCATTTCCGTGAATTGAATATGAAAGATCTTAATCCGATTAAGCTGTGGTTCAAATACTATGGCTTAATTCATCCGTATCGTGACGTATCATTGATTTAAAGTTTTGGTCACCTCTCAATTTTACGTGAAATCTAAGAGCTATGATTGAAATTAGTTAAAACCGATAACGTATTCGCGATCCTTGTGGAAAAAACGAAGAAATCCATAGATTACAAGTCTTGGTTGAAGCAGAATTCAGAATTGGATAAAAACTAGCTTTTAATTTCAAAACTGTGGAAGAAGACAAACCTCCAATCGATTGGAAACATATCCAATCGATTGCCATGTCATCCAATCGATTGCCATTTTTTTAGCATTGACGACTTTTAGTAAAACAGTCATAACTTCCTCTAGAAAACTCAAAAATGCGCATCATTTTGAAGCATTGGAAACTAGACACAAAGTCCTTTCATTTGATATGTAGTTCATCCACAAAAAAATGTAACTCATTTTTAAGGGCATTGCTTCAAAGTGGACCTATTTGTGTACTAGTAGCTGTAAAAGCGTATTAAAGTATTCTTTGATGAATTTACCTGTTATTTCATATATGACTTGATGATTCAGATCGTGGGTGCTAACTCAATGATTCTAAGTACGTTGTACCTTGTTAATAAAGAAAAAGGGAAAACAAATTATAAAAGCGAGAATTGGATACGTCGATTTAATCAATAATAGTAAGCTGGTCCAAAACCCTGTTTGAAAGATTATGTTAAATAGAAAGCAAAAAAGACTTGATTTCTTGTACGTTTGTTTGGTGTTATAATTTCATAAAACATTGACATGCATGATAGGGTCGAGATTGAATCGACATGCACGGTGTGTGAGAAAGGGTGAAAAGAGTAAAGAGCGGCGATGTGTTGTGCGACCCAGATATTGATCGAATGTTATTCCTGCTATCTGAGGCGACTGTGTAGTGTGTGACTTGGATATCGATTGAATATTATTCCTAGTATCTAAGGTGACAGTAATGTGTTGTACAACTTAGATATCGATCGGATATTATTCCTGGTATCTAAGGCGTGCGTTTCAGATACTGATCGGATATTATTCTTGGTATCTGAATCGATGGTATGGTGTGCGACTCCAATATCGATCGGATGTTATTTCTGGTATTAGAGGCAATGGTGTAGTGTACGACTCCGATACCGATCGGATATTATTCCTAGTATCTGAGGTGCGCGATTTGGATACTGATCGGATATTATTCCTGGTATCTGAATCAATGGTATGGTGTGCGACCCGGATATTGAACGGATATTATTCCTGGAATCGAAGGTGATGGTGTGTTTGAATTGAGTTTGTTGAGAGAAAAGAGTCGAAAAGATGAGATGATACATTGTTCATACACAGTTACATATTTATTGCTTGCTATATCCCCATGTGACTTATGTTGGAGTTGGAACCTTGAATTTATTGTTTTAACGTTTAAATTGTACCGTTATTCATATGTTTATATATACATTGCGAGCATATGTTTATTTTGCTCACCAACTTGCATAAGCTGACGGGTTTGATGTGTCCTAGACTTTATGTCCAGATTTTCTAGGTCATGAGCAACCAGAGTACTTTGACTATGCTAGTTAGAGGCGGGAGACGTTTCTGCAAGGCTGTTTTATATTACATTTCTTATGCCTTTTATTTTGGAGTTGTAATAAACTAATTTTAGACTTTGGAATAAGGCAGTTTGTGCCTAAGACTTGAATGATGTAATAGTTTAGTAAGTTTTAATTTGGGAGCTTATGTTTATTAGTATCTTTTTCTCTAGAAATGCTGTTTAAGTTATTTGTTGTTGGGACAATTGGTCATACTTACTTGTCACGACCTACCAGTCCATAAAGAAAATTAAATGCTTTCCTGAATTATGCTACGTGATAGCGTGAGATGTACCCAGGTGATGAAGAGAAGAATTCCTTCATCACTGACTAAGGAACATGCTGCTATAATGTGATTCCCTTCGGCCTTAAGAACATCGAGGCAACTGATCAGTGCTTGGTCAACCATATGTTCAGAGATTTGATTGGGAAGATCATGGAGGTGTATGTTGGTGACCTTCTAGTCGAAAGCCAGAACGAGTCCAACCATCTAGAGCACTTGACCGGGGCCTTCAGCATCTTAAGAAAATTCTGAATGAGGTTGAACCTGGCTAAGTACGCATTTGGAGTCTTGTCCGGGAAGTTCTTGGGACACTTCGTCAGCAGGCGGGGAATTGAAGCAAATTCGAAAAAGAACTAAGCAATCACCAACATGCGATCACCCAGGTCAACCAAGGAGGTTCAAAGTCTAGCAGGGCGGGTGGTAGCTTTAAACAGATTCATGTCCCGGGCAACTGACCGGTGCCTGTCGTTCTTTAAAATCCTCTGCAAAGCCTTTGAGTGGTTAGAGGAGTGTGAAGAGGCATTTCAAGCACTCAAGAAGTACCTAACATCGCCTCCTCTGCTCTCAACGCTCGTACCAAAAGAAGAGTTATTTCTTTACCTGGCAGTATCACCTTCAGCGGTAAGCTCGACACTGATCAGAGAAGAACACGGGATACAATACCCAGTCTACTACATATGTCGGGCTCTCCAGGGCACATAAAGCTGATACTCCCACATAGAGAAGCTTGCCTCTGCTCTCATTACCTCAGCTCGGAGACTCTACCCGTAATTTCAAGCTCATGCCATAGTAGTACTCACGGATCAGCCTCTACGCAAGATTCTGTGCCGGCCTAAAACATCTAGGAGACTCATTAAGTGGGTGTTAGAGTTGAAAGAATTTGAAGTAGTTTTCAGACCCCGAAAAGCCATCAAGAGGCAGGCAATGGCAGATTTTCTCATAGAATTCACGTATCCGGAAGACCTAGTTGAGGAGTTAAACCCGCTTGAGCTACCACCCGAGCTATAACCAGGAATCCCAATCTGGGTACTTTATATGGATGGGTCCTCTAATAAGTAGGACAGCAAGACAGGGATTATCTGGACCATACTGGACAGGATCTAGCTTGAGTATGCCTTAAGGTTTGGGTTCTAAGCTTCCAACAATGAAGCCGAGTACGAAGCCCTATTGGTCGGGCTACAGTTGGCTATCTCGATGGGTGCGTAGCAGGTCCAAGTGTCTAGTGACTTCCAACTAGTTATCAGTCAAGTTAATCAGGAGTATGAAGCTCGAGAAGACAACTTGGTGGCCTACCTAGCCCTTGTCAGAGCAGTTGCCAACAAACTCAAAGGGTTCTCTATCACGGAAATCCTGAGGGAAGAAAACACACGGGCCAATCGGTTAGCATGCCTTGTATCATCTTTTGTGTCAGAACTCCTTGGAATAAGGGTAAAATACCTACCCAAACCCAGTATGGCCAACTCGGAAGGTATGGAGGTTGACCCGGTGGATTTGGGGCCCAATTGGATGGATCCTATCAAGATGTTCCTCACAACGGAAGCCCTACCAGCCGGGAAGGATGAAGCCCGACAGGTAAAGTACTGAGTGGCCAGATACCATCTTAGCAACGGTGTGGTTTACAAGAGGGGATTTTCTATCCCCTAACTCTGATGCATCCACCCAACCCAGGTCCAGGATATCTTGTATGAAATCTATGAAGGAGTGTGTGAAAGCCACATTAGAGGTCGGGCACTCTCCTACCGAGCCCTGCTGCAAGGGTACTACTGGCCCACAATGGCCTGGGACTCTAGGGGTTATGTCAAGCGGTGTGACAAGTGTTAGACGTAAGGCAAACGTGATCAACTGCCCGACAAAGCCCCAAACTCTAACCCTCAGCCCCTGGCCGTTTGCTCAGTAGGGCATCAACATAGTCGGGCCACTCCCCATGGTAAAGGGTCAGGTCAAGTTTACTGTCATCGTAATAGACTATTTCACCAAGTAGGAAGAAGCCGAGTCCTTGGCAGCAATAACCGAGAAGAAGATGGAAAATTTTGTTGAGAAGAACATCCTCAGCAAGTTCGGCATACCATGGGTACTAGTCAGTGATAATGGAAGATAGTTTGACACACTGGTATTTAGGCAGCTCTGCTTACGCTACGGGATATCGAATCACTACTTTTCTCTCGAGCATCCTCAAGGCAATGAACAAGCTAAGGTAACAAATCGACTAATTTTACAGTCCATTAAAACCAGGCTTAAATAGGCAAAGGAACTCTAGGCAGTGGAACTACCGACCCTTCTATAGGCCTATCACACCACTTCCCGACCTCGTTCCCACTCACCTATGGGTTTAAGCTAGTGGTCCCCATAGAACTGGCACTACCAACTTATCAAGTGGCAAACTATAGCGAGCAAGGCAACGAAGAAGCTCTTAGAGGAGAGCTCAACCTGATAGAAGAAAAAAGGGATCAGACATACCTAAAAGTGGTAGCGTATAAGTAGAGGGTCTCGCAGTACTTCAACAGTAAGGTGAAGCACCGTCGTTTCTAGGTGACAGATCTCGTTTTCAAGGCAATAAATTAGTCTACCAAAATTTCAAGTCATGGAAGCTGGGACTAAACTAAGAAGGCCCATATAAGGTTACCCGGGTCAACTGACCGAGAACTTACTGGCTACAGATGCTAGATGGACAGGACATGTCACACTCGTGGAACGTGGAGCATCTACAAAAGTACATTCAGTAAGATGGGAATCAGCATTGGTTAGCTTGTGTTTTCTTTAAACAAGTTGTAGCTCTTCCCGAGCAATCATAGTACTTTTCAGATTGAATAAAGATTCTTTCTTCCAAGTAGCGTCCCCTAACTGTATTTTGCAACTAAAAGACCTCAGGAATACACCTGAGGCACCAAAAGACCTCGAGAACACACTCGAGGCACCAAAAGACCTCAGGATCACACTCGAGGCACCAGTTTGACTTAGGTCCATAACCTACGATGGGGGCAAATCCCCTTAGGTGTTTGATAATAGCGACCTCAAAAAGACCCTGAAACTACCAACGCTTAAGGTTGGCTACCTACAGTCATTACCTCTATTAATGCCCACTTTAGCATAAGCTTGGGGGGGGGGGGGGGGTAGGAAGGGATGACTAACAGACTAAACAGAAAGTCACACCGAACATTTACAGGGCTTAGAATTAACTAAGTATAAACCCTTAGACATCCAAGCACCCACAATGTTCCGAGTCCATGTCGAGATTACTACAAGGAACTTGGTTAACCCCTAGCACTTACAGTTCCTGACCAGGTTCTACAAGACTGAAAAATTCTAAGTGTAATAACTTAAAAAATTCTAAGTGCAATGACTCAAAAAAATTTCAAGGTTTTATAGACCTCCTAAAGCCAAGTGTCTCCTACTAATCACAGTTTTAAACCTTTTGCTAAGGCTGGGTTGTAATAAATCTAAACAACTAGTCAAGCAGGGCAAACAAAAATAAGCTGAAATGTACAATTACAAGCAGTAGGCAAAATGTGACCTCAAGGGGCTTTTTTCACTACTAACTACAAAAAGTACACTGCCTAGGGGAAATTATAGTAGCCTCCAAAAAAAATTAATACATCAATACTGGTCATCTACGATGATCACAACATCTTCGGTCTCCCCGACCTCTCCACCAGCATCAGCCTCTCCACCCGCAGTATCAGCATGGGCCCCTTCCTCCTTTCAAAAGTCAGGCTCAGCCTAGGAGTAGCTCGAGAGGTCCCACTCAGGATGATCTGCAACCACCTTCTGGGTTACGTCGGCATAGACCTAAAGGAAGTCGACCTTGAACTCTTCATTCGCATCCTTTGTCGCTGCCTACCGAGCGACAATAGCATCAGCTAGAGACTTCTTCTCGGCTTCTGCAGCCCTCTGGGCCTCCTACTTGATTGCCAACTCCTCCTGAGCAGCCCCAAATCCAGAGCCAGTGCCGTCATCTTCTCTTTCTCTACAACAAGAGCAAAGTCCGAAGCCTCATGTGCTGCCTTTTCCATGGACAGGATGGCCTCAATAGTGGCTGGTCTTTCACTTATCCCGGGCAGGTAGGCCTCGGCGCCTGCCACCAAGTAACCGGTCTGGAAAAAGGAACAGAAGCCACCATAAACAGAGAAATGGGAATTAAAAAAGGGGGGGGGGGGGGGGGACAAGGTACCTACCATGTGGGAGATGCTGTAGAGCCATCCGATCAGGGCCATAGGGCCCAACCCAGATCACCTCTCGACGTCATCCGCCGCTTCGACCGACGACAGCCCGGTCGTTGGTTGCAACGACCTTAACCTAGGGGGCTATCGTACTAGCTGGGACCAAGCAGGGGCCCTGGTGAATCCACTTCAGTTGCTGGCCACTAGTGGGGTCTTTCCGTTTCCTTGTCCGGCCCTCCTGCGCTGCTTCATTCTCATTCAAAGCAGCCATGTCTTTGGAGCTATCTCTAAAAAATCATGAAAAAAAGAGAGTCAAAGGGAAAGCAGGCGGGTAAGCAATTGGACAAGCAATGAAAAGTAACTGAAAACATACTAGCAATGATTGGAGGAAAGACAGGTGCTTCAAAGGTCTGACTAGGCTCGTAAGTGACCTTCCGAGCTCCCGTCCAGGTCAACACATCAGCAACGTTGGTTGGTTCCTTAGCCAAGGCCCTGATGTTGTGCTGGCACTCCTCAGGAATGCTCGGTGGGTCAGTTGACCCCACTGCAAAAAGAACAACTGTTAATCCAACAGAAGTAACATAACAAGAAAAAATAAAATACTCAAGACCAGAGCTTACTCCTCAACTGCCCAGCCCAAGAAGTCCTCAGCTGAATCCCCAGAGCATCCTCACAAATCCTAAGGGTGGATACGTGGAAGAACTTCTTCTTTTACCCCTTGTTATTGCTTGGGCACTTCTCAATTATCTTCCTCCCCTACCGGGCTCTCAAAGAGAAGAAGCCGACATCCCCGTACAATGGGAACGGTTAGTGGGTCCACAGGAACTATTGAATGGTGAGCTCATACCCCAAGACTTGGGGCCAGAGGTGTATGGCCCCCTTCAAAAACCTCCACCCATTTAGGGAAAGCTGCCCCAGAATAATCTCGAGGTAGATCAGCACGTCCTAGATAAGCGGGTGGAGGGGAAGGTGAAGGCCCACCATGAAGGCATCCTTGTAGAGAGTGACAAAACCCGACCAGCATAGACGAACTCTACCAGTGGGTATGGACAAGGAATAGTGGCCGGGGATTTAATACCTATCCCTAATCTGTCCTAAGTCATTGACAAGTAGACTCCTAGGAATCCACTCACACGAGAAGATGACACCGGGACTACCAGAGACCTAGGCCTCATCACCCGAACCTCGGGATCCAGAGGCTGCTTGGAGTCCCTGACTCAACTCGTCGTCAGACACCCGAATGGGGATCCTACCCACACTATGGTTGTTTGACAAGGTCAGTGAAGGAGGATCCTACCCACCTGGATTGCTCATCTTTTGATCAAGAAGACGAGTTGAAGTTAGAATGACATATCCCTAAGGCTTCTACGATGGGATGAGGGAGTAGTTGGCGGCCTAAGTAGGGGTCGGGAACACCAAATCTAAGGTACAAGGATGGAAGGACTAAGAGCCTATAACGTAAGGCATACAAGGTATTCACAGTCGTGTAATACTCGGTCATAATGGTTCTGGGACACCCCTACTGGTTTGACTGCTTTACCAAAGAAAGGGAACACCCTGACCTAAGGAAGAAGCTAAACCTAAGGAAAAAGAAATCCCACTCCTTCACGAATCCTAACAGGTTCCTATTCTCCAGGCTTGTTCGGGAATCTTAATAGATGAAGAAGAGAAGGAAAAAATACAGTGAATTGTAAGGTTGAAGGGATAAAGTGCAGAAAAGAGCTCTGAAGTCTTGACCGGACACTTTTTCTTTTATACCGCTCGGTAGACTCTCTCTGTGGGTAGCAAAAGCAACAAAATACTCAAGTGATGCTTTTATAGACAACATGGATGGTCCAGATGAGCTCAGATCCAATGGTCTAGTTAAACTCCCGCCTAAATGCATGACAGCTGGCACCTCGGGCAGCCCAAGCAGTGCCTCAAAAGGCGTGCGCATTAAATGAATAACTTGACGGTTCAGTTGGGTTGTGACTGTCTGGTTACACTCAAACTGGTCTCGCTGGATCCTAACCAACCAACCACTCCTTGACATGTGGTAGGTACCGACTCCAAGCTCTCGAGGTAACCGATCGATCTAGGCCCCGATTGACCTAGTTGACCAGTCTGGCCCCGAGCGATTCCTCGAGCTACTTCCCGGATGGTTTGTCGGGCTATACAAATTTCTAATCCTCATCTGATGAAGCATCCTATTAGTCTTGGAAATGGGGGGCAACTGATATGTACAAAAATATCAAGTGCAGGAAAAAGCCCCACTTCTGCCTAACCCGAGCGATACGCCTGATATTATCTGGTCCCGACCAACAGGTCGGGAACACTATACGGACTCGGCTTGTCACAGGTATAGCCCCGCTAGGTCCCGTGTTATGCTCCAGAATGTTCCAGACAGTTTCCTACATGAACTAGAAGACTAATGGAAAGAGTAGATTGTTTCCTAATCCAATTAAGAAACTTCCACGATTTGTGTTAATCAATCCCAATCAGATTGTATTACCTTAACAATTTACTTACTTTGTACAAGTTGGTCTCTTGTATCTATAAAAGAGATCATTCGTCCCCTTCAAAGGGGATTGCTTTCTTATTTTACATACTGGCATATACATTCACTCGGCCGGTCTCTGGTAGCTCCATCCCCATTGTTGGTTCACCAAAGACCCCCGTCGATTTGATATTCTAGTGTATGTGCTCTGACACACACGTGGACGAAGGTGTCTTCATTGATAGGGCCAAACCATATACAAATTCTCTTGCCTCATTCTTCTTCTTCTCTCAAATCCAAATTTAGGCATCATCACATTTCATTAACAATGAAGAGTGCAAACAAATGAATAACATTATAGACCAAGACCACAGTATAACAGCACTAAGCCCCTCAAGACGTCCAAAAACAATGAGGATCATTATTGGCATTTACACAAGCAGTTGATGTGTGGATACTCAAAAACAAAAACAAGACACTACTCCAAGAGGACAATTAAGAAAAAATCAAAGCAAATACAATTCCTATTAGCAGATAAAATCCACCGAAAAAGAGAAAACCTAGAGAATGGAAAAGCTTGCTATTGAAGTTGGATTTATGTTAAATAATAAGTATCTGTTACAAAATGAATAAAGTAGGATCACGTTTAATTGCATTATCATTTTCTCATTATTTTATTTTAATGAAAAGAAACATTATGTTGATTTGATAAATAACCTGTATTATTAGAAAGATTCAATGATCAAGTCGCTGTATAGGTACACAATATGTTGAGTATGACTTGGTTTTGGTCAAACTTGCTCAATCGGGCAGCTCTAGCGAGGTCGCGAAATTTAGCAGATTTCCTATATCGTTTAGGAAATGGCTGAAAGCTTCCTAATTGTGTAGGCTTATATACTTGCAAGGGAGGTTTCTTCGGGTAAAAGACTTACCATATGGGCAAACCTAATACTACTAGGATTTATGCAATGTAATCTAGATAAATATGATGCTATGGTGAGAATAGAATGAGGGAGACCAACAGATCCATTGTGTGAGGCATTAGAGAGCCTTTCGTTAGAGATACTAACCAGAAGAGAGGAATTTTCGTATGTTTGATTTTTGAGGTGTTTTCAGGTTAAGAACTTAAATTTCTTATGTGTAATCTTCTTCTTTATATTGTAAAATTCTTCGTTGTGCTCTGGCAGCTTTGCCCATGGATATAGGCGAGTTTGCCAATCCACGTATATAGTACTGTGTCTCTAACAATTTCTATTTTTTATCATTACCCTTTTTCTGTTCGTATTTTGGTGATCTGGACAACTAGTGGTAATGTAACGTACCGGATATTATTATACTTGTTTTCTCAACACAATAAAACAACATGTACTAGAAACATGAAAGAATAAAACTGGTCCACTTATAAACAATTAATATAATTGATGATAAGCGTTCCCAAACAGTGCCTAAATAATTAGTGGAGGGTTTACTCTACTTACTCTCTCCGTCCCATTTTATGTGTTCATTTTTTTTTTTTGGGATGTCCCAAAATTGTTGTCCACTTTTCTAAATTAGTATATAAATTTTACTTAGTTTACCCAACTATCCTTCCTTGTAATCAATACTCAAAAAAAAAAAAAAAGTGTAATGATTATGGGTAATTGTGAAAAGTAGGTGTAAATTTTTTTTGTCCCCTTAAATAGTTAAACTTCCCAAGATAGACACATAAAATAGAACATAAAATAGGACGGAGATTGTATAAGTAATCCATCGTGGGTTTACGCATATGATACCCTGAATGAGAAAAGACAAAGCCAAGCCAAACTAGGCAACGTGTGAAAGATCGAGTTGATGGATTGTTGTCACAAATGATTAGACAGAATTTTTGAATGGCTGACATGGCATCCAGGTGTCAATGGTTCAATGACGACAAGTGTCCAAGGGCGGCGCACCAAACAGACAGGAAGAGCTGGACTGTGGGGGGAGAGAGAATGTAAGTGGTTGATCATGTGTAATGCTCCGTTTGGTAGCACAAGTGACTTTTTTTTTTCTAATAAATGTTAGGCACATAATACATTCTATAATAAGATTTTAAATGCATGTACTCTATGCTGTATAAACGGTACATAAAAAAAGTGTGAAAAATTCAAATGATATAGAGTACAACACATTTAAAGCCCTGTGTGAAATGTGTTTTGTGCCTAACATTTTGTTATTTTAATTATTGATGTATTTTATGTATAGAGAGAAAATAGTCGAACGAGGGATTTAGATACGGAGATAGAAATATTATAGAGTGAGATTAATTTTACTATAGAAGTAAAAGAGAGTGGAATTACGTGAGCTCCTAATCCACATCATCACGTGCAAAATACGATCTTCAGTTTAAAATTAGAAGTAATTAATAAAGAAGGATGATGCTATTGACACTCCATCATTAAACCAAGGCACTCCATAGTACCATTCTTAAAGCATGTGGTACATGCATGTCATGCATTACATACATGGTATCACAGGCTCTGATAGTGGTACCATATAATGCATTGGTTCGATGACGGAGTGGAAATAACAATTCCCACAAAGAATTGCTTTTGTGAAAAGCAAAAAAATTACATTAAACTGCATTTTTAAAATAAACTATTTATAAAAATGAGTGTATGATTACACAATTAATAAGATATCATTCCGTAGTTGTCGTTGCAATCATAAGCCTTATGTAAATGGAATGTTATGAAATTTAAGTTTGGGAAAAATCTTAGGACCCAATATAGCGGTGGAGGGTGGCGTGAAAATTTGGTGTCACGCCGTCCAAACAAACCTTTCACCTATCTGCCACCCCACGCGCAATCAATAACACTTCCCTCTCATCGCCTCCCTCCTTTATATATATGTATACTTATATCATCTTATATAATTCATCTCTTATCTCTATAATATTCAGACTTTGTTGTACACATACTCAAATCTGTCTCTCTTTCTCTTCACAACAGCATTCACCCAACAGCAGAAAACTCTCTTCCCAATATATATACGTCCAATAACATCAAAATCTCTCTCTCTCTCTCTCTCTCTCTCTCTCGTGCAGTGCAAGAACACGGCAAGGTCAAACTTTCTGGTTAGTATTTCTGTGCCGTGTTGCGGTTTTGATAAGTTCATATTACTCCCTCCGTCCCATAATAAGTGTCCACTTCCATTTTGCACATTGTTTAAGAAAGTTGTATTATATTAGTTTTTTGGGTTCATTAAATGGCCACTTTCCAATTTTACCCTTAGATGTGATAGGTGCTTGACTTTTTGCTTGTTTTGAGACCACAAATAAATACTACTTTGTCTTTATTATAAGGGTAGTTTTGGAAAGTAAATAAAAGATATATGCCAATTTAGGAAGTGGACACTTATTGTGGGACATCCAAAAAAGGAAATGTGGACACTTATTATGGGACGGAGGGAGTAATTTTTTTCCATCAAATTTTATTTTATTTTATCCCCAAAAGTTCACCTGAAACTAAACTTACGATATTTAATGCACACATGTGATTATACCAACGTGATCTAAACCAGACAGACTATATATTTATCAATAATGCTAAGGACACTCCACAAAGCACACCCCAAAGCACATCATGCTTTAAATGCATGTACCTTGGGCTGTGGAACTTTTTTACACAGTGCCCACATTTTTTTGAGAACCGCTAGAGAAGCCCAAGGTACATGCACACAAAGCATGAGGTGTGCTTTGGGGTGTGCTTTGTGGTGTGTCTCTAGCACCACTCTATATTTATTTGTTCTACCATTTATTATAACTTGATGGATCTAATTTCCTAACTCCAAGAAAGGATCATAGAAAAGAATTGTGAATCTTGAGTCAACCCGTATTTAATTTTTGCTTGCAGGCATGCGCCAAATGTGCACCAGCATGTGTATGTGTGTGCGTGAGAGAGAGAGAGAGAGAGAGAGAGAGAGAGAGAGGAACTAGCATTAGAATTTGAACATGAAAAATTGTGGTCCATGAATAATCTCTTTTGGATCATGAAGTTGTGATTAGTGCGTGTGACAACATATATTCCACCAGCATGATTATGGAGTCGACTGCACTCAAAGAAACAACATAGGGATAACATGCTTTTGTTTATAAAGTCAATGTTTTCTGCTCCTTTTGTGTCAATATACTTTCCTAAAGTTCATTCGACTAAACTGATGGATATCTATGCATCTTTAGTCTAAATCTAAGTTTCTTGGTGGGCATCATATTATAGTTGGTCTGCCATTTTCACAGTGACACGCACACACTTAGAAACACATGAAGGTCGATTGTTGGAACCTTCCATTCTAAACATTGTCATCACGATCTCATGTTCATTAATAGATATTAATCATGCTTAACATAAGCATTTAAGAAATCAATATCCATAGTATTTGTTAGTGGAACGATGGCACAATTTCCCTCAAATTTATTGGTTAAGGACAAAATTTTGCTTACTTTATGATACTTAAGAAGCAATTCAAACTTAAAAATTGGAGTAATGCTACATTTTAAAATTTGTATCACAAATTTAATTTTCAACACTTGCATTAGGATTTAGGACTATCTAAAATAACTTCCAATGAAAATTGCATAGTCATACTATTATTAAATATAGTCCCACTGCCACATGTGTTGACAACCATTTAGGATATAAAGTTAGGAACTATAGATGTACAACCTAAAATAGCTCATGATGAAAAACAAGTGTCCCCACTATTATTTACGGAGTATTTATTTTTTGGAACAAAAGAAATTTATTAAGAAAAAGAATAATTTTAAGTGGTCCAAATGTCACAAATGTTAAGAATCATATATAAAATATATATTTGAGAGCCATAACATCATTTTGAATATGGTTATCTCTATATGAGTCTGCATCCTCAGCACCATGAGATGCTGCTGCTGTATGGGCAGCACCTCTTCAACATCTTCAATGTTGGGAGCGCCACTCATTTGGGATTTTTTCATTTTATAAAAAATGAAAAGGCTATGAAATTAGTATGTTATGGGTAGCCGTGCGGCTGAGTATCATGAGCCATCTCTATACTGACTAAGAAGCCACCCAAGCAAGTACCCTTTCGATCCACCCGAACATCAGCTTGAGCCATGGGTGCTACAAGTTTGACAAGATTCGAACCCGGAACTTTGTGCTTGGCAACACTTATCACCCTCCTTCCAATCACTGGGACTAACCCTTGGAGCTCTCTCTCTCTCTCTCTCTCTCTCTCTCTCTCTCTCTTGATTGATTGGCTTTATTTTTCAGGGAAGTGCATCAACTAATGGAGATGGAGTCATGTGTTCCTCCAGGTTTTAGATTTCACCCGACTGAGGAAGAACTTGTGGGTTACTATCTCAATAGAAAGGTTAACTCTCTGAAAATTGATCTTGATGTTATCGTCGATATTGATCTCTACAGAATGGAGCCATGGGACATCCAAGGTATATATATATATATACATACTCAAATGCATTAATGATTAGTTAGTTATTAGAAGTGATCAGAGTAATGTAATAAGGATTGATGATGTGAGAGTACTTTCTAGCTAACAAGAATTAAATTAATTAGTAATAATATTAATTGGTTAATTAATTACCACGTACAGATAGTTGCAAATTACTGGGATATGATAATGAAGAACAAAATGAATGGTATTTCTTTAGCCACAAAGACAGAAAGTATCCAACAGGAACACGAACCAATAGAGCCACCTCAGCTGGATTCTGGAAAGCTACAGGGAGAGACAAAGCTGTGGTTTCAAATAACAGATCATCAATAATAGGAATGCGAAAGACCCTCGTTTTTTACAGGGGACGCGCACCCAATGGAACCAAAAGTGACTGGATCATGCATGAATATCGCCTCCAATCATCTGAACATGCACCCCCTCAGGCAAGTAATTCCATCTTCAATTAATTAACTTGTATTAATTGGCCGGGTCTGTTTGGGAAAACTCATCAGAATGAATTGATTTTGGATCTTTAATTCCATAATAAAAAATCAAATATAAAATAAAATAAAATGTGACTGAACCTCATATAGAGATTGTAGCTACTAGCTAGGTTTCTTTATCAATTTCCTCATATAGAGATTGTAGCTACTAGATAGGATTACCTGGTCAATGAATTCTAGGGGGGGGGGGGGGGGGGGGGGGGAAGGTCCCATTCCTAAAATCTCTTTTTCTATTTGAAAGTGAAGTGTGTGGTCAGAAAGACAAAGCATGCTCACTTTCACTTATTACCTAAAGAACATATGAGAGGCCAATAAGAAGCAAACATACATATATATATATATATATCAGTCATGCTCTAAAGAGGACGTCCTCTCTTTATTAAAGAGAGGACTTCTGTTTTGACCGTCAGATCATGTTTAAAAACTGTGAAATGACAACACTATTCTTAATGAAAACACCATCTGACGGCCAAAACAGAGGTCCTCCCTTTCCTAAAGAGAGAGTGCCTCTTTAAAGAATTTTCGTATATATATATCCAGTAGTGCATGTCAAACGCCTACAGAAAGTCATCCTTCCTAGGAGGAGTTGCAAAAGATAACCAACTTTAAATGTTCTTTGAATTCTTAAAGTAGCTCCCTGATTTCTAGCACCTTTACACACAGAGAGAACTCACACTTACATGCATGTGGGAGCTTTCACACACAGATATACACATGTATACATACAGATGCATACGTGGGATGTGTGCTAATCTTTAATTTGTATATATTGCAGGAAGAAGGATGGGTTGTATGTAGGGCATTCAAAAAGCCTAATCCAAATCACAGGCAAGGTTTTGAAGCTTGGAATCATGCTTACTATATGAGGAATATTAACAGCACATTTAGGCCACCTTCTTTTCAAGACATGTCAACTATTCCCATGCACTTGGTCCATCCCAATGATCATGATCAAAGACTAATTAGTTATCATCAAACACCGTTCATTTCAGAAAAAGACCTAGTGTCCAACAACACTTGTTTGGAAAACCAATTTGTTGAACTTCCACAGCTAGATAGCCCCTCCATTTGCACAAGCTTGGGAACAAAAGGTGTTGAGAATAGTGGGATTGGAAGCCAAGACTATGAAGATCAAAGAATCATTGCTCCTAATAACCAATACGTAGATTGGGAAAATTTGGACAACTTACTTGCATCATTTCCCAATTCAAACTTGCCATCATTTCAAACCCTCGAATGCTTTTCTGAATTGTAGCCAAAGCTCATCAAGAACGGTCTCCATCTATTTAAATGTGTCTGTGTAAATGGGTCTTGCTATCCTAGTATGAAAACGTAGTACAATGACATTTTGTTTAACTTTTAAATGCAAGAAAAATTCTTACCATCTCCTTAAATTGAGAGTAGTTAAAGTAATTTTATAATAAGAGTATTAAAATAATTTATTTATGCTCATTTGTAAAGTTAATTTAAAGTCCTCGTTTTAGTAAGATGACATAGACATTTCGTCTCTTTAAAAATAAGTAATTTTCAATATGTTAACATCTTTCTATACATATATACATCCATGTGAAATGGTTAGTTTATCAGAATAGTAGTCAATGCTTATTCACATTAAGATTTTTGGGAGAAAAAGATGTAGTGGAGGAATAATGAATTTTGTCCTAAAAAGGAGGACTTCTTTCAAAATCATTCTCTCACATGTTTTGATCAACCTATGTGAAGTGGAAATTGTCATTATGGTAGTTGCTTACTTTCTGTGATTGGAGTTTGGGACATGTAGAAGATAAGTTTTAGAAAGTTTTGATCTTTAAAATGCACGCTTGTACAGAAGTAAATTCGAAGACTAAGTTTGTATTTAACCTATACTATTTTATTTTTATTTTTTTGGCTCAAACAAATATTTATTAAAATTAACTAAACATTACAGAGATATCAACACAAACAAGAAATAATAATATAAAAAAAATATATAAAAAAAAAAAAAAAGCACAACAAAAGGAACAATAGATAAGGTTGCTGAAGAGACAAAAAGGAAACACTCTGCTAGCTGCACCAGAAAACCACCACTGCGCCACCAGAAATGCTGCAAGAAGAGTTTTGGAACCCAAGGCAACTACAACCTTGAGATGGTAGAGACCACCCAAGGAAAGAAGATGGCAGGAGCTAAGTCTAAACAAGTGAAGAAATTTCGCCAAAGGGGGCAATCAAAGTTGCTAGAAACACTTCCATGGTAGTAAGAGCTACACTATGGAAAATAGCACAGCTGTAAAAGAGAGTTCCATAGTCACCAATTATAACACAATGAAGACCAAAAATCAATCTACTATTTCAAGGCTAGTTTGGCCAACATCTACCGTCTTGAACCCAAAGAGGTGTCAGACAAGAAAAAGAATGAACACAAAAACAGAATAGACGAGGGAAAAAAAATCCTTGGACAGCCTCTACAGAGGAAGGAAAACTGGAAAAAGAAAGAAAGAGAAAGGGGGAGTAGGAGTTGGGCCGAGGGGAAGAGAGGGGGCACTGGTAATAGTGGTGGACTTTTGGGTTGGGTTTGGGGGAGGGGGGGTTGTCTGTGTGTGCAGCGGCTAGGGCTTGTTTTCCTTTGTATCGCTTCTCTCTCTACTTCTAGAGAGAGAAGCTCCTAATCAGCCGTAGACACCCATTGTTATAAGACATAAAAGGTATCTTATAAACAATAAGATAATGATATCTAATGTCCTTTTATGTGATACCCTGTATTTTTCAAGTGTATAATAATATATAAGATTCTGTATGAATACCTTATCCATACTTGAAGTTTTAGTTTCAATCGATCGAAGATGTTTCAAGTGATCGAGAATTTTGTTCTTCAATCGATCGAACCATTCTCAAGTGATCGAAACCTTACCAACCTGAATTTATGACGTGGTCCCCACTTCAATCGATCAACCCATTTTCAATCGATCAAAACTAGTCGATATGCTCTCAAGCGATCGAAGAAGCTTCGATTGATCGAACTTAATAGATATTATATCCCAGTTTTTGCAGAAACATTGTCACCTTGCACCCGTCCTTTCTCTATATATATGTTAAGGATTTTTGTGTGTTGGGTTTGCTGAAACCAAGAGAGAGAGAGAGAAAGAGTTATGTTATACATATATACACACACACACACATATATATATGTCATGCCCCGGTGTTGCTATAAGTAAGGGAAGTAAGCTTCCTTATCGGACCCGTAGGCTCGTAATAAGTTACAGATCGCATGATTGTCCAAATACAAACGAAATATAAAATATCAGAGTAATAATAACAGCGGAAATGATTCTAAGTTCAGCGGAAGCAATTTCAGAGTCATGCAAACTTCATTATACATACTTATATGTTGCAGTCATCCAAATCCAAAAGAAATACAAGTCTAGAGGCCAAACGGCCGACAACAACAACAAAAAAAAAAAAATTAAAGATAGATAATAAAATTCCCCGACGGGAATAGAACAGCTCTAGCCACACAAATGCCTTCTCAACTGGAAAAGCCCTAACCTTCACTTGCCCAATGGAACAGCATCGCCAATACCTTGAACTACAGCAACTGGACACGGATGTCCAGGGCCACACGGCCGTCAGCTGAAAGCTGAGTGAAATAGTATAAAGCATAGATAATATGAATATACACCATTTATGTTATCACTTAGAAGTTATCGATATGTTACGCAAGTTCTCGCCCAAAACCCAACATTCTTCCCGACTATGCAACCACACCAATGCAACACAACGAGCATAAATCCACCGTGCCAACAACTCACAATTGATAGTACTAGCTTCTGTCACACATGACCACAACACTGGCAGTACTAGCTTCTGCCCATAACCACAACAACACTGAACCGATGGTACTAGCTTCCGTCAATACACGATAACCGACACATCATGCCCAATTCGGCCTCAAATTCATAAACAAACCCAATTCAGCCGCAACATAACTCCTAGCCCAATTCTTCCCTAACACGACATGCACCAAACCTAATTCAGACAATGATATATATATTCCAAGCCTAATTCGGCCCTACCTCAATCGTCCTAGCCCAATTCGGTCCTAACTCAATGACACACAGACCACACAAATAACCACAACATACTGGCAGCAACATCTCATGAATCTAACTCAACTAACAACAATACCGTTAGTCATACGACCATATGCAACAACACACAGGACAATCGACGAGATCATCCAACTCAAACATGCAACACAACCATGTCTCACATGTGACTGATAACACCTATTCATTTAAGTACGTTATTCGCGCATTATACTTCATTACACCATTATTGATTCAACCTGACGCATAATGTTATTAAACTGATCATAACAATAGTCCAACATCAAGGAATTAGCATATTAAGAGAATCAACATATTAAGAATGAATTGATCACTTCCTTAAACATGGTGTACTACTAAGCAAGCATATAATACAGCTACAGAATTGATAAACTTGATCATCTATAACATATACAACTTCAGGTTTAGTTCATAGTACAAGCCATAGCATAGACCATATTAACTTCAATCATACAAACAAACAAGGAATCAAAATATTGTCAAGCTCGAGCGCTCTAGCCACTCGAGTGCTCCAGGCACGAGCACTCACACCACTCGAGCGCTCGCACTTGCTCGAGCACTCGGGTTTAACAGTTTCTAGCAGTTTGTTTTACTTTAAAATATAACCATGATTTTGAATCAATCATTGAAATCACTACTTAAAACTTACATGCAAGTTATAAAACAATTCATACATGTTCATATACACAATATCCATGAATTATGGCATTCACAAAGTGATCAAAATCAAATGGAATGGATCATGAGATTTATGTAAACTTGAGGAATAGACGAAGATTATGATGATCTAAAGCTAGATTTTACTAAATCAAACACACGCAACCAAATTTATAGATTAAAATGTATGTATCAACATTGTATGTGAGTTGAAGTACTCACAAAGTAGTAGATAATGGAATATGTGTTGAAGAAGATGATGAAGATGATGATTATGCTTCAAAACTCCAAATGCAAGCTCCAAACTAAAATATTTTCTTTGATCCTCCAAGACTTAACTCCATAACTTCATTGATGTTGAAATGCATGTGTGTATATGTTTATGGAAGGATTGGATGAAGAATCCATGGAAATGTAAAGCATAAATGTGTGTTTGGGTATATACGTCAAAAACTCTCCCTCACAACTCTCTATATTTGAAGGCTCTATTTTGTAAACGTAAAATACCAAAAATGACTTGGTATTTATAGAGTTTGAGAGCTCAGGGGTAAAAATGTCATTTCACACATGTTTTGTTTGCTGAATAAAGTTTGTTTTGTTTTGTTTTGTTTTAAAAGGATTTATAACATGTTATGCATGAACACCCATGTAATGTCAAATCTCAAAATCCCATTTACATATATATAAAATATTAATAAAAATATCCAAAAATTACATTATAGATAATTAAAAGTACGGGTGTTACACCTCTCCACCACTTATAAAAAGATTTCATCCTTGAAATCTGAGCTAACTTGTGTCAAACAACTCCAGGTTCTTAATGTGCATCTCAGACTCTAACTCCCATGATGTTTCCTCTACATTGTGGTGATTCCACAAAACCTTTACCAACGGGATCTCTTTATTCCTTAGCTTCTTGATTTCTCTGTCCAAAATCTGCGTCGGTCTCTCTTGATATGATACATTATCATTTACTTCTATGTCTCTGAAATCGATCACATATGGTGTAGCGCCCAGGTGATACTCCTTCGACATACTGACATAAAAGACATTATGGACTCCAAACATCCTCGGTGGTAACACTAGTCTATAGGCGACTTTACCCACGCGCTCTAAGATCTCAAACGGTCCAATGTAGCGAGGTGACAACTTCCCTCTCTTCTGTCCAAACCTCACCATTCCTCGAATCGAAGATACTTTGAGTAAGACATGCTATCCCACACTGAATTCCTTATCTCTGCAGTGCAAGCCTGCGTAGCTCTTGTGTCAGTCATGTGCTGCCTTCATCTTCTCTTTGACAATCACAATCTTCTCATTGATTTTCTGAACCAAATCTGGGCATAAAAGCTTACCATCTCCAACTTCTACCCAAAACAACGGTGATCTACAAGGTCTCCCATACAACGCTTGAAAAGGCACGATCCCTAAACTTGAATGGTAGGTGTTGTTGTAGGCGAACTCTATCAGCGGCAAATGAGTCTTCCACGACCTTTCAAATTCTAGTATGCAAGCTCAGAGCACATCTTCCATTACTTGGTTCGTTCGATCTATCTGCCCATCGTTCTAAGGATGAAAAGTAGAACTCAGTCTCAGCGAAGTCCCCATAGCTGACTAAAGACTTTCCCAAAACTCTACTGTGAATTGGGAATCTCGGCCTAACACAATAGTGGCTAGCACACCAATTTGATGCAAATACAATCAACTCAATTTCTCCACTGAATAGGTCATATTAGAAGCGATGAAATGAGCTAACTTAGTAAGTCTATACACAATCACCCATATGGAATTATGGTTTTGCTGAGATCGAGGCAATCCTACCATATCGTACTACTCCCCAAGCGGCCATAAGAGAGACCCCATTCTTGCTCACCTACGGCTTTAAGGCAGTGGTCCTCACAGAGCTCGGATTACCAACGTACCGAGTGGTAAATTTCAGCGAGCAACGTAATGAGAAAGCCCTTAGGGGAGAGCTCGATCTGATAGAGGAGAAAAGGGACTGGGCATATCTGAAGGTAGCAGCCTATAAGCAACGGGTCTCTCGATATTTCAATAGCAAAGTCAAGCATCACAGCTTCCAGGTTGGAGATCTAGTCCTTAAGGCAGTAAACCAGTCTACCAAGGTCCCAAGTCACGGGAAGTTGGGTCCAAACTGGGAAGGGCCCTACCGAGTCACCGGAGTCAACTATACGGGAAACTACTAGTTATAGACTCTATACGGGTAGGACCTATCTCACCCCTGGAACGTGAAGCACCTTCACAAGTACTTTCAATGACTAATGGATAAGAATGGATTAGCATTGGTTAGTAAATTTGTAGCTCTTCCCAAGAAACTATTATAGTTTTTAAAAAAGAAATAAGATTGTTGTTTTGTTACAACAATGTTTCCTGCCAGTATTGCCCGAGGCATAAAAGACCTCAGGATCTCGTCCGAGGCACAAAAGACCTCGGGGTCAAACCCGAGGTGCATAAGAACTCATGATCAAACTCGAGGCACAGGTTTTGCTTAGGCCCATAACCGATGATGGGGGAAAAGTTCCCCTAGGTGGCTAATGATAGCAAAACTCAAAGACCCTGGAACTACCAATGTTCTATGTCAGTTCTCTAAGGTCACTCCCTCTACGGATGCCTGCCTTATCAAACGCTTGGGGTGCAGGGGGACATTGGACTAAAATAGGAAATCACACCGAGCACTAACGTGGTTAGGAATTCCAAAACATTCCTAAGTACCCACAGTGCCCAGAGAAAGCGTTCGGACAGTAATAGGACCAAAATTCTATACTATACCGGACGGGTCCTTCAAGGTCCCTAGAAGACCAAGTGCTCCCCACCGGTCACAGTCCTAAAGCTTTTGCTAAGGCAGGGTTTTGGCAAGAATAACAATCGATCAGGCACGGATAGTTACAAAATTACAAAATAGGCAGGTGCAAAAAATATAAATGGTTGATGCAAAGGCGGCCTCGGGGGGCCTTTTCATTAAAATCAAAAACATATGCAATGCCTGGGGGGAAATTATAACAGCCTCCCAAAAAAAATATGTATATGTATATATGTAAAAGGAAACAAAGACAAATACAAGTTCAGAAGCTAAGGGTCATCCACTACGACCACCTCCTCAGTAGGGGTGGGTAAACAGTCTGTTTGGTTTCGAATCGAATATTTTGGTTCGGGTTGGGAATTTTGGTATCGAAAACTGAACTGAAATAAACTTCAAAAATATGGTTCGGTTTTGAAATTTAACTTCGGGTTCGGTTCGAAAATTCGGTTTGAAACTCAACCGAATATTTTTTTTCCTGCAATCTTAAGTATGTTAGTTGGATGTTGATGAAATCAACTATCCCCTTTTTAGCTCATCAAGCATAGTGAAGTTTGAAGAAGGAAGTTGTATATCCAAAGGAAGCATGAGGGACAGTGAAATGTAATTAGACATGCAAAGTTCTCATAGAGCTAGCCATAAGCAGTTAGCCAGTTAAGCACAACACTTCAAAAATTTGGCAATCAAGATTCAAGAACAAATGAACAACTCAAGTCTCAACATTAAAACAATCCTAGATCCATAAATAAATAAAAATACATTTGGTAATCTAGATTCAAGAACAAATGAACAACTCAAGTCTCAACATTAAAACAAACCTAGATCAATAAATAAATAAATAACTCAAGCCATACCTGATCTTGAGTCCTTGACCTTGAGAGTTGAGAACTTGAGAAATCAGAAAGGGGGAAGTTGAAAATGTCGCCGAAGACAGAGGAGAGAGACTGAGTTGCGATAATTGCCCCCCGTCGAGCAGGTCTTGAATCACCGGGTCGTCGGTGTTGCCGCTGGCAGTGAGTCACGCCCCCCGTCGTCACTGGAGAGAGAGAGAGAGAGTGAGAGAGAGAGAGAGAGAGAGAGAGAATGACTGAGAGATCAGACTGGTTAGAGTCTTAGAGAGAGGGACAGAGAGTAGTGAGAGACTGAGAGATCAGATTCAGACTGATTCAAATTTCAGACAGAGAGAGGGATTGAGAGTATTGCGTGCGGCTATAAGCCTTTAAGTTTATAACCCTAATTTATCAAACAAGTTATATATATACTTTATATTTCAGTTATTCGGTTTCGAACCGAAATTTTTTTTACTTTCGAAAACCGAACCATACTAATTAATATAGTTCGGTTTCAAACTAAAATAATTTTGGGTCGGTTATTATCCGAATCAAAATTTGAAAAACTTCAGGTTCGGTTCGATTTTTTGGGTTGGCCCGAAGTGTGCCCACCCCTACTCCTCAGTCTCCCTGCCCGGGGCAGCATCACCGCTCAAAGTAACTTGTTCAGCCAGTGCAGCCTCAGTAGTAGTACCTTCGGCGGTGGAAGGACCCATGTCCCAGTAGTTCCAGTCCATCCCTTCGTATGACGAAATGTCCTACTCCCGGGCCAACCTTCTTTTTAGGTCTTTATAACCTTGAAAGAAGCCATCATCGAAGGCCTCCTCGGTAGATCCAGTCCCCCGCTGTCTCAGCTATAGCCTTTTCTCGAGCCTCTACCACTGCCAGGTTTGCCTGGGCAGTCTCCAATTCTGCCATGGCAGTTGCCAACTCCACCTGTGCTACACCAAGGACTATAGCCAAGCCCTTGGCCTTGTCTTTCTCCATGGCCAGGGCAGTCTCCTTAGCCTCCAAGGCTCCTTGCTCCTTTGACATGGTAGCTTCAGCAGTGGCGGCCCTCCCGGCCACATAATACCCAATCACTAGAATAATGAATACAATAGAATGACAGGGCAGTGATCGCAGTCCAATAATATAAAAACAACAACTAATGAGAGAGGGATGAGAGAAAGAACAAAAAAAATAAGAGTACATCAAGACCTCGCACTCTCACTAGAAATAGCCTAATCTATAGTGATCAGGTCATCAGGATCTAGATCAGTGGTGGCGGTAGTGGTAGTAGGGAGCTGCACATCGGCGTCGGTAATAGTAGTCCCCTCTCTACCCTCAACAACTACAAGAGCAGTCACTGGGTCACTAGTATAGAAGATGAAGGATCACCTATAACCGGAGGTGGTGGCTCAGAGACGTGAGGTAGAACTACAAATGATGATGGAACCGATGTGGTTGGTATAGTTGGGGTATGTGATGTATGAAGGGACTATGCGACCCCTAACGCTGCATCTAGCTGAGCAACCAAATGATCTATATTACCCTCAAGTCGCATCAGTACCTCTCGTTCCTCGATGAGCAGCGTATAGATAGTCTAGAGAGACACAAATGGCTCTCCCTGGATTGGAGCCTGAGAGCGCTGCCTCATCTCAAACTGCTGCACCGCAGTGACTAGATCTTCCTCCTCCTAAGAATCCTGCTCCTCTATCTCCAAAGGTATCCCAGAAGTTTCTCCCTCAGTGTCTGTCCCTCCTTCCTTTTTTTGTTTGCCCCAACTTTCTCCTTGCCTTTCCCTTTTTCTCTTCCTTTTTTCTTCCATTTCTGTGCATCAGAGCGGCAAGTTGTCGTCTCACAAAATTGACTAGAGGCATTTTAAACCTCATCCGTAGCAAATGGGAGTAAGCTTGCCTGGGAAATATCTCGATGAGTGGGCCAAGCGCCCTTCAGATAGTGCTTGGCAACAATATAGCGTGTCGACTGGACCATAAATCTATGTGAAGGCGAGGCAAGCAAACTCACTGTCCTCTCCCAATGACATAGAGAACTCGGGCATACCATGGTACCAACTTCTCATGGTAAGATTTTAGGAGGATGCAATTACACAAGGTGAGGTGGAGAAGATGGTAATCCTCAGTGAGGTGCCTATCCTTGATCAATAATATGTCATTCTACCTCTGAATGGCCCCACTGGTAATCTCCTGAGCGATAGTGGAAGAAGAGGTCTCAAGGACACCTGGCCACTGAGGATAATTGCAATCAGGCACCTCAGGTACTCCCAAGGCTACAACGATAGTGGCTGAGCTAAAAATGATCTATTGCCCACGGAAGAACGAGCGATACGTGAAAGGGGCGGCAGGGTCCTTTATCTTTGTTGCGCAGACCTTCTGAACCCATAAAATCTTTATTCTTTTAGCTTGAGTCAGCATCTCGAACCAGTGGGGCATGTCCTTTATCTGTGCTAAGAACCACAGGGTGGATAGCCAAATGGATTCGAGTGGTCTTTTGAGCATCACTTTTCATGTCCAAAAAAAATGGTTGAACCATGATTGATCTTGAATGTTCCAGAACTCGTGGGCGAGTACCGAATCTAGAATTATGAGGTTGAACGGTTTTTCCTTGTGGTATCCCGTGGTAGGATTCATTGTGTGGAACCTGAAAGAAAGACAGAAAGAACTAAGAAGACTAAGCAGAGTAGTGACAAGAAAAAAAAAAGACTATTTTTGCAAAAGTTCAATCGCTGAAAGATTTTTGATCGATTGAAATAGGGCAAGGTTCAATTGCTTGAGCCCAGTTCGATTGATCGAACACAAAATTTTTGCATACCGAACAGAAAAATGCAAAAACAAACAAAAAGAAACAAGATAGATAAAACCTAGAGTACAGTTGGTCTAAGACCAATGGGGGGGCACCCCTTCGCGTTTTAATAACTTGAAGCATAGGGGGGTTCAAAAGAACCTCACCTCGGATTATAGCGCAAGTGTGGTTAAAAGAACCTTACCTCAGATTGTAGTGCAGGGAGGGGGTGAGATGATGGTGATGATCACGTGGGGATGATCAGGGCCCAAAGATAGTGTGTGTGTGGGGGGGGGGGGGGTACAAGGAAATGGGGAGATAAGAATCGCTGAAGCTTTCTCTCTCGAGCGATTGAGAGTGGGTGAGGAAATGAGGTGTACAAAGGAAGCCTCGTTTAATTACAAACTTCAAGCGATCGAGAAAGTTCGATCAATCAAAGTGTCGATCGATTAGAAAGTGTGGAAGCGCTTGAGGATATATTACCTGAGTAAGAGGATGGTCGGATATGAACTCGGATACATACAATTAGAGAAAATCTATTGGGCCTTGGTTTGGGCTTCTCGCCAACTTAGGTACTACATGCTATCTTTTTCAGTGTCTATCATAGCTCGAATAGATCCCCTGAAGTACTTGTTTAAAAAACCCACATTGATAGGAATAATGGCCCATTGGAACTTGATGCTCGCTAAATTAGACTTGAAGTATGTCATAAGGAAATCCGTCAAAGGGAGAGCAATAGCAGAATTCCTAACTAACCAGGCAGTAGATGGGGATAACATTAGAGAATTCTCGTTCCTCGATGAGGAGCTTATGACTATTATGAGAGGTGCATGGAAAGTTTACTTTGACGGAGCCACTAATCAGAAGGGATATAGAGTTGGAATAGTGCTAGTATCTTCAGATGGTGCTCATGCGTAGTTCGCTATCAAGCTAAATTTCTTTGTCACCAAAAATGTTAGTGAGTATGAAGCTTGTATGATTAGATTAGAGATGGCCTTCGGACTAGGGGCAAGGATAGTCGAGTTGTTTGGGGATTTCAATTTGATAATTTCACAAGCTAGAGGAGACTTGAAAGTAATGAAGGAAAGATTGAAGCCTTATCACGAATACTTGAAGAGCTTACAAGCAAAGTTCTAGGAGATCACCTTTTTGTACCTACCCCGAGACGAGAATCAATTTCCCGATGCCTTAGCCACCCTAGCCTCAATGATTGAAATACCTGTAGGAGTAGCCATGAGACCCCTGGTTCTAGAAAAAAGTGAGAAGCCCTCGCATTGTTACACAGTTGCAAACATCAAAAATGAAGGAGAATTACCTTGGTATAGCAATATTTGAAAATTCATAAGCGAGTAAAAGTACCCTAAGGGAGCGACGGACAAGGATGAGAGGACGATAAGAAGGTTGTCAGCCCAATTTTTCATTCATGGAGGAGAATTGTATAAGAGATCACACATAGGGAAGAACTTACTATGCCTTGACAAAGGTAAGGCTGAAAAGATGATGGAGGGGATTCACACTAGGGTGTGGCTTATATAAACGAACATATGCTAGCTAAGAAAATAGTGAGATAAGGATACTACTGGTCAACAATGGAACATGATTTCTGTAAGTACGTGAAGAGATGCCACCATTGTCAAATCCATGTAAATCTTATGCACACTGCACCGTCGGAGCTCTATAGTCTTACCACACCCTAGCCATTCTCAGTTTGGGGAATTGATACAATTGGGGAGGTAATACTGAAGTCGTCAAATGTGAATAGATACAAGGTTGTGGCTATCGATTATTTCATAAAATGGGTAGAAGCGGCATCCTACACCAACATAAAAGCTAAAGACGTGGCTAGATTCATTAAGGATAATATCATTGTAGATATGGTGTTCCTCATAAGATAATATATGATAATGGGTCGCACTTTAAAGCCGAGGTACTAGTACTATTGGTGGAATACAAGATTACCCATCATAAGTCGTCACCATATAGGCCACAGACCAACGGTGCAGTTGAAGCTGCAAACAAGAATGTAAAGGTGATATTGCAGAAGAAGTTACTCGTCAAGCATAACATCATATAAGGACTGGCATAAGAAGTTACCATCCAGACTGTGGGGTTATAGAACTGTTGGGGTTGTGCCCTCAAACCATTACTTTATGTATGAGATATTGACACTTTAATATATGGATATCAGCTTTACATTTCATTGTGTATGTTTTCTCTCATGAGATGATTATTGATCCTTAAGTATCATAGTAACCAATTCATGTATGTATGAGATACATACAAGTGAGATACGAATTATTATTCTTTTATATTTAGAATTTGTCACAGTGGATGATGAGACTGGATATCTCATCAAGTTTACATTAGCATAATTAACTACCATTAGATGGAGTAATGAATCTCAATCACTAGAGTATAACACTTAGTTAATATACTAGTGCTTATAGTGCATTGACAGACCTAAGCTTTCCTATTAACACTTATTACTGTCAACAGTCGATAGGAACTCATAACTTGTATAAGGTACGTGTTCTCAATCTTGAGATGATTATGAACACAGACTATGGATATGGCTGCTTTAACTTACCATCTTAAAGATCAACACCTGGGTATCTTGGGTATGTCATGTTCATAGGGTTGTGGACATATATTGTCAAGATAGAATCTACCCTCTGATAAAGAGTAAGCATTCCCTTGAGAATGTCTCCAAGTTGATTACTGAGAATTGTAGTCTTGTTGATAAGTAGTTATCAACATGTTTGGTAATCATGAGGGGTGAATGGGACTCAAGGAATGGAAGATATAATCATCCTTTAGGTTGACAGTAAGAGTTATCTAACTACCTGAATAAGATTATGAATGCTGATGGTAGAGGGACATTAGTACACCATACAATTCTAGATATCGCTTCGAATTTGTTCTTTTGCGTTGGAGTTCAATTATCGCTTTATAGTGGAGTAAACGTTAACTGATTAGTTAGTTGATCTGCTGATCAAAGAGTTTGGTCATGGGGATCAATAACAAATTAGAGCCAACAATAAGGAACCTAGGAGGTCCCACTCATAACTCCGAAGGATGTAAGAAGACAAGAGAGAAGGAGACCAATCGATTGGCATACCAATCGATTGGTATCATACCTATCTATTGGGATAGCAATTAATTTCCATTAATGGCAATCGATTGGACCGAAGGTCGGTGGAAATACTTATAAATAGGAAACCCACGTGCAGAATTATTTTTATCATCATTTTTGAAGTCATAGGTCTCCAGAATCAGCTTAATAGTATTCCATTCGCCTTTTCTCTCTCTAGTTGAACTCCCACAAGTTCTAGTCTTCACGTGTGCATCCATTAGATACATACGAGTGAAGAAAATCTAGAGGAAGCTACTGGATATTCAGAGAAGGAAAAACCAATCGAAGTTTTGAAGCATTCAGAATTGGGTTCAAGACCTTTAAGGTAGTCTTCTTCTCTACACGTAACTAGATTCATATGAGAAGTAGATTCTACTCACATAAAGTTTTTGAAACTCACTTTCCGCTACATAAATTAGATTATAATAATATATTTCCTACAATTGGTATCAGAGCCTCGCTTAAAGGAATCTAGTAACGTGTTTCTGAAGTCTAGATGTGATTACATGCGGAGTTTTAGTTGTTTTCGTAAATCTGTAATCACAGAAACATATTTTTATGATCGTTTAGTTTATAAAAATAGATCTGAGTTTCTGGATCAAAAGGTACCAATCAATAACCTTCTGTTGGAAACAGATTGGGGTCAAGGCAATCGATTGGTGTATAGATCTAATCGATTGACAATTGATATTTGGTAGCAATCGATTGGTGTATAGATCTAACCGATTAACACTGTTTTGTCCAGAATATGTTCTCTAAAATTTTTATAAATCTGGCAATGTTTTAATACACAGTTTTTTAAAGATTTTTAAATTTTTCTTATTGCTTTCTTCCAATCGATTGGTGTTCATACCCAATCGATTGGGATGGCAATCGATTGGGTCAAACAGAGAATCTAATCTACAGTTTTTTGAGACTAAGACATTGATAAAATCAATTTATGAAGTATGCATGACATCTAGGACTTCCAGTTAAATATATTGTTATATATATGCGTGGATGTGTGTATGTCTAACCTTACAGCAAGAATAAGTTCGATATCTCCCATGGCACCAAAGAACTTCAAATTTACATTTAAATGTTTTGAGATTGGTGTATGTTGTATTTGTTTTGGTTTGGTTTTAAGACATATGTAAAGGGTACTGTGGCTTTAATCCTATGAAAAGGAAACTCGCATCGGTTTCCCTAATTTTCTTTATTTTATTGTTATTTTCTATTTCTAGATAAATTGTAAGCTTCGAAAGAAGCATAGGACCAATGTAATAGAATTAGAAAGTCCATGAAGATGGAAGAGAAGTCGTTGTCCATGAAGATGGAGTCGGAGACGACCAAACCAAGAGGAGGGTCTATGGAGATAGAGCCATGGGAGATAGAGGCATATGATTGCCTTTATTTCTATTTTAGTTTTTTGTTTTATCTGCTTGGTTTGTGGTTGGCATTTTATACATTATTACTACTTGCATGCACTTAAAACAAGTTTTCAAAAATAAAAATCAAAAACCGTTTTCAACGCATTATTAAACATTGGATGTTTATGGGTAATGTGTAGAAACAATTTTTTTTTAAAAGCAAAATCCTTTACTATTAAATCTAGTGGGATTGCGTCTTGTTAATAACACCCACGATCTTACATTAATAGTTAACTGTAAGATTGGTAGTGCGTTCTTTGTCACCTCGCTAGGGGTGATCATTCCATACGGAGGGTACACTACTCATTGGTTACTAGATGTGAACTTCCTATGGATAGGATCAATCAGACATGTTAGAGGGTGCACACCACACGGAGGCACTACTTGAGGCGGTTATGATTAGATCCTAGTTAATTGTACACACTAGCTAAGCTATGGACAAGGGATCCTACATGGGGCATTATTCAGAAACTTAGAGATCAAATAGGTTCGGCAATCATAGCTTATTTTATAAGAGTTTCATAGCGGACAAGTCATGGTTAATCGAGAGATCGAATATTGACCACCACACGGAGGCTTTATTTTTCGTTTTGATATTCCAGCGACTTTGTTTTAAATAAGTGCAAAGCGGGGGTATTTGTAAAATACAACCGCGCTAAAAGGAAGAATTGCATTGGTTTTAATCACAACTTCCCGTTTTATCTGCAATTTGCATTACAAGGCTAGTTTTCATACAATATGATTAATCTATGATAAGTTGTATTGTTTTAGCTATTGTTTGTGCAGATCTCTGCTGTGTGGACTAGAGAGATGAACGTCAGGATAACTGGAATGCTGTAGTGCTGACAAAAGAATTCAAAGCTAAAGTTTGAAGTTCGAGCGATCGACTATAGTTTGATCGATCGAAGGTTCGATCGCTTAAAGAAGGTTGAAGCGCTTGAGTTCCAAATGTTCAATCGATCGAGAAATGTTCGATCGATCGAACATGGTATTTTCAGAAACTTTCGCATACGCAGCAGTTGCGGAATTGTAACCCTAGCCTTTAGGTTTTCTATACATATAAGCATTGTATACGTCCCAAAGGACGCCCACTTTTGTTTTTTTTTATCAATTTTAGAGAGAGAGAGGAGAGTTTTTCTTGGTTTTTGTAGGTTTTCCATTGATTCTTGGTTTATATAGCTTGATTACTCTAAGGTTTGAAAAAGTTCTTCGTTCCAGGTTACTTCTCTACTATTTATTTATATTCTGCACTTAGTTTAGAATAGTGTAACTCGTTAACTTAGTAGTATTGCATGTTAGACAAGTTTATATCATTAGTTCTCATAGTTTTCATGCAAAACTCACATCCAAACAAAGCCTTAATGTTTTCATATGATAAAAACAAACTTGTGACACTCCAGACGATGTCTAAGTAGTCCTAGGGTTGGGAGAACACAATGAAACAGTGATCTCCAGCCTCTGCCATGCAGCAGAATTAATCCTGTATTCGATCGATCGGAGGTAGTTCGATCGATCGAACCAGAGATAGTCAAGCGATCGAAGGACATTTCGATCGATTGAGGGATGAAGGTTTTCGATCGATCGAACGATCGTCGATCGATCAAACTCTCTGATTCTTGAGGATGTTCCCTGCAGTATTTCAGGACCTTTTGTTTTTGAGATTTGTTATCATACTGTCCCTAAATGCTCAGTTTGTCAAAACAGTTTCTAAAATCAAGGCCCTAAGGCAATTTCTTTCAATATATTTTGCAAACCACCTTCAATGCTAACACCATTGTAGGTGCGAGTCTTAACTATTGAATTAAACCGCTTTCACGTGTTTTAAGTTAACTGTGATGATATAGTCCCGGACATGAAAGGGCTATGGATTCTTTATTTTAAGAGAAATACGGCATACTGTAGGTAATGTACTCCTTAGTGCTTCAATGTAACTGCATGGTAGATGGCTGGGTCACAGTGGATTTGTGTGATCCCGACACTTCCTTTTATTAAGAAAAATCTGTTTTGAAATATTGTTTTAGTTAGCTATTTAGTTCTTTAGTTTAATTCAAATTGCTTTCGTTAGTAGTCTTAGTTTGTGGAACTTTGTGTTCTGCACCATTATTAAATCTTATTGAATTTTTTTTTTCCTTTTCTTTTGAGTTTAGTCTAAGTTAATAGGTCAACACCTTCCCTGTGGGATCGACCTGGTCTTGCCAGTTACTACTTGCACGTCTACCTACACTTGGGTATTGCACAAGAGCACACAAGAATATTCGCGTGTCAAGTTTTTGGCGCCGTTGCCGGGGAAGGCGACGATCATTCCTTAGATTACCTCAATCTTTCCTGATCTATTTCTGTTTTCCTTTTTCTTTTGAGTTCTCTAGGTTTTCAATCTTCTTAGGTTCTCTCATTTATGTCCGATAGTTCCGTCCACGGAATTTTTGGAAATCCTCTATATTCATCTAATTCTTCCAGTTCTAGTAACCCTGTCACCACTCCAACTGAATCGATGGATGATAATCAGAGTGAACATGGTGACAATGTTGTGGTACCAGCTAATGATTCACTACGTCCGTTGTGCGATCTCATGCAACCAGAACACGCACCTACTCCTTCTTGCATTCTCATTCCCCCACATGCTGGCGAATTTCAATTTCGCAATGGGATGATTCAACTCCTCCCAACATTTCATGGGATGGAAAGCGAGAAGGCATATCTACACGTTAAGGATTTCGAGGATGTTTGTAAAACATTCTCCCAAACTTGTCCTGTAGATGTGACACGCTTAATGTTATTTTCCTTCACCTTGAAGGATAAAGCGAAGGCGTGGTTACTCACCCTAAAACCGAATTCAATCTTCACATGGCATGCGATGAACACTGCATTTTTGAAGAAATTCTTTCCACCTCGCATGACCACAGAGCTAAAACGCCAAATAAGTTCATACAAGCAGAGGAGCAATGAAACCTTCACCCAAACATGGGAGCATTTCAAAGATTTGCTTCTCTCATGTCCCCACCACAGATATGAGAAATGGCGTACCATCAGTCACTTCTATGAAGGACTAAATGGTGAAACAAAAAAGTTGGTCGAAACTATGAGCTCTGGACCATTCCTTCGAAAGAACACCGAAGAGGCTGAAGCTCATTTTGAGTGGTTAGCTAAACATGCTCATGAATGGTCTAACTTTGAAGATACACCTCAAACTCAAATATTGAGTGTGGAAGATAAGAGTTTGTACCAATTGAAGAGTGAAGATCATCTGATGAACAAATACGAAGAACTGGCAAAGAAGGTAGAAGAACTAGGGATGCGAGGAGAGAGCTTTAGGCAGGTTATGCCTGAGGAACCATGCGGCACATGCAACATGTTGGGACATACAACTCAATACTGTCCTAATGTGCCATATTTTCAAGAGCAGGCCCCTATGGAGATGAATGCCATGCACGGTTTTCGAGGGGCAGGGAATTCCAACAATAACTTTCAAAGTAACAATAGATGGAATCACCCCGGTTTTGATTGGAGAAATAATGCTGGGACCCAAAATCAATATCAACAGCAGCCCTACAACAACAATCAATATCAAGGGCAAAACAATAGACCGTCCCAGCAATACAATCAAAACAGAACCAATAACTACAACCAAGCTCAACCCTCCAATGCACCACAGACCAATACCTATGTGCCACCACATAAGAAGGTACAAGAAGAAGAGCCACTTGCTAATGCCAATCTAACGCAGCAACTCATACAGATGATGAGTAGAATGTCTGCCACGTTAGAAAGGATAGATGCACGGTAAGAGGGTTCAGGAGGAACATTCCCTGCCCAACCACTTTCGAACCCCAAGGGACATAACAATGGTCCTAACAATCAAGAACATGCTAAAGCCATGACTACGCTGAGAAGCGGAAAAATCATAGAGAAAAGCATGCCTCTGTCTACACCCGAAGTGTATGAAGAGGAAGAAGTGGTGGATAATGAGCTTGAGCAACCATCTACTCAAGAGGAGGAGCCGTCTACTAATGACGAGGCAATAAAGGCAAACATTGAAGCTCCTAGAGTAGAGGAAGAAGTTGAGCAAAGGCCTGGAAAGGAGTCTATTGAGGATGAACCACCAAAATGCCTTTTTCCTGCACCTTATCCTCAACGGTTGAAGAAACCCAAGAATGAGACGAAGAATCAGGAGTTTCTGGAATTTTTTAAACAAGTCAAAATTAACCTTCCACTCCTAGATGCTATCAAGCAAGTGCCAGCCTATGCTAAGTATCTCAAAGATCTATGCACGGTCAAGAGGAGGCAAAGTGTGAAGAAACATGCTTATGTCGCATGCCAAGCAAGTGCGATCATTCAAAATGAGTTGCCTCCAAAACTCAAAGACCCCGGTACACCTACGGTCTCATGTAGAATTGGGAATCAAAGGATAGATAACGCACTCCTCGATCTAGGAGCAAGCATGAACCTGCTGCCATATTCAGTCTATAAACAGCTAGGGTTGGGTGAACTCAAACCCACCCGAGTCGCTTTACAATTGGCAGACAGATCTGTGAAGTACCCTATAGGGGTGTTAGAGGACGTCCTTGTCCAAATAGACTCTTTTGTCTTTCCGGTTGATTTCGTGATATTGGACACAGAACCTGTGTCTAATCCTGGTGCACACATCCCGGTTATCTTTGGACGTCCATTCCTCAACACCATTGATGCCACAATCAAGATTATAAGTGGTATCATGACTATCGTATTCGGGAACATGACATTGAATGTCAAAATTTTTTCTAATCCCCGACCTGAGGAATACGATGATGAGGAAGAAATTCATTACACTGACACAGTCATTGAAGATGAAGTTGACTTGGTCGACTACAAAGATCCTTTGGAAGTTGTGATGACTCAATTTGGCGATATCTATCAGCCTGCCGAGTCAACTCCATTGGATGCTGACCTGAACCAGATGTGTCTTATGATGGATACGATAGAGGAGGATAGAGCAGAATGTATGTGGGTAATGCCATATGAACAATTGCCTCCTAAAACTAAGTTGGCAATGCCTTCTAGTTTTCAGTTTCAGGAGTTAGAGTTAAAGGAGCTACCCAAAGAGCTAAAATATGCATTCCTAGGGACTGGAAAAACATATCCTGTGATCATTTCATCTGCTTTAACTCATGAACAGGAAGGTAAGCTAGTGCAAATGCTGACCAAGCATAAGGATGCTATGGGATGGACGATTGCTGACCTCAAAGGCATCAGCCCATCCATATGCACTCATAAGATATATCTGGAGGAAGACGCTAGACCTTCAAGACAAATTCAAAGGCGTCTGAATCCCAACATGCAAGAAGTAGTTAAAAAGGAAGTGCTCAAACTACTTGATGTTGGGATGATTTATCCGATATCTGATAGTCCTTGGGTCAGTCCAACCCAAGTGGTGCCAAAGAAAGCAGGCATAACGGTCATCCCAAACAAAGATGGTGAATTGGTACCAACACGTGTCCCCACTGGATGGAGGATGTGTATTGACTACAGAAAGTTGAATACTGTGACCCGAAAAGACCATTTTCCTTTGCCATTCATGGATCAAATGCTAGAACGTGTGGCAGGTCACAAGTATTACTGCTTTTTGGATGGATATAGTGGATATAACCAAATTGAAATTGCTCCTGAAGATCAGGAGAAAACCATATTCACTTGTCCATTTGGTACATTTGCCTACCGTCGAATGCCATTTGGCTTATGTAATGCACCAGCTACCTTTCAGCGGTGCATGCTAAACATATTCAGTGACATGGTCGAACACATCCTTGAAGACTTCATGGATGATTTTTCAGTGTTTGGCCATAGCTTTGAAGATTGCCTCAGCAATCTCGAGCATGAATTAATGCGATGTGAGGATAAACACCTAGTTTTGAATTGGGAAAAGTGTCACTTTATGGTGACCAAGGGAATAGTCCTCGGCCATATAATCTCCGATGAAGGAATCCAAGTGGATAAGGCCAAAATTGACATAATCTAAAATCTACTTGTCCCCCGTACAGTGAGAGACATCCGTTCGTTCTTGGGGCATGCGGGATTTTATCGTCGGTTTATCCAGAACTTCAGTGCAATCTCTCGACTTCTTTATCAACTTCTTGTCAAAGATGCACCATTCGAGTGGTCAGAAAGTTGCCAAAAGTCCTTCGAGGATCTAAAAGAGCTCCTCACCACCGCACCTATAATACAGGCACCCGACTGGAGTTTGCCTTTCGAATTAATGTGCGATGCTAGTGATTACTCCATTGGCGCGGTCCTAGGCCAGAGAAAGGACAGTAAGCCATATGTGATATACTATGCCAGCCGAACTTTGAATGAAGCTCAAATGAATTATACAACTACGAAAAAGGAGCTGCTAGCTGTAGTATTCGCCTTGGATAAGTTTAGGTCTTATCTGATAGGGTCACCAATCGTCTGTTTTACAGATCACTCGGCCCTCAAGTATCTGCTGTCTAAGAAAGACGCTAAACAACGGCTCATTCGCTGGATACTCTTACTCCAAGAGTTTAATCTAACAATCAAAGATAATAAAGGAGTAGAGAATGTGGTTGCGGACCATTTGTCACGATTGACTTTTGTCGACAATGCTGAATCCCAATCCATTAAGGATGAGTTTTTGGACGAATAGCTACTGGCAGTAAGTGGTCTGCCTTGGTATGCTGATATCGTGAACTACCTTGTCACGGGAGAAACCCCGAATCATTGGTCAAACCAAGACAGAAAACGGTTCCTCTCGTTCGCGCGTCATTTTTTTTTTGATGACCTATATCTTTTCAAGTACTGTGCTGATTAGGTTATCAGGCGCTGCGTCTCCAATAAGGATATAACCGTAATTTTAGCATCATGCCATTCTGAGGCATGCGGTGGCCACTTCTCTTCACAGAAGACCGCACAAAAAGTTCCACAAAGCAGTTTTTACTGGCCCACAATTTTTAAAGATGCGTATTCCTTTTATAAGATATGCCAACGCTGTCAAAAGCTTGGAACTATTTCTAAAAGGAATTCTATGCCTTTAACCCCTATCATCACAATTGAGATATTCGATTGTTGGGGCATAGATTTTATGGGCCCATTTCCCAAGTCTAATAACTGTGAATACATACTCCTTGCTGTAGAGTATGTGTAAAAATGGGTTGAAGCAATACCAACGAGACGCAATGACCACAGAACGGTCATGTCCTTTCTAAGAGAGCATATCTTGTCTTGTTTTGGAACTCCGAAAGCTTTACTAAGTGACCAAGGCAAGCATTTCTGCAATAGGCCTTTGGAGTCACTTCTCAAGAAATACGGAGTCCACCATAAAATTGCTCTTGTCTATCATCCACAGTCGAATGGGCAAACGGAATTGGCTAACCGAGAAATCAAGCATATTCTCAAAAAGACGGTTAGCTCCAACCGAAAGGACTGGGCATACAAGCTGACCGACGCTCTATGGGCATACCGTACTGCCTATAAGACGAATCTAGGTATGTCCCCGTATAGATTGGTTTACGGGAAAGCTTGCCACCTCCCTGTTGAAATTGAGCATAAAGCTTACTGGGCGACACGCTCATTGAACTTTGATATCCAAGAGAGAGGTCAGTTACGTAAGCTCCAACTTGCAGAGCTAGAGGAAATACGACGAGATGCGTATGACTCTGCAAGGTTGCATAAGGAAAGGTTGAAGGCTTGCCACGATCGTACGATCTTTCGTAAATCATTTGAGCCGGGGCAGAAAGTTTTGCTGTATGACTCTCGCCTCCACCTTTTCCCAGGAAAGCTCCATTCCCGTTGGACAGGCCCATTCATTGTAAAAACTGTCTTTCCACACGGGGCGGTTGAGCTCGTCAATCCAAAGAATGATGATAGTTTCAAGGTCAATGGCCAGAGGTTGAAACCGTTCTTGGAGAACTTCCAAACTGAAGTTGAGCACATCCAGCTGGATGAGCCCAACAATTCTCCCACTTAAAATCCAAAGTGGAGTTCCATTTTGTTGTTGTATTCCTTATCTTTCCCTGCATTTTAGTTTCTCTCTGTTGTTTTTTTTTGTTTTCAATTCTTTGTTCATTCTTTGAGTATTTGTGATCTCGTTCTAATCCGCTTTACCTTAAACCACTCAATTGCAGGTGCATAAATGCGAGGTGACGATGTTCATTCTATCGGTTCATGGGCTGATTCAAAATGTCGTTGTGGCACCTGGACTGAGGGTGAACTCACACCCTGCCCCTTGCTTCATCAAGACCCTGAAGCTCACACTCTCATTGATGCTGCCCAAGGGTACTTTCCATACCCACCGGCCCTCCTTGACATTAATCCATATGAAAATATGGAATTTCATGATGACGATGATGTGGATGAGGAAGAAGACCTGTACATGGGGAGAATGGTGGATGATGCACTCATGGCACAATGGGAAAATGATGATATGTGGGAGCCATGGGAAGATCATAACCTCCAGGATGTCATCCCGGAACGTCACAATGCAATTTTTGTTTTTGTTGACGACTTCCTTGTTCCTGAGTTGGTCCCATACCGCTATGTGTACCTGAGCTTTCTGCTATTCAGGCTCTAATGCCCCTTACCAGCTAGTGCATTTTGGGAATCTATGCCAATAGTGAGGTTGGAACTTAGTCACATTTCTTTTTATTTTGTTCCTGTTCCTGTATTTTCTTTTCGTGTTTAATCATTGTTTCTTGTGTTCTGTTATCTTAATCTCGGTTTGTTTGTCTTTTGTCGTTTCCTTGTCCAGGATTGTCACTATGTTTCTCAATGGTATTCCGGTGTTCCTTCTACATTAGCTGTTCCATGGGGCTCGCACGCAGTCTCCTGGCACCCCACCGCAAGAGGAAGAACAACTGCGGATTTTTACACCATTATCTATGTCTCCACCGTAGTCACCTCTCATGTGCACACCTCATTCCCTAGCGACTCCAGACATGCTGAATGACACTCTTGCCGCTTTCAGATTATTTTGGGAACGGGAATTGTCAAGTTTGGCGTCCAATCTCGAAAATCTGGTGGTGTTCGAAGCAATGGAAGACGAAGAAGTTTTCGTGTTGGAAGTTTAGTGTTTCACTTCAGTTTTGTTTTGTCATTTTCATTTTTCTCAATTGAAGTGTAAATCTGGGCAAATGATTTTTAGTTTGGTTTTTATTTTAGTTTTTCTATGTAATAAGGTCTACGGATCACGTGGGGAGTTATAATTTTGCAAATTGACTGCATTTTGAATCTTTTATTACTAAATCTTTGCAATTTTATCTTTTGGTGATGTCCATTCTGGCCTACATGTCTGTGGTTGAACTGCTTTTAAGTATCTCTGCATGTCCAGATCTGTGTCTGATAGTTGGGGGTGTTTTTGGTTCAATTCTCCAATAAGTTCTATAAATTTTTGAGTTCGATCGATCTAACCCCTTTCGATCGATCGAAACCCCTGCAAGCTCGAGCGCTTGAACTCGTTCTTAAATCGATTGAGAGTTTTGCTGTCGATCGATCGAACTGAGTTTGATCGATCGAGCACTGTTTTAAACGAGGCGTCTACAGAACATCTCTTTATTTCCCTCACTCTCACACACTCGATCGCTCAAGCACAGAGGAGGGGGCGACTCGGCAATTTCGTGACTTCCGACATCAATTGGCGGCCAAGGTCACCCCCACAATCGTCCTCTACGTCCTCTCACCCCGCGGGTCTCCTTTTACACCGAGGTAGGCTCCACTAGCCCTTTGTCTTTCATTTTATTAGAAAAATCCTAAGGGGGTGTCCCCTTGGTCGTAGGATTTCTCCCTTGTAGTTACTTTTTTCTTTCATTTTCGTTTTCCCATTTGTTTTTGCGATCGCAGCACATCGCTGTGTTCGATCGATCAAACTGTTTTCGATCGATCGAAGCTAAAATGTTTGATCGATCAAACTATGCTCAAGCGATCGAATCCTACTCCAGTTCAAGCGATCGAACTAAGTTAGATCGATCGAACTAGAGCAGTAGCAGTTTCTTTCTTTTTTCTTCCCTGTTCTAATCTGTGTCGTGTTGCATTCTATTTTCAGGGCTGCCACGATGAATCCAGTAACTGGCTACCACAAGTCCAAGCCCCTCAGCCTCACTATACCTGATCCGGTACCCGCACATGGGTTCCAGAATGCTGAGGATCGGGTATGGTACGAGCGTTATTTCCAGACGCGGAAGGTGATGATTGAGCGTCCTATCGAGTCTGCTTGGTCGGAGCACCCGTGGTTCTTGACACGGATTCGCTCCATGCCCCACTGGTTCCATATACTCTCGCTGGCCAAGAGAGTAAATCTGTCATGAATACGAGGAGCATGTGCGACGATCATACGCGACCCGCACGCACCATTCACACATCATGCTTTCTTCCGGGGTCGGGCGTTCGTCATCAGTCCCGCTACAGTTTCGGCCGCCTTGGGGGTACCAGAGGTACCAGATTATATTTGCCCCCATCGGCCTGATGCACCTGAGACCCCACCATCTTCCATCATCCGCGAGCTCACCGGAGGCGCCGTTCCTTCTTGGAATTGCGAGGCTTTGATTGAGAACCACTTCCTTACCGACGACTACCACATGCTTCACCTGGTTCTCAGTAATTGTCTCTTGGTGTCCTCTTATTGAGAGAAGATCGCGGCTTGGTATGCGCGAGTTTTATTTACAGTAGGGACAGGACAGCCGATCTGCTTACCACGGCTTTATATCGACTTCATGGTCCATCCCACCCGCTTCATCGCCTCTAAAAAGCACCTGAAAGGTGCTTAGGCGATTCACAGAGTTATGGCTCAGGTCGGTTTTCCTGAGCTTGCTGGAGACGACCTTCGTGCTTCCCCCAGCCAATTCGGCGAGGCAGCGGCTCGCCGCTCAGAAGCCCAGAAGAGGAAACGAAAAGGAAAAGGGAAAGCGAAGGTGGGGGCGAAGAAGAAGAGGCGTGGTGGGACAGACACAGAGGCTGGAGCTTCAGGGACGCCCACAGAGGCCGAGGAGCTTGATACAGACGATGAGGAGGAGGATCTGGTTGCTGCTGCTCAGCAGTTCGAGTTACTACAGCGGTCGTAGACTCAGGCCCAGGGAGAGTCTTCTTCCTCTGTGCCTCTCCCGACAGTTTATGAGCTGCTATTGGAGGAGAGAGAGGCCAGGATTAGACTTGAGGGCCGGATGGATCAGCTGCAGACCTTGCTTGAGTCTATATTGATTCAGATTGGAGTCGATCAGGCTGTTCACTCTGCTCACCATCCTACGACTACCCCGTCTGCACCGCCTGCTGCCGATCCATCATTTTTTGCTGCTCCTGCTCCTACTCCTACAGGTCTATCCACATCTTCTCCTGTTGCCGATCCATCACTTTCTGCTCCACTTACTACTGATCTTCCATCCCCGTCTGCTGCTGTTGCACCTGCTACTGCACCACCGCCATCTGCACCCATTGACATTCCTTCTGACGTGGCTAATGATGATCCGTCGGGAGCCGCGTAGCATTTTCTGGGAAGGGGGTGGTGTTATTGTACTTTTGATTATATGTTTATTTTTGTTGTACTATTTTTGGTGGGTGTGTTATGGTTGGACATGTGGGACAGTTCTTTATTTTGGTTAGTTTGGTTATGTATGAACATTATTTATCACTGCTTTTATTTTATTCCTTTACCATTCCAGTGGTTTGTATTGTTTGGATCATGGTTTTATTGCTTTATCTTTATCTATTGATCCTAGTTGTTTTGGAGATTGTATTCTATATTTCTATGCCAGGTTGCTATGCTTGTTATCATCGCATTGCTCTATACATGTGATACCCATCTATTTTAATTATTGAAAATCAACTTCTGGGGACTTTGTTGTTTTCAGTTGGGGGTAGGGGATACTAATAGATAGGTATACACCCGTAATGATCATATTTTGCACTTGGATATGTCTTAAATTTAATTAGAATGCGGTCTGGTAAAATTTTGAAAATTTTTAAATATTGAATCTTATTGATAGAATAACTCTGAATAATCTCTCCTGCTTGTTAATTAGGCGATGACACATTTGTAGTATTCTCATCTTTTTATGGATTAAGTTCACGCGTTTTCTGTTATCACTGAGATGGATTGCATGTGTGAAGCTATTATGTATCCAATACTTTTATGCACTAATTGGCAGCTATGTAGAAAACCTGAAAACTGAGTTAATATGCCTATTGTGCCAAAAGAACAAGTAGTGGAAGCTAATAACCCTTAGTGAGCTATTGAGCCAATCGTCATTTCTGAGGGAATTCTCATACAATTTTGAATGGTTTTTCTTGTTTATACTTAGTAAATTCGTTGTAAATGTCTCAGTTTTTCTTTAAAAGTTTTGACTGTTTGTTAGAGGAGAACGTTCAGGACTTACCAATTACACTCAATGAACACTTAAGTGCTAAAAATTGAAAGTTGAGAAAATGATTTAAGCCATCGTTTACCCATTCTTTAACCTGATATACCTTTCACCTGCATTCATTGAAATGTTTCATCCCTGATCCCACACCAACTAAATATTTCCAATATGATTACAAAGAATCCAAGTCCTTGATCTATACCTTGACCTCAATGAGCCATATTATACATTTATTAAGAATGAAGTCATCAAAGTAGGTGAAGTGGAAGGAAGTAGTTGTGGGTCAGTTCATTGAAAAAAAAGAGAAAAAAAAAAAAAAGATGAATGATGAATGAAGGAAAAGAAAAAGAGCATATGAAATAAATGGGAGATTGGGTTGAGAGATGAAAAGAATAAAAAGAGAAGTTGAAATTCCATCACATACTGAAGGGCACATTCTTCTCTACAACACCCTCACCTACTAACTAAAAGCAAAAATTCAAAGTCTTAAAGATTCTCAACAATTAATTTGAACATGGAAGTGTGAATTGAGTTATCCACGGTATTTCGCTCCTCTAGTAAGTAGTGTTCTATTCATGAGACTGTATACTCTTAAATGTCCGTTTTTCATAGAGTCAAGTATGGAAGCATTAGCACCCAGAATATCAGCCTTATCAAAGCTTTCATACGGTGTGCGGTCATTGTAAAGCAAGTTTCTGAGAGACGTTCTTTTTGAGTGTGACCAATGTGAGAGTTGAGTTGAAACTGCGAGTTTTTCAAGGCGCAATAGTCTAAATAACTCTTAATAGGGTTGGACGTATGGTTGTTAAACTCACACACACACGGGTGCATGATGGTGATACATATGTTATATTTTACTTGGTGATATAAGGGAGCATGTGGATTTCTTTCATGGGTTGATTGAGGATAGTATATATTTGTAGAGTCAAAGTAACAGTTTTATGGAGGGGGAATTCTACAAGTTATTCTAAATCTTTTTGAGCTTAAAATTGGAGAATTTTGTGGGTATATTCACTGCAAACCCTCACGAGACAACACTCGTCCACTAGGGGGAGCCTAGGGGTTTCACGGCCTGTTGCATTAGCTAAATGCAACCGCGATTCCTGCGAAAGTGAGTTAGGAATTTTCTCTCTCTCTTAGTTTGGGTTGTTTTTAGTTTTCCTTTGTTTTTCTTAGTCATGGTAGTATTAGTTTAGTAGTTTTTATTTTCGCTTTATCGCTAGGGACTAGCAATAAGCTAGTTGGGGGTTGTGCAAAGCAGGGGTATTTGTAAAATACAATCGCGTTAAAAGGAAGAATTGCATTGGTTTTAATCACAACTTCCCGTTTTATCTGCAATTTGCATTACAAGGCTAGTTTTTATACAATGTGATTAATCTATGATAAGTTGTATTGTTTTATCTATTGTTTGTACAGATCTCTGTTGTGTGGACTAGAGAGATGAATGTCAGGACAACTGGAATGCTGTAGTGCAGACAAAAGAATTCAAAGCTAAAGTTTGAAGTTCGAGCGATCGACTATAGTTCGATCGATTGAAGGTTCGATCGCTTAAAGAAGTTTGAAGCGCTTGAGTTCCAAATGTTCAATCGATCGAGAAATGTTCGATCGATCGAACATGGTATTTTCAGAAACTTTCGCGTACGCAGCAGTTGCGGAATTGTAACCCTAGCCTTTAGGTTTTCTATATATATATATAAGCATTGTATACGTCCCAAAGGACGCCCACTTTTGTTTTTTTATCAGTTTTAGAGAGAGAGAGAGGAGAGTTTTTCTTGGTTTTTGTAGGTTTTCCATTGATTCTTGGTTTATATAGCTTGATTACTCTAAGGTTTGAAAAAGTTCTTCGTTCCAGGTTACTTCTCTACTGTTTATTTATATTCTGCACTTAGTTTAGAATAGTGTAACTCGTTAACTTAGTAGTATTGCATGTTAGACAAGTTTATATCATTAGTTCTCATAGTTTTCATGCAAAACTCACATCCAAACAAAGCCTTAATGTTTTTATATGATAAAAACCAACTTGTGACACTCCAGACGATGTCTGAGTAGTCCTAGGGTTGGGAGAACACAATGAAACAGTGATCTCCAGCCTCTGCCATGCAGCAGAATTAATCCTGTATTCGATCGATCGGAGGTAGTTCGATCGATCGAACCAGAGATAGTCAAGCGATCGAAGGACATTTCGATCGATTGAGGGATGAAGGTTTTCGATCGATCGAACGATCGTCGATCGATCGAACTCTCTGATTCTTGAGGATGTTCCCTGCAGTATTTCAGGACCTTTTGTTTTTGAGATTTGTTATCATACTGTCCCTAAGTGCTCAGTTTGTCAAAACAGTTTCTAAAATCAAGGCCCTAAGGCAATTTCTTTCAATATATTTTGCAAACCACCTTCAATGCTAACACCATTGTAGGTGCGAGTCTTAACTATTGAATTAAACCGCTTTCACGTGTTTTAAGTTAACTGTGATGATATAGTCCCGGACATGAAAGGGCTATGGATTCTTTATTTTAAGAGAAATACGGCATACTGTAGGTAATGTACTCCTTAGTGCTTCAATGTAACTGCATGGTAGATGGCTGGGTGACAGTGGATTTGTGTGATCCCGACACTTCCTTTTATTAAGAAAAATCTGTTTTGAAATATTGTTTTAGTTAGCTATTTAGTTCTTTAGTTTAATTCAAATTGCTTTCGTTAGTAGTCTTAGTTTGTGGAACTTTGTGTTCTGCACCATTATTAAATCTTATTGAATTTTTTTTTTCCTTTTCTTTTGAGTTTAGTCTAAGTTAATAGGTCAACACCTTCCCTGTGGGATCGACCTGGTCTTACCAGTTACTACTTGCACGTCTACCTACACTTGGGTATTGCACAAGAGCACACAAGAATATTCGCGTGTCAATAAGAGTTTTAAGGATTCTTTTATTTTAAATTGTCAAATTCTGATATCCATATTTATTTTATCTGTTTGATTTTTTCAGTAAATCATAATGTCTAGATTTGCATTTATTCCATTTGCCTTTATACTCACTCAGAACAAATTAATTGGAAATAACTACATAGAATGGAAACGTAACCTTAACATCATTTTAAATGCGGAGGATCACATATATGTCCTCACCACCCCATGCCTCGAAGAACCCGCTACAAATTCTACGGCTGCTGCTAGACGGGAGTTCGATAAGTGGAAGAAATCGAATGGAATGGCCCATCCCTACATTCTGGCCTTTATGGCTGGTATGTTGCAACACCAATTCCAGTAGAATGATTCTGCTAGTGCCATTATCAAATCCCTAAAGAAAATGTTTGGGGAACATGGCAGGCCTGTTAGACAGGTTGCCATGCAGAAGACAATGAGTGCAAAGATGTCGGAAGGGATCCAGTCAAAAAATATGTTTTAAAAATGATTAGTTATTTAAACGAACTGGAGACCCTAGGTGCCAACATTGATGCATAGACCCAAGTTGATATGATCCTCAATGCGCTGTCGCCTTCATTTGCTCAATTTAAATTTAACTATAATATGAATCAAATGAATTTCTCAATAAGCGAATTACTGAGTTCTTTACTCGCAGCGAAAGGGGTGATGATACCTGGGGGCAATGTTTTGAACGGTGAGAAAAGCTCTTCCTCTTCTCGATCTGCACCAAAAGGTAAGAAAGGGAAGAAGAAGGCTGACACTGGTGGTCCAAGTGTTGGTCTAGTCCCTAAAGATTGCAAAATCTAAGGGTAAGGGGAAGGTGGGTGGCCAAGGCAAAAGAAAGCGTTTACAATGCGGTGAGAAGGACCACTGGAAGAGGAACTGTCCAGAATTCTTAGCTACAAGAGTTTAAGGCATGATTAAATCACATGTGATTGAAGTAAGTTTTATAATAGATACTTCAAACACTTGGTGTATTGATTATGGTGCGACTAACCATATCTGTATTTCATTGCAGGGTTCAGATCAACCAGGAAATGCAGTGATGGGGAGATCATGCTGACTATGGGTTCTAGCACAACTGTTTCTCCGATTGCAGTAGGAGTAGTAGCTTTTGAATTTGTAGACAATAAAGTTTTAATTTTATCAGATGTACTTTACGTCCCTTCAATGAGATGTAATTTAATTTTGGAACTGAAGTTGTGATTAAAAGAAATGGTTATTTACATGTTCTGGTGTTAAAACAAATGGTTTGTATGTGATTACTCCCAATACTTTTGAAGACTCTTGTATGGAACTTAATAACTCAGTGGTATCTATACCATGTAAAAGAAAGAACCTTCCACGAATCCAACAAAGCTTTGCCATATGAGGCTTGGCCATATCAATCTAAATAGAACTAGCAGACTAGTCAAAGAAGGGGTCTTAGGTGATTTGGTTACTGATCCAATGGAAGTCTGGGAGTCTTGTTTAGAGGGTAAGATGACCAAAAGGCCCTTTCTCGCAAAGGGCAATAGGACCAATGCATTGTTGGAATTAGTTCATACTGATGTGTGTGGACCAATAAATATTAAAGCACGGGGTGTTTATGAGTACTTCATTACATTTACTAATGACCACTATAGGTATGGATATATGTACCTAATGCAGCACAAGTCTGAAGCCTTTGAAAAGTTCAAAGAGTTTAAGGCTAAAGTGGAGAAGCAATTAGGCACACATATCAAGGCCATTCAATCTGATCGAGGTGGCGAGTACCTCTCTAATGAGTTTATTGATCACCTCGTACAGAATGGGATTCTATCATAGTTGACTGCACACGCCTCAGCAAATTGGTGTAGCGGAGAAAAGGAACCGGACTCTTTTAATGACTAGGTCGATGATGAGTTATTCAAAGTTGCCATTATTACTTTAGGGTTCTACTTTGGAAACCACTGCTTACACACTAAATCTAGTACCAAGTAAATCTATTCCCAGGACACAACGGGAGATGTGGATTAGGTACAAGCCTTTTTTGCAACATCTTCGGATATGGGGGTGTCTGGCACATGTGCTGAAAGGAAAGATGAGCAAGTTAGATTTTAGATCGAAAGTATGTTACTTTGTAGGGTATCCAAAGGGTACTTATGGATAGTATTTTTATGATCTAAGAGAACAGAAAATGTTTGTTAGTATGAATGTTGTTTTCTTGGAAGATGATTATATCATGAACCATAAACCTAAGGGAAGGATAGATCTGAGAGAGATAGAAGGAGAACCCTCGGTCCTACTTGTAGTTAATGACGATGGAAGACAAGAAAATACCACTTCTTCACCCATTTTCGCACTGGTACCTCATCGTAGTGGGAGGATTATCAGCCAGCCAGATAGATACATGTTCTTAGGAGAGGTTTTTGAAGCTGTCTCCATAGAGTCTGAATCTGATCTTGCCACATATGTAGAGGCAATGGCTGATGTTGATTTAGTTCATTGAGTTAAATCTATGAAGGTTGAATTGGAATCTATGGATTCTAATCATGTTTGGAATCTTGTAAAACTTCCTGCCAATATTAAACCCATTAGTTGTAAGTGGGTCTACAAGAGGAAAAGAGGATCTGATGGAAAGGTTGAGACCTTTAAGGCAAGGCTTGTAGTGAAACATTATACTCAGAGGGAGGGCATTACTATTAGGAAACCTTCTCGCTTGTAATACTCTTATCCATTGCTGCATGCCTAGATTATGAGATCTGGCAGATGGACGTCAAGACTGCATTCTTGAATGGCAATCTTAAGGAGGAAATCCATATGCAGCAACCAGAAGGGTTCATAGCTGGTGGGAAAGGCAACTTGGTATGCAAGTTGCAAAAGTCCATTTATAGACTTAAGCAGGCATCCAGGAGTTGGAACATTCACTTTGACCAAGCAGTCAAGTCGTTTGGTTTCATATAGAATCTGGATGAACCTTGTGTATACAAGAAGTGTGAAGGGAAAGTGGTAGCTTTTCTTGTACTTTATGTTGATGACATTCTACTCATTGGAAATGATGTAGCGGCGTTGTCAACGCTTAAGGTTGGCTAGCTAGTACTTTTGATATGAAGGATCTAGGAGAGGCAAGCTATATTATTGGGATAAAGCTCTTTTGGGATCGTAAGTGAAAGATAATGGGATTATCTCAAGCTGGTTATAATGAAAAATTGCTAACTAGGTTTTTTATGGACAACTCGAAGAAAGGTTTATTACCCTTCAGGCTTGGTCTAGCGTTCTCCAAGGACCAGTGTCCTAAGACACGAGAGGAGAGGAATCGCATGGCAGGAGTTCCCTATGCTTCCGTAGTAGGAAGTCTCATGTATGCAATGTTATGCACTAAACCAGATATCTTCTTTATAGTAACCATAGTCAGTAAGTATCAATCGAATCCAGGTACAGAACATTGGACAACCGTTAAGCACACTCTTAAGTACTTGAGAATGACTAAAGATTACATGCTTATGTATGGCGGTGATGAGTTAATTCCAGTAGGATACACTGACTTGGACTTTATGTCAGATAAAGATTTGAGGAAGTCGACATCCAGACATCTCTTTACCTTAGGAGATGGTGCTGTTAGTTGGAGGAGCATTAAGCAAAAATGCATTGCAGACTCAACTAAAGAAGCTGAGTATGTGGCTGCTTGTGAAGCCGCAAAGGAAGCTGTTTGGCACAAGAAGTTTCTCATGGAACTCGAGGTAGTACCAGCATTGTTGTCACCTGTTATGCTATACTGCGATAATAGTGGGGCCGTGGCTCAGTCTAAAGAGCCTAGGAATCACGGAAAGGGAAAGCACATAGAGTGAAAATATCATCTGATCCAAGATATTGTTCAACGTGGAGATGTGATTGTCACCAAGATTGCCACCGCTGACAATCTTGCAGATCCGTTTATAAAGGCCTTGCCACCGAAGGTCTTTGATCATCATCTAGATAATCTAGGTCTTAGATGTAGTCATGAATGGTTATGAGTGCAAGTTGGAGTTTGTTGGGTTTATGCCCTCAAACCATTACTTTATGTATGAGACATTGACACTTTAATATATGGATATCAGCTTTACATTTCATTGTGTATGTTTTCTTTCATGAGATGATTATTGATCCTTAAGTATCATAGTAAATAATTCGTGCATATATGAGATACATACAAGTGAGATACGAATTACTATTCTATTATATTTAGAATTTGTCAGTGGATGATGAGACTGGATATCTCATCAGGTTTACACTGTATCATGATTAACTACCATTATATGGAGTGATGAATCTCAATCACTAGAGTGTAACTCTTAGTTAATATACTAGTGCTTATAGTGCATTGGCGGACTTGAGCTTTCCTATTGACACTTATTACTGCAATAGTCAACAGGAACTCATAACTTGTATAGGGTATGTGTTCTCAATCTTGAGATGATTATGAACACAGACTATGTATATAGCTGCTTTGACTTACCAATCAGTGAGGTCTTAAAATCAACACCTGGGTATCTTGGGTATGTCATGTTCATATGGTTGTGAACATATATTGTGAAGATAGAATCTACCCTCTAATAAAGAGTAAGAATTCCCATGAGAATGTCACCAAGTTGATTACTGAGAACTGCAGTCTTGTTGATAAGTATTTATCAACATGTTTGGTAATCATGAGAGATGAACAGGACTCAAGGAATGGAAGAAATAATCATCATTTAGTTTGATAGTAATAGTTAACCGACTACCTGAATATGATTATGAATGCTAATGGTAGAGGGACATCAGTACACCGTACAAGTCTAGATATCACTTCGGATTTGTTCTTTTGTTGGAGTTCAGTTATCGCTTTATAGTGGAGTAAACATTATCTGATTAGTTAGTTGATCTGCTGATTAAAGAGTTTTGTTATGTGGATTAATAACTAATCGGAGCCAACAATAAAGAACCTAGGAGGTCCCACTCTTAGCTCCAAAGGATGTAAGAAGACAAGAGAGAAGGAGACCAATCGATTGGTATCATACCAATCGATTGGGATGGAAATCGATTGCCATTAATGGTAATCGATTGGACCTAAGGTCAGTGGAAATACTTATAAATAGGAGACCTATGTGCAGAATTATTTTACTCGTCATTTTTGAAGCCATAGGTCTCCAGAATCAGTTTAATAGTATTCCCTTTGCCTTTCTCTCTCAAGTTGAACTCCCACAAGTTCTAGTCTTCACCATGCATCCATTGGAGACATAGGAGTGAAGACAATCTAGAGGAAGTTGCTAGATATTCAGAGAAGGAAATCCAATCGAAGTTTTGAAGCATTCAAAATTGGGTTCAAGTGCTTTAAGATAGTCTTCTTATCTACACGTAACTAGATCCATATGAGAAGTAGATTCTGCTCGCATAAAGTTTTGAAACTTATTTTCCGCTTCATGTATCAGATTTTAATAATCTATTTTCTACAATTGGTATCAGAGCCTCGCTCAAATGAATCTAGTAACGTGTTTCCGAAGTCTAGATGTGATTACATGCGGATTATTAGTTTTTTTCATAAATCTGTAATCACAGAAACGTATTTTTACGATCGTTTAGTTTATAAAAACAGATCTTTAAGTTTCTGGATCAAAAGGTACCTATCAATTGCCTTATGTTGGCAATTGATTGGGGTCAAGGCAATCGATTGGTGTATAGATCCAATCGATTGGCAATTGATCTTTGGTAGCAATCGATTGGTGTATAGATCTAACCGATTAACACTATTTTGTCCAGAATATGTTCTCTAAAATTTTCATAAATCTGGCAATGTTTTAATAAATAGTTTTTGAAAGATTTTTAAATTTTTCTTACTGCTTTCTTCCAATCGATTGGTGTTCATACCCAATCGATTGCCACTATGGGCAATCAATTGGGTCAAACAGAGAATCTGATTTATAGTTTTTTGAGACTAAGACATTCATAAAATCAATTTATGAAGTATGCATGTCATCTAGGACTTCTAGTTAAATATATTGTTATATATGTATGCGTGGATGTGTGTATGTCTAACCTTGTAGCAAGGATAAGTCCGATATCTCCCATGGCACCAACGAACTTCAAATTTACATTTAAATGTTTTGAGATTGGTGTATGTTGTATTTGGTTTGGTTTGGTTTTAAGGCATATGTAAAGGGCGCTGCGACTTCAATCGTATGAAAAGGAAAATCGCACCAATTTTTTACTAATGAATTCTGTAGAAGAGTGGTTACCCCCATCATTCCTTAAAACTTTTTTTTTTCGAACAATGCTGATTTCATTAAAGGAAAACCAGGTTACAATGTCTGGAAGAAACCCAAAGTAACAACGTCCCAATAACCCCTAACAATACCATGATAATAATATCCTTGCCCAACAAAATAAGTAACTGGGACACAATAGGATTTTCCAGCACCTAGCAAACACTCTTCAAAAACTTCCAAATTAGCATAAAAACAAATCACAAAAGCCCAAATTAAAGTCCAATCCCAAATGCTCACACTCTCAAACTTAAAACTCCTCATCGAGACAAAAAGGTGAAAACAAACTAAGAATGTATAAATTTTACACATAAGTCAACATTCAACATATAGTCACAAACAAGTTACCTGAAACGTGGTTCATCCTGGTACATTTGTCATGACCCATCCCATTACACAGAATTAGGACACGTGGCTCACCTCCAATTCATTGAAAGGTTATAGCAACGGAAAAGAAACTTAAAAGTAACAATGGGTATTCAACTCCTTTGAAAATAATACAGCCGACGTTGTAAAATTTGTATAAATTTGAAAAGTTAATTATATTTCGAAACGAACAAATTTATGTTAAAATAGACCCTAAAGGTACCCTAAGAACCAATTAGAACATTTAAATAATTTCCAAAAAGTGTACAAAAATAAAGCATGCATGCAGCATTTTCGACTGGTCGAACTGCCTCGTTTAACCGGTTAAAAGACCTCCTGGCAGAATTCTTCCCCTTTTGGCAGAATTTTGCCTAAGATTGGTGTACCTTATCCAATATGTCTATTTCACCTTTTCCACATTAAGTATCACAAGTCAACCTCGGCATCAGAATCATCCATCTGATCCTATGCTCCATACTTCCAGTTCCTTTCTAAAATCCTATCACGCCCCAGAGTGACAAGTAGGGAAAAAAATTTACTACCTTTGGACCCGTAGGCACGCGACTGGTTTGAGATGCTCCTGATTGTCCTGGATAGTAGATATTAATAAGAAGTATAATAATATTGGGAACGTATCTAATTCAAACACAGCATACTGATATTAAACAGTACTGAGTCATACATCAACATTATATTATAGACTTGAAGATTTGAGACAGAACAAAATAAAAGAAACCAGTTGGTGATGACAATAGTTAAATTATTACATAAAAAAAAGATAGTAGCAGACTAAGGATCCCATCTTCGGCTAGGGAATCTATAAAGATCACCGTAGAAGTCCTTTCCCGAATAACCATCATCATAGTGGCCCTCATCCATATTCTTACCATTTCTGTTGGTGCCTCCAGACTGGGCCTCATCTGCTAATCCTGGCATCGCTGGATGTGGAAGATCCAATGGCATGAAACGTTGTCAGCTTGCATACAAGTTGAGTGAGCATAAATTTTAACAAAGCACCGTTAGCAACAGTTAAGAAAACACTATGGTTCATTATTCCTTAGACGACTTATCAATGTCTTATAATTTATCAAGGAGTTAAGACAAACTGAACCACAGTATGAAAATCCAAACTCGAAACGTCTTATTCCTTGTAATCAAAAAGACCGAATAGTAATCGCTGTATGCCCAAATCCAACAATCCATAACTTTTTCCTCAATTCTAGCATAAGCTATTGGTTTATGATGATGGTGCTTTAACAACCGCTTAGTGAGTAACCATCGTGCCTTAATGGCCACAAGATCATGGTAAAGTGCTTTAACAGTCGACTCAACCAACATATCCAAGGTCCATATAACATGCATATAAAAGTACCTTAATAGTCGCTTGATGAGTAACCATCGTGCCTTAACGGCCGTAAGATCATGGTAAAGTGCTTTAACAACCGATTCAATCAAGATACATTCATTTTTGGATCCCAATCTCACAATCATCAACCATTATTCTTATCACCAACGGATACCATAACCATATTTATCCAGTAACCCCCAAACTGACATTTTATACTGACACCAATGTCCAACAGGATTCCCATGGTATGAAGGATATTCCAAAGACTCACAACGAATGATTAGATCAAAGTCAAGGAAGTTGACCAACAAATAACGTGCATAGTACCACGAATGAAACGTAATGCTATTTAAAAGTTTTGATCTTATTACGCATAAATTATTCACATTACAGAGTCCTCGCATCGCGGAAGATCGTCGTCAATTCAAAGTTCAAGACCAATGCTCAAATCAACACATAGGTATAATTAATAGCTCAGCAAATATCTTAAGTACGTGTGTGTCAAAGTAAACATGCAGAGTTTAAAGACGAAGTCATCATATATAAATAACAACAATCTCCTATTCAAAACATAACAAAAACTATAAACATAATAGAATTGGCATTCTCGAGTGCTCCCACTGAGCGCAAGCACTCGAGTTCTGCATTTAACTGATTCTAAGTTTTATACGCATACAAGTTAGTAAATTAGTTCCAAGGATACATGCAAGCTATGAAAACTTGTAAAAACTATGTATTAAGGAGTCTAGATGAAAATCCATACTAATACCAACTTAGGACATGTTTGGATGAACATAAAGTTACTATATCATGATAAAAGAGCTTGATCATGGTTTCAATCCATATAAAAGAACAACAACTACTCATCGATCACATGCATGTTCATAAAAACTTTAAATAACCGATTCTAGAAGTTTCTAAGTGAGAAATTATACTCACAAGTGCCTAGATGTTGTATGGATGATGAAAATAGTTGAGAATGCTTGTGATAGTAAAGATGAGCATCAATGGCACTTTAAGTAAGCTCCAAGAGTGTGATCTTCCAAAATCCTTCTATATCCTTTGAATCTCAGCTCCAGAACTTCATTGTGCAAGTAATCTATGTGTGTAGATATGTAGATGAAGCTATGTAAGTGTATATGGAAGTGTGTGTGTGTGTGTGTGTGTGTGTGTGTGAACTTAGATTCAAGCATGCAAGAGAGTAAGTTCTCTCTCAAGCTCTCTGTTTTCTCTGGTTTAAAACGTAACAAAATGTAGAAGATGACTGGTATCTATAGACTTTTGAGTCCCAAGGGCAAAATTAACATTTTACCCTATAAAGAGCTCGAGCACTTGCATGGCTCGAGTGCTCGGGGGTCAAGCGCTCCATCTTCTCGAGTGCTTGGGTTAGCGTTTCCAACAAAACTTTCCCAATGTCTCAAATACATAACCAAACATTTAAATAATCAAAATCATAAAGAAACTCGGAAAGATGATCTTATATTATAGTAAATAGAATTACAGAAAGAAATACAGAGATAGAAATGTAGAAATATGGGAAAATAGGTAAGAAAATTCAGGTGCTACTTATAATAATAAGTCCGTCTCCCACTAGATTTATTAATTAAGGATTTTACTTTTGGAAAAAAATTTCTTCACATTATCCATAAACATCTAATGTTTACTAATTCGTTGAAACAACTTTTGAATTTTTTTCAGAAAACTTGTTTTGCATGCATGCAAGTAGTAACAATATTAAAAAAAATGCCAATCACAACAAAGCACATAAAACAAAAACTAAAATTGAAATAAAGGCATACAACAATGCCTCTATCTCCTATGGCTTTATCTTCATAGATCCAACATCTTGGTTTGGTCGCCTCCGACTCCATCTTTATGGACAATGGCTTCTCGCTCCATCTTCATGGACTTATCTAATTCTATTACATTGCTCCTATGCTTCTTCCAAAGCTTACAATTTATCTAGAAATAGAAATAGCGAGAAATATAAATAAAATAAAAGGCTAGGAAAACTGGTGCGACCCTCCTATTCGCAGGAATGGAGTCACAATGCCCTTTACATATGCCTTTAAACCAAACCAAAATTAAAGACAACACCAATCTCAAAATATTAAAACTAAATTTAAAATCGCTTTTGGTGCCATGGGAGACAACAATCTAACTTGCCGTAAGAGGGCTAGACATAAACACATCCACGCATATACATATATATATAACAAAATATATAATCATTGGAACCCCTAATTGACTTGCATATTCCATGAACTTTTCACAGAATCAATTAGAACATAAAAATAGCATCTTAAGTTCTCTGACCATGTTCAATTGATCGAGTTAAGTTCGATTAATTGAACTCTCAATCGATCGAACTAAGTTCAATTGATCGAAACTAAAAAATCAACAATTCATTTAAAAATTTTCAAAATGGTATAAAAAATTGAAATGAATATTTTTTAAAGCTTTTAAACTATGAGAAACACCTAGATAGAGAAACACTTTCGATCGATCGAACTAAGATCGATTGATCGAACCTAGCAAATATTTTGATCGATTGAAACACTTTCAATTGATCGAACACAAGCCATTTTTATCGATCGAAACTGCCATGTATCCTATGTACTTACAGATTTATTTTCTACTACCAAACTGCTATAGAAATAGATTTGTGATGATGCAGTTAAAAAAATTATCCTAAAACAACATGTAAATCATAACAAGTGTCCCAAAAATGCATCATTAGATTCAAATAAGTGTGGCTCTAATACCTATTGAAGGATTAAGGTTTTGAAAAACTTTAAAACAAGTGCAGTGGAAAAATAAATTGAAAGCTCTATTGGTAGCCTGGATCTACAACTCATTAACTCTATAGATGCGTACAGAAGAGGATTGACAGTTCACCCAGGAGGAATGAAGATGTACAAGGATCTGAAGAGGTTTCTAGTGGGAAGGCATGAAAAGGGAGGTTGTTGAACATGTATCCAAGTGTTTCACGTGTTATCAAGTCAAGGAAGAGCATCAAAAACCATCTAGACTCCTATAACCGTTACCGATTCCAGAATGAAAGTGGTTACCATGGACTTCGTAGTCAGATTACCAAGGTCGCATCTAGGTCATGGTGCCATTTGGGTGATTGTAGATCAGTTAACAAAGTTTGCTCATTTCATTTCCTACAGCATTAGTTATCTATTGCAGAAGTTATGTCAGATGTATATGCAACCAGTAGTTCAACTTTATGGTGTTCTAGTCTCGAAAGTGTTAGATAGCGACTCGAGGTTCAAGATTATTACCTTAAGGTCTTGAACCCAATTCTGACTTTGTCCTCTTCCTTTAATGTGCAGCAACTCCTACTAGGTGATCTTCTCCCTTATGTCTCCTACAAATGCTCTGTATAGGCAAGGGTTGGTGGCAACCCTAATAGAGAGGATATAGAAGGTTGGAAAACCCTAAAATAGTTTCTACAACTTGTATGAATAAAAATGGTGATCAAACTATTTTGTACGCTACTGCCCTATTTATAGATTTCTAAACTGACTTTAAGCAGATTGATTGGATCTCTTTTGATCGATCAGATCTCTTTTAATCGATCGAACTGAACTAGGGTTCAATCGATCGAAGCAGTTCGATCGATCGAACCTTCAATCCTCATATGCCTTCCAAGCATTCTAGCAGAGCTAAGAGTATGACCTCCTAAGTTGTATATTGTTGGCTCAGACTATTTGTTAATTCCCATGATCAAGCTCTTTGATTAGTGAATTAACCAACTAGTCAATTAATGTTAACTCCACTATCAAATGATGACTGCACTCCAACGTAAAATATCAAATCCGAAGTGATAGCTAGAATTGTATGGTGTGCTAATGTCCCTTTACAGTTAGCATTCATAATCATGTTCAGGTAGTGAGATAACTATTACTGTCAACCTAAATGATGATTACATCTTCCATTCCTTGAGTGATGAGAACATGGCGGCTAGCACAAGGTGGAATGCGAACCCGAACCACGTGCCAATTGGTCCGGTTACAAGGGCGCGAGCAAAGCGGTTCAAGGACAATCTCAATGGGCTGGTTCAACAAATTTGGGTTGAGACTAATCTGAGTGGCCCAAAGGAGGATACTAGTGATCCACAAGGCTGGGTGTCCATGATTCAAGCTCTAGAATAAATTATAGGCTTGCATGCCAACTTAGGGATTTTTTTATATTCATTAGTTTCCTTTTATTTTAGTTTTGGGATGAATTATATTGGACCATAATATTTCGTAGGCTTAAAAGGGCCCAACTTTAAGCCTCAGCTATTTAAACAGTTTTAGGGTTTGTAATATTCAGTTTTGATCATTAATAATATTGTGAGAGTTTTCTCTTTGGTTCTTTGAAGAACTATTCGAACTTATCAGATTTACTCTGTGGCGTTCATACCTGGACTTATCAATCGAGTTTTCCATCCTTGATTGTGGCGTCTTCATCCTTTATACCAAGGTTCGCATCTGTTATAGGTGTTGGGTCGCGGTTTCCATTGAATCTGACAGTAGAACGGTCCGAGACATTAATCGTGTTACGGGTTTCGTCACATTATTGGCGGGGTTCGTATCAGTTGGTATCAGAGCACAGTTCTAGTCTCAGGTTTATCATATCTTTTTCGTTTCTGTTCTTATTCGTTTCTTCTGGTTCTGTTCTTATTCGTTTTTGTTTCTGTTCGTTTTCTTATTCGTTCTCGTTTCTGAACCGTATAAAAAAAATAAAAAAAAAAGGTGTTCGATTATGATCTGGAATTTTGTGTTTAGGGTTTGCGAATCTGATCTGTGATTTGCCCTTGTTACTTCGTGTTTGTTCATTCTCGTGATCGTTGTTATTCTGGGTTTTTTTTTTCTTCTTGGAATTAGGGTTCCTGAATCAGATACGTGAACTGTGAAGTCTGCCTGATTATTCAAGAAAAAAAAATACAAAAAAAAAAAAAGAGAAAAAAAAAAAAAAAAAAAAGAAGAAGAAAAAAAAAAAAAGAAAAGAAAAGAAGAGAAGAGATCTGTAGGAAAAAAAAAAAAAAAAAAAATTATTTTTGTTTTGTGATATTTGGGGTCTAAGGAGTCCGAATCTGACCTTACTCCATAGTGCGAAAAAGTTTTTTCCGAAAATTCCATTTTTTTGTGCTTTTGGAAACCTAGCCATCCGCGTTCGTTTTTAGTCGTGCTTTCAGCGTCCAAATTTGATTGGTCTAGTTTGGGTATGGATTGTTACTGAGAAATTCTAGTCATTGTTTGAGCAGTTTCATAAGAACCGAGTGAGAATTACTACGAGTGGAAAAAGGCAAGAGTGGTGAGCACATAAGAGGGTAAAAGCCAAATTGATTTTCAGTTTAAACACGAGTGAACTTGAGTGATACATCCTAGTTGAGTGAAACACGTGAGCGAGAGTTGTGAGGTCCTGTATATTTTTTTTATCTAATCTTTGTTTTGCAGCGAAATATGGCCCATAAAGACGAAATTAATGCCGGGGAGGTTTCGGGAGAGACTGATCAGAAACTACTATTGGAGGCATTAATGGGTGAAATGAGGAGGGTATTGAGGACAGAGATGGAACAAGTTCATGAACGGATAGATAGAGTAGAGAATGCACGTGTGGAGCAGCCACAAAACAATGTTCCTCATGGACGTAGAAGAGAGAGAGTTCAACCGAGGGGAGTGAGAGTTGAAGAAGAGGAGTATTTTTGGGGAGACTTTGACGAAGAAAATGATCAGGAGTCAATAGATAATCATAGGAGATATGGTGGTCGGGGTAGAGAAGTTAGGTTTAGAGAAGCTAGGAACCGGGAAGATAATAATTTGGGTAGTATTAAGATGAAGATTCCTTCGTTTCAAGGGAAGAATGATCCGGAAGCCTATCTAGAATGGGAGAAGAAGGTAGAATTAGTATTTGATTGCCACCATTACTCTGAGGCTAAGAAGGTAAAACTTGCTGCCATTGAATTTTCTGATTATGCTATCATCTGGTGGGATCAATTGGTGTTGAATAGGAGAAGAAATAGGGAGCGTCCAATAGAGACATGGGAGGATATGAAAACTGTGATGAGGAAGCGGTTCGTTCCAAGCTATTATTACCGAGAGTTGTACAACAAGTTGCAAAGTTTGAGGCAAGGTAATAGGAGTGTGGAAGAATATTATAAGGAGATGGAAGTTGCTATGATTCGAGCGAATGTAGAGGAAGATCGAGAGGCTACAATGGCTAGATTCTTAGTTGGGTTGAATCGGGAAATTGCCAATGCAGTGGAATTGCAACACTATGTTGAGTTGGAGGATATGGTACACATGGCTATTAAAATTGAGAATCAACTCAAGAGGAGGGGCAGCAGCACACGTCCAAGCCAAAATCCAAGCCAAAATTCCAATACATCCGCTTGGAAACCAAATAATTGGAAAAGAGATGAGAAGCAGCCTTTGGTAAAGCCAAAAACTGAGCAAAAACAAGAGGTGGCCAGCCATGGAAATCAAGGTAAATCCGATTCGTCTACTTCTCGGAACCGTGATATTAAGTGTTTTAAGTGCCAAGGTAGGGGACATATAGCTAGCCAATGTCCGAACAAGAGAGTTATGGTGTTACGAGATAATGGTGAGATTGAAACCGAAGATGAAGATGACAACGAATCTGTGCCACCATTGGAGGATGCCGATGATGAAGAGTACGCTGCCCAAGGGGATTTGTCAGTGGCAAGGAGAGCTCTAAATATGCAGGTTAAGGAAGATGATGAGGCACAACGGGAGAACATCTTTCATACGAGATGTCATGTCAAAGATAAGGTGTGTAGTGTGATCATAGATGGGGGGAGTTGTACTAACGTTGCTAGCACAACTTTGGTGGAGAAATTAGGGCTGCCAACAATCAAGCATCCACGACCTTATAAATTGCAATGGCTCAATGATAGTGGTGAAGTAAGGGTAACTAAACAGGTGTTAGTTTCTTTTCGTATTGGGAAATATGAAGATGAAGTTTTGAGTGATGTGGTTCCGATGCAAGCTGGACACTTGTTGTTAGGGAGGCCATGGCAATTTGATCGACGTGTTAAGCATGATGGTTTCACAAATAAATACTCGTTCGTGCTTAATCAAAGGACAATCACCTTAGTGCCTTTGACACCGAAGCAAGTTTATGAAGATCAAGTGAGGTTGCAAAGGGAGAGTGAACAAAAGAGAAAGAGTGAGAAAAATGAGAGAGAAAAAGAAAAGAAAAATGCAGCCATTGAGGGAAAATTAGAGGGAAACCAAAAAAAGAATTTTTATGCAAAAGCGAGTGAGATCAAACGAGCGTTGTTTTCAAATCAGCCTATGATTGTACTTTTGTACAAAGAGGCATTTTTAAACACTAACCAAATTGACTCATCTTTGCCTAGTTCTGTTGTTTCTCTTTTGCAGGAGTTTGGTGATATCTTTCCCGAGGAGGTTCCACATGGTTTACCCCCTATTCGAGGGATTGAACATCAAATTGATTTCGTGCCCGGTGCTACCATTCCAAACCGACCAGCCTATAGAAGCAATCCTGAGGAGACAAAGGAGCTACAAAAGTAGGTTAGTGAGTTGATGGAAAAGGGGTACGTAAGAGAAAGTATGAGTCCATGCGCCGTTCCGGTGATTTTGGTTCCTAAGAAGGATGGGACGTGGAGAATGTGCGTTGATTGCCGAGCCGTCAACAACATAACGGTAAAGTATCGACACCCTATTCCTCGCTTAGATGATATGTTAGATGAGTTGCATGGTTCTTGTATATTTTCTAAGATTGATTTGAAAAGTGGGTATCATCAAATTAGAATGAAAGAAGGTGATGAATGGAAAACTGCATTTAAAACAAAATATGGTTTGTATGAATGGTTAGTTATGCCTTTTGGATTAACTAATGCTCCTAGTACTTTTATGAGATTGATGAACCATGTTTTGCGTGCTTTCATTGGAAAATTTGTAGTTGTTTATTTTGATGATATCCTGATTTATAGCAAAAACTTGGAAGAGCATTTGAAGCATTTAAAACTTGTGTTAGATGTGCTTAGAAATGAAAAGTTGTTTGCTAACCTAAAGAAGTGCACTTTTTGCACCGATAAGCTTGTGTTTCTTGGTTTTGTTGTGTGTGCACAAGGAATACAGGTTGATGAAGAAAAGATTCGTGCTATCCAAGAATGGCCAAGCCCATCTAGTGTAAGTAATGTGCGAAGTTTTCATGGACTTGCTAGTTTTTATAGGAGGTTCGTGAAAGACTTCAGTAATATAGCTGCACCGATAACCGAAGTCATCAAGAAAAATGTTGGGTTCAAATGGGGGGAAGAGCAAGAGAAGGCATTTCAATTACTCAAGGAGAAGTTAACTCATGCACCTTTACTTGCTTTACCTAACTTTACAAAAACTTTTGAAATTGAATGTGATGCTTCAGGTTTAGGCATTGGCACCGTGCTTATGCAAGAAGGAAGCCCGATTGCATACTTTAGTGAGAAGTTAAGTGGGGCTGCCTTAAACTATCCCATGTATGACAAAGAGATGTATGCATTGGTTCGAGCTTTGGAGACATGGCAGCATTACTTGTGGCCTAAAGAGTTCGTGATTCACACCGATCATGAGTCTTTAAAGCACCTTAAAGTCCAACACAAGCTGAACAAGAGGCATGCACGATGGGTTGAATTCATTGAGACGTTTCCATACGTCATTCGATATAAACAAGGTAAGGAGAACATCGTTGCCGATGCACTTTCTCGAAGGTACATTCTAATCTCTACTCTTGATGCTAAGATTCTTGGTTTTGAGCATATTAAGGAATTGTATCCTTTAGATCTCGATTTTAGTGAAGAATTTGAATCTTGTGAAAAAACAGCCCATAATAAATTCTATAGGCATGAGGGGTTTTTATTTCGAGAAAATAAATTGTGCATTCCAACTTGTTCAGTGAGAGAGTTGCTTGTGCGAGAGTCACATGGGGGAGGGTTAATGGGACATTTTGGGGTAGTAAAAACATTAGCCGTTTTACAAGAACACTTCTATTGGCCACGCATGAAACAAGATGTTGAGAGAATTTGTGGTAGATGTGTCACATGTAGGCGAGCGAAATCTAGAGTACAACCCCATGGCTTATACACACCTCTTCCAATTCCTAGTGAACCATGGTTTGATATTTCAATGGATTTTGTGTTAGGTTTACCTAGGACTAAAAACGGTCGAGACTCAATTTTTGTGGTTGTGGATAGATTTTCCAAGATGGCACATTTTATTCCATGTCACAAAACTGATGATGCTTCACATGTTGCTAATTTGTTCTTTAAGGAGATTGTGAGATTACATGGTATGCCTAGAACCATTGTTTCGGATAGAGATGCTAAATTCTTGAGTTACTTTTGGAAGACCTTGTGGTGTAAGTTGGGAACTAAGTTATTATTTTCTACTACTTGTCATCCACAAACTGATGGTCAAACTGAAGTAGTAAATAGGACTTTATCTACTTTGTTAAGGGCTATTATTAAAAAGAACATCAAAACATGGGAAGAATGTTTACCACATGTTGAGTTTGCTTATAATCGTACTATCCATTCTGCTACTAAATTTTCACCCTTTGAAATTGTGTATGGTTTTAATCCTTTAACTCCTTTGGATTTATCTCCTTTACCTGTGACTGAGCGTGTTAATTTAGATGGAAAAAAGAAAGCAGATTTTGTTAAGCAGATTCATGAGAAAGCAAGGCTCAATATTGAGCGAAGAACGGAGCAATATGCAACGCAAGCTAACAAAGGGCGACGCAATATCATCTTTGAACCTGGAGATTGGGTTTGGGTACACATGCGAAAAGAAAGATTTCCAGCACAAAGGCGTTCTAAATTGCTTCCCCGAGGCGATGGTCCTTTTCAAGTTCTTGAGCGCATCAATGACAATGCCTACAAGCTAGAGTTGCCTGGTGAGTATAATGTTAGTACTACTTTTAATGTTGCTGATTTATCTCCTTTTGATGTAGGTGATGATTTGAGGACAAATCCTTTTCAAGAGGAGGGGAATGATGAGAACATGGCGGCTAGCACAAGGTGGAATGCGGACCCGAACCACGTGCCAATTGGTCCGGTTACAAGGGCGCGAGCAAAGCGGTTCAAGGACAATCTCAATGGGCTGGTTCAACAAATTTGGGTTGAGACTAATCTGAGTGGCCCAAAGGAGGATACTAGTGATCCACAAGGCTGGGTGTCCATGATTCAAGCTCTAGAATAAATTATAGGCTTGCATGCCAACTTAGGGATTTTTTTATATTCATTAGTTTCCTTTTATTTTAGTTTTGGGATGAATTATATTGGACCATAATATTTCGTAGGCTTAAAAGGGTCCAACTTTAAGCCTCAGCTATTTAAACAGTTTTAGGGTTTGTAATATTCAGTTTTGATCATTAATAATATTGTGAGAGTTTTCTCTTTGGTTCTTTGAAGAACTATTCGAACTTATCAGATTTACTCTGTGGCGTTCATACCTGGACTTATCAATCGAGTTTTCCATCCTTGATTGTGGCGTCTTCATCCTTTATACCAAGGTTCGCATCTGTTATAGGTGTTGGGTCGCGGTTTCCATTGAATCTGACAGTAGAACGGTCCGAGACATTAATCGTGTTACGGGTTTCGTCACATTATTGGCGGGGTTCGTATCATTGAGTCCCATTCACCTCTCATGATTACTAAACATGTTGATAACTAATTATCAACAAGAATGTAGTTCTTAGTAATCAACTTGGTGACAGTCTCAAGGGAATGCTTACTCTTTATTAGAGGGTAGATTCTATCTTGACAATATATGTTCACAACCCTATGAATATGACATACCTAAGATACCCAAATACCCAGGTATTGATCTTGCAAGATCTCACTGATTGGTAAGTCCAAGCAGTGATATCCATAGTCTGTGTCCATAACCGTCTCAAGATTGAGAACACATACCTTATACAAGTTATGAGTTCCTATCGACTATTGACAGTTTTATGTCAATAGGAATCTCATGGTCTGTCAATGCACTATAAGCACTAGCATATTAACTAAGAGTTACACTTTAGTGATTGAGATTCATCACTCCATCCAATGGTAGTTAATGATGGTACAGTATATACCTAATGAGATATCTAGTCTCATCATCCACTGTGACAAGTTCTAAGTATTGAAGATTAGTAATTCATCTCTGTCTTATATGTATATCATACATACATGAATTACCTATAATGATACTTATGGATTACATTAATCATCTCATGACACATACATAAAGGAATGTAAATATGATATCTGTGTATAAAATGCCAAATGTTAAACACGATCATAAGGAGCATTGGGAGGTTGACGCGGCAGACAGCCTACTCTGGTACAAACTCGGGTAGCCATAGGGTCTAGACATAATAGGCTACAACACCACTCAATTACATTGAATATAGGAATAGTAAGATCAACATCCTTAAGGTTGGGAAAAGGGAAGGACAAATAAAAGAGAATAGCAGTGATAGTACGAGAGAAAGGTAAACGCTAGAAAGTCTTGGGTAATTGAGAATGAGATTTTTCAAGAGACGTGTACAAGCTAAGATAACCTTCCCGATATAGAACCACTTGCCAACCCACATAATAGATAAAACCTTGTGGATCATCGAGGTCCTCTCCTGGGCCTGGCCCAATGGATAGACATTCTTCTTGAAGATGTGGTCAATGAACCATATCTACCAAGTAAAGTCCCTCCATTGAGCCGACTGCCCCGATCCTACCTTACCCTGAGCCATCTAGGTACTAATCTTAGTAAAGATATGGGAGTGGTAGTTCGGAGGTAAGGGGTCGTTGCTCGATCGATAGGTATGCCTAAGGCTACATAGATATCATCGGCAGTGATGGTGAGATTGGTATTATCAATAAGAGTGGTGAGGTGGTCGGGACCTTGGTCATTGGTACTAACTTACGACATACGATGATAAAAGAGATGGATGAGATGGCAATAAGTAAGGAGATTGTGGCCGCGAAAGAAAATCAGAGAGCTTAAGTAATGGTGGGGATGCTCCCATTTAGTGTTGTTTTCAGTCTCGATATAATTAAAGTCAACGTGATGCTTGTAGAGGAAATAACGAGAGGCATAGGTTTTAGATGGGGGATTTTTATGGGGTAGTGACCAGTCAAGGACCCTTTCCTTTCCCTATGCTTCTTCTAGGACTGGCTCACTTGAGCAAAATCAGACCCAGAATCAACAAGCAACAACAGATGTGTTGGAGGGTCTCTTTTAGCCCATTAGATATAGATGGTCGAGAAAGAAAAGAAAAGGTGAAGAAATAAGAATAAAACAGACGAGGGAAAATAATAAAAAAAAATGAAAAACTCCCCCCCCCCATTAACTTATTAGCCCCCGACCAAAAAAACAAGGAATATAAAAGAGTGGGCTCCTACAAAGAAACAATCTCGAAAAGGGATATAAGCAATATATCCCATTTAGTCAAAAGTGTTCACACGGGGGTGAACATGTGGGTCTAGACATCATCCCACAACTATCCCTTTTAGGCCGCCACACTTATTAGGAAACCACATGGGGTCTCCACATGCACAACTCAACATTGTTTCAAATTTTCAATTTATTATTCAAACGTTTGCGTAAAAAAGCCAAATTGAATTAAAACTCACCAAAGTATCTGAGCAACTATGGAGAGTAAGATGGCAATGAAGATGGTCATAACACTGATCCTCAAGAGGGTGGCCACAATCAAAGGGGCTGTATGATAGGGGTAGAAAGAGGTAAGAAATATATATATATATAAAAGTCTTACAAAATAGGAATCATAGGATAATGTTCTTGAAAAATCATATTTGTAAATCATATATGTATATCTATGTAGATTTTGATAGAAGTATTATATATATAGACATACCAGTGAAAAGAGAGAGGGATAGAGAATCTAAGAGGGCAAGAGAAGAAGAGAGAGAGAGAGAGATATATGAAGAGAGAGAACCTATGAGGGGGGAAGTACAACCGGCAGTGGTGGTACTGGAGGGGCGGTGATAGCAATGGTGGTCTGGTGCGAGGAGAGAGAGAGAGAGAGAGAGAGAGAGAGAGAGAGAGAGAGAAGTGAAGTAGAAATGACTAAGAAAGCTGAAGAAGGAGATGCCCCTTTAAACCCAAATTCCCGATGTCTGCTCGCACAGACTATGCTAGAGGGTACCGCTAGAGCGGGCCTGGGTGCAGGCAACATTCTAGAAAGGAGAGGACATAGAAATATTGAAATTTTTCTAAGTCCCAAGGTCCGCCTAAGAGGGTGGCTCGAGCAAAAATCGCTAGCATGAGCTAACTCATGGGCGACATTTCAGAAAGGGCAGGACACAAAAAGAGAAAAAAAATTCTAAGGTATTGGTCCGCTCATGCGGTTCGCACGAGTGGGGTTGTTCATTTTTGATTCCTTCTCTTACTGTATATTTTTATAACAACCCTCGTTAACTAACTTCCCCCAAACTCTGTTCCACAGACAAATAACGACTCATAACCAACAAAAGTAAAATGAATTTTACAAAAGAATGCAATGCTTGGATTGCCTCCCAAGGAGCGCTATGTTTAACATCGTTAGGTCGAACATTCTAACCTCAATCAATCTAAATAAATCAGATCATCCAATTCAATGGCCTGCACCTCCTGTCTAAATTCACCAGTGTAATATGGCTTCCACCATTGTCCATTACCTTTAAATAGTCACCAGCCCTTAGCATCACAGATTTTGATTGCGCACCATGTGGGAAGATTTATGTTATAGCATAAGGTTCTCCCCATTGTGACTTCAACTTTCCAGGATGTAATCGTAGTTTAGAATTGAATAACTACACTTGTTGTCCCACTTTAAAGTTTTACGTCGAATTAATTTATCACGAAATGTTTTCGAACGATCTTTATACACTTCATTTCTTAACTCTTCTAATTCTTGAATTTGTAGTTTATGGTGACGACCAACTGATTTCATATCTTGGTTAAAGACCTTAATAGCCCAGAACGTTCTATGTTCTAGTTCGACCGGGATGTGACAAGCTATTCTAAATACTTGATGGTAAGGTGACATTCCTATAGAAGTTTTGTACATCGTTCGGTAAGCCCAGAGTGCATCAGCTACTCGTAATGACCAATCCTTGCAATCCAGTTGAGCCGTTTTTTCAAGAATTCTCTTAATTTCTTGATTGGACACTTCTACTTGTCCACTAGTTTGTGGATGGTAAGTCGTGCCTACTTTATATGTAATAGAGTATTTATGTACTAAGGCCCCAAAAGGCCGGTTACAGAAATGAGAGCCACTGTCACTAATTATAGCTCGTGGGGTGCCAAAATGGTAGAATATGTTATCTTTTATGAATTGAATAACAACCTTATGATTATTTGTGTTAGTGGCTATAGCTTCTTCCCACTTGGAAACATAGTCAACTGTTACTAAAATGTATTGAAAACTAAAAGACGTTGGAAACGGGCCCATAAAATCTATTCCCCAAATGTTGAATATTTTGATAATTAAGATAGGGGCCATAGGCATCTCATTGCGGCGAGAAATATTTCCAGATTGTTGACAATGTAGGCAAGTATGATAAAACTCATGTACGTCTTTGAATAATGTTAGCCAATGTAGCAGTCCTTCGACCATCAAAATGTCCTCCACACTCGAAAGAGTGACAGAAATTTAAAATTGAATGAAATAAACTCTTAGGGACACAACGTCGAATAATTTGGTCAAGACAGTGCTTATATAATAAAGGATCATCCCATTAACAATGTTTTTCTTGAGAAAAGAATCTACTTTTATCTTATTTAGACCAATGAGATGGAGTTTTACTGGTTTCTAAAAAGTTCACTATGTCAGCATACCCAGGTCACTTTTCTTGTGACACTTCAAACAATTGCTCATCCAGGAAAGAGTCATGCAACGAAATATGGTCATAGGCAGACTCGACTAGAATATGTGATAAGTGATCAGCGACAACATTTTCAAATTTATGTTTGTCTTTAATCTCGTAGTCAAATTCCTGAAGAAGAAGAATCCATCGAATTAGCCTAGGTTTTGTGTCTTTCTTAGATAAGAGGTATCAAAGTGCCAAATGATTAGTGTAAATGATAACTTTGGAACCTAGCAGTAAGGTCAAAATTTTTCTAAAGCAAAAGTTACTATAAGTAACTCCTTCTCAGTAGTTGTGTAGTTCATTTGTGCATCGAAAAGGGTTTTACTCGCGTAGTAAATTACATGAGGTACTTGATTCACTTTTTGTCCAAGGACAGCTCCTATAGTATAGTCTAGCGCATCATACATTATTTCGAATGGTAGAGACCAATTGAGAGACTGGATGATCAGTGCATTTGATAAAAGTGTTCAGAGTATTCAAAAACTTTTAAACACTCATCATCGAAGATAAATGGCATATCCTTGGCAAGCAAGTTGCACAAAGGGTAGGAGATTTTGCTACAAGTCTTTTATAAACTGGCGATAAACACCAGTATGGCCAAGAAATGATCAAATTTGTCTTACTGAGGTGGTAGGAGTTTTGCTATAAGATCTATCTTTACTTTATCAACCTCGATTCCCTTTTTTGAAACTATATAACCCCGAATGTTGCCCTCTTGAACCGTAAAATGACTCTTTTCCCAACTTAATACTAGATTTGTCTCCTTACATTGGATAAGGACTTTAGTATAGTTTTGGACACAATCCTCGAACGTTTGACCAAAAATTGAGAAATTGTCCAAGAAAACTTCTAGGAATTTCTCCACCATATCGGAGAAGATAGACATCATGCACCATTGAAATGTCATAGGTGCATTACATAAGCCAAAAGGTATACATCTATATGCAAATGTTCCAAATGGACATGTGAATGTTGTCTTTTCCTGGTCGTTAGGATAGACAGGAACTTGTTTGTAGCCGGAATAACCATACATGAAATAGTAGTAGCTCCATCCATCTAGATGCTCTAAGATCTGGTCAATGATTGGGAGAGAAAAATGATCTTTTTGGGTCATTGTATTCAACTTCTTATAGTCTATACATACTCTCCAACCTGTGGTTTAGCGAGTAGGAACTAATTCTCCAAAGGAATTGGGGATAACTATAACCCCTGACTTCTTCAAAATGATCTAGGTAGGGCTCACCCATTTGCTATTTGAAATTGGGTATCTGATACCCGCATCTAATGGATTAATTACTTCTTTCATCACTACTTCATTCATATTTGGATTGAGCCTTCGTTGCATCTCCCTAAATGGTTTAGCATCATTTTCCAAATGGATTCTTTACATGAAAACTAAGGGATCTATCCCTTTGAGATCTGCCATAGTCCATCCTATAGCCTACCTATATGTTCCTAAGACTTCTAAGAGCTTAACTTCTTGGTTAGAAGACAGATTTGAAGCTAAAATAAAAGGTAAAGTTTTGTTAGAACCCAAGAATGCATATTTTAGTGGCTTCCAGAAGCAATTTCAACTCAAGGGTGGGTGGACATTTGATAGAAGAGGAGGCAGGAGAATGTACCAAGGGTGGCAGTGATTCTACCCAAGGTCTCCAAGGAAGGAAACTTGTAGTTTCGCTGGATTCAAGAAGAATAATTAGCACCCCAATAGATTGTTCAAGGTTAGAATCTTAAAAATTAAAATAAGCCAGGAAAATCTTTAACAAATATTCCGTCAAAATATTCAGGGCGGCTTCCAAAATTAATTCTTCTAACGATTCTACAAGATGACTGATCGGGAGAGAACTAATCCTAATTATACGCTTTAACGCGCATTTGTTAGTACCTTTTTATCTTGTTTTTGTATATTTTTACTCTGTTTTCTAGTTTCTGACAGGTTTTGGAAGAAATCAAATAAACCAGGCTAAACAGGGTGAAAAGTCAGAAGAAAAGAAGCTGAAAAATCCAAGTCGCGCGCGCGGTCCGCGGGCGCGAAAATCAGAGAATCGCTCGCGCGATCCGCTCGCACGAGACCCCCAATAACTCGCTCGCGCGATCTGCCCGCGCGAGGTACCAAAAGTCGCGCTCGCGCGACCCGCTCGCGCGATATGTGGAAAAATCATAGTTGCGTATTTCAGTGTACTGAAGACTCCTGTGCAAACGAAACTGCAGAATGACGTCCAGATTGTAAATTACATCAGTTTCAGTCCGTTTCGAGTTGTAAAGGCTTCCAAAACTTGTTGTAAATCTATATATACTCTATTTTACTCAATTATGGGGTTGGCAATTATTATACACACATTCTACAACCTTACTTCCAGCCATTGAAGGGAGGGAAGCAAGGAGAAGAAGAAGAAGACCAAGGGTTTCCATGGCCTCCTCCATCAACTACTTGCCGACCTCTACTCCTATGGCAGCTTAGATCATCGATCTAGGGTTTCAATGAAGCCCTAGATGAGTAATAGGGTTTTATTTATGTTTTTATTTTAGTTTTATTATGTATGGATGACAGTCACATGTTTAGAGGATTTTTATAAATAAATCGTACTTCTATTGATTAAATCATTGCTTTCAGAATTTATTCTTGTCTTAGATCTATTTTGACTGTGATGTGCTCAACGATCTATTCTTGCTGTGCTTGTTTAGATTGTTTACATGTGATGGTGCTCTATTGATTCGTGCTATCAAGTATCCGAATAGTCCATGCCTAGGTTAGACGGATTAGATCACAACCCTAGTTTAGTTTGAGATAATTCGTGCTACCCGAAGATGGATTATGTTGGTGCTTGAACCATGATTATCTTCTTGTCGGAGGAATTGGGCTTGTAGCTACAATTCCCCATATTCATCCAACGTAATAAGCTAAAGTAATTCATAAATATTCCTATTATGAAGCTAGTGGTGGATTTGCAATCCTAGGTTTCCTTTAAATATTATTTCAAAACACTTTTAATTGCTTTCATAAGTTAGATTTACTTTTATTGTTATTAGTTTAATTAAATTCAAAATCAAATCCGTTTTTCCTAATTAATTAGACTTAGGTTTTAAAATTAAGTCGCTGTAGTAATCAATCTCTGTGGGTTCGACCTTTACTTTCACACTACAAATCTTTAGAAAAGTAAAGTATACTTTTTACATCTTGATTCTGACAACATCAATTTTTGGCGCCGTTGCCGGGGATTGTATTACTACTCTTAGTTTTATAATCGTAGTTTAGTTAATTCGTAAATATTAGATTAGTGTTTGTTTTTCTTATTTTCTGTTTTTGTTTTGAGTTACTAACTTTTTCTTTTATTTTGTAGTCAACGTTTCTGAGTGGAGCAGCTAATTACATCAAAGGAGCTTACGCAAATAAAAAATAAATAAAATAAAATAAATTGCTTCCTGTGCAACTCGCTTAAAACCACTGTAAGTCAGGGCGCTGTGACGCACTATTTGCATTAGTTTAGGGTTAATTGCACTGCATTAGCTAGGAAACCCGGGGCGCTGGGCTTGACGCGGTCATTGCATTACAGGATAATTTGCATGCATCATAGTAGTTGAGTGCTTGTTATCTTATTTGCGTGATTGTATTTGTTTATTTTCTTTAGTTAGTCTTTGTTTTTAGTTTCGTTTCTTTTGTTTTAGTTTATGTTGGGTACACGTTCAAATAAACCAGATTTAAAATCTTTCGATCTTGAACTTGAACGTACCTTAAGAACTAGTAAGTCCACAACCCAAGCTTCTATAGCTAGGTTGCAAGACGACGAATCAACTCCGATTCCGTCGTCGCTGTTTGAGGCCGAAATTCAGAGTACCCGTGAACGGATAAGGAAAACTCGAACTTTTCAAATTAAACCGATTAAAATGGCTGAAGGTGGAAATAACAATAACAATCAAAATAACGGAGCTAATATGAATAATCTTAATATACCGCCACCACCTCCACTTAAAGATTATTTTATTCCGACGACTTACACGCCGCAAACATGTATTGAATTACCGGAGGCGACGGCATCTCACTTTGAGATAAAGTCGTCTACCATCTCGCTGCTTCCATCTTTCCATTGCCGTTTAAATGAAGATCCATATAAACACTTAGGAGATTTTCAAGACATATGCTCTACTTTGAAAATTCAAAATCTTACTGATGATGAATTAAAAATGCGGCTCTTTCCATTCTCATTAAAGGACAAAGCTAAATATTGGCTCCAATCTTTGGAGCCAAACACTATTAGAACATGGGAAGACTTACACACCGCATTTTTACAAAAGTTTTTCCCGATTATGCGTACGAACCAGATAAGAAAATCAATAACCAATTTTGTAATGCAAGATGGGGAATCACTTTATGACACGTGGGAAAAATTTAAAGAATTACTACGTTCGTGCCCACATCATCAGGTTCCCAAGTGGCAATTGGTTCAAGTCTTCTACGAGGGGCTTATTCCCTCTGTTAGGAATACCGTCGATGCCGTTTGTGCGGGAAATTTCCTACACAAAAGCGCCGACGAGGCCTGGAAGATATTTGAAACGTTAAGCGAGAATTCGATGCATCAGGCTGTGTCGGTACGTTCTGAGGGGTACCTTCAACCTAAGCGAGAGGTGACAGTTGAGTCAAGTCAATCAATTCAAATACAAGAATTAAATAGAAAACTTGACCGACTTATGCAAATGAACAAACCGTCTAATCCATCCTCTTTAGAAGTATGTGCATTATGTTCTGAACCGTCCCATAATATCTTTGCATGTCCTTCTGCATCTCAGTATCCGGAATTTGTTGAACAACACGTTAATTCTATGCAACAATTCCCACAAAATAATTATAATCCTAGGTCGACTAATTTTCCAAATACGTACCGACCCCAATACCAACAAGGTCAATACCAACAACCTCCTCCACCTCCACGCAATAATGCCTTTGAGGAGAAGGTGTTGGCCTCACTTGAAAACTTTGGATCGGTGGTTCAGTTAGTACACTCTCACACACAATCCATCGCAAAACTGGAGTCCCAAGTAGGGCAAATTGTTAATACATTAAACCGTTTAACTGAGAGTAAGTTGCCGAGTCAACCTACTCAGCAACCTAAGGGGCAATACGCAGTGGGTAGTACGAGTGAGAGCGTGAACGCTGTTTCGACTAGGACGACTACTCGAGATGAGGAAGTTGTTGTAATTCCGGATGGGGGTGAGAAAGATAAAAATTTAAATGTGAATAAAGAAAAAGGTGAGGATGTGAATCAAAGTAGAAAAGAAAATGAACCGGTCTCAACGAATTATATTCCAAGAATGCCATATCCACCAAACGTTGAGGGACCGTCACATTTGCCTAAGAAAGGGTCTAAGGTTGAGGATATACTCGAGGTGTTCAAACAAGTTAAAATTAATATTCCTTTCCTCGACGCAATTAAGCAAATTCCCGCTTATGCTAAATGTCTAAAAGACCTTTGTACTCAAAAGCGAAAAATACGCAGTCATACGCCTAAAAAGGTCTTTCTCACGGAAAAAGTAAGTTCTATATTCCAACACGCTCCTCCAAAATATAAAGATCCAGGTACGCCTACGATTTCATGTGTCATAGGTGACACTATCATTCATAGGGCTCTCCTTGACTTAGGAGCTAGTGTTAATCTCATACCTTATCACGTCTATCAACAATTAGGACTAGGTGAACTGAAACCTACGGCCGCTACTATACAATTAGCGGATCGTTCTATTAAAATTCCTAGGGGAATCGTCGAGGACGTCTTGGTTAAAGTTGATAAATGCTTCTATCCTGTAGATTTTATGGTCCTTGACACTGAACCCGTGTTAGATGCTAGGAAACATACTCATGTCATCTTAGGCCGTCCATTCTTAGCAACCGCCAACGCACGTGTTAACTGTCGGACGGGGGTAATGAAAGTGTCATTTGGGAACATGAATTTAAAATTAAACGTTTTTAATGCTATGGATCAACCTCCTAAAAACGACGATTTCCTATGTGAGGTGGAAGGTGAGGTAAAACGGAATATTGAGCCTACCAAGGAAATAAATGTGAGTGGGGAAAACAATATAGCGGACGATGATGAGTGGATGAATCCTAATCCCGTGGACCCTAATGCGGAATCTACTCGAAAGGTAAGAAATCGATTTGAACATACTGACAAACCGTCAATCGAATTAATTCAAAGCGACGTGATTTCTGCGTACCATCGAGCTCTACCTGACATCCTTAGGGGTACACAGTCCGATTTACGGCCTCCATGAGTCTTATGCTAGAATGGTCTAGCTAAAGACGTAAAAGAAAGCGCTTCTTGGGAGGCAACCCAAGCTTAATGTCGTCTGTTTTCTTTGTTTTGGTCGTTTTTGAGTCTGTTTGTGTCTGTTTTGGACATTCTGGACAGGTTTGGGGGTTGGTATTAATTTATTTTAAAAGTATATACATAATTTTAGCCACACAATGAAAAAAACCAATCTCGCGCGCGCGGCCCGCTCGCGCGAGACGTCGCTCGCGCGGCCCGCTCGCGCGAGACGTCGCTCGCGCGGCCCGCTGGCGCGAGATTGCCCCTTAGTGTTTTTCTTTGCTTTTCTTTTTATGATGCCTCAGTAGTTACTCGCGCCTGGAATCGCGGGCGCGAGGTACCTCGCTGGCGCGGATTTTTATGGTTAAAAAAAAAAAAAAAAAAAAAAAATATTCTGGGAATTCGCGCGCGCGACGGCCGCTCGCGCGATTCCTCATGTTCTTGATATTTTCTTTTGTTTTCTATATCAGCCCCCATACTTTGTCTGATATATATTTTACTTTTCTGATTTTCGGACGGGGGTATTTTTAGCTCTAGTCCTTTGTTAGTTTTGTAGTTCTGATTCTGTTTTATAGTTTATTATCTTTTTATAGTTTATTTATTTTAGTTTAATTTATTTACATTTCTTTTAGCTGTGTTTAATATATTTTTGTTAGTTTCTTTTCGTTTATCTAGTATTAACAGGTAACATTGAATTTTATTGCCATATTACTTTGTGTTCACCTGTTATATGCTTGTCAATATCGAGGTACTATCGTTCCTTTCTTACGTACTCTCCTTTCTTTCGTTTTATTGTTTCATTGGGGACAATGAAAGGTTTAGGTTTGGGGTATGCAATCACACATGCACATTAGTTTATGCAAAATTTTAAAATTTTTCAAAAAGTGTGTTTAAATAAACGATAGTACTAACGTTTTTGCAATTTTAATTTGATACTTCTTGGTCAATAACTTTGAATTGTTATAGAATGGTACACATAGGAAGTATGTGATTAAACATTTGCTGAAGTTATGATATGACGTTTTAAGTTATGTATTGTTTGAATCGTAGTTTTATATCATAGATTTGCACATAAACTCATGCACTGCACGTAGTCGCTTGAATACATGTTTGATGTGAACTATAATATGATTCGAATTTCTAGATAACACATGGTGGAGACTAAGCCCAGTGAGCTTTTGAGCCTATCTTTTCATTTTAGAGGGTTATAAATACATCTTGTGTTTGTCGAATTTCATTGAAATAGCGCATTAACTTGTTGTTTAGTCTCATTATTCTTGTTTTGGTTGATAATCAAGTTAAAATAGTTGTTACCATGCTAAATAATCTTCCGTCGTAAACATTGAAGAACCATATAACTCTAGGAAATGATTTTAGGCCTTCTTTGTTTATTACCGACCGATAAATGATGAAAATTTCCTTAGTTCGCCCTTTGAGCCATTAAAATGCCATTTCTTTCTTTGTTTATTACCGACCGATAAATGATGAAAATTTCCTTAGTTCGCCCTTTGAGCCATTAAAATGCCATTTCTTTCTTAAATTACCATTATCCTTGTTTTTGCTCCAATTTGGCCAACTTGGAGTTCACCTCTGAAAGATTGATCACCTTTTAGTGGTGTTAAGGCGATGTGTGATTGAGAAGAAGAAGAAAATAAGATGATGTTTGAGGTGGTTGCCTTGTTATTTAATGAATATTCGTTTCAAAAGCAACGAAAGGAAAGGAAAAGATTGAAAAAAAATAAAGAAGAAGAAGGTTGATAAAAAAAAAATGAAAGAAATATGGAAAAGAAGAGAATGAAAAAGATGAAAGTTGGTGGAAGAGAAGAATGAAAGAAATCGAACATGCCTTACAATGCCATTCTAGAACTACCCAATTAATCCATTCTATCGTTTTTCATTACCTGAGCCACGTTACAACCTTTGAAATGTCCTATTTGATCCTAGTGAACATGATTTGGATATGAAAACGATGGGAGGGGATTAAAACATGGTAATGATTAATTTTTCTTGATTATTGGCATCTTATCCATGAGACTACTGTTCTTTCGTGTCATGCGTCTTTTTCATGTCATATGTGAGCATTTATCGTTTTGAAAATATATTTCCTTTGCTCACATATATTAGAAAAATTACACATGTTTCTGAGTGTTTCATTTTAGAGTGTAATTGACATTGTGAGATTCGTAGTCGAAGCATAGTTAGATGGTCATCCGAGTTATATTCCAAGTTTATGACAAGCGCGTGTTCATTTGACTACCTCATCACACACGTGCGATTTTATGAGAAACTCTATTGATTTATACGATGCATGTGCTTGAGATTGTTCTTCATGATGTATGTAGACGTTTGATTCTATTTCTTTATGTTCGTTATCCTATTTCAAATCTTTGTTGTATAATAAGGAGTATTGAATAGTATGTTTTTCGTTTTTAATAAAACTTTTTAAATTTCTAAGTTAATAAAGATGGTTGTGGGTAACTTGTTGACGAGAACCCTCACGAGACTTCACTCGTCCGACTAGGGACACCTAGGGGTTTAAAAGGCTTGTTGCATACGCTAAATGCAATCGTGATCCATACGAAAATGGAATAGATTTTTATTAGTAGTTTTTAATTTAGTTTTGCTCGAGGACTAGCAAAATGTAGGTTTGGGGGTGTGATCGGGAGAGAACTAATCCTAATTATACGCTTTAACGCGCATTTGTTAGTACCTTTTTATCTTGTTTTTGTATATTTTTACTCTGTTTTCTAGTTTCTGACAGGTTTTGGAAGAAATCAACTAAACCAGGCTAAACAGGGTGAAAAGTCAGAAGAAAAGAAGCTGAAAAATCCAAGTCGCGCGCGCGGTCCGCGGGCGCGAAAATCAGAGAATCGCTCGCGCGAGACCCCCAATAACTCGCTCGCGCGATCCGCGCGCGCGAGGTACCAAAAGTCGCGCTCGCGCGACCCGCTCGCGCGATATGTGGAAAAATCATAGTTGCGTATTTCAGTGTACTGAAGACTCCTGTGCAAACGAAACTGCAGAATGACGTCCAGATTGTAAATTACATCAGTTTCAGTCCGTTTCGAGTTGTAAAGGCTTCCAAAACTTGTTGTAAATCTATATATACTCTATTTTACTCAATTATGGGGTTGGCAATTATTATACACACATTCTACAACCATACTTCCAGCCATTGAAGGGAGGGAAGCAAGGAGAAGAAGAAGAAGACCAAGGGTTTCCATGGCCTCCTCCATCAACTACTTGCCGACCTCTACTCCTATGGCAGCTTAGATCATCGATCTAGGGTTTCAATGAAGCCCTAGATGAGTAATAGGGTTGTTAGTGCTTGAACCATGATTATCTTCTTGTCGGAGGAATTGGGCTTGTAGCTACAATTCCCCATATTCATCCAACGTAATAAGCTAAAGTAATTCATAAATATTCCTATTATGAAGCTAGTGGTGGATTTGCAATCCTAGGTTTCCTTTAAATATTATTTCAAAACACTTTTAATTGCTTTCATAAGTTAGATTTACTTTTATTGTTATTAGTTTAATTAAATTCAAAATCAAATCCGTTTTTCCTAATTAATTAGACTTAGGTTTTAAAATTAAGTCGCTGTAGTAATCAATCTCTGTGGGTTCGACCTTTACTTTCACACTACAAATCTTTAGAAAAGTAAAGTATACTTTTTACATCTTGATTCTGACAACATCAATTTTTGGCGCCGTTGCCGGGGATTGTATTACTACTCTTAGTTTTATAATCGTAGTTTAGTTAATTCGTAAATATTAGATTAGTGTTTGTTTTTCTTATTTTCTGTTTTTGTTTTGAGTTACTAACTTTTTCTTTTATTTTGTAGTCAACGTTTCCGAGTGGAGCAGCTAATTACATCAAAGGAGCTTACGCAAATAAAAAATAAATAAAATAAAATAAATTGCTTCCTGTGCAACTCGCTTAAAACCACTGTAAGTCAGGGCGCTGTGACGCACTATTTGCATTAGTTTAGGGTTAATTGCACTGCATTAGCTAGGAAACCCGGGGCGCTGGGCTTGACGCGGTCATTGCATTACAGGATAATTTGCATGCATCATAGTAGTTGAGTGCTTGTTATCTTATTTGCGTGATTGTATTTGTTTATTTTCTTTAGTTAGTCTTTGTTTTTAGTTTCGTTTCTTTTGTTTTAGTTTATGTTGGGTACACGTTCAAATAAACCAGATTTAAAATCTTTCGATCTTGAACTTGAACGTACCTTAAGAACTAGTAAGTCCACAACCCAAGCTTCTATAGCTAGGTTGCAAGACGAAGAATCAACTCCGATTCCGTCGTCGCTGTTTGAGGCCGAAATTCAGAGTACCCGTGAACGGATAAGGAAAACTCGAACTTTTCAAATTAAACCGATTAAAATGGCTGACGGTGGAAATAACAATAACAATCAAAATAACGGAGCTAATATGAATAATCTTAATATACCGCCACCACCTCCACTTAAAGATTATTTTATTCCGACGACTTACACGCCGCAAACATGTATTGAATTACCGGAGGCGACGGCATCTCACTTTGAGATAAAGTCGTCTACCATCTCGCTGCTTCCATCTTTCCATGGCCGTTTAAATGAAGATCCATATAAACACTTAGGAGATTTTCAAGACATATGCTCTACTTTGAAAATTCAAAATCTTACTGATGATGAATTAAAAATGCGGCTCTTTCCATTCTCATTAAAGGACAAAGCTAAATATTGGCTCCAATCTTTGGAGCCAAACACTATTAGAACATGGGAAGACTTACACACCGCATTTTTACAAAAGTTTTTCCCGATTATGCGTACGAACCAGATAAGAAAATCAATAACCAATTTTGTAATGCAAGATGGGGAATCACTTTATGACACGTGGGAAAAATTTAAAGAATTACTACGTTCGTGCCCACATCATCAGGTTCCCAAGTGGCAATTGGTTCAAGTCTTCTACGAGGGGCTTATTCCCTCTGTTAGGAATACCGTCGATGCCGTTTGTGCGGGAACTTTCCTACACAAAAGCGCCGACGAGGCCTGGAAGATATTTGAAACGTTAAGCGAGAATTCGATGCATCAGGCTGTGTCGGTACGTTCTGAGGGGTACCTTCAACCTAAGCGAGAGGTGATAGTTGAGTCAAGTCAATCAATTCAAATACAAGAATTAAATAGAAAACTTGACCGACTTATGCAAATGAACAAACCGTCTAATCCATCCTCTTTAGAAGTATGTGCATTATGTTCTGAACCGTCCCATAATATCTTTGCATGTCCTTCTGCATCTCAGTATCCGGAATTTGTTGAACAACACGTTAATTCTATGCAACAATTCCCACAAAATAATTATAATCCTAGGTCGACTAATTTTCCAAATACGTACCGACCCCAATACCAACAAGGTCAATACCAACCACCTCCTCCACCTCCACGCAATAATGCCTTTGAGGAGAAGGTGTTGGCCTCACTTGAAAACTTTGGATCGGTGGTTCAATTAGTACACTCTCACACACAATCCATCGCAAAACTGGAGTCCCAAGTAGGGCAAATTGTTAATACATTAAACCGTTTAACTGAGAGTAAGTTGCCGAGTCAACCTACTCAGCAACCTAAGGGGCAATACGCAGTGGGTAGTACGAGTGAGAGCGTGAACGCTGTTTCGACTAGGACGACTACTCGAGATGAGGAAGTTGTTGTAATTCCGGATGGGGGTGAGAAAGATAAAAATTTAAATGTGAATAAAGAAAAAGGTGAGGATGTGAATCAAAGTAGAAAAGAAAATGAACCGGTCTCAACGAATTATATTCCAAGAATTCCATATCCACCAAACGTTGAGGGACCGTCACATTTGCCTAAGAAAGGGTCTAAGGTTGAGGATATACTCGAGGTGTTCAAACAAGTTAAAATTAATATTCCTTTCCTCGACGCAATTAAGCAAATTCCCGCTTATGCTAAATGTCTAAAAGACCTTTGTACTCAAAAGCGAAAAATACGCAGTCATACGCCTAAAAAGGTCTTTCTCACGGAAAAAGTAAGTTCTATATTCCAACACGCTCCTCCAAAATATAAAGATCCAGGTACGCCTACGATTTCATGTGTCAGAGGTGACACTATCATTCATAGGGCTCTCCTTGACTTAGGAGCTAGTGTTAATCTCATACCTTATCACGTCTATCAACAATTAGGACTAGGTGAACTGAAACCTACGGCCGCTACTATACAATTAGCGGATCGTTCTATTAAAATTCCTAGGGGAATCGTCGAGGACGTCTTGGTTAAAGTTGATAAATGCTTCTATCCTGTAGATTTTATGGTCCTTGACACAGAACCCGTGTTAGATGCTAGGAAACATACTCCTGTCATCTTAGGCCGTCCATTCTTAGCAACCGCCAACGCACATGTTAACTGTCGGACGGGGGTAATGAAAGTGTCATTTGGGAACATGAATTTAAAATTAAACGTTTTTAATGCTATGGATCAACCTCCTAAAAACGACGATTTCCTATGTGAGGTGGAAGGTGAGGTAAAACGGAATATTGAGCCTACCAAGGAAATAAATGTGAGTGGGGAAAACAATATAGCGGACGATGATGAGTGGATGAATCCTAATCCCGTGGACCCTAATGCGGAATCTACTCGAAAGGTAAGAAATCGATTAGAACATACTGACAAACCGTCAATCGAATTAATTCAAAGCGACGTGATTTCTGCGTACCATCGAGCTCTACCTGACATCCTTAGGGGTACACAGTCCGATTTACGGCCCCCATGAGTCTTATGCTAGAATGGTCTAGCTAAAGACGTAAAAGAAAGCGCTTCTTGGGAGGCAACCCAAGCTTAATGTCGTCTGTTTTCTTTGTTTTGGTCGTTTTTGAGTCTGTTTGTGTCTGTTTTGGACATTCTGGACAGGTTTGGGGGTTGGTATTAATTTATTTTAATAGTATATACATAATTTTAGCCACACAATGAAAAAAACCAATCTCGCGCGCGCGGCCCGCTCGCGCGAGACGTCGCTCGCGCGGCCCGCTGGCGCGAGATTGCCCCTTAGTGTTTTTCTTTGCTTTTCTTTTTATGATGCCTCAGTAGTTACTCGCGCCTGGAATCGCGGGCGCGAGGTACCTCGCTGGCGCGGATTTTTATGGTTAAAAAAAAAAAAAAAAAAAAAAAAAAAAAATTCTGGGAATTCGCGCGCGCGACGGCCGCTCGCGCGATTCCTCATGTTCTTGATATTTTCTTTTGTTTTCTATATCAGCCCCCATACTTTGTCTGATATATATTTTACTTTTCTGATTTTCGGACGGGGGTATTTTTAGCTCTAGTCCTTTGTTAGTTTTGTAGTTCTGATTCTGTTTTATAGTTTATTATCTTTTTATAGTTTATTTATTTTAGTTTAATTTATTTACATTTCTTTTAGCTGTGTTTAATATATTTTTGTTAGTTTCTTTTCGTTTATCTAGTATTAACAGGTAACATTGAATTTTATTGCCATATTACTTTGTGTTCACCTGTTATATGCTGTCAATATCGAGGTACTATCGTTCCTTTCTTACGTACTCTCCTTTCTTTCGTTTTATTGTTTCATTGGGGACAATGAAAGGTTTAGGTTTGGGGGTATGCAATCACACATGCACATTAGTTTATGCAAAATTTTAAAATTTTTCAAAAAGTGTGTTTAAATAAACGATAGTACTAACGTTTTTGCAATTTTAATTTGATACTTCTTGGTCAATAACTTTGAATTGTTATAGAATGGTACACATAGGAAGTATGTGATTAAACATTTGCTGAAGTTATGATATGACGTTTTAAGTTATGTATTGTTTGAATCGTAGTTTTATATCATAGATTTGCACATAAACTCATGCACTGCACGTAGTCGCTTGAATACATGTTTGATGTGAACTATAATATGATTCGGATTTCTAGATAACACATGGTGGAGACTAAGCCCAGTGAGCTTTTGAGCCTATCTTTTCATTTTAGAGGGTTATAAATACATCTTGTGTTTGTCGAATTTCATTGAAATAGCGCATTAACTTGTTGTTTAGTCTCATTATTCTTGTTTTGGTTGATAATCAAGTTAAAATAGTTGTTACCATGCTAAATAATCTTCCGTCGTAAACATTGAAGAACCATATAACTCTAGGAAATGATTTTAGGCCTTCTTTGTTTATTACCGACCGATAAATGATGAAAATTTCCTTAGTTCGCCCTTTGAGCCATTAAAATGCCATTTCTTTCTTTGTTTATTACCGACCGATAAATGATGAAAATTTCCTTAGTTCGCCCTTTGAGCCATTAAAATGCCATTTCTTTCTTAAATTACCATTATCCTTGTTTTTGCTCCAATTTGGCCAACTTGGAGTTCACCTCTGAAAGATTGATCACCTTTTAGTGGTGTTAAGGCGATGTGTGATTGAGAAGAAGAAGAAAATAAGATGATGTTTGAGGTGGTTGCCTTGTTATTTATTGAATATTCGTTTCAAAAGCAACGAAAGGAAAGGAAAAGATTGAAAAAAAATAAAGAAGAAGAAGGTTGATAAAAAAAAAAAATGAAAGAAATGTGGAAAAGAAGAGAATGAAAAAGATGAAAGTTGGTGGAAGAGAAGAATGAAAGAAATCGAACATGCCTTACAATGCCATTCTAGAACTACCCAATTAATCCATTCTATCGTTTTTCATTACCTGAGCCACGTTACAACCTTTGAAATGTCCTATTTGATCCTAGTGAACATGATTTGGATATGAAAACGATAGGAGGGGATTAAAACATGGTAATGATTAATTTTTCTTGATTATTGGCATCTTATCCATGAGACTACTGTTCTTTCGTGTCATGCGTCTTTTTCATGTCATATGTGAGCATTTATCGTTTTGAAAATATATTTCCTTTGCTCACATATATTAAAAAAATTACACATGTTTCTGAGTGTTTCATTTTAGAGTGTAATTGACATTGTGAGATTCGTAGTCGAAGCATAGTTAGATGGTCATCCGAGTTATATTCCAAGTTTATGACAAGCGCGTGTTCATTTGACTACCTCATCACACACGTGCGATTTTATGAGAAACTCTATTGATTTATACGATGCATGTGCTTGAGATTGTTCTTCATGATGTATGTAGACGTTTGATTCTATTTCTTTATGTTCGTTATCCTATTTCAAATCTTTGTTGTATAATAAGGAGTATTGAATAGTATGTTTTTCGTTTTTAATAAAACTTTTTAAATTTCTAAGTTAATAAAGATGGTTGTGGGTAACTTGTTGACGAGAACCCTCACGAGACTTCACTCGTCCGACTAGGGACACCTAGGGGTTTAAAAGGCTTGTTGCATACGCTAAATGCAATCGTGATCCATACGAAAATGGAATAGATTTTTATTAGTAGTTTTTATTTTAGTTTTGCTCGAGGACTAGCAAAATGTAGGTTTGGGGGTGTGATCGGGAGAGAACTAATCCTAATTATACGCTTTAACGCGCATTTGTTAGTACCTTTTTATCTTGTTTTTGTATATTTTTACTCTGTTTTCTAGTTTCTGACAGGTTTTGGAAGAAATCAACTAAACCAGGCTAAACAGGGTGAAAAGTCAGAAGAAAAGAAGCTGAAAAATCCAAGTCGCGCTCGCGGTCCGCGGGCGCGAAAATCAGAGAATCGCTCGCGCGAGACCCCCAATAACTCGCTCGCGCGATCCGCGGCGCGAGGTACCAAAAGTCGCGCTCGCGCGACCCGCTCGCGCGATATGTGGAAAAATCATAGTTGCGTATTTCAGTGTACTGAAGACTCCTGTGCAAACGAAACTGCAGAATGACGTCCAGATTGTAAATTACATCAGTTTCAGTCCGTTTCGAGTTGTAAAGGCTTCCAAAACTTGTTGTAAATCTATATATACTCTATTTTACTCAATTATGGGGTTGGCAATTATTATACACACATTCTACAACCATACTTCCAGCCATTGAAGGGAGGGAAGCAAGGAGAAGAAGAAGAAGACCAAGGGTTTCCATGGCCTCCTCCATCAACTACTTGCCGACCTCTACTCCTATGGCAGCTTAGATCATCGATCTAGGGTTTCAATGAAGCCCTAGATGAGTAATAGGGTTTTATTTATGTTTTTATTTTAGTTTTATTATGTATGGATGACAGTCACATGTTTAGAGGATTTTTATAAATAAATCGTACTTCTATTGATTAAATCATTGCTTTCAGAATTTATTCTTGTCTTAGATCTATTTTGACTGTGATGTGCTCAACGATCTATTCTTGCGGTGCTTGTTTAGATTGTTTACATGTGATGGTGCTCTATTGATTCGTGCTATCAAGTATCCGAATAGTCCATGCCTAGGTTAGACGGATTAGATCACAACCCTAGTTTAGTGTGAGATAATTCGTGCTACCCGAAGATGGATTATGTTGGTGCTTGAACCATGATTATCTTCTTGTCGGAGGAATTGGGCTTGTAGCTACAATTCCCCATATTCATCCAACGTAATAAGCTAAAGTAATTCATAAATATTCCTATTATGAAGCTAGTGGTGGATTTGCAATCCTAGGTTTCCTTTAAATATTATTTCAAAACACTTTTAATTGCTTTCATAAGTTAGATTTACTTTTATTGTTATTAGTTTAATTAAATTCAAAATCAAATCCGTTTTTCCTAATTAATTAGACTTAGGTTTTAAAATTAAGTCGCTGTAGTAATCAATCTCTGTGGGTTCGACCTTTACTTTCACACTACAAATCTTTAGAAAAGTAAAGTATACTTTTTACATCTTGATTCTGACAACATCAATGACAATCTGCGTCATTATTTCGTTGATTGCGCGTTGATTCGATGCATTAAAAACATTTTATCTGACAGTCATATTTTCGAACGAGATGTCCATCACTGTAGTCTGACAATTTATAATTGAATTAGCTGTGACTAAAACTTGACGACCTAGGATGACTGGGATGTGTCTTCCAGAGTTGAGAACTGGTTTGGTGTCTAAAATAAGAAAATCGACTAGATAATAGCATTGATCAACCTTAATGAGTATATCTTTGATAATACTACGAGGGACCTTAACCGAATGGTCCGTTAATTGAAAAGTACCTGATATAGGTTTTAGATCTTCTAAACCTAGCTTAGAGTAAACCGAGTATGGGAGTGTAATACCCTGTATTTTCAATATGTATTAATACAATACGATTATGTATAATTACCCTTACTGTACCTATAATTTCTTTCTCAATCAATTGAACTTTTATCAATCGATTGACCTTGTAAATTTCTATTTCAATCGAACAAAAGTTTGTCGATCAATCAAGTTATGCGGTTTTAATCGATCAAAACTCTACTAACATAAATGCAATGATTAGAACCTAGTTCAATCGATTGAACCTGTGGCAATCAATCAAAAGTGTACCACCTGTCCTCAATCGATTGAAGATGTTTTGATTGATCGAACGTGTTTGGATTTTTATCCCAGTTTCTACGCAAACACTACCACCTTGTACCCTCTCTTTTCTATATATGTATGGATTACATTTGAGGGGGTGTGTGTTTTCAAAAACCAGAGAGTTAGAAAGAGAGAGAGATTATCACACTCATATATAAATGCACACATACATACACTATATATTCTATGTGAGAGAGAGAGAGATAGAGAAGAAGAAGAAGAAGAAGAAGAAGAAGGCAGAAGAAGAAGAAAAATGAGAATAAGGCAAAAAGAGAAGAGAGATAGACAGAGGAAAAGAGGAAAGAGAGGCCGCCATTAAAGCTCAAGTTAAAGCTTCACCAAACGCACCCTTAACTTCTTTCGGTGAGTTCTAAACTCACTCAGTAGCTTAGGTGTATGTTTGTACAAGTTTTGGACGTAGAATGGACCCAAACACACCCCAACAATTTTATGCATTCATTGTCCAGTCTTCTGGAGAAGAAAAATTTCAAGCGATTGAACTTGTTTCAATCGATTGAAAATACTTCACTTCAATCGATCTAGAATTCTTCAATCAATCAAAACTCATGAATCTCAATCGATCAAAATGGTTTCAATCGATTGAGACCACTTTCACTTCAATTCATCGAAATGACTTCTGACAAGCGGGTGTATTTGTAGAATATAACCGCGCTAAAAGAGAAAAATACATTAGAAAAGTCTACAATTCCCCTGTTTATCTGCAGTTTGAATTACAATACCAGTTTTTGCACAAATTGATTAAACTATGATAAGTGGTATTGTTTTAGTGATTATTTGTGCAGATCACTGCTGCTGTGTACAAGATTGAAGAATGTTGATAAAAGGAAGTGATTGGCCCTGATGAAGATAACTCAATGCTGAAATACAAGGTTCGAGCGATCGAGAGTTTTCGAGCGATCGACGTTTCGATCGATCGAATGGAGTTCAAGCGATCTAAGTTTCTGGACGTTCAATCGATCGAGAGTTGTTCGATCGATCGAACATGCATTTTATCAGATTTTGCGCGCACGCAGCAGAAACAGGATTTAACCCTAGTATTAGGTCATAGCTATATATATTCATTTTCTGGACGTCCCAAAGGACGCCCCACTTGTTTTTCATCAGTTTGCATAAGAGAGAGGAGACAGTTTCATTGTTTTTTTGTAGGTTTTCTCAAGATTCAACATTGTTAGCTTGGATTGTTTCGTAGTTTATACAAGTTTTCTTCGTCCAGGTTCTTTATTATTGTTCTGTTTATATTTTACATTGAGTTAATCACAGTTTAGTTTTCAATCTTTGAGTATTGCATGCTAGATAGGTCAAAGCCATTAGTTTCATAGTTTTAATGAAAAAATTGCAACCAAACATGTCTTTATTGAACTCTCACGTTAAAAACAAATCTGATACTTCCCAGACCATGTCTGAGTAGTTCGGGGTTGGGAAATCGTGATGAAATCGTGATTTCAGCCCTCTGCCATGCACTATATTTTTCTCTGTGTTCGATCGATCGAAGGTAGTTCGATCGATCGGAACAGAGACGTAGTCGAGCGATCAAAGTTATTCGATCGATCGAGAGATGATGGAGTTCGATCGATCGAATGCGCGTCGATCGATCGAGGTCTCTGATTCTTGAGGACATCTAATACAGTATTCCAAGACTTTCTGCTTTACTGATTCGTTATCAAACTGTCCCCATATGCTCAGTTTGTCAAAACAGTCTTTAAACTTTAAGCCTTAAGGCATTTTCTTTCAATATATTTTGCAAACCACCCTCAATGCTAACACCATTGTAGGTAAGAGTCTTAACTATTGGATTAAACCACCTTTGTGTATTTCAAACTTAATTGTGATGATATAGTCCCGGTCATGAAAGGACTATTGATTCTATATCTTTAGAGAAGTACGGGATACTGTAGAAGTTGCCTTCCGTTGAGCTTAATTGCATTTGCATGGTAGATGGTTGAGTCATGGTGGATTCGCGTGATCCCAACACTTTCTTTTATTAAGAAAAACCATTTTTAAATCTCGATTTAGTTAAATAGTTAATCATTAGTTAATTTAATTTAGTTGTTTTTGAGTTTGGTAGTTATTAATTGTAGAACTTCGTGTTCTACATTTCTCTGAAATATTGAATTTTCTTTTATTTTAGAGTCTAATCTAAGTCAGTTGATTTCTATCCTTCCCTGTGGAATCGACCTGGTCTTACCAGTTACTACTTGCACATCCACCTACACTTGGGTGTTGCACAAGAGCGCACAAGATTTTTGCCGTGTCAAGTTTTTGGCGCCGTTGCCGGGGAAGGAGACGATCAATTCCTTAGATTACCTCAGTCTCTCTTCATCTCTTTCTGTTTTTTTTATTTTCTCTTCTTTTCAGTTCTTTTGGTAAACACTCACCTTAGGGACTCTCCTAGTTCATGTCCAATAATTCTATTGAAGGAATTTTTGGAAATCCTTTCTACCGCTCTGACTCGGATAGTTCCATCAACCCGATAGCCACTCCAACTGAATCAATGGATGATCATCAGAGTGAAAATGGTGACAATGTTGTGGTACCAATTGATGAGGCACTACGTCCTCTTTGCGATCTCATGCAACCAGAACACGCACCTACGCCCTCTTGCATTCAAATCCCACCACATAATGGCGAATTTCAGTTTCGCAATGGGATGATCCAACTGCTTCCCACTTTTCATGGGATGGAAAGTGAGAAGGCGTATTTACATGTCACTGATTTCGAGGATGTTTGCAAAACATTCTCGCAGAATTGTCCTAGGGAGGTGACGCATCTAATGTTATTCCCCTTCACTTTGAAAGATAAAGCGAAGGCGTGGCTCCACTCCCTCAAACCTAATTCAATCTTCACCTGGCATGCGATGAGCACTGCGTTTCTAAAGAAATTCTATCCTACTCGCATGACCACAGATCTTCAGCGTCAAATCAATTCCTATAAACAAAAGAGCAATGAAACCTTCACACAAGCGTGGGAGCGTTTCAAAGATTTGCTTCTCTCATGCCCACACCATGGGTTTGAGAAATGGCGAACTATCAGCTTCTTTTATCAAGGATTGAATGGTGAAACGAAGAAGTTGGTAGAAACAATGAGCTCTGGACCATTTCTGCGTAAAAACACTGAAGAGGCTGAAGCCCATTTTGAATGGTTGGCTGAATACGCTCATGAATGGTCAAATTCTGACAATGTCTCACGCTCACAGATATCCTGTGTAGAGGAGAAAAGCCTATACCAACTAACCAGTGAAGATCACCTCATGACGAAATATTCAGAACTGGCAAAGAAAGTAGAGGAGTTAAGCATGAAAGGAGAGAGCTCTAGGCAAGTCATGCCTGAGGAACCGTGCGGCACATGCAATATGTTGGGACATACAACTCAATATTGTCCCAATGTGCCGTATTTTCAAGAGCAAGCCCCTATGGACATGAATGCCATGCAAGGTTTTCGAGGGGCGGGGAATTCCAACAATAACTTTCAAAGTAACAATAGATGGAATCACCCCGGTTTTTATTGGAGAAATAATGCTGGGACCCAAAATCAATATCAACAGCAGCCCTACAACAACAATCAATATCAAGGGCAAAACAATAGATCGTCCCATCAATACAATCAAAACAGAACCAATAACTACAACCAAGCTCAACCCCCCAATGCACCACAAACCAATACCTATGTGCCACCGCACAAGAAGGTACAAGAAGAAGAGCCACTTGCTAATGCCAATCTAACGCAGCAACTCATACAGATGATGAGTAGAATGTCTGCCACGTTAGACAGGATAGATGCACGGCAAGAGGGTTCAGGAGGAACATTCCCTGCCCAACCACTTCCGAACCCCAAAGGACATAACAATGGTCCTAACAATCAGGAACATGCTAAAGCTGTGACTACATTGAGAAGTGGAAGAATCATAGATAAAAGCATGCCTCTATCTACACCCGAAGTGTACAAAGAGGAGGAAGTGGTGGACAATGAGCTTGAGCAACCATCTACTCGAGAGGAGGAGCCGTCTACTAATGACGAACCAATAAAGGCAAACATTGAAGCTCCTAGAGTAGAAGAAGAAGTTGAGCGAAGGCCTGGGAAGGAGTCTGTGAAGGATGAACCAACAAAATGCCCTTTTCCTGCACCTTATCCTCAACGGTTGAAGAAACCCAAGAATGAGACGAAGAATCAGGAGTTTCTGGAATTGTTTAAACAAGTTAAAATTAACCTTCCACTCCTAGATGCTATCAAGCAAGTGCCGGCCTATGCGAAGTATCTCAAAGATCTATGCACGGTCAAGAGGAGGCAAAGCGTGAAGAAACATGCTTATGTCGCATGCCAAGCAAGTGCGATCATTCAAAATGAGTTGCCTCCAAAACTCAAAGATCCCGGTACACCTACTGTCTCATGTAGAATTGGGAATCAAAGGATAGATAACGCACTCCTCGATTTAGGGGCAAGCGTGAACCTGCTGCCATATTCAGTCTATAAACAGCTAGGGTTGGGTGAACTCAAACCCACCCGAGTCGCTTTGCAATTGGCAGACAGATCTGTGAAATATCCTAGAGGGGTGTTAGAGGACGTCCTTGTCCAAATAGACTCTTTTGTCTTTCCGGTTGATTTTGTGATATTGAACACATAACCTGTGTCTAATCCTGGTGCACATATCCCGGTTATCTTTGGACGTCCATTCCTTCACACTATTGATGCCACGATTAAGATTAGAAGTGGTATCTTGACTATCGTATTCGGGAACATGACATTGAATGTCAAAATTTTTTCTAATCCCCGACCTGAAGAATACGATGATGAGGAAGAAATTCACTATATAGACACGGTCATTGAAGATGAAGTTGATTTGGTCGACTACAAGGATCCTTTGGAAGTTGTTATGACTCAATTTGGCAATATCTATCAGCCTGCAGAGTCAACTCCATTGGATGCTGATCTGAACCAGACGTGTCTTATGATGGATACAATAGAGGAGGATAGAGCAGAAGGCATGTGGGTAATGCCATATGAACAATTACCTCCTAAAACTAAGTTGGAAATGCCTTCTAGTTTTCAGTTTCTGGAGTTAGAGTTAAAGGAGCTACCCAAAGAGCTAAAATACGCATTCCTAGGGACTGGAAAAACCTACCTTGTGATCATTTCATCTGCTTTAACTCATGAACAGGAAGGTAAGCTAGTGCAAATGCTGACCAAGCATAAGGATGCTATGGGATGGACAATTGTTGACCTCAAAGGCATAAGCCCATCCATATGCACGCATAAGATATATCTGGAGGAAGACGCTAAACCCTCAAGGAAAATGCAAAGGCGTCTGAATCCCAACATGCAAGAAGTGGTTAAAAAGGAAGTGCTTAAACTACTTGATGTTGGGATGATTTATCCGATATCTGATAGTCCTTGGGTTAGTCCAACCAAGTAGTTCCAAAGAAAGCAGGCATAACGGTCATCCCGAACAAAGATGGTGAATTAGTACCAACACGTGTTCCTACGGGATGGAGGATGTGTATTGACTACAGGAAGTTGAATACTGTGACCCGAAAGGACCATTTTCCTTTGCCATTCATGGATCAAATGCTCGAACGTGTGGCAGGTCACAAGTATTACTGCTTCTTGGATGGATATAGTGGATACAACCAAATTGAAATTGTTCCTGAAGATCAGAAGAAAACCACATTCACTTGTCCATTTGGTACATTTGCCTACCGTAGAATGCCGTTTGGCTTATGTAATGCACCGGCTACCTTTCAGCGGTGCATGCTAAGAATATTTAGTGACATGGTCGAAAACATCCTTGAAGTCTTCATGGACGATTTTTCAGTGTTTGGCCATAGCTTTGAAGATTGCCTCAGCAATCTCGAGCAGGTTTTAATGCGGTGTGAGGACAAACACCTAGTTTTGAATTGGGAAAAGTGTCACTTTATGGTGACCAAGGGAATAGTCCTCGGCCATATAATATCCGATGAAGGAATCCAAGTGGATAAGGCTAAAATCGACATAATCTCAAATCTACCTGTCCCCCGTACAGTGAGAGATATCCGTTCGTTCTTGGGGCATGCAGGATTTTATCGTCGATTTATCCAGAACTTCAGTGCAATCTCTCGACCTCTTTGTCAACTTCTTGTCAAGGATGCACCATTTGAGTGGTCAGAGAGTTGCCAAAAGTCCTTTGAGGATCTAAAAAAGCTCCTCACCTCCGCACCTATAATACAGGCACCCGATTGGAGTTTGCCTTTCGAATTAATGTGCGATGCTAGTGATTACGCCATTGGCGCAGTCCTAGGCCAGAGAAAGGATAATAAGCCATATGTGATATACTATGCCAGCCGAACTTTGAATGAAGCTCAAATGAATTATACAACTACTGAAAAGGAGCTGCTGGCAGTAGTATTTGCCCTGGACAAGTTTAGGTCTTATCTGATAGGGTCACCAATCGTCTGTTTTACAGATCATTCGGCCCTCAAGTATCTGCTGTCAAAGAAAGACGCTAAACAACGGCTCATTCGCTGGATACTCTTACTCCAAGAGTTTGATCTAACAATCAAAGACAAGAAAGGAGTAGAGAATGTGGTTGCGGATTATTTGTCCCGGTTGACTTTTGTCGACAATACTGAATCCCAATCCATTAAGGATGAGTTCCCAGACGAACAGCTACTGGCAGTAAGTAGTCTGCCTTGGTATGCTGATATTGTGAACTACCTTGTCACGGGTGAAACACCGACTCATTGGTCAAACCAAGACAGAAAACGGTTCCTCTCGTTCGCGAGTCATTTCTTCTTTGATGACCCATACCTTTTCAAGTACTGTGCTGATCAGGTTATCAGGCGCTGCGTTCCCAATGAGGATGTAACCGTAATTCTAGCATCATGTCATTCTGAGGCATGCTGTGGCCACTTCGTGTCACAGAAGACCGCACAAAAAGTTCTACAAAGCGGTTTTTACTGGCCCACAGTTTTCAAAGATGCATATTCCTTTTGCAAGACATGCCAACGCTGTCAAAAGCTTGGAACTATTTCTAAAAGGAATTCTATGCCTTTAACCCGTATCATCACAATTGAGATATTTGATTGTTGGGGCATAGATTTTATGGGCCCATTTCCCAAGTCTAATAACTGTGAATACATACTCCTTGCTGTAGAGTATGTGTCAAAATGGGTAGAAGCGATACCAACGAGACGAAATGACCACAGAACGGTCATGTCCTTTCTCAGAGAACATATCTTGTCTCATTTTGGAACTCCGAAAGCTTTACTAAGTGACCAAGGCAAACATTTCTGCAATAGACCCTTGGAGTCACTTCTCAAGAAATACGGAGTCCACCATAAAATCGCTCAAACGGGCAAGTAGAATTGGCTAACCGAGAAATCAAGCATATTCTCGAAAAGACGATTAGTTCCAACCGAAAAGACTGGGCATACAAGCTAACCGACGCTTTGTGGGCATACCGTACAGCTTATAAGACGAATCTCTGCATGTCCCCGTATAGGTTGGTTTACGGGAAAGCATGCCACCTTCCTGTTGAAATTGAACATAAAGCTTACTGGGCGACACGCTCATTGAACTTTGATATTCAAGAGGGAGGTCAGTTACGTAAGTTCCAACTTGCAGAACTAGAGGAAATACGACGAGATGCGTATGACTCTGCAAGGTTGCATAAGGAAAGGTTGAAGGCTCGCCACGATCGTACGATTTTTCGTAAATCATTTTAGCCGGGGCAGAAAGTTTTGCTGTATGACTCTCGCCTCCACCTTTTCCCAGGAAAGCTCCGCTCCCGTTGGACAGGCCTGTTCATTGTAAAAACTGTTTTTCCACACGGGGCGGGTGAGCTCGTCAATCCAAAGAACGATGATTGTTTCAAGGTCAATGGCCAAAGATTGAAACCGTTCTTGGAGGACTTCCAACTTGAAGTTGAGCACATCCAGCTGGATGAGCCCAACTATTCTCCCACTTAAATTCTAAAGTGGAGTCCCATTTTGTTGTTGTATTTCTTTTCTTTCCCTGCATGTTAGTTTCCTCTCTTTTGTTCTTTTAAGTCTTTGTTCATTCTTTTTGCATTTGTGATTTGGTTCTAATCCATTATAACTTAAACCACTCTGTTGCAGGTGCATAGATGCGAGGTGATGATGTTCATTCTGTCGGTTAATGGGCAGATTCAGAATGTCGTTGTGGCACCTGGACTGAGGGTGAACTCATACCCTGTCCCTTGCTTCATCAAGATCCTGAAGCTCATTCTCTCATTGATGCTGCTCAAGGGTACATTCCATACCCACCGGCCCTCCTTGACATCAATCCATATGAAAATATGGGATTTCAGGATGACGAGGATGTGGATGAGGAAGAAGACCTGTACATGGGGAGAATGGTGGATGATGCACTCATGGCACAATGGGAAAATGATGATATGTGGGAGCCATGGGAAGATCATGACCTCCAGGATGTCGTCCCAGAACGCCACAATGCCGTCTTTGTTTTCGTGGTTGACTTCCTTGTTCCCGAGTTGGCCCCATACCACTATGTGCACCTGAGCTTTCTGCTTTTCAGGCTCCAATGCCCCTTACCAGCTAGTGCATTTTGGGAAACTATGACAATAGTGAGGTTTGAAACTTTGTCACATGTCTCTGTATTTTTTGTTTCTGTTCATTGTTTTTCTTTTCGTGTTAATCCGTGTTTCTTGTGTTCTGTTATCTTAATTTCGGTTTGTTTGTTTTTTGGTTTCTTTTTCTTGTCCAGGATAGTCACTATGATTCTCAATGGTATTCCGGTATTCCTTCCACATCAACTTTTTCATGGCTTTAGACCATACATACGGTCCCCAGACACTCCACCGCAAGAGGACAGTCTGTTGCGCAATTACACTCCCTTATCATTGTCTCCACCTGGATCACCTCTTGCATGGGCTTTCAATTCCTTAGAGACTTCAGACTTGCTCGATGATGTCCTGGCGGCTTTTCGACTGTTCTAGGAAAGGGAATCATCCTGTTTGGATTCCACATGCGAAGATTTAGCGGGGGAGGAAGCAATGGTGGAGGAAGGAATCTTCTTGTTAGATGATTAGTATCCCACTTCAATTGTGCTTTGTCTTTTCATTAGTATTTTAGCAATTGAAGTGTAATCCTAGACAACAATATTTTCAGTTCTAGTTTTATTTTTGTTTTCTTTAGTTCAATAAGGTATTGAACACCATTGGGGGTAATAATGTTGCAATATGGATGTTATTCTAAAGTTTTATTTCTATATAAATTGCAATTTCTAATATAAGGATGAGTTTTTGGGCTTACATGTCCTGTACTGCACTGTTTTATCATTCTACTGTATGTCTAGAATAATGTTGGCTTGTTGGGGGTGCTAAATTTCTTAATTCAGGGTTATAAAAATTTTGCGAGTTTGATCGATCGAACTCATCTCGATCGATCGATCTTATCAGATAATCGAGCGCTTGAATATAACTCAATCGATTGAACCTTCGATCGATCGCCATCGCTCGATCGATCGCCATCGCTCGATCGATCGAGACTGGTGTTAAAATGAGGCGTCATCCTGAAGTTTTATAAAATTTCATTTTCTATCTCACCCCACTCAATCGCTCGAGAACAGAGAAGCACCCCACAAGTTTTGGCCTCCCGTGTCGTTACCTCGTAATTCACAAAGCTCAGGACTCCTCTGGTCGTAGTAGCACTGCGGGCAACCGTCCCCTTGCGCGTTTTTCGAGGTGAGGCCCCACGATTACCCCCTCGTAGTTTTTGTTTTTTCATTTGTGAATGGGGGTGCCCCCATTGTTTGTTTAATTTGTATTCTTAGTGTTTTGTGTGTGTGTGGGCTCTTTCTGTTCTCGAAAGTAGTCATCGCATTTTTGCTGTGCTCGATCGATCGAGAAGGTTTCGATCGATCGAACCCAGCTCTTCCTCAATCGATCGACAGAGTCTCGAGCGATCGAACTCTGTCCTTTCCCAATCGATCGAAAGTTGTTCGATCGGTCGAACCCAAGCAATTTCATTTTCTTTCTTCGCTTTCTTGTTTTGATTCTTATTTTGTATATCTTCTATTTTCAGGGCTGTACGATGAATCCTATCACGGGCTACCACAAATCTAAACCTCTGGATCTCACTATACCGGACCCCATACCCGATCATGGGTTTCAGAGTACCGAAGAGCGTGTGTGGTTTAGTCGCTCTTTTCAGACGCGCAAGGTGATGCTCGAGCGGCCATTGGAGTCCGTATGGCTTGCTGCTCCATGGTTCCTAGCACGGATCCGAGCCATGCCATTGTGGTACGACATGCTGTTCCAGACCAAGAAGATCAATATCCATTGGGTCCGTGAAGCATGCTCTTCCATGATCAAGGATCCCGCGGCCCCATTTACATACCGATCATTCTTTCGCGGGCGCGAGATCATTTTCAGTCCTGCCACAGTCTCTGCAGCTATGGGTGTTCCTGAGGTCCCTGACTGTTTCTATCCCTCATTACCAGGAGCCCCAGAGATCCCGTCCACCACCATCATCCGTGAGCTTACAGGAGGTGCCGTCCAGTTCTGGAACGGTGTATCAAATATTGAGGATAAATTTTTGACAGAGAATTACCACCTCCTCCACCTGGCGTTGGTGAATTGTATTCTGATGATGTCCTACCACGAGAAATTTGCGCCGTGGTATGCCCGTGCTCTGTACTCCATTGGGACAGGACAGCGTGTCTGTTTGTCTCGCTTATATATTGATTTCTTCGTTCAGCCCACGCGGTATATTGCCGCCAAGCGCCATCTGAAGGGCGCTTGGCCTATTCATAGGGTTATTGAGCGGGCCGGCCTAGTCCCATTTGCCACAGATTCTATTATTCAGGCCTCTAGTCGATTTGGTGAGACAGCGGCCCGTCGTTCTGATGCTCAGAAGAAGACGAAAGCCAAGGGTAAGGCGTCGATGAGGGTGAAGAGGAGACGTGGAGGCATGGACACCGAGGGAGCCGCTTCTGGGACGCCCACTGAGGCTGAAGAGCATGATTCGAACGAGGAGGACGATCCCGTTCAGGAGGTAGCACGTTTTGAGCTGAGACAGAGATCTCAGGCTCCAGCCCAGGGAGAGTCTTCATCCGCACCTCCTCCGACTATTCACGATTTACTTCTGGGGGAGAGGGCAGCCCGGATGAGACTCGAGGGCAAGGTGGATCATATATCCGCCATGCTGACCACCCTGTTGGTCCAGCTAGGGTTTGACCCGATCAGACCCCCATCTTCCACTCCATCAGCACCTCCACCACCTACTACTGGCCCATCTTCCTCTGCACCTACTGATCCTTCTACTACCGATCTACCGATTGATCCTTTGGCACCATCGACATCAGTCGCACCCGCTGTTTCGGAGACATCACTTCCACCTGCTCCTTTTGTGGTTGACACATCAGTCGCTGCTACAGTTGCCACGACGAGCGATCCGGCTACCGCTACTACCGGTGTCGAGGGTGGAGTTATGGAGGCTCCAGATTTATTGGTCGAGATTTTGTCTGATGTCCCCGATGAGGGGTAGTCAGTTGGTGTATTTTTAGTAGATTTTTGGATGTTATGGGTTGGTGTTGTTCTTGTTGTTGGTTATGTTTTTGTTGGGTATATTTCTTTTGGACACAGCTAGGGTACTATGGTTTGGTTGTACTTTCTTATCACTGCTTTTGTAGCTTCTTTGTTTTATCTTTACAGTGATTGGTTATGTTAATATATATGGATCTTGTGCTTTATATTTCTGTTTATTTTGATCCTGTCTGCTTGGAGATTGTCTGTTTCTTTACAGATTATTATGTGCGCAGTTTTTACGTTGCTTTGTCAGGTGATATCACTCTATCTATCTATTTGAAAATCAACTTCTGAGGTCATCGCAATTTTCAGTTGGGGGTAGGATGGTAGATAGGTCATCACCTGTGCATTTCTATACTTAGCAATCTGTATCACTCCATCTATTGCCATCTATTGCAGATCTCCATTATATAATTGAAATTTAAAAAAAAAAAAAAAAAAATTAATTTTTAACCAGGTTGTGAAACTAAATTGGTAGGAAAATTTTTCAATATTCTCTCTTACTTAGCTGTTATCCAGCAATGATACATTCATATTAATCTCATTTTTTTATGAATTACATTCACGCGTTTTTCTATTGTCACTAAGACAAATGCATATGTTGAACATTCTGGTATCCAACACCCATGTGCACGTGTTAATAGCTATGCTGAAAACTTAAATAAGAGTTAATACGACTGTTATGCTTTGAGGAATAAATAGTGGAAACTAACAACCCTTAGTGAGCTTTTGAGCCCAAACTTCAATTCTGAGGGACTTATCACAATTAATTCGAATTGTTTTTCTTGAATATTCTTGAAATTCGTTGAAGAGTCTCGAAATTCTTCATTTAGGTTGTTTATTAGAGGAGAACGTTCAGGATTTACCAACTAAAACTCAATGAACATTGAAGTGCTAAAATTAAGAAGTTAAGAAAAATGATTTAAGCCATCGTTATTCATTCCTTACCTTTCTCACATACCTGTAGCAACATCTAAGAATGTCTTAACCCCACACTGATTAAGTATTGCCAATATGAAGCCCAAAACCTTCCGTCTGATACTTTAACCTCTATAAACTCAATTGCACATCTAATGTGATCAAAATTATTGAAGTATGTGACAAGAAGGGAGTAGTGTGGGAAGGAGGTTATAAAAAGATTTTTTTGCAAGGAGATGTTGAATATATAAAAAAATAAAAATAAAAAAAAAATAAAAAAAGAAAAAGAGAAAAGGAAGGAAGGAGGAGTAAAAAGAAATAAAAGTATATGAGAAGAGAGGATGGTTGGAATAAAGAAGAAATAAACTAGTCATTATCACAAGCTAAAGATGTGCAATTCTCGCCCCTCTTATCTTCACTCCACTGAATAAAAGCCGAAATGTCAAAGTCTTAATGATTTCTAACAACTTGGTTGAACATGAATGTGTACTTTGAGTATCCACGGTATTTCGCTCCTCTAGTAAGTAGTATTCCTTTCATGAGACTATATTACTCTAAATGTTCATCCTTTATTGAGTTCGGTGTGAAACACTAGTAGTCAGAACATCACTCTTATTAAAGTTTTCACACCATGAGCGATCATGACTAAACAAGTTTCTGTGAGATGTTCATTTTTGAGTGCAGACCCATGTGAGAATTGAGTTGAAACTACAAATTCCAAGGGTATGATAGTCTAAACAATTCTTAATAAAGTTGGATGCATAGTTGTTGATTTCACACACACACGGATACATGAATGTAATGCACACGTATATTTGTCTTGGTCACATGAGGAACATGTGGATTTCTTCATGGTTTGTATGAGGTTGATATGTTATGTGGAGCTAAATTGATAGTCGAATGGGAAAGAATGTTTATAAGTTTTTCTATACCTTTTTGAGCTTAAAAATCTAGAATTTTGTGGGTAGATTCACTGCAAACCCTCACGAGACAACACTCGTCCACTAGGGGAACCTAGGGGTTTAACGGCTTGTTGCAATTGCCAAATGCAACCGCGATTCCTGCGAAAGTGAGTTAGGTAGTGTCTCTCTCTAAATTAGATTAGTTTGCTTTAGTTTATTTTTGTTACTCTAGTCGTTGTAGTAGTAGTTAGTTTTTTTTTTTCTTTTTCGCTTTATTGCTACGGACTAGCAATTCGCTAGTTGGGGGTTGTGACAAGCGGGTGTATTTGTAGAATATAACCGCGCTAAAAGAGAAAAATACATTAGAAAAGTCTACAATTCCCCTGTTTATCTGCAGTTTGAATTACAATACCAGTTTTTGCACAAATTGATTAAACTATGATAAGTGGTATTATTTTAGTGATTATTTGTGCAGATCACTGCTGCTGTGTACAAGATTGAAGAATGTTGATAAAAGGAAGTGATTGGCCCTGATGAAGATAACTCAATGCAAAAATACAAGGTTCGAGCGATCGAGAGTTTTCGAGCGATCGACGTTTTGATCGATCGAATGGAGTTCAAGCGATCTAAGTTTCTGGACGTTCAATCGATCGAGAGTTGTTCGATCGATCGAACATGCATTTTATCAGATTTTGTGCGCACGCAGCAGAAACGAGATTTAACCCTAGTATTAGGTCATAGCTATATATATTCATTTTCTGGACGTCCCAAAGGACACCCCACTTGTTTTTCATCAGTTTGCATAAGAGAGAGGAGAGAGTTTCATTGTTTTTTTGTAGGTTTTCTCAAGATTCAACATTGTTAGCTTGGATTGTTTCGTAGTTTAAACAAGTTTTCTTCGTCCAGGTTCTTTATTATTGTTCTGTTTATATTTTGCATTGAGTTAATCACAGTTTAGTTTTCAATCTTTGAGTATTGCATGCTAGATAGGTCAAAGCCATTAGTTTCATAGTTTTAATGAAAAAATTGCAACCAAACATGTCTTTATTGAACTCTCACGTTAAAAACAAATATGATACTTCCCAGACCATGTCTGAGTAGTTCGGGGTTGGGAAATCGCGATGAAATCGTGATTTCAGCCCTCTGCCATGCACTACATTTTTCTCTATGTTCGATCGATAGAAGGTAGTTCGATCGATCGGAACAGAGACGTAGTCGAGCGATCGAAGTTATTCGATCGATCGAGAGATGACGGAGTTCGATCGATCGAATGCGCGTCGATCGATCGAGGTCTCTGATTCTTGAGGACATCTAATACAGTATTCCAAGACTTTCTGCTTTACTGATTCGTTATCAAACTGTCCCCATATGCTCAGTTTGTCAAAACAGTCTTTAAACTTTAAGCCTTAAGGCATTTTCTTTCAATATATTTTGCAAACCACCCTCAATGCTAACACCATTGTAGGTGAGAGTCTTAACTATTGGATTAAACCACCTTTGTGTATTTCAAACTTAATTGTGATGATATAGTCCCGGTCATGAAAGGACTATTGATTCTATATCTTTAGAGAAGTACGGGATACTGTAGAAGTTGCCTTCCGTTGAGCTTAATTGCATTTGCATGGTAGATGGTTGAGTCATGGTGGATTCGCGTGATCCCAACACTTTCTTTTATTAAGAAAAACCATTTTTAAATCCCGCTTTAGTTAAATAGTTAATCATTAGTTAATTTAATTTAGTTGTTTTTGAGTTTGGTAGTTATTAATTGTAGAACTTCGTGTTCTACACTTCTCTTGAAATATTGAATTTTCTTTTCTTTTAGAGTCTAATCTAAGTCAGTTGATTTCTATCCTTCCCTGTGGGATCGACCTGGTCTTACCAGTTACTACTTGCACGTCCACCTACACTTGGGTGTTGCACAAGAGCGCACAAGATTTTCGCCGTGTCAACTTCAATTGATTTGAACATTATAGAACATGATGATTTCTTTTTGGTTATAATAAGTATTATGCAATTGTTTTCGTATTGCTACATGCCTTCTATATACGATACTATAGAATCAAGAGATAATGGAACGCGATAATAAGATAACATTGTAAGATGCGTATTTAGGTCCAGGATGTTAAAGAAGGGTTGATCCTAATCAAGTTCGATAATACGTTCATTTTAATCTAAGTAGTCAGGTCATATGGGAATGTCATGTACCAGTGATAGATAATGGTATGTAGGTTTGATAAGTTTTAGGAGACTTACGGGGGTGGGCGTTGGTCGAGCATATGTCCTATAAGGTGGTGGACTGTAAATATTTCCTATAATGCAATAAACTAGACCCATAGCCCTATGAAAGCTAGAAATCAGGTCATTTGAACTACGACGTAGTTGATAGATGTAGGTGTCTATGACTTACGGTGGTCCAAAATAACTGGTAGATGCCATTAAGTCATGGTAATAGAACAGATGTGTCTTTGCTTAAAATGTTGAATCCCTGACATGTGGAGGACTGTGCATACGTCCTAATAAGGCGGGGGAGGGACTGACGTGGTATTTATGACTTGCAGTGAACTAGGAACATGTATTTGGAAAATGCAAGAGACAATCATAGGCGTCTATGACTTGCAGTGGATTATGAATATGTATTCTCAAATGCAGTAGATAGAGCATTGGTATATTCAGGAGTACTACAATCTAGTCTTTTTATCCATGAGTTGGATGTATAGGTTCTTGTATAAAAGACGTGAGTAACCGATTAATGAGTTTGGAATAAAGAGAAAGATATTATTAGTAGAACTATATTTTATATCATACATAACTGGTAGTCAATAGACCTATGATACTATGTTAGTTTCTATTCACTTAGCTTTCATGAAGCTAACGGGGTTTATGCCTGAACATCCGCTGTGCAGACTACCCTATTCCTAACCCTACATGTAACGATCACTATCTGGATGATGTAGAGAAAGGGCCTGGAAAAGAAGGTGATGATGGGGAAGACTACTATGATGACGATTACGTCTTTGCCAGCTAAAGATAAAGATAGATATTTAGTTTTATATTTCTGTCTAACTTTATTATATTTGGTACCTGAGTATACCTGAGTATATGTTGCTTCTAGTCCTTTTTTATTCCTATTACAGACTCTGATGTTCTAATAGTTAGGACGTGTGTAATATACTTTGTTGTTTATATTACTGTTTCCTGTTGTGTAGTATTGTGTGGTGTGGACAATCTAGTGACTTTACCAATCATTTTCTATGGACCCAAAAAGGAAATTTATTTCTCTATTTTTGCTATTCTGGGGTATGATAGGAGTTTTGGTAACAAAGCTTAGGTTTGATATTCATTGATTGTCCCACACCATCTAGTCCTAGCATTTAAGATCCCTGAGATGAGATATGATTTTAAGATAAGTTCATCCTTCTGACATTAGGTAGTTCCCTTTGCAGGTTAGCATGGATCCAAACTTCTATATGTTCGTGAACTATTGATTTTGAGGACACGTGATTCATGGGGACACGATCAAGCCCGCTATTTTGGAGATATACTGCAGTCATATTTGCCAAATAGCTAGCTGTTATTTAGAGGAGAAGATGTGGAACGCTCTTTATGTCGAGGGATTGACTCACCCGATGTAGATACGCATAAATGTGTATTATTATGTCAGGACTCGAGAGGCCATATACCAAGAGATGACTCAATTGATCCAGAGTAAGTAGGAGATGGATGGGATTGAATTACTAGCCATTCTAGTAGGACCTATTCTACCAGAGTCTGCAGTTGCTCCAATACAGGCAACCACCACCATCACCGGTACCCGAAATACTAGTGTTAGATCCCCAGGATTAGCTTGATAATTGAGATCCAGAGCCAGAGCTGGAGCTGATACAAGATGACGAGGAGCCAGTAGAGGATATTGAGCCAGAGGAGGATGAGGATGATGAGGATGATGAGGATCTAGAGGACGACCCTGAGGACTCGAAGTATGCACCAGTGGAGGATCATCCCGAGGACCCAGAGCCGGCAGACATAGAGGTCCCAGTTGGAGAGGACATGGAGATAGCGGAGGAAGACATTTTAGAGGAGAATGAAGTTGTACCCATGATACCAATAGCACCGGAGTTACCAGCAGGACCGATTACACAGATGTCAGTTATTGCCCAGATGGTAGCAGAGTGGGTAGGTGCAATGATCGCGCAGCCAGACGGATTTGTTATTGGGGAGGTTAAGTTGGCAGAGGCCATAGCAGTAATTGGTGGCATTGTTAAGGCAATTGTTGAAGCTGTTGGACCAGCATTTGATGTTGATGAGATGATGGTTGACGATTAGGATATTAGAGCGGTAGTAGGAGGTCTAGTTGTACTAGTGGAGGATGTTCCACTAAAGAAAATGGATATTACATCAGCAAAAGGGGCACCATCAGTGAGATCAGATACTAATGACTTTTGAGTCAGGATCTATAGGGTTTAGATTTTCTATTTTACACTAGGACATGTTGCCCACTTGAATTTTTGGGGCTTGAGAGATAGTTATTTAACCATAGCTTTTGTATAGATAGCCTCCACCAGTAGCGGTGTTGTATATAGCTGACCTTAGTACTTGTATTAACCTATGTCACACACGGTACACAGTTTGACTAGTGTGTACTTTGTGGTACATCTTTTGATATAGATATGAGTATCCTTTTGTAATATCTGTGAGGTGATTTTGATTTGATTTTCTTATAAGCTTATGGTTTAGAATAGTTGATTTATCCTACCTATCGCTTTATCTTGATTTCATTTCTTTGAGAAGACTTTCAGCAAATCAATAGGTGTGGATATTTGTAGTTTAACCATGTTTTAAAAGCTTTTTCAAATTTCAAATATGAGTCGCCACTTAATTTTTAAAAGGAAAATTAAGAAACCATTTTAAAAACAAACTGATCTTTTGAAAACCAGAAATTTCTGTAGTTTCGGGGATTATGTAATGACAGTGGAAGGAGCATGGTGGACTAAAACACCCCCTCTCATTCTATCTCATGATAGGCCTCTACTCAACATTCTTTTTAATTGAATTATTAATTTAAGCATGCCCTCAACTAATACATATATACATATACATTATAAAAGCATCTCTAAAAGGGTGTAAGATTGCTAACGATAAGATATCATTCAAAATCACATAATTCAAGTAGCAAGCAAGGTGATGTACAAGTCGGGAACTAAAAAACTTACCCGGGATCCAGCTGCAATATTGAAGCGTGCAATGCATACAAAGATAGAAAATCCTAGAAGAGTCTCTAATCACATATACACATAAGGCAAATCCTAATTCTAAGGTGTCTCACATGGAGTTGAAAGTTGATAAAATCAAAGAATAAATTAAATTAGAGAGGGGTTGAGAAATCGTACCTCAATAGCACTATAAAACAAAGGGTTAGTCCACATACTTTGAACAAGATATACTATAGAGTCCTAAATAGCATGCTTAAATTTCTAGCTTAAATCCACTAAGCATAGGAAGAGTTTATATAATTATAAATTCCTTCTAATTAGTTGGAGACATAACATCTCTATAGATATACAAGTCTCAACTAGGAGCCAATGAAATGTCCATAGCGATGGTATAGTCTCAACTTGGTCATAATGAACCTCTAATTATATTAAACTAAGTTCAATTAGATGCAACTTAAACCAAGAATAAGTCCTAATTACAAGTACTAACATACATGAAATGAATGCATGGACATTAACAAGAATGAGATATGAACAATTCATTGATTTGGATCATTTAGCCTCTGGATCTAAGTCGTATTATCCATTATTTATACATGGTCTAAGCCCTAAGGCATTAGGAGACCATTTAGGTTAGAGTTAACAAGATTTATCAAAACTGTGACAGGATTACAAGAATTGCAGAGAGCAGACCAGACTTTCAAAAATAGAAAAAACATAATTACAACAGTTGGATTTTAGTGATATTTGACTATGCTATGCATCTGTGAGTCTAGTTTCCAACCCAAAAATAAAATCAAAGATCCAACAGTTCAATCTCTGAAAATAGGGTCATAACTAGACATCACTTGGTATTTAACAACTCTCTGTCCAGAGATTTTGTGTGATTTTCTAAAAATAGTAAACAAATCCGAATGACCCTGATCGTTTTAGGGAGTCTTATTAACACATTAAGCTCCATAGAAAAATTTATTGAAGGTCAAGAAAGCTTGATTAATGATCTTCTAAGTTTAAAACGGGCTTACTGTTCTGAAATTTTGGACAAGGAGTGATTTGTTCACAAATCATAAGACCAAACCATCCTAATTATAAAATCTCATCAAAATAGAAATTCTAGTGATACATACATGAGTTATGAACATTTCCCAATTGGTCTCATTCAATTCCCATGGACCATGATTTAATAAAAAATCTTTGATCACGATGGGTTCATGAATTCACTGCACCAACATTATCTTATAATTCATAGTCCTATCTAAACTTACACTATTCCCAACTCCTCTCCCAAATACATGATCCTTGAGGAGTAAGTGTTTATTTTATTAAATTCTCCTCCCAAGTTAATGATCCTTGGAGACTAAACGTAAATAATCCACGTAAACTTCCATGGAATATGGAGTAAATTCCATGAGGTTCCTATTAGGAGGGTCCAAATCATAGACTAAGACTTGGATCTATCCAAACATGGGTGGATATTACCATGATCAATCTTAATCCCTATATAAATTATAGGATCATAAGGAATTGAGAGATCAAACTTAAATGGATCCTATGAGATATTGAAGATCTCATAGACCTTAAGAAAAAAAAATCTAAACAAAAGAAATGAAATCAAGGTTTATTTTAATACTCAAGTCGAAAACTCTTTTAATCTTAAATCCAAAGCTCTATTTAGATCCAAATTAATGAAGGCAAAATAAAAAATAAAAAAAAAATTCAATCACAATTCTATGTGGTATGTGATGAAATGAGGTAAGAAGAGACTTTTTGAAAATGTGTAAAGGTCCTAAATCAATTAATTGTGATAGTATTTTATCCTAATTCTAGGTAGGATTAGAAAGTTATCTCTATAACCTAAAGGATTTCTTCTTGTTTAGTGAAGATCATCCAAGTTCTCCAACTTCTTCTTCAAATTCTTCAAAGAAAACTCATGAGTTCTTCAAAATCTCTTGATTTCTCTCTTGTATGTATATTCTATATATAATTCTTGCGTTCCAAAATAAGATCCCAACAATGGAGATGGAGATCTTCTTATATAGGCCACTCTCACAGGGTCAATTGGGTAAATTCAGGTAAAAAACCCATATGCAAGGATATTCCATATGTATTTGAGAAAAATAGTATGTTACAATGGCCGGCACTCACTGAGTTGTCTGCGGCACTCACTGAATGCTAGTGCGACACTCAGCGAGTGCCGCCAGTATTGCCGCGTGCTGTAGCTAACAGAATTCCAATTTTTTCTTTTTTTTTATTTTCAAATATACATACTTAATGTATATTACTGTATATTTATATACTAATATATATACTTTATGGATTACTTATATACATATATTTTTTTGGTTTTCTTTTCTTTTCTTTTCCTTCACTTTTCAAAATTCTTTCCTCTCTCTCTCTTTTCTTATTTTCTTTTCAAAATTCTTTTCTATTTTCCTTTTCTCTCTTTTTTCAAAACCATTCCTATTTTTTTTTTGAAGTTAACTTTCAAACCATCTTTCTAATACGTATTTCATATCTGGGTTTCTCGAATACCCAGCCTCCCTTATCCTTTTTTCTCTCCCTTTTGTTTTGAAAACTTTTATTAGGGCTGAAGAACTCTCCGAAGAACTTGAATCACTTAAAAAAAACCTTCGAATTTTGTCGGACACTGTCATCATCGGTCTAGAGGTAACCATTCCCTGAATTCGATGGTTGGTCAAAATTGGGGTGTCTACAGTTTGCCCTTCTTTGGAAGAGCTTGTGAAGCAACGCGTATCACAAGTGAATGTCAAAGATTGTGTGCAGATAAGCCTTTGATCAAACTGTTGAATTCAAGTAAAAACAAAGTGCGTTGCAAAAATAGTTGCACAGACGGTCGATGTTGGTCATGCTCAATGATGAGCTACCTACGTATCCCAACGGGAATCAGACCAGAGCATAGTCCGTGCAAGGGATCACACACAAGCACAAAAAAGTCATGCAGATGAATGTACCTATCCTACCGTGATGCACGTGCCCAAGTAATCTCATGCCCTATGTTCTTCAAGAATCAATATCATACTGCTTCCTCTAGTGACAAGAATGCATTCTACGCCTTAAATTTTCAATTATAAGGTCTTCCTACTTCAAGAAAGTCATGTTTGATACAGATGAATTTCATGCCTTACAATATCTGATGGAAAGATTGAGATGCGCTTGGCGCCTTATACCCCGGCGTCTTCCAAGAATCATTTGATCGACTGAGATGCGCTTCGCGCCTTATACTCCAATGTCAAATCAGGAGCTGAGCTGATAAAAAAAGACTGAGATGTGGTGCGCGCCTTATACGTTGATGTCTTCTTGAGAATCATCCGATCGACTAAGATGCGCTGCACGCCTTATACTCCGGTGTTGAATCAGGAACTGAGCTACTTAAAAGACTGAGATACACTTAATGCCTTATACTCCAGTGTCTTATCAAGAATCATCTTATCGACTAAGATGCACTACACGCCTTATACTTCGATGTTGAATCAGGAACTAAGCTGCTTGAAAGACTGAAATGCACCACGCACCTTATACTCCGGTGTCTTCCAAAAATCATCTGATTGACTGAGATGTGCTGTGAGTTTTATACTCAACTGTCGAATCAGAAACTGAGCTACTTAAAAGACTGAGATGCGCTGCGTGCGCCTTATACTCTGGTGTCTTATCAAGAATCATCTGATCGATCGAAATGCGCTGCGCGCCTTATACTCTGGTGTCGAATTAGGAACTGAGCTATTTGAAAAGACTGAGATGCGCTTTGCGTCTTATACTCCCAAAATGAGGTTGACGTAAATCTGTTGCGAGAATCGAGAATGCGAATTCCTTACATCCTTGAACTTAGATAATCGTAAATTTGTTATGAGAATCGAGAATACAAATCCGTTATATTCAAAAAGAGAGGTTAATGCTGGCTTAATTCAATTCAAAATTCCTAGGATTTAGGAGCCAACTAATTTTCAAATCAATTTCTGAAATCAGGAGTCAATTAGACTTAAATTAACTCAATTTTTTACAAATCGGGAGTCATTCAGACTCGAATCATGTTAATTTTCAAAATCAGAAGTCAACCAGACTTCAATCGATTCAATTTTCCAAAATTCAGAGTCAATCTGACTTATATTCAATTAAATTTCAAATATTAGGAGTCAATCAGACTCAAATTCAATTCAAACTTATTCAATTCTTCAAGATCCGGAGTCGATTAAACTCAAATAAATTTCTAGCAATCAGGAGTCAATCAGACTTAAATTAAATCAAATTTCAAAGTCGGGAGTCAATCAGACTCGAATTCAATTCAAATTTCAAATTTCAAAATCAGGAGTCAAACAGACTTCAATCGAATCAAAATCAAGAGTTATTCAAATTATTTCCAAAATATGGAGTCGATTAGAATCAATATTTATTTAAAATTTCAAAATCCAGACACCGTCAGACTCGATCCAGTTCAATTCCTAAGAATCTGGTAGTCTAATCAAACTTTTTCAAAATCAGGAGTTGACTAGACTCAAACTCAATTCAATTTTTAGAAATCAGGAGTCAAACAGACTTTAATTCAAACTTCAAAGTTGCGAGTCAATCATACTCGAATTTAATTCAAATTTCAAAATCAGAGGTCAAAATTCAGCTTACAAAGAGGGTTTTAAAACTTATTTTTCAAATCCTAGGGGTATATTTAAACAAGGGAAAACCTTGGGGGAAATCTAAGAAAAATTTGATGGTCCCCAATATGAATATGAAATATTTTGGGGAAAGACCAGAGATTCTGGGTTCTTTCCCCACCAGAGTCACCAGATTGTGGATATTCGCAGTTTAACCACGTTTTTTAAAACTTTTTCAAATTTCAAATATGAGTCCCCAATTAAATTTTAAAATAAAAATTAAGAAACCATTTTAAAAGCAAACTGATCTTTTGGAAACCAGAGATTTTTAGATTCGCGGATTATGGAATGACAGGGGAAGGAGCCTAATGGACTAAAACACCCCCTTTCATCCTATCTTATGATAGGCTCTACTCAATATCCTTTTTAATCGAATTATTAATTTAAGCATGCCCTCAACTAATACATATATACATATACATTACAAAAACATGTCTAAGAGGGTGTAAGATTGCTAACGATAAGATATCATTCAAAATCACATAATTCAAGTAACAAGCAAGGTGATGTGCAAGTCGGGAACTAGGAAACTTACCCAGGATCCAGCTGCGATATTGAAACATACAATACATACAAAGATAGAAAATCCTAGAAGAGTCTCTAATCACATATACATGTAAGGCAAATGCTAATTCTAAGGTGTCACATATGGAGTTAAAAGTTGATAAAATCAAAGTACAAATTAAACTAGAGAGGGGTTGAGAAATCGTACCTCGATAGCGCTACAAAACAAAGGGTTAGTCCACATGCTTTGAACAAGATATACTATAGAGTCCTAAATAACATGCTTAAATTTCTAACTTAAATCCACTAAGCATAGGAAGAGTTGATATAATTATGAATTCCTTCTAATTAGTGGGAGACATAACACCTCTATAGATATACAAGTCTCAACTAGGAGCCAATGTAATGTCCATATAGAGATGGTATAGTCTCAACTTGGTCATAAGGAACCTATAATTATATTTAACTAAGTTCAATTAGATGCAACTTAAACAAGGAATAAGTCCTAATTACAAGTGCTAACATACATGAAATGATTGCATGGACATTAACAAGAATGAGATATGAAAAATTCATTGATTTGTATCATTTAGCCTCTGGATCTAAGTCGTATTATTCATTATTAAAACATGGTCTAAGCCCTAAGGCATTAGGAGACAATTTAGGTTAGAATTAACAAGATTTATCAAAACTTTGACAGGATTTCAAGAATTACAGAGAGCAGACCAAACTTTCAAAAATAGAAAAAACATACTTCCAACTGTTGGATGTTAGAGATTTTTGAGTATGCTATGCCTTTGTGAGTCTAGTTTCCAACCCAAAAACAAAATGAAAGATCCAGCGGTTCAATCTCTAGAAATAGGGTCATAACAAGACATCAATCAGAAATTAACAACTCTCTGTCCAGAGATTTTGTGTGATTTCTAAAAATAGTAAACAAATTCGAATGACTCTAATCTTTTTAGGGAGTCTTATTAACACATTAAACTCTAAAGAAAAATTTATTTAATGCCAAGAAAGCTTGATTAAGGTTCTGATCTTCTAAGTTTAAAATGGACTTACTATTCTAAAATATTGGACAGAGAGTGATTTGTTCACAAATCATAAGACCAAACCATCCTAATTATAAAGTCTCGTCAAAACAGAAAATCCAGTGATACATACATGAGTTATGAACATTTTTCAATTGGTCTTATTCAATTCCCATGGACCATGATTTAATATAGAATATTTTATCACAGTGGATTCTTGAATTCACTGCATAGTCCTATCTAAAATTACACTATTCCCAATTCCTCTCCCAAAATACATGATCCTTGAGGAATATGTGCTTATTTTATTAAATTTTCCTCCCAAGTTAATGATCCTTGGTATAACACCTGTATTTGTGTTATTGCTTTTCATTACATTATCATGCATGATAATGTGATGTGATGTGTTGTGTCTTATGATACCTGTGAGAGTGAGTTTTGACTCACTAGTCGATTTGGGTGTCTGTGTTAGAGAACCCTCTGCGACAGTATAAATGAGTGTTTTGTGGTTGTGACATCTCTCCGAGTATGAGATGGTCATTGTGGAATACCTTAAATGTTTATCTAAAAATAAATGTTTACTTGTGTATTTCACTATCTGTATTATTTTCTGGTCTAGAATTTATTCTATTGCTAGTTTTAGTATCCTGGTGAGGATGAATTAACATGCTATTAATTTGGTAGGCTAATTAGCAACTTAAAAAAGTCATGTAAAAAATTGCATTTCAGCAACCAAGCAGAACTTAGTTGGAAACTTCTATAATTTTAAGGTTTCACTTGTAAAGCTACGAATTAGCTATGTAGAAACTTTCAAAGACTAATTAGGAGTTTTGAAAACTCGTGGGGAGGTAAATGCAAATTCCAGAAATATTGCCTATATATAGCTAGAGATGACTTTCATAATTTTTATAAGTCTTAACCTAAGTTTCAAAAAGAGGCCAAAGGGAGATATAGTTACTTCGAGCTTCTCGACCCCAAACGATGACTTTCTGTCCGTCTGTTTCTTCTAGATTTCATATTCGAGCTCCTCGAGGTAAGAGCTTTGTTTTGATACCCACTAGGGCCTATTTGGCTAAGTTTTTTGAAAAGTTATTTTCTAGAATTTTTCATAAAAGTTAATAATTGGATTTCTAATCCATAGGAATTGTACTAGACGGACTTCTACACGTTCTTTGTGAACGGGTTTTCTTCAAATTGAATTATAAGAGCGTTAATCGGAAGTGAATGATTCAACTATGTATTTTGGAATGATTTCTTGACATGTGTTCATGTTTTGTATGAAAAGCATGTGTTAGCTTATAGAGATATATTGTGTAGTTCATATTGGGCAATTATATTGATAAGTAGGCCCAATAGCATGGTGAAACATTTTATTTACCGAGAGCATGGTGATGTATATTTGAGCATGTTGAGTTGCTTATTTGGGTCAAAGGAGCATGTGGTTACTGAGCCATCTTGTAGAGCCGATATAGGCGTTAAGGTTGCAAGATTAAAGAAAAGAATCGTGGGTCTTACCCTTTCGCGTGGACTTATTGGCGAGGAGTCATGGATTGGGAGTATGGGACGTACACGTGAGTCTTTAGAGACTAGTATGAAATGTAGAGATGTGAATGCAAGCATGTTTATCATTCATGTTCATATGTTGTTTTATTCACTAAGCGTTATCTTAAACAAATCAAATATGTGTGGTTATTCAAATAACCATTGTAGGTATAAATGTTGGTGAGGAATCGCAAAAGTGAGCACGTGGGTTTGGGAGTTTACTTAGAAGACGACAACATGCTTATTGTAAGAAGAATTTGTATGACTTTTGGTTATGTTTAACTTAGTATCTTAGAACGGATTAATGATGTTGTAATAGACAATAATTGTTGTAACTATGTTTTAGTAATGTTTTAATCCAGTTAAAATCGTTTTGGTATAAGTTTGGAGTGTGTGTTTAGTCCTTGGTTGATTTTTAAAAGCTTTTAAACATGAAATTCTGCAGAAGGAACTACTGCTATAAAATAGTTGACTGGACCGAGGACCCAATCGACTGGACCCCTATTTTTAGTAACTTTTCTCCTTTGTTTTCAGGACTTCAGTCGACTGATCCCAGGAAACAGTCGACTAGTTTCTGCACAAAAATTAGACATTCTGCTAGGATGAGTTCATTCGACCGGACGAGCCCAATCGACTGAAAAATTGAGGCTTCAGTCGACTGGACCTTGGGTTAGTCGACTGAAGGTGGCTATTGGAAAATTCTTGTTCTCTGTAACCCCTGGTCAATCGACTGGAGCCCCGACCCAGTCGACTGGACTGCTGATTTTCAAAATGTTTTGTTTTCTTCCGATGCATGTGTTCTTAAAACTTTTTTTTGGGAACGTTAATGAATTGGTTAGCCTCAGTGGTGTGCCACAGGCTTCGATTATGCTATTGTGGGACCAGGCTGTGACTTTTAGTGGTATCAGAGCATTAGGTTTAGAGCCTTGGGAACAATTGACGTTATATGCTAAGAGACATTAAGTGGAGTGTGTAATTGTAAAGATAATGTTGTCATCATTGTAGGAATGCTTCATGTGTTGCATTTGTTGATGTGATGACAAACTGTGCATATTTATATCTTGTAGCATAGCATGCATAGTCATTATAAATTGTACTCAATAGGGTGAATACTTGAATTGTTATGGTTGATCCGGTAAGTGAGTTGTCATCGCATTCGCGTATGGATCAGATAGTGAACATGGTTGGAGATTTTATTCAACCTGTAAGTGAAAGAGACCAGATGAATGTTCAGGCTCCACTGGTTGAAGTTCAATATATTAATGCACCATCGGTACCGAGAGCTCAACATACAATCGTAGAACAATTCCATAAGCGAAAACTGACTTTATACCATGGACAGGATGACATAGACTTGACCGATCATTGAATAATGGACATGGAAAGACACTTCCGTACCGTGATATGTACCGATGAGGAGAAAATTCAGTGTGCATCCGATACATTGATGGGCGAAGCATTAGATTGGTAGAATAATGTTCTAGATCAAGGGAAGCCGACCATGTGGGAAGCATTTAAAGAGGAATTCAATCGATGTTTCTTTCCATAATCTATTTATACTCAAAAACGCCAAGAGTTTGCAAGTTTAGTCCAGGGGGATATGAATGTGAGTGAGTATGTTTCTCGTCATAATGCTTTATTATGTTTTGGGAAATTTACGGTTCTGACTAATGGGGATAAGGAATGTAAGTTTGAGGAAGGGCTTATGGAGAATATCCGTAGCCGTGTGGACATATTGCAACACCCGACTATTTCTCTATTGAGGAAGTTGCCCGTAATGTTGAGAAAATTGTCAATCTCTATCGACAAGGACAACAAGGAAAAAGAGCAAATGACAATAGGGGCAAGAGCCAAGGGAATGCGAAGAAACAGTTTACACAAGGTTTGGGATCAAACATGGGTAGTCAGGGAGGAAGTACGTTAGTAGGAGACTCGAGACCGTTATGCCTGACATGTAATCTGTGACATAAGGGTATTTGTTATCTGTTGAGCACCTGTTATCTCTACAAGCAATTAGGATAGATATCCCGCAATTGTCCTATGAATGCAAATGTGATTGCACTAAACACAACCTCGTACACAAAGAGCTACAACCTAGAGATAAGGGGGAAATGATTTGAGTATGGACAACCGAGGCACATAGCAAAGAACTGTCCGAGTAAGAGACAACTGGTAATGAGTATCGAGGCATCTAGTGTGCCAAGCGGATCAAGGATGGATCAACAAATGGATAAAGGGAAAGGATTCGTGCAACAACAAGGATGATACTTCCAACTCAGGCTGGGGAATATAGATGATACCGTCGTATTAGGTATTCTTCCTATTTATTCGTATCCTGCACGTATAATTATGGATTTTGTTTCAATATATTCATTTGTATCACGTGACTTTGTTAAGCATTTGACTATTAAGTTTGAACCGCTAGGTTATGATTTATGTGTATCATTTTCTAGTAGTGAACCATTAGTAACTTCATCGATATTCATGTTGTGAGATCAAGATAGGCAATAATGTTATGAGCATTGATTTGATTCCGTGGATAGTGAATTACTTTGATGTTATCTTGGGTATGAATCGGTTGTCGGCCAATCAAGCGAGAATTGAGTGTGAACAGAAACGGGTTAGTTTCTATCCGTCAGGACAAGAAGAGTTTACTTTTCAGGGTAAGGGTATGACTATACCACCGTACTTGATATCGATAATTCAAGCGAGTAAGATGCTAAAGAAGAGTTGCTCGGGTTTCTTATGTTCGATTGTTGACACACGAGTTCTTAGACCACTAGTAAAAGACATTCCAGTAGTTTGAGAATTCCCAGATATTTTTCCCGATGAGTTACCTGACGTATTGATTGAAAGAGAGCTTGAGTTCACGATAGAGGTAGTACTAGGGTCACAACCAGTATCCAAGGCATTGTACCCAATGGCACTAGTAGAGTTGAAAGAATTAAAGGTTCAGTTACAAGAGCTACTTGAGAAGGATTTTATCCGACCAAGTGTTTTACCATGGGGAGCTTCGGTCTTGTTTGTGAAGAAGAAGGATGGGACAATGCGTATGTGCATCGACTATCGAGAGCTGAATAAGTTAACTGTCAAGAACAAGTATCTGTTGTCGCGAATAGATGACTTGTTTGATCAGTTACAAGGGGCTCAGGTATTTTTTAAGATTGACTTGAGATCCGATTACCACCAATTGAAAGTTAAAGAAGAAGATGTTGAGAAGATAGCTTTCAAAACTAGATATGATCACTTTGAATTTCTGGTTATGCCTTTTGAAGTGACTAACGCACAAGCTACTTTCATGGACTTGATGAATCATGTTTTCAAAGACTATTTAGACGAGTTTGTTATTGTATTTATAGATGACATTCTAATCTATTCCAAGAGTGTTGAAGATCACGAACGCCATTTGCGATTAGCCTTACAACGATTACGCGAGAAGAGATTGTTTGGGAAATTAAAGAAGTGTGAGTTTTGGTTGACAGAGATTGCTTTTCTTGGACATATAGTATCAGTGAAAAGAATTTCGGTAGATCCTCAGAAGATAGAAGCAATTACCAATTGGGTGATACCAACGAATGTGACAAAGATCATAAGTTTCCTAGGATTAGTTGGTTATTATCGAAGGTTTATAAAAGACTTTTCACGTATTGCAATGTGGATGACACAGTTGATGAGGAAGGATATTGCTTTTGTTTGGAGTCTGAATTTGAGGAAAGTTTCCAAGAGTTGTAGGGTCGACCAGTGAAAGCACCAATCTTACCCGTTTTGACAGGGACTGGAGGGTTTATCATTTATAGTGATGCTTTATATAAAGGTTTAGATTGCATTCATATGCAAGGTAATAAGGTCATTGCATATGCATCAAGACAACTTAGACCACATGAAAATAATTATCCGACTCATGATCTAGAATTGACCGTCGTGATTTTTGCATTGAAGATTTGGCGTCATTACTTATATGGGGAGAAATGTGAGATTTATACGGATCATAAGAGTTTGCAGTTTGTTCACACAACGAGATTTGAACATGAGGCAAAGGTGATGGTTAGAGTTGATGAAGGAATACGATCTATCAATTCAGTATCATTCGGGCAAGGCGAATGTCGTTTATAATGCTTTTAGCCGTAAAGCACCAACCAATACTGCATCGAATTTGACCTCTCAGAAAGAATTGATTCGAGATATGGAGAATTTTGAACTTGAAGTGATTTTGAGGATTGAAAGTGGCTTGATGTCGATGATTATGACATAACCACTCTTGATTCACGAGATCACAGAGAAATAACTTCAAAATATGGCTTTAAAGAAGATTTGTGATGAGATTCCATTGGGAAAACAACCGGGTTTTACTTTTGAGAACAATGTCTTGAGATTGAGGGGTAGAATTTGTGTACCTGGCGAGAAAAAATTGAAATGGAATATCCTAGAGGAAGCACACAATACGAAGTACACCGTTCATCCGGGAAGCACCAAGATGTATAGAGACTTGAGACATGTTTATTGATGGCCGAGAATGAAGATAGAAATAGCATGCTGTGTTTCACGTTGTACGAGTTGTCAACAAATGAAGGCCGAACGCCAAGTACCTTCGGGATTGTTACAACTGTTACCAATAGTCGAGTAGAAATGGGAACACATTATAATGAACTTTGTAAGTGGGTTTCTGAGATCTAAGAGATCGAATACTATCATTTGGGTGATTGTTGATCATTTGATGAAGTCGTGCACTTTTTACCACTTCGAACAACTAAGCCGATAACGCTAGCTAAGTTATATATCCGTGAGATTATGAGACTACATGGTATTCCAGTTTCTATTATTTCAGATAGAGATAGTAGTTTTACATCAAAGTTTTGGAGAGCCTTGCAAGAAGCAATGGGTACCAAATTGCATTTCAGTACTGCTTTTCATCCTCAGACCGATGGTCAATCGGAAAGAGTAATCCAGATATTGGAAGACATGCTTCGGTTAAGTGTACTTGATTTTCAGGGTGATTGGGAAGACCATTTACCATTGATTGAGTTTGCATATAATAATAGTTTTCAAACCAGTATTGGAATGGCTCCTTACGAAGCTTTGTATGGTCGAGTATATCGTTCACTAATTAGTTTGACAGAAGTTGGAGAAAGAATGATCGAAGGGTCAAAAATTGTGCAAGAGACAACGGATAAGATAAAGGTAATTCGACAGTGGTTACTGACAGCTCAGAGTAGGTATAAGAGTTATGCCGACAAGCATAGACGACCTTTGGAATTTGATGTGGGAGATTTGGTGCATTTGAAGGTGTCACCTTTAAAGGGAATCACTAGATTTGGGAGATACGGGAAACTCAACCCGAGATACGTAGGACCTTTTGAGATCATTGGGAGAGTTGGACCTATAGCGTATCGATTGAACTTGACAAGTGAGTATGCTCAAGTTCATAATGTGTTTCATGTATAATTGTTGCAAAAACATTTGACAGACGATAGAGATCAAGTAATGACTCCGACACCGAATGAGATTCAAAATGATTTGACGTATGTTGCGTATTTGGTAGAGATCTTGGATCGAAAGGATCAAGTCTTGCGAAATAAAGTGATATCGAAGGTTAAAGTATTGTGGCGTAGCCAAACGACAGAAGAGATGACATGGAAAATCGAAGATGAGATGCGTACTCAGTATTCGCACCTTTTTGATACATAAGGTATAAGTTTGAAGACAAACTTCTTTTAAGGGGGAGAGTATTATAACACCCACATTTGGGTTATTTCTTTTCATTACATTGTCATGCATGATAATGTGATGTGTTGTGTCTTATGACACCTGTGAGAGTGAGTTTTGACTCACAAGTCGATTTGGGTGTTTGTGTTAGAGAACCCTCTGAGACGATGTAAATGAGTGTTTTGTGGTTCTGACGTCTCTCTGAGTATGAGACGGTCACTTTGGAATACCTTAAATGTTTTCTAAAAATAAATATTTACTTGTGTATTTCACTATCTGTATTATTTTCTGGTTTAGAATTTATTCAGTTGTTAGTTTTAGTATCCTGGTGAGGATGAAATAAATTTAATCACAATTCTATGTGGTGTGTGATGAAATGAGGTAAGAAGAGACTTTTTGAAAATGTGAAAAGGTCCTAAATCTATGAATTGTTCTTGAATTTTTTTATTTTTTTTTTGGGAACCGTGGATGTCCGGGCCAGCTTGCGCGCACCTCGACTAATCCCAGGAGGCCAGGGCATCCAGGTGAATCACTTGTGGCCACCCCCATAAGATTCGAACTTGAGACCTCTAGGTATAGCACAATTTGTGATTGAATTTTATCCTAATTCTAGGTAGGATTAGAAGGTTATCTCTATAACCTCAAGGATTTGTTCTTGTTTAGTGAAGATCTTCCAAGTTCTCCAACTTCTTCTTCAAATTCTTCAAAGAAAACTCTTGAGTTCTTCACAATCTCTTGATCACTTGTGGCCACCCCCTTGAGATTCGAACTTCAGACCTCTGGGTATAGCACCAATTGTAATTGAATTTTATCCTAATTCTAGGTAGAATTAGAAAGTTACCTCTATAACCTCAAGGCTTTCTTCTTGTTTAGTGATGATCTTCCAAGTTCTCCAACTTCTTCTTCAAATTCTTCAAAGAAAACTCTTGAGTTCATCAAAATCTCTTGATCACTTGTGGCCACCCCCTTGAGATTCAAACTTCAGACCTCTGGGTGTAGCACCAATTGTAATTGAATTTTATCCTAATTCTAGGTAGGATTAGAAGGTTACCTCTATAACCTCTAGGCTTTCTTCTTGTTTAGTGAAGATCTTCCAAGTTCTCCAACTTCTTCTTCAAATTCTTCAAAGAAAACTCTTGAGTTCTTCAAAATCTCTTTATTTCTCTCTTAATCTCTCTCTCTTGTATGTATATTCTATATATAATTCTTGTTTTTCGAAAAAAAGATCCCAAGAATGGAGGTGGAGATCTTCGTATATAGGCCACTCTCACAGGGTCAATTGGATTTGGGTGAAAAACCCATGTGCAAGGATATTCCATACGTATTTGAGAAAAATAGTCTACTACAGCGGGCGGCCTTCACTGAGTTGTTTGCGGCACTTAGTGAATGCCGTTCCGGCACTCAGCGAGTTCCGCCAGAACTGCCGCGTGTCGCAGCTAACAGATTTCCAATTTTTTCTTTTTGTTATTTTCAAATATGTACTTAATGTATATTACTATATATTTATATGGTAATGTATATACTATATGGATTACTTATATTATTTTTTTTTTGTTTTTCTTTTCTTTCCTTTTCCTTCACTTTTCAAAATTCTTTTTTTTCTCTCTTTTCTTATTTTCTTTTCAAAACTCTTTTCTATTTTCCTTTTCTCTCTTTTTTCAAAACCATTCCTATGTGTTTTTTTTTTTAAATTAAATTTCAAACCAACTTTCTCATACGTATTTCATATCCGGGTTTCTCAAATACCCGGCCTCCCTTATCCTTTTTTCTCTCCCTCTCATTTTGAAAACTTTTATTAGGGCTGAAGAACTCTTCGAAGAACTTGAATCACTTAAAAAAAACCTTCAAATTTTGTCGGACGCTATCATCATCGGTCTAGAGGTAACCATCCCCTGAATTCGACGGTTGGTCAAAATTGGGGTGTCTACAATAGCTCTTTTGTAGGTAGACATCACTAGATCATGATGGTTGGAGCAAGAAGATATCCACCATGACTAAGAGCCCCTATTCCATAAGGCATGGATCCAACAGGTATTTTCGAGGCATTCGTGCAAAGGATTGAGCATGTAGGGGATACATACAACCATGCTACGCATGACCTACCTAGTATCTTATTGCACCACCTCTGCCCAGATAAATCGGGGATAAATTGTTGGAATGTTTTTACGAACTATTCCCAAAAAAGTTTGATGGATTGACGGAGCCGTGGAAAGTAGAGCAATGGATACGGGAGATGGAACTGATATTCAAAGCCTTATAGTGCAACGAGCAAGACAAGCGCCGTCTTGCCACATTTCAGCTCACTTACGCCACTGTTGACTGGTGGGAAGCTGAAAGAGCTATAATAGGAATTGAAGTGCACGCGTGATGCCTTGGGAGATGTTTAAGGGCAGGTTTTTGGGGAAGTATTTTCCAAAAGACGAGAAGGACCAACAAGACAAGAACTTTCTCAGTTTGGTCTAGGGAGGATGGACTATGTAGGAAAATACAACACAGTTTGAACGCTTATCTCGATTTGCTCAACATATGATAGATACGCTACAAAAGAAGGTTAAGCGTTTCAACTAGGGACTTAACCCCTACCTTAGGCATATGATGGTTGGCTACCTGAATCAGTCATTTGAAGGAATTGTCATATTCGCTATGTGATTGGAGAAGGACGCTTATCTAGTTCAGTGACAACCATTGAACCGACCCCCACCACTGAGGAACCTTCAATAGATGAATATCTCGGCCTCCTCATCAAGGAGTACTCAGGGATGGATACCCTAGGGTAACTTCTAGGGCAACAAGCAAACCTGGGATAGAACCAGGAGGCCGCAATAAAGTTATCCTCAACCACAGCAATATTGACAGCAAGGGCGACCACCTTAGGCATTGCTTGCTGCTCTACCATCGGGCGACAGAGGATCTTTCGACTGTGGGATGACCAGACATATAGCAAGGAATTGCACTGCTCCTAAGAGCCACCACCTTAATGATAAGTTTTGTTGCAACTATAATAAGCCAGGACACTTGAGCAAGGATTTTTGTGCACCACATGGAGGCTATTATGGGGCACCGATATAGGGAATACAAGGACCCCCATATCAGACTCGAGTGAATGTAATCATTTTGAAAGAAGTAGGCTTTAACGCTGAAGAACAGTAGCAACATCTGAAAGGTACGCTTATACTCTTCCATAGCCAAGTTAAAGCTTCATTCGATACTAGTGTTGCACGTTCATTTATTACTATTAATATTGTGCATCGATTGGGTTTAGAGCCCCAAACACTTGAGCCAGTGCTTAATGTTGTGTCACCATTGGGCGTGACTATTAAGTTGAGTAAAGTGTGCAAAGATTGTTCGTTGAGCCTGGGAGATAGGAATCTTCCAATAGACTTGGTAGTTCTGTCAATGTCAGAATTTGACATTATCCTAGGAATGGATTGGCTTACCAAGTACGAAGCCAACTTGGATTACCCTACTAGGACTATCGTATTTCTGATACCAGGTTAACCTACGATCGGATTTCAATACCAGCCGATGAGGAACATGTTCTCGATAAGTTGTTTAGTTGTGATCGAGAGTACGAGTATAGAGTTCACTATGGATCAGATTCCTACCTTACAAGATTTTGAGGATGTATTCCAAGATAATAAAGGACTTCCACCAAAGAGAAAAATAGACTTTGGTGTGGAACTAGCACCTAGAACATTGTCGATATCCAATACTCCATACTGGATGGAGCCAACTGAGATGTTGGAATTAAAGAAACAAGTTTAGGAACTTGAGGATCTTGGATTTGTTCGCCCAAGTTCATCACCTTGGAGAGCACCAGTGCTATTCATGAAGAAGAAGGATGGGATGCTTCGACTTTGTATTGAATATAGAGAGTTGAATAAGGTTACGATCAAGAATAGATATCGACTTCCTTAGATAGACAGTCTATTCGATCAATTGTAAAGATTAAGGGTCTTTTCAAAGATTAAATTATGGTCAGGATATCATCAGTTACTGGTTCGACTAGAGGATGTATCAAAAACTGCATTCAGGACGAGATATGGGCATTATGAATTTTTAGGTATGCCTTTTGGACTAACTAATGCTCCAGCAGTATTCATGGACTTAATGAATAAAGCAAACTGACCTTGTCTGGATCAATTCATTATAGTTTTCATCATCGATATCGTGATCTATTCCAAAATAGAGGAAGATCACCAAGAGCACTTACAGATTGCTTTACGGATGCTCCAAGATAGTAAGCTATATGTGAAGTTTAGCAAGTACGAGTTTTGGTTGCAAGAAGTTAAATTTTTGGGACATGTGATTTCGCAAGACGATATCTTTGTGTACTCATCAAAGATCAATGCTGTTTTGAGCTGGAATAGGCTGACAAATATAATAGAAGTAAGAAGTTTCCTTGGACTAGTTGGATATTATTGGAAATTCATAGAGGGATTTTCCAAGATTGTAGGACCTTTGACAAATATGAGGAAAGAGACAAAGTGCGTATGGGAATGTGATTGCGTAAGGATAACATCTTGTATGTCTTATCGTATAGCCAACTCTAATTAGCCAAAATATAGAGGCTCAACAAACAATAGAAGATTTGAGGATGTGGTTCGCAAAGATGTTATCAAAGGAGTATTGGTTCAGACGGAGCTCTAAGATGTAAGAGAAAACTCTATGTGCCTGATATAGATAACCTCAGAAAGGATGTTCTGGACGAAGCACACAAGTCGTGTGTGACTGTTCATCATGGAAGAACGAAGATGTACAAAGATTTGAAGAGGAATTTTTGGTGGGAAGGAATGAAAAGAGATGTAGCTGAGTACGTATCCCAGTGTCTTATTTGTAAGCAAGTAAAGGCGGAACATCATAATCCACTTGGACTACTATAGCCACTATCTATTTCTCAATAGAAATGGGAACACATAACTATGGATTTCGTTGTAGGACTGTCGAAGTCTCAGCAAAACCACGATACCATTTGGGTAATTATGGATCAACTTACGAAGACAGCGTACTTTATCGCCTACAGTATGATGTATCCAGTCGAACATTTGAGACGGATGTACATTCAACAAGTCGTGCGACTACATAGCGTACCTATCTTAATAGTGTCAGATAGAGATTCGCGCTTTACTACAAAGTTTTGGAAGAGTCACCAGAAAAACAGTGAGAACTACATTGAACTTGAGTTTAGCTTTTCATCCCCAGACCGACGGCCAGATTGAATGAGTTTATCAAGTGATGGAGGATATGCTATGTGTGTGTGTCATTGATTTCAAGAGTTTTTGGGAGACGCACTTACTGTAATAGAGTTTGACTATAATAATAGCTACCATACGAGCATAGGGATGGCGCCATTCAAAAATTTGTATAGAAGACCTTGCCGATCAATGCTATATTAGACCGAAGTCCGAGATACTCAACTTCTTGGGCCAAAAATAGTATAAGAAACTAGCGAGAAGATTCAGATTATACGTGAGAAGATGAATATAGCTCAGACCTGAAATAAGAGTTATGTTGACAAGTGACGTAAAGACTTGGAGTTCGCAGTTGGGGATCACATACTGCTCAAGTTTCACCTATTTGAGGCATCGTCAGATTTGGTCAAAAGAGAGGCAAGCTATTGCCACGATTCATCAGACCATTCAAGATCCTAGAGCGTGTTGTAAAGGTTGCTTATAGACTTACGTTGTTGCCAAAGATGTCAGAAGTGCACAACGTTTTCCACATCAGTATGCTACAAAAATGTGCCCATAATCCAACACACGAGATCAACTTCGAAGACATTGAAATCGACAACAACGTCATGTTCAATGAAGGACCAGTGCGTATCCTAGATCATGGAATCAAGAAGCTCAGGAACAAGGAGATTCCGCTAGTAAAGATTTAGTGGAAGCATCATGATGAAGGAGAAGCTTTGTGTGAACTTGAATCAGAGATGCGAGAAATGTTTCATTTTTTTTTAACTCTACTACTTCTGATTTTGAGGACGAAATATTTTAATAAGTGGTCGATGATGTAATACCCTGTATTTTTAATATGTATTAATACAATAAGATTACATATAGTTACACTTACTATGCCTATAATTTCTTTCTCAATCGATTGAACTTTTATCAATCAATTGACCTTGTAAATTTCTATTTCAATTGATCAAAAGTTTGTCAATCTATCGAGATTGTACGGTTTCAATCGATCAAACAATCGATCAAAACTCTACTGACATAAATGCAATGATTGGAACCTAGTTCAATCGATCGAACCCGTTGCAATTGATTGAAAGTGTGTCACCTGTCCTCAATCAATCAAAGATGTTTTGATCAATCGAACGCATTTGGATTTTATCCTAGTTTCTGTGCAAACACTGCCACCTTGCACCTCTCTTTTCTATATATATGGATTATATTTGAGGATGTGTGTTTTCAGAAACCAGAGAGTTAGAGAGAGAGATAGAAAGAGAGAGATTGTCACATATATACATATACACATACACACACTATATATATTCTGTGGGTGTGGGTGTGTGTGTGTGTGAGAGAGAGAGATAGAGAGAAAGAAGAAGAAGAAGAAAGAAGAGAAGGAGTCAGAAAGAGAAGAGAGACATACAGAAGAGAAGAAGAGGATAGAGAGGCCACCATTCTCAAGCTTAAAGATCTACCAAACATGCCATTAGCATCTTTCGGTGAGTTCTAAACTCACTCGGTAGCTTAGGTATATGTTTTTACAAGTTTTGGACGTACAAGAATGGACCCAAACACACCCAATAATTATGTCCGTTCACTGTCCAATCTTTTGGAGAAGAAGACTTTCAAGCAATTGAGATTGTTTCAATCGATTAAAAATACTTTACTTCAATCGATCGAGAATTCTTCAATTGATCAAAACTTATGAATCTCAATCGATCAAAATGGTTTCAATCGATTGAGACCACATTCACTTCTATCAATCAAAATGACTTCAATCGATCGAACATTACAGAACATGGTGATTTCATTTTGGTTATAATACATACTATGCAGTTATTTCCATATTGCTACATGCCTCCTATATGCAATACTGTGGAATCAAGAGATAATGGAACTTGATAATAAGATAACATTATGAGATTCATATTCAGGTTCGGGATAGTAAATAAGGGCTAATCCTAATCCAGTTCGATAATACATTCATTTTAATTCGAATAGTCAAGCCACATGGGAATGTCATATACCAGTGATAGATAACGTTACATAGGTTTGATAAGTTCTGGGAGACTTGCGGAGAGCATATGTCCTACGAGGCAGTGAACTGTTAATATGTCCTACGAGGCAGTGAACTGTTAATATGTCATACAATGCAGTGGAATAGACTAATAGCCCTAAGATAGCTGGTAATCTAGTCATATAAACTATGACACAGTAGATATATGTAGGTGTCTATGACTTGTGGTGGACCAGGATTACTTGCAGATGTCGTAAAGTAATGGCAATAGAACAGATGTGTCTTTGCTCAAAACGTTGAATCCATGACATGCAGTTGACTGTGCATATGTCCTACTGTGTTAGTTTCTATTCATTAAGATTTCATGAAGCTGACGGCGTTTATGCCTGGACATTCACTGTCCAGACTACCCTGTTCTTAACCTTATAGGTTACAATCACTATTAGGATGGTTACTATGTGGAAGAGGGTTATGTTGAGGAAGGACCTAGAGAAGAAGGCGATGATAGGCAAGACTATTGTGCTAATGATTACATCTATGCTAGTTGAAGATGAAGATAGATATTTAGATTTATATTTTTGTCTAGCTTTATTATATTTGGTACTTGGGCATATGCTACTTCCAGACCTTTTATATTCCTATTGCAGACTCTGATGTTGTAATAGTTAGGATGTGTGTAATATACTTCGTAGTTTATATTACTATTTCTTGTTGTGTAGTACTGTGTGGTGTGGACAATTGAGTGACTTCACCAGTCATTCCCTATGGATCCAAAAAGGAAATTTCTTTTTCCCTATTTTGGCTATTCCGGGGCATGACAGGGAGCACGTTGACACTTGCTTCTAAGTCTAAAAGGGCTTTATGGACAAATGTAACTCCAAAATACAAGAGATCATAGATATTCCGGGTTCCTTAAACTTAGTCAATGTATTTTGAAATATCGAACTCACTTTCTCTATTAAGAAAACTTTTTTCGTAAGATGATTCCTTACTTTTCAGTTACATGTATAGAGATCTTTAAGAAACTTAGCATAGGTTGGGATTCGTCTAATAGCATCGAGTCAAGGAAAATTGATTTTAACTTATTTAAAAACCTCGATGATATCTTCCATTTTGCAGTTTTCTTGTAGACTGGTGACATGGAATCTAAACACTGCAGGAATGGTGCTTTCAGTTCGTATGATTTTTCAGCAGGTGTACTAGACTTCTCTAGATAAGTAAGATTCATTCTCATTATCGTCTTTTACTTTCACTTTTCCCTTATCTTTTCTTTGTTTTGAACTCCACGGTATCTCCCTCACCTCAACCGAACTACCCTAAACTCTTTGTCTCTAGCAGTGGTTCTAGTAGACACCACCTGGACTTGTTCACTATTGTTTCCAATCTCATATTGTCTATTAGGGTTATTAACTATATTACTAGGAACTTGCCCTCATCGCTACAATTTAGCAAATTAGCTAATTGTCCCATTTGGGACTCAAGCTTTGCTATGGATTGGGTATAAAATTGTACTAACTGTGATTGAGATTGTGCTTAGGACTCTAGCTTTTGAAGAGAAGCCAACACCCTCTCCTCAAATGACTCCCTAAGAGTATTTGGATTTGGAGGTGGAGGATGTTGTTGGTACTGGTTTTGATTTTGAGGCTAAAAATTTGAATTTTGATAATTAGGTTGATAGTTTTGCCTTGGTGGTGGAACCGATAGTTTTGCAATGTTATGACTCTTATACAAAAGATAGGGGATATTCCACGACTGATTATAACTATGAGATGACTGATTATTATTGTTATTATAACCTTGTATAGGAAATCATTGCATAGCGTTCGCTTATTCTTAAACAAAATTAGGAAATTAAGAGGCCAAAGGACAAGAGAACATGTCATGATAAGGATCAGAACACAATAAGCACACCTCTACATGAGGCATAGTGGGGGCTTGACTCATCATCATTAGTTGATCAAATTTCCTAGATAACTCATCCACCTTATTCAAAACATCCATCGAATGATTGACTTCTAAAACTATCCCTCTCTTAGTTCTACTAGATGAAGTTGTATCTTTTCTAGCTATGGAAACGTGATGTATCTAGTTTTCACTAAAGTGTTTCAAAGATTCCCCAAGCATTATCGGCACTTTTATGAAGGAATGTGCCTACGCAAATAACTTCAACTGTATTTCTCATTTGAGGAGTAAGACCTTCATAAAAGGTCTGTGCTAGTTGCCACGTAGGTATTTGATGGTGAAGACATGAACAAAGTAAATCTTTAAACCTTTCCCAGTTATCATAAAATGTTTCACCTTCATTAGCTTCAAAATCTCTAATAGTTTTCCTAATCTGATTAGTTTTAGCAATAGGAAAATATGTGTGTAAGAAGGCTTTTTGAAATTCATCCCATGATGTAATAGAATTGGCCTCAAGAAAATGGATCCAATGTTTAGCTTTATCCTTTAGAGAAAACGGGAAAAGTCAGAGTTTTTAGTGTTCCTCCGTAAAGTTCTACAACCTAAGTACTGTAGTACAAATTACTTGGAATTCATCTAAATGTTGATATGGATCTTCATTCAGACGTCTAAAAAATGTCGGTAACAACACGATTGTAGAAGGTTTATTTTCAAATTGATGGGCTGTTACTGCTAGTAACTCGATACATGATGGGGAGGTATAAGCAGTCGGGGTAAAGTACTCCATAAGAGGTGGGGGTGGATTTTGAGCCATCTGCTCAGTTAAAATAGATGTTGTAGAGCGAAGGAAACATAGAGTGCATTCTATCTCGGGATCTTAAGGGACTAGTTCTAAATTATTAGACCTAACACCAAACATAAACTGAATAAGAACTGACTTGAAAGGACAAAACAAGACTCAATTGACAAGACTCAAAGAAAATGCATGAAATTATCCTATTTATGCAATATGACTGCGTCAAAGCTCAGCGCCCTGAGTTTCCTATTCTAATGCAAATGAGATTTGCGTCACAAAGCCCAGTGCCCTGGGCCCTAGACTAATGCAAGTATTACGTCGCAGCGCCCTAACTTACAGTGATTTTCTGCTGAATTTAGCAAATTACCTTTTCTTTTGATTCTTATTTTCATTTATGTGTAAGCTCCTTTCCACGTATGCTCCTTGCGCGACAAGTTTTGTTCATAACAAGCTTCTCAAAGTACTTAGATAGATCAACTGCTAAATAGAATAAAAGCTTTGAACGGTTGGAAAATAAAATGAAATAAAATAAAACAAAATTCTAAAATTATTATTTACTAGTCAATTACAATTAAAAATTTTAGAATCCAATAAATTCTTTCGGCAATCTCCGGCAACAGTGCCAAAATTTGATGTTGTCAATACCAAGGTACAATAACCCTACTAAAATTAAGGGTAAATATCACCTGCCTCCCTTGAGTTTTGACCCGATCACACTTATCACCTCTCACGTTTTGGATATCACACTAACCTCCCTTGTAAGAGATTATAAGTATCAACTTCCTCCCCTCTGTTAAAGTTCTATTAGTTTGACTAACATATTTTTGTTGACCTCATTTTAAAAAAATATTTAATACCAAAACTACCCTTTCCTTTTGGGATCACTATTCTTCTTCGTCTTCATACTTTTACTCTTTTTTAATCATATGTATATATAAATATTCATATACATATGTATACAAATATACAAATGTAATGATCTAATCCTACATATATATACATATACATATGTCAGGTAGAGAGAGAAACTAGTAGAAGAAAAAAATACCCATTTTAGTAGATGATTTGATACCAAAGTTGTTGGGTATATGAGTTTGAAACCCAAATTTCGATAGACTTAGCATAAATTTCATAGTTGAAGCTCAAATTCATGATTTGATGGTTTAATTTTAGACCCATTTGAGTTTTTTAATGTAGGTTTTCAAAGAAATTGGATGCAAATTTGAGACACTTTGCGTGTACATATATGCATATATATATATATATACATATGCGAATTTCAAATCTGCACACTCTCTCTAAACATTGAGGTTTTTAACCTCTCATTTCTCTCTCTGCTACTCTCTATTTTGATTCTGATGAAGAAACTTGTAACAACTTAGAGAAGATTTATTGGAGGGTGAAGTTTGGGTTTCGAACAAACCCATTTTTCAGAGAGAAGTTAAGTTTCGAGAATTCCATCATTAATGTGTGTGTGTGTGTGTGTGTGTGTGTGTATAACCCCTCTATGTTATGTACAATATATAAGTTAATTTGTGAGGGTGAATCCATGTGTATATTAGACTATTGGCAGATATTGATATGAGTGTATATAGACATGTGTGTGTGTATGTGTGTGTGTGTGTGTGTGTGTGTGTGTGAGAGAGAGAGAGAGAGTGCAAAGAAGGAGAAAAAATGTTGGGAAAAAATGCGGAAATCCCCAATATTAGGAGCAACACTTCCTAACCTTGTCTAGTGTAAATTAAATAGGCACAAATAATATCCAAGCCACAATGAATAAATTCCTTTCACCACAATCAACCACAACAATATAATAATAATGGGGCACCCAAGCAAGAAAATAAATGACACCAAGATTTATGTGGAAAACCCTCCAATGGGGAGGGGAAAAACCACAGGGCAACTCCGCAAGATTCCACTATGTTGAAATAAGGAATACACAATGTTCTCTCAAGTTTTTGCCCTAAACTTGAGGTATTCAATGAACTAGAGAGTGAGTACAAGGGTTACCTCTTAGGGTTTACAATACCCAAAGGAATACAAGATAAACCTCCAAAACCTTAAAGGATTTGAGTAGCCAAACAATCCCTTGAGAACCAAAGCATGCACCTCCTTCACTCTCTATCACTTTGAAGCCGCCGCCGCACACACTCAGCACACAAAACCGAGACCTGCCCTCTCTGTATCTCAACTGTGTATGCAATATGTTGCGCAGCCTTTTTTTTGGAATCTCCCAGCCTAAAGGCTTCTTGCCTTTAGATACTCTAAAGCTAATATAATTAGCTTTGACCTTAACTAGGCCCACAAGGCCCAATTAGAAAACAACATGTTTTAATAAATAATAAGCCCATTAAAAATGTATAAATCTCATGTGTATTGACTTGTATACACACGGTACCCAACAAATCTCCCCCTCTATACACACGAGAGGAGGGAACACCCAAACTCGACCTCTCACTTGGAGTTCATACCTACTAGCTCTTTACAGAGCTCAAGCTTCTCTCTTGTCACGCCCTTTGTCATCATATCAGACGGATTCTTATCTGTATGAATTTTCTTCAATTTCATTTCTTGCTTTTCCATCACCTCACGAATCCAATGGTAGCGAACATCAATATGTTTCGTGCAAAAATGGTATATGGCATTCTTGCTCAAGTCCATAGCACTTTGACTATCGCAATGAACCACGTACTCATCTTGCTTCAAATCCAACTCTTGGAGAAACTGTTCCATCCATAACATCTCTTTACCTGCTTCAGTAGCAGCAATATACTCAGCTTCAGTTGTAGACAAGGCAACACATTTTTGCAACTTGGACTGCCACGAGATAGCTCCCCCTGCAAAAGTAAACAAGAAACCCGAAATAGACTTTCGCTCATCAATGTCCCCTGCCATATCTGAATCTGTAAACCCTTCCAAGACTGGTTTTGAACCCCCAAAACATAAACACAAACTCGAAGTACCCTTCAAGTAACGAAGAACCCACTTGACTGCTTCCCAATGCTCTCTTCCAGGATTGGAAAGAAATCTGCTCACAACACCAACTGCATGAGCAATATCTGGCCGTGTACAAACCATCGCATACATAAGACTCCCTACTGCTGAGGAGTAAGGAACAACTGCCATTTCTTCTCTTCCTTCTCGGGTAGAGGGACACAAGCTTTTACTTAGCTTAAAGTGACTCGCAAGAGGAGTGCTAACTGGCTTAGCATCTCTCATGTTGAACTTTTCAAGCACCCGTGAACGTATTTCTCCTGTGACAACCATATTTTCTTGGCTTTCCTGTCACGAACAATCTTCATACCCAAAATCTATCGGGCCGGGCCTAAGTCCTTCATATCAAAGGACTTGAACAACTCTCCTTTAAGCCTGCGAATCATATTGACATCTTGTCCAATAACAAGCATATCATCAACATAAAGCAAAAGCATAACAAAATTACCATCGGGAAATTTCTGGACATAAACACATTGATCTGTAGCGGTTCTCTTGAACCCATGACCCACCATAAATGAATCGAATTTCCTATACCACTGTCTCGGAGCTTGTTTAAGGCCGTAGAGACTCTTTTTCAACTTGCAAACCAAGTGCTCTTTCCCCTTAACTTCAAATCCCTCTGGTTGTACCATGTAAATCTCTTCCTCCAAATCACCATGAAGGAAGGCAGTCTTCACATCTAGCTGTTCAAGCTCAAGATCCATGTTAGCTACCAAACCCAAAGCAACTCGAATAGAACTCATCTTCACCACCGGTGAGAAAATCTCATCAAAATCAACGCCATGCTTTTGCCCGAAGCCCTTGACAACTAAACGAGCCTTGTACTTTAGTAACTTGTCACCATCCTTCTTCAACTTGAACACCCATTTGTTTCTCAACGCTTTTCTGCCCTTAAGAAGATCAACTAACTCATAAGTGTTGTTCTTATGCAAGGAATTCATCTCATCTTGCATAGCCTGTACCCAACTGCCTCTATCTCTGTGAGACTGAACTTTCTGAAAACTCTCTGGCTCCCCCTCATCTGTAAGCAAAATATACTCAGAACTGGAATACCTGACTGATGGCCTGTGCTCTCTAGTCGATCTCCTGACTGGAGGTATGGTAATCTCTGGTTGAGGGGGCTGCTCTCCCTGCTCAACACCCTCTGTATCTGGCACATCATCATCATCCCCCCCAAATTCTGGAACATCTATAACTGGCTCATACTGTACTTCTCCCCCATCTGTGGCACCGTGTGATGTGGAAGGAACTGATGTGAGGTCTGGAGCACTACTCGCTCTAGGCTGTGCAGGTCTCTCAAAATCTGCCAAAGTCTGATGCTCGTGAAAAATCACATCTCTGCTTCTGATCACCTTTTTATTTTCTGGATCCCACAACCTGTACCCAAACTCTGCATCTCCATAACCAACAAAGATACATGGAGTAGCTTTGTCATCAAGCTTAGATCTCTGCTCCTTAGAAACATGTGCAAATGCCTTGCACCCAAACACTCTCAAATAAGAGTATGAAATATCACAACCAGTCCATACCTTCTCTGGAATCTCAAAATCTAATGGAGCTGAAGGAGACCTGTTAATCAAGTAACAAGCTGTACGAACTGCTTCACCCCAGAATGACTTAGGCAGCTTAGCCATTCGTAACATGCATCTGACTCTCTCTACAATAGTGCGGTTCATCCTCTCGGCCACACCATTGTGCTATGGGGTACGTGGAACTGTCCTCTCATGCAGTATACCATGACTTGTACAATATGCTTCAAACTCTTTTGAAGTGTACTCTCCCCCGTTATCAGTACGAAGGCACTTCAAAGGTTTTCCTATCTCTCTTTCCACTATGGCATAGAACCTCTAAAAATGCTGAAAGACCTGGTCTTTTGTTTTCAGAAAATACACCCACACTTTACGTGAAGCATCATCAATAAAAGTAAGAAAATACTTATTACTGCCCAAAGACTCCACCTCAATGGGACCACAAACATCAGAATAAACCATATCAAGCAACTTTGTTTTTCTTTTACTAGAAGCATGAAAGGAAACTCTATGGTGCTTACCAAATAAGCAATAATCACAAGGGTTAAGAATTGTACCTTTGGCAAAGGGAATGAGGGACTTCTTTGCCAGAATTTGCAACCCTTTCTCACTCATGTGCGCCAACCTCCTGTGCCACAAATTTGGTAAAGACTCATCCTCAATTACATTAAGCCCGCTTGAACACAACTTCACATGAGTCTTGTACAAAGTACAACAAAGTTCCCCTTTTGCAACAACTAGGGACCCTTTGGTGAGTTTCCACTTTCCGCTCCCAAAATGGTTATCATAACCCATCTTATCTAGTGCAACACCAGAAATCAAATTCAACCGTAAATCAGGAACATGCCGAACATCCTTCAACGTCAAAGTGCAACCCAAGCTAGTTCGAATACACACGTCACCTATCCCCTCAATCTTGGAATAGCTGGTATTACCCATCTTCACAGTACCAAAGTCACCAGCTTTGTACGAAGTGAAGAACTCTCTCTTAGGAGTAGCATGGTAGGAGGCAGCTGTATCAACAACCCACTCGACATCACTATCTGTAACATGTAGGCACTCCTCATCTCCAAATGAGAGTACCACCACATCCTCAGAAACTGTAGCTATAGTATTCTTGTCTTCTGACTTCTTCTTAGTGTTACCCTGTTTCTGGTCTCTCTTACGAATTCTACAATTTTTGCTCGTATGGCCTTCCTTGTTACAATAATAGCATACAAAACCTCCTCTCGCCTGTGACTTGCCTCTGCTATTCTTAGACTTACTACGATCTTTAGATCCTTTCCAAGACCCTTTGTTCGGATTCCTACCCCTGTTCTCCGTAACAAGAGCCTGTGTCTGATTTGTACCTATACCCTTTTGCCTGGCTTCCTCGTTAAACATGCTGTCTTTAAAAATCTCCAAAGTCATCTTACCATTGGGAGTTGAATTACTAAGAGACACAACCAACGTCTCCCAACTATCAGGCAAAGAACTCAATAAAAGCAAAGCTTGAAATTCATCATCTAAATTTATCTTCATCATAGCCAACTGATTAACTATACTCTGAAAGTCACTCAAGTGCTCGGCAACGGAATTCCCATCTTTTAATTTCAAATTCACAAGCCTTCAAATCAAGAAAGCTTTGTTCTGCGCGGTTTTCCTCTCATACATAGACTCTAATTTATTCCATAAACTTTGTGCATTAACTTCTTGGGCAACGTGGTAAAACACGGTGTGATCAACCCACTGTCTAATTTGACCCACTGTCTTCTGATTTGATATTACCCAATCCGCATCGGACATAGCTATAGGCTTGGCCGTATCACCCTCAATCGGATCATACAAATCCTTACAATAAAGGATGTCCTCCATTCGCGGTTTCCAAATTACATAATTTAAAGCCGTGAGCTTAATCATTGAATTTGATGATTCCTCCATTTAATTACACAAGATAATAAATAATAATTAACCTTAGCTTTGATACCACTTTGTTGGGTGGTCTTGGGCCTTCTCACCTCATAAGCTAGCTTTTGGGGTTGAGAAGGCCCAAGACCACCCAACATTGGTATCAAAGCCTTATTGGTATCAATGTTGGGTGGTCTTGGGCCTTCTCAACCCCAAAAGCTAGCTTATTGAGGTGAGGCTTTCCCTCACACTTATAAACTGACCACCAGCTCCTTCCATAATCAATGTGGGAAACCCAACAATCTCCCCCCCACACATTGGGCCTTTGGTCGGTAAACCATCAACCAGTCGCTCCCTTGTGGCTGTTGGGCCGAGATGTTGTAACCTGGGCTCTGATACCAATGTTGGGTGGTCTTGGGCCTTCTCAACCCCAAAAGCTAGCTTATTGAGGTGAGGCTTTCCCTCACACTTATAAACTGACCACCAGCCCCTTCCACAATCAATGTGGGAAAACCCAACAATCTCCCCCTCACACATTGGGCCTTTGGTCGGTAAACCATCAACCAGTCTCTCCCTTATGACTATTGGGCTGAGATGTTGTAACCTAGGCTCTGATACCAATGTTGGGTGGTCTTGGGCCTTCTCAACCCCAAAAGCTAGCTTATTGAGGTGAGGCTTTCTCTCACCCTTATAAACTCACCACCAACCCCTTCCACAATCAATGTGGGAAACCCCAACAATCTCCCCCTCACACATTGGGCCTTTGGTCGGTAAACCATCAACCAGTATCTCCCTTGTGGCTATTGGGCTGAGATGTTGTAACTTGGGCTCTGATACCAGTGTTGGGTGGTCTTGGGCCTTCTCAACCCCAAAAGCCACAAGGGAGATACTGGTTGATGGTTTACCGATGTAGACACCCCATTTTGTCGGCTATCAGATTTAGGAGACCCATAGCTTGGTGGTTCACAATGATCGTAAAAGACTCAAAAGGACTCTCGGAAGTCAGCTCTATCTCTCAGAATGCTCAGAATGACCAAAATGCCCCTGAAAGCCCGAAAACTCCCAGATTTGGTCCCAAAGTTCTAAAACCATGCTACGTCATAAGAAAAGCGATAAAATGAGTTTTTAAGAGAAAATCGGGTGAAATCGTCAGCTCCCAGAGACAACCGGAAGTCCCGGAAGCTCCCGGAAAGTCCCCGTTGACCGGTTTGACCAAGGTTTGACCAAGGTTTGACCAGGTTTGACCAAGTTTGACCAAGTTTGACCGAAATCGTCCGAATTCACCAGAATCATTCTAAATCATGAGAAAAGTATTAAAACAAGTTCCAAAAGAAAATCGAGCGAAAACATCAGCTCTCGTGAACTCCCAGAGGTTTCCAGAACTTCCCGGGAATCCCAGGTTTGACCAGTTTGACCGGAATTTGACTTTAGAACTGGGGCACCGTGACAATTTTCAAATATTTTTCATGGATACTAGAGGTCAACAGCTTTCCGACGGTATATCGCACATAATTTTCGGATTTAAAACGAGTTTATTATGAATTTCCAAAGGCGAAAAAGGCGATCAAATCGGCTTTTATCGCGAATACCGTAAAACTTTTCAAAGTGACCTATCCCCGAACTATTTTTATGTAAAGTAGACTCCATTACCTTTCCAACGGTATATCACAACCTCAATTTGGAGTTTGTATGCATTTTCTGTGAATTTCGGACGAAATAGGGCCTTTTCGCGAATACCGGAACCTCTGGGGGCCTAAACGTAATTTTCTGGGCTTCAGAGGAGCACTGCCGCCGCGGCACTGGCCCAGTGCCGCCGCGGCACTCATCCCTCGCAGAGTCCATTTTTGTAATTTTTTTGGGGGTCCAATTTGATTAATTGAAAGCCAAAACGACATAGTTTTATGTTCACAGTTGTTTGGGACCAATGGGAGTACTTCTAAAACCCCAAAACCACCCCAAATTGGCCTATTTAAACCCTCCATTGCTCTTCATTTTGGGGGGGCCAAGTGCAAAGCTAAGAAAAGTTGTAGAGAGGAAGAGAGATAGAGATAAGTTTAGAAGAGAGAAAGGGAGCTTCTCCCATTGATTTTCTATAGAAAGTGAGTTCCAATCTTATTTTCCTCCACTATTCTTCTATATACTTCACATCCAAATCACCCCCAATCACCATTCTTGAGCATTCTTGAGTTAGGAAGCTACTTCCATGTCCAAATATCAAAATCTATGAGTGAAACACCAAGCTACAAGTTCAATACTTCATGAATATCATCTATTGATCATTATCTACTTGCTTGTTTATTCATTGTTTATCTCTTCTTACCTCATTTCTCTTTTTTTATTTTCTTTATTTACTTACTAGTTCATCATCATCTAAATGATGACATGAAGTTTGGGGTGAGTGAATCCTTATGGATAGTAGCTCTTGACCTCAAAAACATGTTTGATAGATGATGATCATAACCTCAATACTTCCAAGGTATTCTTGGAATGTATTGAAGTTATGTCCAAAAATAAAATAAATCTCTCCAACAATCTTGGAGGTTCTTAAATGATGAGTTTGATGTAGGTATTCTAAGTGGCTATGATCCTTATTGAGTGTTGAAAATATGTTTTCAAAACATCTATTTCAAAACCCCTCTCAATCCCTCTCATTTGGTTTCAAGAAACAAAACTTTGTTTTCCCCAAAATCTTCAAAACAATGAGTCAAAACAGTGAGTGAGTTGGGTTCAAAGATTTTTCTAGAACTCAATACTCAACATATGGATACAAGGCCACTTAGAAAGTCTTCCTAACTCATTGGAGAACACCCATGATTTTTGGTTTGACTTGGAAGTACTTGGAAATGGTCCATTTGGGTCCCAACATTCCTTCCAAACATTCTGTTTTTGCTGTCATAGCAGCTAGGTCCACTTACGACCTCTTTTCCAGAAAACTTTTCCAAAAGGGGTGGTCCTAAATTATTTTTCCCTTAAAATTCAATGTCTTAGGAAACTTTATGTATAAAATGGGCCTCTAGATCATTCGTTTTCATTTTCTAAGATTTTTCAACATTTCAGTCGACAGTACGAACTCTGTTTCTGAGTGACCTCTGTTGTTTATATGATTTCTCTCAATCTGTGATAGCTATTCAATATTGGCCTTTTGGGTTGTGTTCTAGACACAATAAGGAACATCTCCATAAAAAATCATGCATTGAAAACATTCCTAACCCCTCTTTTCGAATTCCAAAAGATCATGCTACTGTTCTGTCCACTATTCACAGCAAGTATACTTTAACTTTCATTCTTTGATTTGATGCTTATATGCATTCCAAATTAGTTCATATCTTAGGAAGTAGTTCATACTACATTTGTAAATATCCCATGTTAATTTCATTCATTCATTCATACACATTTTAGACTTCTAAGTCATTCTAGAAATCCATGTACACAAAACACACTACAACCTTTGCACACTTTAGATACATACATTGCATTCATGCAAGATTTGGGGTTTTTGTAACTCTTAATCTAAGGAGATTATAAGGAATGAACTCGATCACCCGTTCATGCTTCCCCTTGATCTAATCATCCTTTCTCATCCGTCCCAGGGATTGAGAGGTCTTCTTTTATCAAAGAATAACATGCATCATACTAGTTTGCTAAGCATATTTTGATTTCTTTGTTTATTTGTTTCAAGAACAATTCATGTCCCCTTTAGATTAGGAAAACTTGATTAATTGATATATGATTAGACGATTTTTCCTAGGTTTATTTGTGTGATCTTTCACTTCGCATTGTGTGATATTTGGCTTAGATCTTATGAATGATATCTTATCTTTAGATCTTCCATTTCAAGTTTCTTATGTGATGTAATATACTATCGTAGTATTATTTGTCGAACCATACATAGTATAAGATGATTATTTGGATGCTAATTGAGGCCCGTCGAAAGATGGGGCGAGTTGAGGGTGTTTTAGTCGCGACAAAGGCTCCTTCCTCTCTCGTACCAAAACCCCGAACCAAGTTCTTTGGTTATGAAGGGCCAATGCCCTTATCCGCTTGGGTGAGTCAAAATTAGGTTTCTTGGTTCCTTAAAGACCAAGTGGCGACTCTGTATCTGTTTTCAACAGACCTATTTTCTTTCTTTGATTCAAATCAATTTCAAAACAATCTCAAACAAGAGAGAAGTGGTCCGATTCCCGGTATCCACAACCGACCAAAGGCCCAATGTGTGAGGGGGAGATTGTTGGGTTTTCCCACATTGATTGTGGAAGGGGCTGGTGGTCAGTTTATAAGTGTGAGGGAAAGCCTCACCTCAATAAGCTAGCTTTTGGGGTTGAGAAGGCCCAAGACCACCCAACATTGGTATCAGAGCTCATGTTACAACATCTCGGCCCAATAGCCACAAGGGAGAGACTGGTTGATGGTTTACCGACCAAAGGCCCAATGTGTGAGGGGGAGATTGTTAGGTTTCCCACATTGATTGTGGAAGGGGCTGGTGGTCAGTTTATAAGTGTGAGGGAAAGCCTCACCTCAACAAGCTAGCTTTTGGGGTTGAGAAGGCCCAAGACCACCCAACATTGGTATCAGAGCCCAGGTTACAACATCTCGGCCCAACAGCCACAAGGGAGAGACTGGTTGATGGTTTACCGACCAAAGGCCCAATGTGTGAGGGGGATGTTGTTGGGTTTCCCACATTGGTTGTGGAAGGGGCTGGTGGTCAGTTTATAAGTGTGAGGGAAAGCCTCACCTCAATAAGCTAGCTTTTGGGGTTGAGAAGGCCCAAGACCACCCAACAAAAAAATCATAGAAGGGGAACTTTTTTTGTTCTTTGCTAAAACGAGGTCATTTTGCTAAGGGTCAAAATGGTAACTTTGGAATGTTCGTTAACTCCGTCAACTGACAAAATCTAACAGGAGAGGGTAGTGTGATATCTAAAACGTGGGCTGGCAAGTGTGATCGGGTCAAATCTCAAGGGAGGTAGGTGATATTTACCCTAAAAATAATGAGATAGTGATAAGTAAGGGTCACAACCTCAGGGATTGCAATATGAATTTACTAAATTTTCTATAATATTAATTATAATTGACTATGTGATTTGTTGTAGGATTTTTAAGATTTGTAAAAATAATTTTGAATAAAGTAATTAAAATAATTAACTAACTAAGAATTAACTCAAGAAGGCATTTGAATAAGTGTTATTTACGTCAAGGCGTGACACTTAGCCCATGTGTTTTCTTGAGTGAAAGAGCACTAGTGGCAGTGACATGCTTACAATCCAAAATCGCTCAAGTACACAACCACTTTTATCGGCATACCACAAAGCATCTGCCATTTGCTCCTTCTTCATCTAGGAAAACGGAGAAAGGCCTCTCATTAAGATCTTAATGACAACACTAGTGGTTTAAATGCAAAAGCGCTTGCAAAATATTTTTTAATAGAAGAGGCTATTAACTTTTGACTTTCCATGGCATTCTGAATACCACAAATTTGATATCTTCATTGTGGTCAGCAAGAAACTTTAAACACTCAAGAAAGTTTCCTTGATTAGATGAACCTCATATTGATCGTGACCACGAAATGCAAGTTCTAGTTTAAGAAGACAAGTAATGCAATCAACTGAGGCACTCAAATGAGTTCAATAGTCACTTCTTGCTTCGTTTGATGGTTTAGAGGTTATTAACTCAATGTGTTACCTTCGATTTAGTAGGTCTTTGACATCTACCACAAGCTCTGTTATGAGCACTATTCACCTCTCCTACAAAAAGTTTAAGTCTACCTTTTTTCTTTCAATTAGAAAAACCTTCACCAATGAACTAATCTCTACTGCTTTGTTGTGCAATCTTTGATTTAAAAATGTAATAACACCGACAAAATGTTGTATCTTTTACTTTTCTATACTCAAGCTAATTGCGATAATGATCAAACCAAGAAGGGTTGAAATCGAAAGGAAGATCCATAAGCGCTATAATGGTTCACAAATTTGTTTTCCAATACATGTGGCAGTGAAACCATATTTAATAATACTGAGATCGCCTAGTTTCCAGTGCAAGTCATTTTAGGGTAATCCCATTGCCATGTTGAGAATCAAATTTGGGAACTATGTCATTACTCTTTTGTTATAGAGATGGTTATTAATAGAATTGAAGTTTGTATTTTGCATTTATTCATTGTTGCATCATCTATCCATTTACATGTAGTAGTTTTAAAGATATCAAAGCATCAACTCAAGTCAGCTAAACTTGGTTGTAATAAGCTCGACTACATAATTCAACTTTCACCATTTCAATATGTATAACCTCATTTAAGTTGATGTTATCATATCTTTCTTAGACAGCTCCACACAAGTTCTTTTTCTCTCTTATTCGTAGTGTTATCCTCAATGTGAATACAATCCATCCTTGTAACTACCATAGTTATTGGTTTCTGTTATACATATCGCTATACAACCAAGTTTATCGTATTTTATTTTACCATATTTTATTTTATCTAGAATAGGTTTATCTTTCGGCTCAATTTCAATGTTGTTGAGCTTGATCTGAATTTGTTGTGGGTGAACCGAGGCATTTAGGAGTGAGATGGGGCTCCATGCACATTCATTGCGCACGATCTAATGGGACAGTGTCCGTCTCCTCGAATGATGCCAACAAAATCAAATTTGAGTGGGAGCTCGCCTAGGCCATTGGATGAGGGAAGATCTAGGCCATCCACCTCCCTATACAGGGCTTGCTTGTCTTCTCCTCTTTTTTTGCGGGGTGACTACTATAAATCGTTTTGAAGTTCATGTCTCTTTAAATGGCTATTTCTGGTTTTTATCTACTTGACTCTGTATGATGTTCCTACATTAGAAAAGGGTTAGGACCAGTAGACCTTGAGTGAGATGCCCAAGATTTAAGACCTGGGTTCTCTAAACCATGCGAGAGCTCAGAAAGCTCGGGAATTACCCCAGAGTAGATACTCGGGCATTCCTAAGTCTTCTCAATGCTCAAGGCCACCCACGAGTTGATACTTGGGATGTGTTCGAGCCTTTTTGTGCTCGGGGCTACCCAAGAGTTGATACTTGGGTGTGTGTCTGTCTGAGTCTTTTTTATTTCTATTAGCACTCAGTTTTAGTAATCAAAATTTTTAATCTCGACTACATAATTCAATTTTCACTATTTCAATATGTATAACATTTAAGCTACATGTTATCATATCTTTCTTAGATAGTTCCATACAAGTCCTTTTTTCTCTCTTACTCGTAGTGTTATCCTCAATATGAAAGTTATTCGTCCTTGTAACTACCATAGTTATTGGCTTCTGTTATACATATCGCTATGCAACTAGGTTTGTCGTATTTTATTATCTAGAATAGGTGTTACTTCTACCATTTCAGGTAAAATTCACTTTTTGGCATATTTTTCTTCTTATTATTTTACCACACCTATTGTTTGTACATGAACATCTACTAGACCCCCTTATTAATAGCTTGTTTCATACTTGTCAAATTTAAAAATGACTCATAAAATTTTTATTTTAGCTACGATCGCACAGTATACAAACACTCTTCCCCTTGAGTCCTTGAGCTACCTTTGATTAAATTCCATGAATTACATTAGTTCTTGCTCTAATTTTTTTTTATTCAAAGTTCTTGCTCTATAATTAACTAAAATAAATTTGGAGGTTTTGTAGAAAAATCCACAAATTATTCCTAAATTTTGAAAAATCCAAATTGAATCTTTCAAATTATTAAAGTAGAGGAAATCCATAGTTGGTGCACTTGAGAGAGAGTATTTCAATGTCTAAAATTTGAATTTAAAAACTGGTTCAATGTATTTTAACACTGTTTTATGATGTAACACTGATTGTGGTACCATATACCACTGCACATGGCATAACTAACAAACAATTTGATTCAATTTTGAGAATCGTAGCTTTACTTTTGATAAAAGTTTTAGGTTAAAATACCACAATTTAACTAAATGTGTAGAATTTTATTCCTACCATCTCAAGACCACAGAGTGTACAACTAGTGATGGGCCCATAAGAAATTAGAGGAACGCTATGCTTTTTAAGTTTTGTATTTCAAACAATTCCTAAACATATTTGGCAATGTGACCATCTTTAATAATGGAGGGCACACTTCAATGACCTCCAATCAAAATTAAGTGAGTTTGAGAACTATTTGTGATTCAAAGATTGGGGAATCATAGCATTACTCAAGAAATAATAAACAATGAGCAGATATCTTGTAAATTTGTAATGTAAGGGGGTATTTGGGAAGGCAAATAACCAATTATGTGATTCATATGTGAACTAGTTTCACAGACTCAAGTATTTATTGTTGAAAGTAATGCGTCTGGTTGGTAGAAGTTCTTCAAATAGTCACCGAATAGATCTTTAAAGCGTGTACTAGACACTTTCCTAAATACAATATTCGTCCCCACCAGATATTGTAATCGGTGTGCAACTGGGTAATCTGCGAGTTTGTATTCAAGATACTATGAAGCAAACACTGTCTGCAAAATGCACTATTGAAGACAGCCCTAGAATTATCACTGATACTTTTCAACCCAAAACTGAATTTTGTTACAACAGTTAACAAAATACAAAATATTACTATATTTTGCAAAACGAAAGGAGCAGAGAAGAATTGTATTTGAAATACTTATTTTGTACTGAGATAAACAGATATATGGATAACAGTTTTCGTCTTCATCTCTAATAAAATTTTAGCGTGTATTCATTATATAGAGAGAGGAAGGGGTACCGGGTATCTAAGCACTGATTCATGAGCATCGAATCAAACAATGCAACTGTCAATGGCATCTAATCAATTCAATGGGTGCCACTAATATATATATATATATATGTATACATTTATTAATTATAGAAATTTGGTGATAAATCCCTACCTACCCTGGTCATACAACCATTAGTCCCCCCCTCCCTTCCTAGTGTAGGAATATGTCCCCGCCACCCATATGTGTATAGTAATAGGTCCCTTGACCCACTCAATTACCATTTTTATGACATTTTTACCCTTAGATATATAAAGAGACTATATATACATCTATATATACTTACACACATTTATGTCATTAAACTTGGTCAAAATCTGTTATGGAATTTGTTACACCTTCTCTATGATTTAAGCCTTTTTAAATCCTTCATTGATTACAGTCAATTATATTCACGAATTAAGGGATGTTGCAAACTATCAGTGCTTGAAATTTGACATTGTTCCATATGCAATCTGTTGATATCTTCAAGATGTGAAACTCACATGTGACATACACGGCTTTCACTTTATTTGTAGCACACCATTTCTACATATACTATTGGGTTTCATTTTCCATATAGAGCTTACTCAAGGCCCAGAAGGTCGAGAAGAATTTGTGTAACGATGGTGAGTGTCAGTAGCAGATGAACGCGTATCATCGGAGCACTGAGTTATTTCATGATCATCAGCTTCCTTGTTTTTATCTCTTGTAGTGTTTTCTCCAATAGGACTACTACTTTGAGTTGATCCAACATTTACTTTCCAACAAAAATTTGTATCACCTAGTAGCCCACGGCTGATCCTCTTATTCTCATTGGCTTCCAGAGTTCCAAAGATCAACATAAAGGCTATGAAGAGCACAAACAAAGTCATCATTAGCTTCTTTGTGTTTTAATCAACCCAAAGATTAAAATAGACGTCTTGTCAAAGAGATGACAATACCTCTGGACATCTATGCCCAATCTCGACTTCTCTCATCGCCCCTGTGGAATCTATAAACGTGATTCCATTTCCTCTGTCAAAAACACCCTAGCTTATACCTGTTTGGTGGTGGTGGATTCCAGTAGAGTTGCAATGGTGACACACCATAATTTTTCACATGTTTGTTTGTTCGTAACATGTGAAATTTCATAGCAGCAAGTTTTCTTTTATGAATATTCATTTTTTTGTGTGTGTGTTTTGAAGGTTTTGAAATTTCATAACAGTAAGCTATTTTTTAAAATTTCATAACAGTAAGTTATTTGTTGAAATTTCAGAATAAAAAGCTTTTTTTTGTGAATTTTCAATTGAATTCCATAACAGTAAGTTTGATTGTGAAATTTCATATTATCAACACGTGAAATTTCGCCTCACCAACACGTGAAATTTCACATCTTCATAACAGACAGTTTTTTTTGTGAAATTTTATTAGTTTGGTTTTTGAAGATTTAAATTTCATAAGATATTTCCATTGCTTCGTTGATGCAATTAAACTCGCGGAGTGCCAGTTTCCTACAACAAAACTGCTTCAATGGAGGTCTGCTCTCAAGAAGAAGAAAGATGTATAGAGATTGTGTATTTGAAATATGGAGAAATGGTTTGATTGCTTGAACGAAGTTGAAATACTGGTGGAAATTATTTGAACTAGAATGTATCCCGCGCAATGTGCGGTTACAATGTTTTTCTAAAAAGATGTGGATCATTAAGATCGAGAGATGAATTTTCGTACAATCCAATCATGGATAATCTATAAGTAATTGGAATATTTTCTATAAATTGTAAAACTAAAACATCAATGTACTATAATTCACAAACATGCATGCACTTTCCATTCCCTCTGATTGCAGCTCAATTCCCTAATGTAGCTAAACAAACCCAAGGTCACATCATATGTCTCCGCAATTCCATTTTTCAATGTAGTATCTTACATAGATGAAAGTAAATTAAGTCTTTTAGTGGCAAGAAAATAACAATCAAACAAAGACACCATTTGTGTACATATATCCAATTTATATATATCTCCAAATCTTTTAGTGGCAAGAAAATAATAATCAAACAAAGACACCATTTGTATACATATATCCAATTTATATATATCTCCAAATTAAGCTGACATCAAAAGTATTAAAAATCACAAAATTAGGGATGCCAAAAAGGAAACTACATGAGGGACCGAGACAGAAGGAGCCAAAACATTTGCCTTTTCCCATGCATGGTTCTAGACAATGATATAATATTATCAATCTCTTTACTGCCACTAAAATAAACATGAGAGGCTAATGTTGAACTTCAATATGCAAATGGAATAAGAAGTTCATTTAGGTAAGAGGAAATACGGTAGTTCGATATCTACAATTATGATCTTTTCCCACATTTAACATTGTTTAACCAATAAATTAGGAATCAGAATTTTTGCAAATGAATAATATTTTGATGTCCAGGTAGAAGATAAAAGCAGTTTAAATCTTCTCCACTTGTTGTTATCAATGGTAGATGAACATGCATATTCCATATACTTGCGGGGTTCTTTTTGAGCTATAATTTTTTATTATTTATTTTTTGGTTTTCTATCTTTAGGAAGAAGTGAACTGCACCCTATTTGTACTTTTAATTTTTGCATTTAATATAACTAAAAAACTAGAGCATGAACTTCTGTTTTATAATTGATAAAATTGTAATACCCTGTATTTTTCGTTGTAATATTATAATACCCTTGATATAAATAAGATTATGTATACTTGTATTTACATTTCCTGTAATTTCAATTTCAATTGATCAAACTTCCTTCGAGCGATTGAACTTTTGTCTCTTCAATCGATCAAAACCTTTTCGAGCGATCGAAAACTCTACTGAATTGAATTTATGACGTGTCCCTATTCTCGAGCGATTGAACCCATCTTAATCGATCGAACCCTGACTGACCTGTTCTCAATCGATCGAACTCACCTCGATTGGTCAAACTTTGTATTTCCAGTATACGTGTTCTGCCACCTGCACCCTCCCCCTCCCTATATATATGTGTGGTTTATGTGTGTTTGAGAGGTTGCGGAACCTTGAGAGAGGTTAGAGAGAGAGATATATATATAAGTTATATATATATACTCATATATACATATATATACACACACACACCCGTATATATTATACACACTCCTTCACACACTCTCAATTTTGGGAGAAGAGAAGGAGCAGAAGAAGAAGAAGAAGAACAAGAAGAAGAAGAAGAAGAAGAAGAAAAAGAAGAAGAAGAAAAAGAAAGAGGAGGAGAGAGAGAGGACAAAAGGAGAAAGAGAAAGAAAAGAAGAGGAGAAAAAGCTCACCGAGGAACCCGCGGCCACCCCAAGCTCGCCGACATCATCGACGTTAATAGTGAGTGTCTATACTCACTCAGTAACATAGATGCGTAGTTATATATGTGTTTTGACAAGATAGAACGGACCCCGAATGTACACGGGAAGTCCAATTTAGTTTGGGAAAAAAACTAACGTTCAATCGATTGAACTACTTTCGAATGATTGAACACAGATCGATCTCGATCGATCAACATCGTTCAATCGATCGAACTTTAATATTCTCAATCAATCGAACATTGCTCAATCGATCGAACATGACAAAATGTTAAATGTTTAGTTTGTTTATATCCGATGAATTGTTAAGTTGAATATTATCATGCGTTGATATTGGGAAGCAGTATTGGAATAAAACACATGTAGAATAATGGACTTAATGCATTGAACTGTGGAACCAATTGTATAATGATGGTACAAGGTTGTATCAATTGTAGAAGTCAAAACTATTTATATATATACACATAAATGCGGTCGCTAAGATTGTATGATGTCAGATGTGGAATCCCAAGGTGTGGGGATAGGATCGGGACTACGTGTTAGGTTTGACGTATGATAGAGTTGGACTGTGTGTCAGATTTGGGAGGTTATGGGATGTAGGACTTCGTGTCGAGGTTAATATATCAGGGCTGGTGGCCGTAATGTGTTGGGGCTGGAGTACCATAGTATTATATCAGGGGCTGCGGGCATAGTAGTATATCGAGGCTGCGTGTTGTCATAGTATAGCGGAGCTGAGTGCTGAGGTAATATAGAGCTGAGTGTTGTGATATTGCTAAGTGTTGTAGAATTGTTGAGTGTTGTGACATTACTAAGTATTGTGGTATAGCGGAGCTGAGTGCTGCAGTATGTTAAGGCTATGTGCCATATTATATTAGGGTTGCGTGCCGTATTATATCAGGGCAGGTTGGTTAGAACGTTAGGACTGTGTGTTGGGATTTGATAGCTCGTGTGATATAGGACTATGTGCCTAATTTATGTGTTAAAGCATGGGACTTTGTGTCATGTGTGATAGACCATAAGTATGGGACTACGTGTCTGATTAACATGGACCCAGTAGTTTATATTATGTTTGGGATGGATTGGGATGAGGTCCGTTGTGATATATTGAGTTGGTGCATACATGTATGCGAACGATGAGATGATCCTTTTATTGATGTTGTTTTATATACTGTAAATCTATAGATACTCTGTTAGTATTTGCATTCACTCGACTTTCGTAGCTGATGGCATTTATGCTGCTGGATATTCGACGTCTAGCTAGCCAAGGTTATGAGTATGTATGAGATGCATACATGGATAGGGGCTACGAGGATGGAGCCTACAATGACGGAGGCTATGCTGGTGCTGACTACTATGCAAGCTGAAGACTTGGAGCTTGCTGTTGATAGCTTAGGATTATGTTTTTAAGAGACTCTGTAATAGTTACGATTCTAATCAGCGTATGTTATCGTAGTACTTTAATTACGTTCTGTAGACACTTGTGGTTTTGTAATAGTATAGTAGTGAACTTTTATTTTATATATCGACCTTAGAACTTTCCAATGCTTGGTTTGATTCATTACTCTGATGATTAGACTTTGGTTATGGACAATGTGGTAACTTTCAACTGTCATGGCCTACGGGTCCAAAAGGAATTTATTTTCTCTATTTTTGCTACTATAGGGTGTGACAGGATTTTTGGTATCAGAGCCTAGGTTTAGTAGTCGCGTTCAATAATTGTCCAATATTTCTTGAGTTTTAAACCTTAAGATTCCTTAAGATAGAGGTTGACTCTAAGTTTGTGTTTTGGAGATCATCTCTATGGGGTTCTCTGTGCTATTAATATGATAATAGTTATAACTATTATGTTTAGTTGTGAATTACTTTCTATAATTATTTTGGGGTTGACAACTAACCTACAGATGTCTGTATAGGTACCCATCCTTACTACATCGATGGTAGGAATGCATACTCAGAATCGTCCTGCTCAGATTGAAGATGTCCCCCAAGTTCCCCAAACTGCTGATCCGACTGGACTACTCGAAGCCTTTGTGAGTAGGATGGAACGTATTAACAATCCAAACGTGAACAATGGAAACAATCATGGACCACCTTCGAGGCCAATTGAAGATCGAGTAGTAGGACGTTTTCATCATTTTTGTCCAAAGAAGTTTGGCAGGAATACTGAGCCGTGGCAACCAGAACAGTGGCTCCGAGAGATGGAAGCAATCTTCGATACCCTGGGATGTAATAAGATAGAGAAGCGTCGACTGGCAAAACTCCAGTTGACTTTTGCGGCTGTTGATTGGTGGGAATTAGAAAAGGCAATCATAGGAGAGGATGCGGCTAGAAGGATACCCTGGATTACATTCAAAGGGATGTTTTTGGAGAACTACTTCCCTCAAATGGAAAGAAACAGGAAGGAGAGGGAATTCATTGAGCTGAGGTAGGGGAGTATGATCGTAAGGGAGTATACAGTGCAGTTTGAACGGCTATCTCGCTTCGCCCTTCATATGATCGATACCCCTGAGAAGAAGAATAGACAGTATCACCAGGGCCTCTTACTTCTACTACAACAGATGACGTTGAACCATCAGGGTCAGAATTTTAAGGCCATGGTAGGAATGGCGATCAATCATGAGGATATTAACGGACGAGAGCAAGAACGTTTTAGGAATCGACCACCACTCAGGGGTAACCAAGGACCGAGACCTCCAATGCAGTTCCAAGGGAACAAGCATAGCTGGACTGGAGAGAGGAAGCCACAACCTACATTTCCTCAGAACCTCTATGCTGCAAATCAAGCACCTTCCTCGCAAGGACTCCCTGCTGTTATTGGAAGCAATACTGGTGGATATTTCAACTGTGGGAAGCCAAGCCATGCGGCTAAGGATTTCTGAGCTCCCAAGAACTACATCCGGTCGGGTATTCGATGTTATGACTATGGCAATCATGGCCACATTAGCAAGGATTGTAGAGCACCTCGTAGGGCATACAATGGACCAATTGCTCAGGGCTAAGTTGGACAGGCTCGTACGAATGCTATCCTCCCAGAGAATGCGGTATTTGATGAGGCTAAACAGTAGAACATGGAAGGTACTCTTATATTATTCAGCACTCAAGTTAAAGTTCTATTTAATACTGGTGCTTCGAATTCGTTTATTGCTATCGAAATTGTTAAATTGTTGGGTTTAGTACCCTAGGCGCTTGACATAGCCCTGAATGCGGTATCACCTTTGCGAGTAACTGTACGATTAGGGAAAGTGTGCACGGACTATACTTAACCCTTGAGGATAGAATTCTTCCGGCACATCTAATCGTTTTGTCAATGAAGGAATTTGACATCATCTTAGGATTTGATTGGCTCATGAAGTATCGTGATAAGTTGGATTATGCCAATAAGATGATTACATTTTCAGTACCCGAAAGTCAACCTTTTGATTTCCAGTGCAACCTCTCTAGTGATGCTTTTCTCACTAGCTGACTAGCAGCTATCAAGAGCTCGAGTTCAGAACTCACTATTGCACAAATTCTTGTAGTCTGAGACTTTGAGGATGTGTTTTAGAATATTTTAAGACTACCACCTAAGCGTGAGATTGACTTTTGTATCGAGTTAGTGGCTGACACTTTACCACAATCGAAGGCTCCTTATCGAATGGCACCGATAGAGATATAAGAACTAAAGAAGCAAGTTTAGGAGTTAGAATATCTTAAGTAAGTTCGACCCAGTACGTCGCCTTAGGGAGCGCCGATGCTATTTGTCAAGAAGAAGGATGGAACTCAACGACTCTGTATCGACTATAGGGAGCTCAACAAGGTCACAATTAAGAACAAGTACCCACTACCTAGAATCAATGATCTGTTTGATCAATTGCAAGGGTCGACAACTTTCTTGAAGATCGATCTACATTTGGGATATCACCAACTGTTGGTTCGACCTGAGGATATTTTGAAGACTGCTTTCAGGATGAGGTACTGGCATTATGAATTTTTAGTTATGTCTTTTGGATTAACCAATGCTCCAGTGGTAATATGGACCTAATGAACAGAGTGTTTAGACCCTACCTGGACCAGTTCATTATAGTGTTCATAGACGATATTCTAATATACTCAAAGATCGAGGAGGAACGTGAGGAACATGTAAGGATCACACTATAGACCCTCTGAGATAATCAATTATATGCGAAGTTCAATAAGTGCGAGTTCTGGATAAAAGAGGTCAAGTTCCTAGGACATGTTGTCTCGTAGGATAAAATAGTCGTAGACTCGTCAAAGACAAACGCAGTGTTGGATTGGAATATACCAACCACCGCAATAGAAGTCATAAGTTTTCTTGGTTTGGCTGGATACTATCAGAGATTTGTGTAAGGATTCTCCAAGATCGCAGCTACTCTTACTAGACTAACGAAGAAGGATTTGAAGTTTGAATGGAATAACAAGCATGAATGCACATTTCGAGAATTGAAAGAAGGATTGACTACAGCGCCAATGTTGGCGATAACAAAGAGCGATGAGTAGTTCAGCATTTATAGCGATGCATCGCACCAAGGACTTGGATGTGTTCTGAGGTAAGACGGGAAGGTAATTGTGTAATACCCTATATTTTCAATAATTATTTATGCACTGAGATTCTATATACTGCCTTTGATCATATGTGAAATTTTATATTCGATCGATCGAATCTCTTTCGAGCGATTGAGCATTCCCAAAGTTCAAGCGATCGAACCCTGTTCAATCGATCGAAACTCTACCAACCTGAATTTAATTCGTGGTCCCTACTTTAATTGATCAAAGCCTTTTTCAATTAACCAAAATTGACCGATCTTCTCTCGAGCGATCGAACTACTTTTGATCGATCGAACCTGTAATCATCCGATTTCCCAGGTTTCATGCAAAACCAGTCACCTGCACCCCTTTTTTCCCTATATATACCTTGTGGTCATGTGCTGTATGTGTTTGCTGAACCCATAAGATTTAGAGAGAGTTGTGTGCTTGTGTTTATATATATACTTACATCTATATATATACACACTCATATATATATACACACAGTCAGAGAAGGAGAAGAAGGAGTAGAAGAAGAGGAAAGAGAAGGAGACGGAGAGTGAAAGAGACAGAGACAAGGCAGAGGAGAGAGAGACCACCATTAGAGAGAGAAAGCTCAAAGCTTGACAAGCCAAACGCGCACTTAACGACGTTCGGTGAGTTCCAAACTCACTCGGTAGCTTAGTTATAATATTTTACATATTTTATACATTTAAAAAGGATCCATAGACACCCTAACACATTCAGAACGTTCCCTGCCAGAATCTGGAGAAGACGAAGTTCGAGCGATTAAATTGAGTTTAATCAATCAAACAACCCTGAGTCTCAAGCGATCGAAATGGCTTCAATCGATCGAGACCACTAGACTTCGATCGATCGATAACACTTCAATCGATCGAACATCACTTTCTTTAAGCGATTGAGAGGACTTTAATCGATTGAATCTTAACAGAACTTGGTTATTTCCTTTAGTTTATAATCCATAATGCTTAGCTGTTCATTAATGTTACATGTTCTATTATGCGATATTATGAATTACAGAGGTAATGGGATGCAATAATGAGATTGAGATAATGTGGTGAGAAATGTAATAAGATTTGGAACGTTAGGAACAGTACGATGCGATAATGAGATAAGGTTTGAGTTATGTTGGTAGGTAACATTGGTTAGTCCTGGTAATTGAGTTAGTGGGATATTGGTGACCATCAGTACCAGTGTGTCAGTATCATGGGTTGGTCGTGAACACATCTATGTGGGATGTGAGCGTTATGTATTATTCTAGAAAGAAGTATTGATACATATGAATTATGAATGGATGATACTCGCTTGCGTTCTTAAAAGTGGTGAACAGTAAGAGTTCTTAAAAGTGGTGAACAAGAGCATTGGTGTGTCCATGGACTAGTCGTTATATGAGAGCGATGTATTGTGCTCGCAAGAGTTGTTAAAAGCGGTGAACAATAAGAGTTCTAAAAAGAGGTGAACAAGAGCACTCGTATGTCACGATGATATAATCAGTTCGGTATAGTCAGTAGGGATGGGTATAGTCAGTCCTAGAGTTGAAGAATGATGAGAATCGATTAATGATGTGTCTGAATAAAAGAGGAAAAGATATTATTAATATCACTGCTTGATATTGTGCATGACTTGTAATGACGTTATTTCTATAAGACTGTGTTAGTTAGTTCTCACTCAGCTTTTAGTAAGCTGATGGCCTTTATTGCCTGGACATTCCCCATCCAAACTACCCTGTCCTTAACAATGCAGGTAATGGAACTTACAGTGATGGCTACTACACGGAGTGACATTATGCAGAGGGTGGCCCGACTAACAACGTTTATGCCGGAGAAGGCTATTATGCTGATGACGACCCTTGTGCCAGTTGAAGACAGAATATTTATATTCAGTTTTATATTTCTATCAAACTCTATTTTGTTTTGCTTTGAAGGGTACTTGGGCATATGTTGTCTCCAGACCTGTTGTGATCCTGAGGACTACTCTGATGTTTGTAATAGTGATACTGCTTTTATATTTCTGTTATTTACTATTCTTATTTATCTTGTGGACTAGTACTATGTGGTGTGGAAAATTAGTGACATACACCTATCATTCCCTATGGACCCAAAAAGGAAATTTATTTTTCTCTATTTTTGTTACTCCGGGGCGTGACGGGATTTTTTGTATTAGAGCTTTAGGTTTGTGATACTTTCATTCACTAAACGATTCCACACCATCTGGTCCTAGTATTTAAGATCCTTGAGATAAGATATGAGTTTAAGATAAGTTCGTCCTTCTAACGATAGTTAGTTTTCCTTGCAGGTTAGCACTATGGATCCAGAGTTCCATAAGTTTGTGACTGATGCCTATGGAGAACACGTGATTCATGGGGGCACTGTAGAGCCAGCTGACCCAAAGTTTTATCATGACCGCATACACCAAACAACTAGTAGATATCTAGAGGAGGATATGTGGAAGGCTCTTTATGTGACTGGGAAGACTCACTCTACAGAGATGCGTATGGATTCTTACCATTCAGTGAGGATTGGTAGGGATATTTACCAAGAGATTCTATGATTGATCCAGAGTAAGCTGGAGATGGACGTTATAGAGCTTTGAGCTATTCTTGGAGGACCTATTGAGGCAACACTAGTAGTAGTACCACCATCACCAGTACCCGACATACCAGTACTTGTTCCAGTTCCAAAGCCTAAGTCGATTCAGGGCAAGGAGGACCTAGAGCCGGAGGATAAGCATCCTGATGAGAATATTGACGGGGATGGAGAGGAGGAGCCTATGGATGACGAGGACCCAGCGGAGGAGGAGCCTACAAACGGTTATAATGATGACGAGCCAGAGGATGACCCAGAGGAGCCAGAGTTTGAGCCAGAGGACCCAGTAGAGGGAGATGAGATTTTGGAGATACCAGCAGAGGATATTCCTAATGAGGAGGTAGTAGTACCTGAGATACCTGTTGTATTCGATTTACCAGCGCAGGACCCGTACTACATATGGCAGCTATTACCAATATGGCAGCCAAGTGGGTAGCAGTGATGATTGCACAGCCAGCTGGACTTTCGATAGGACAGGTTGTACTAGCGGAGGCTATGGCCCTAGTTGGGGATTTTGCTGAGTTAATCGCCAATGTCGCTGAGCCAGCATTTGGTGTTCAGGATATGGATGTTGACGAGATGATCGTTGAGGATTGGGATATAGGAGTAGCAGTTGGAGGACTTGCTGCACCAGCGGAGGCTGATCCACCTAAGGAGATGGATATTGTACCAGAGGATAAGGCACTAATAGCAGCATTAGATGCTGACGATTTTTGAGTCAAGATTTGCAGGGTTTTGATTTTTATCAGTTATATCAGGACATGTTGTCCACATGTTTTTGTGAGCTTGAGAGATAGCTATTTGACCATAGCTTTTGTATGGATATTAACAGCAGTGGTTGTATTGTTAATAGCTGACCTTAGTACTGTTGTTGCTTTTGTCCCATGTGGTACACAGTTTGACTAGTGTGTACTATGTGGTACATCTGTTGATATATATATATATGAGCAGTACTTTTGTTATGGATTATGGTGTTTTTGAGTTTCTTATGTGTTGTTTAGTAGAACTGTTAGTTCTTTTTGCTTTGCGCTCTATCTTACTTTTGCTTCTATAAGAAGATGTCCAGCTTATTGATAGGTCTTTTGTAGGTGCACCTCCCTAGCACATTATGGTGGGACCTTTGAGATATCATCAAGTGCATAATGGAGCACCTATTCTAGAGGGAGTGGACCCTTCCGGAGTTTTTGAAGCATTTATGCAAAGAATGGAGCATGTAGGGGATACATACAACCATGCTACCAATCAGTGACCTGTTCAACCCCCAACGGTACCATTTCAGCCAAGGCAAATTGGAGACAAGTTACTACCAAATTTTTGTGGACTACGTCCTGAAAAGTTTGATGGGGTAACCGAGTCGTGGAAAGACGAGCAATGGATAAGAGAAATGGAGTTGATTTTTGAAGCATTAGAATGTAGTGAACAAGAGAGGCATCATGTCGCTATGTTTCAGCTCACCTACGCCACCACAGATTGGTGGGAAGCTAAACGAGCCACTTTAGGGATATATACTACAAGAGTGATGCCTTGGGAAATGTTCAAAGGAAGATTTCTAGAGAAGTACTTCCCAAAAGATGAGAAGGATCAACAAACGAGGAATTTTATTAATCTGGTCGAAGGAGGATGGAATGTACGAGAATATAATACATAGTTCGAACGTCTATCTCGATTCGCTTAACATATGATAGACACCCCCACAAAAGAAGGTGAAGAGATTTCACTAAGGATTGAACCCCCACCTCATACATTTGATGGTTGGTCATCTGAATCAATCATTTGAGGGAATTGTTAGATTTGCTGCAAGATTGAAGAAAGATGCCTATCTAACATAGCAACCACAGATAAATCGACCTCAGTCGTCAAGAGGATTTTAGATGTGGAATTTCCAGAACCAACTACCAAGGAATACCTAGAGTTGGAGATCGTAGGGTACTTTTTAAGGGAAGAAGAGAACTTGGGAGGGAACCAGGAAGCCATAGCAGGGTTATTCTCAACCCCAGTTTATCGCCAACAAGGACCATAATTGCAGGCATTGCTAACTGCCCCGCCAACCAATGCCAAAGGATGTTTTAATTGCGAAAAGCCAGGGCACATTGCTAGGTTCTGCATAGCCTCCAGAGTTAATCACTGGATGGATGATGTTTGCCGAAATTGCAATAAGCCGGGTCATTTAAGCAAGGATTGTCATGCACCATACGTAGGATACTGGCACCTATTTAGGGAATACAAGGACCCCTAGATTAGACAAGGATGAATGCTATCATCCCAGCAAAATCAGGATTTAATGCTGATGAGTAGCAATATTTGGAAGGTATGCTTGTACTCTTTCATAGTCCAGTTAAAGCTTTATTCGATACTAAAGCTGCACGTTCATTTATCATTGTTAGAATTGTGCGTCAGTTGGGTTTAGAACCCCAGACACTTGAGCCGGTACTTAATATTGTGTCACCATAGGGAGTGACTGTTAAGTTGGGTAAAATGTGCAAAGATTGCCCACTGACCTTGGGATATAGGAATCTTCCAGCAGACTTGCTAGTATTGTCGATGTCAAAGTTCGACATTATCCTAGGTATAGATTGGTTGACTAAGTATGATGCCAATTTAGACTGCCCTACTAGGATGATTGTATTTCCAATACCTGGAGGACAGATGATCAGATTTTAGTGCTATCCAAAAAGTGATATGTTCTTGACAAGTGGTTTAGCTACAATCGGGAGTACGAGTACAGAACCAACGTTGGATCAGATTTCTACCGTACAAGACTTTCAGGATGTATTCCACGATATTAAAGGACTTCTACCAAAAAGAGAAATAGACTTCTGTGTGGAACTAGTACCTGGCATATTGCTGATATCTAAGACTCCATGCATATAGGATGGCACCAACTGAGATGTTGGAATTGAAGAAGCAAGTTCAGGAGCTTGAAGATTTAGGATTTGTTTGTCTGAGTACGTCACCTTGGGGAGCACTAGTTCTGTTTGTGAAGAAGAAGGACGGAACACTTCAACTCTAAATAGACTATATGGAGTTAAACAGGGTTATGATCAAGAATAGATATCTGCTTCCTTGAATGGATGACCTATTCGATCAATTGCAAGGCTAAAAGATTTTCTCTAAGATCGATCTACGATCTGGATATCATCAGTTATTAGTTCAATCGGAGGATGTATCGAAGACTGCATTCCGAACAAGATACGGGCATTATGAGTTTCTAGTCATGCCTTTTGGATTGACGAATGCGCCAGCAGTGTTCATGGACATAATGAATAGAGTGTTCAGACCATATCTGGATCAATTCATTATAGTTTTCATTGACGACATCTTGATCAACTCAAAGATGGAAGAAGATCACAAGGAACACTTACAGATTGCTCTGCAGACGCTTCAAGATAGTAAGTTATATGCTAAGGTCAGCAAGTGTGAGTTTTGGCTACAGGAGGTCAAATTCTTAGGACGTGTCATATCTCAGGACAGTATCTCAGTGGACTTATCTAAGATTAATGCAGTCTTAAGCTGGAACAGACCGACTAATGCGACTGAGGTCAGAAGTTTTCTCGACCTAGCAGGATATCATCGAAGATTTATCGAAGGATTTTCCAGAATAGCCGGACCATTGACGAATTTGACGAGGAAAGAGATAAAGTACGAATGGACAAATAAGCATGAGCATGCATTTCAGGAGTTAAAGGAAAGATTGACTTCTATACTGGTACTCGCCATACCTAAGAGTGGAGAACGAAACATAATCTATAGTGATGCATCACACCAAGGATTAGGTTGCGTGCTTATATAGGATGGGAATGTCATTGCATATGGATCCAGATAATTGAAGGTACATAAGAAGAACTATCCTACACATGATCTAGAATTGGCAACGATAGTGTTTGCATTAAAGATTTGGAGATACTACCTCTATGGAGAAAAGTTTGATCTATTTTCTGATCATAAGAGCTTGAAGTATTTGTTCTCTCAGAAGGAGTTGAACATGAGACAACGAAGATGGATGGAGTTACTCAAGGACTATGACTTTTCATTACAATACCATCCAGGCAAAGCAAATGTCGTAGCAGACGCTTTGAGCCATAAACATCGACTAGTGATCATTGTATTACTAATTCGAGAATAGAAAGCATTGGAAGTGTTAGCTGAATTCAAGCTTCAGCCAACGGAACCAATGGAAGGACTACCTTTTGGATGTTTGATGGAATAGCCAACTTAGATCAGTCATATCATAGCAGCTCAATAGACAACAGAAGATTTGAAATTATGGTTTGCCAAGATGACAATCAAGGAACTAGAAGTCTGGAGTATTAGTACAGACGGAGCTTTACAATGTAAAGATAGACTTTGTGTACCTGACGAAGAAAATCTCTAGAAAGAAATATTGGATGAAGCACATAAGTCACGGATGATTGTACATCTTGGAGGTACAAAGATGTACAAGGATTTGAAGAGAAATTTTAGGTGGGAAGGAATGAAGCGAGAAGTAGCTGAATATGTAGCCCATTGTCTTACTTGTAAACAAGTAAAGGTAGAACACCAGAAACCACCGTGACTTCTATAGCCATTACCGATTCCCCAATGGAAATGGGAACATGTAACCATGGATTTTGTGGTAGGATTGCCGAAGTCACAGTAGAACCACGACGCTATTTGGGTAATCTTGGATCGACTTATAAAGATGGCACATTTTATCACCTATAGTATGACGTATGCAGTAGAACGTTTGAGCCGAATATATCTATAGCACGTAGTACGATTACATGGTGTACCTATTTTAATTGTGTCAGATCGAGATTCGCGTTTTGCTGCAAAATTTTGGAAGAGTCTCCAAACAGCGATGGGTACAACATTAAACTTGAGTTCAGTCGTTCATCCGCAGACCGATGGGCAGACTGAACGAGTCAATCAAGTGATGGAGGACATGCTACGCGCTTGCATTCTTGATTTTAAGAATTCTTGGGAGACGCACTTACCTTTGATCGAATTCGCTTACAACAACAGTTATCATACAAGTATAGGGATGGCACTATTTGAATCTTTGTATGGAAGACCTTGTCGATCACCGCTGTGTTGGGACGAAGTCGAAGATACTCAACTTCTTGGTCCAGAGATGGTACGAGAGACTAGCGAGAAGATTTAGATCATACGGGAGAGAATGAAGACAGGTCAGACCCGAAACAAGAGTTATGCTGACAAGCAACGTAAAGACTTAGAGTTTGCAGTTGGAGATCACATGCTACTCAAAGTTTCACCTGTTCGAGGCGTCATCAGATTTGGTCAAAAGAGAGGCAAGCTATCGTGGCGATTTATCGAACCATTTGAGATTCTAGAACGTATTAGGAAGGTTTCTTATCGACTTGCATTGCCACCAAAGATGTCAGGAGTGCACAACGTGTTCCATATTAGTATGTTGAGGAAATATGCTCATAACCCAGCGCACGAGATCAACTTCGAAGACATTGAAGTCAACGACAATGTTATTTTCAACGAAGGACCGATTCTCTTTTAGACCATGGAATCAAGAAGCTCAGAAGTAAGGAGATTCTGTTAGTCAAGGTTTAGTGGAAACATCATGATAAAGGAGAATCTTCATGGGAGCTAGAGTCAGAGATGCGTGAGAAGTTTCCATTTTTGTTTTAACTCTGTATGCTTCTGATTTCGAGGTCGAAATCTTTTATTGAGTGGTGGATGATGTAATACCCTGTATTTTTAATAATTATTTATACACAGAGATTCTATACACTTTCTTTGATCATATGTAAAATTTTATCTTCGATCGATTGAAGCTCTTTCGAGCAATTGAGCATTCCTAAAGTTCAAGCGATTGAACCCTGTTCAATCGATCGAAACTCTACCGACCTAAATTTAATATGTGGTCCCTACTTCAATCGATCAAAGCCTTTTTCAATCGATCAAAACTGACCGATCTACTCTTGAGCGATCAAACTACTCTCGAGCGATCGAACTACTTTCGATCGATCGAACCTATAATCATCAGGATTCCCAGGTTTCAGGTAAAACCAGCCACCTGCACCCCCTTTTTACCTATATATACCTTATGCTCATGTATTGTGTGTGTTTAGTGAACCTACAAGATTTAGAGAGAGTTGCATCCTTGTGTTTTTACATATATATATACTCACATCTCTATATATATACATACTCATATATATACACACAATCAGAGAATGAGAAGAAGGAGCAGAAGAAGCGAGACAAGGTAGAGGAGAGAGAGACCACCATTGGAGAGAGAAAGCTCAAAGCTTGATGAGCCAAACGCGCCCCTTAACGATGTTTGGTGATGATACGGAACAAGGGGCACTAAAGGATCCATTACATGTTCCAGTTGGGCCAATCACAAGGGCAAGGGCTAAAAGGTTCAAAGAAGCACATATTGGACGGATCCGAGAAATTTGGGCTGAATCTATGATTTCCAAGAGTGGCCCAAATAGGGGAAAAGAATTCATTAACCTAATATATGCTTGTGATAATGAGGGCTGATTTGGACCAATTTCATCAAATAAGTTGGTTGGTAGTTGAGAGTTTGATCATTATGACTGTTAGTTGGGAGTTTATGTATATTTCCAACCTTTTGATAAGTTAAAGTGGTCTTTTGTATTAGGTATGCTAAGAAAACGAGTTGGTATTTAATCCTATGGTTGGAAGTATGTTCCAACTACTTGCATTTATTTCTTTCCAACCAACTTTGCATTTAAATCTTATGGTTGGAGGGATGTTCCAACCCACTATATATTTATGTTTCTAGTAATGGAAAAAGGCAGACTATTTTGAGATAAAAAGTGAGAGTAATCTCTTTGGTTCTTTTAGAACTATTTGAACTTATCAGATTTATCTGTGGCGTTCAACCTTCGACTTATCAAACAGTCTTTCACAACTGTTTGTGGCGTCAACACATTCTATCCATTCCTTTTCTCAGAGAACCGATCTGGGGTCAAATTTTGTACGGGTTCCTTCACTTCGTGGGCGGGGTTCGTATCAGTTGGTATCAGAGCTTGGATCTAAGTGAGGTTTGCTATCTTTATTTATTTACTGCCAATTTTCTTGAGTCTTCTTTTGTTTAGGATTAGTAAATCCTAATATCAGTTTCCCTTTTCTTGTTTGATTTGAGTCCGAATTTAGCTTTGCTTCCGAATTTCAATTTTTTAGTTTTTGTGTGTCTCAGTCAATATTCGGGTGCTTGATATATATATATATATATAAAGGAAAGCTAAGGATCAAAAAAAAAAAGAAAGCTAAGGATCAAAAACAAAAAGAAAGGATCCGAAAAAAAAAAAGGAGAGAATACCAAAAACCTGACTTAAAATTTTTATCCGTGTTCTCATTAATTATGTTTTAGGGAGTCCAAATCCAACATTACTCCACCGCGGAAAATTTTTGAAAATTTTGGTATCGTGTGCTTTTGGAACCTAATTTTCTGAGATCGTTATTCTCTTGCTTCAAAATCTGAATTCCTTTGGTATAAATCTTTGTGAATTGCCACTAAAAATTTGATTCTTGTTCGATTAGCTCGATAAGAACCAAGCGAGAATTACTAAGAGTGGAAAAAATCAAGAGTGGTGAGCATATTAGAGGGTAAAAGCCAAATTTATTGAGTGAAACACGAGAGAAATTGAGTGAATTGTATTCTTGAGTGAAACACATAAGGGAGTGTAGTGAGGATCTGTTCAATTTTCTTTCTAACCTGTTCTTGCAGAAAGCATGGAAAAAAATCAAAAAAGAGGCAAAAATTATGAAGTTCAACAACCTGTTGTTCCAAATCTGCAAATCCAAGCTTTAATGGGGGAAATGAGACGAATGATGAGGGCAGAACTAGAGCACTTGCATGATAGGTTGGATAGGGTAGAAGAGGGGACACAACGGGGGCAGCCACAAATTGCTCCTAGTGCACAAAGAAGGGAGAGATTTCATCCGAGGGGAGTGGGAGATGAAGAGGAGGAATACTTTCGGGAAGGGTTTAGTGAGGAAGATGATCAAGATCCAATTATCAACAATAGGAGAAATGGTGGGCGATTTAGAGAAGCTAGGAATCGGGAAGATAACAATTTGGGTAGTATTAAGATGCAGATTCCGTCATTTCAAGGTAAAAATGATCCGGAGGTTTATCTTGAATGGGAAAGGAAGATGGAATTGGTGTGTGATTGTCATAACTATTCTGAGCTTCAAAAGGTCAAACTTGCAACCATTGAGTTTTCTGACTATGCTATTGTTTGGTGGGATCAATTGGTGTTAAATAGGAGAAGAAATAGAGATCGACCCATTGAGACCTGGGAAGAAATGAAAACTGTAATGAGGAGACGATTTGTGCCGAGTCATTACTACCGGGAGTTGTACCAGAAATTGCAAGGCCTTAGAAAAGGTACCCGGAGTGTAGATGATTATTATCAGGAAATGGAAATGGCTATGATCCGAGCAAATGTAGAGGAGGACCGGGAGGCAACTATGGCTAGGTTTTTGGGTGGATTAAACTGAGAAATTGCCAATTTGGTAGAATTGCAGCATTATGTGGAACTTGAAGATATGGTACACATGGCTGTCAAGATTGAGCGCCGAGTCATTACTACCGGGAGTTGTACCAGAAATTCCAAGGCCTTAGACAAGGTACCCGGAGTGTAGATGATTATTATCAGGAAATGGAAATGGCTATGATCTGAGCAAATGTAAAGGAGGACCGGGAGGCAACTATGGCTAGGTTTTTGGGTGGATTAAACCGAGAAATTGCCAATTTGGTAGAATTGCAGCATTATGTGGAACTTGAAGATATGGTACACATGGCTGTCAAGATTGAGCGCCAACTCAAGAGGGGGGCAGCAACGCATGACGTAATCCTACCTCGAGTTCTTCTTGGACGCCGAGTTTCGTGCAAAAGGAAGAGAAGCAAGTCACGGCTATGCCCAAAACTGAACAAATGCAAGAAAGGACTAGCCATGGGAATCAAGGAAAATCCGATTCTTCCAACACTCGAAATCATGATATCAAGTGTTTTAAATGCCAAGGCAGGGGTCATATAGCGATCCAATGTCCGAACAAAAGGGTTATGGTGTTGCGAGATGATGGTGAAATTGAGACCGAGGATGAAGGCGATACCGACTCTATGCCACCATTGGAGGATGTGGGTTATGAGGAGTACGCAGTTCATGGTGATTTATTGGTAACAAGGAGGGCTTTGAATATGCAAGCTAAAGAAGAGGAAGAGGTGCAGCGAAAATATCTTTCATACTCGATGCCATGTGCAAAATAAGGTGTGTAGTGTGATTATTGATGGAGGTAGTTGTACAAATGTTGCTAGCACTACAATGGTGGAGAAATTAGGGCTGCCAACAATTACACACCCCCGGCCTTACCAATTGCAATGGCTCAATGATTCCGGAGAAATAAGAGTTACTAAACAGGTGATGGTTTCTTTTCGCATCGGAAAATATGAAGATGAAGTTTTGTGTGATGTAGTCCCGATGCAAGCAGGACATCTACTGTTGGGCCGACCATGGCAATTCGATCGACAAGTCAAGCATGATGGATTCACCAACAAATACTCCTTTGTACTCAATCAAAAACCAATCACTCTTGTTCCATTGACACCAAAACAGGTTTATGAGGATCAAGTGAGGATGCAAAAAGAGAGTGATCAAGAGAAAAAGAGTGAAAAAAAGAGAGAGATCGAGAAGATTGAGAGAGGAAAAGAAAAGAAAAGTGAAGTCATTGAGAGAAAAAAAGAGGGAAAACAAAAGAATTTCTATGCAAAAGCGAGTGAAATGAAAAGAGCGTTGTTTTCAAATTAGCCTATACTTGTACTTATATACAAGGAGGCATTTTTGAACACTAACAAACTTAATCCCTCTTTGCCTAGTTCTATTGTGACTCTTTTGCAGGATTATGAGGATGTCTTTCCCGAGGAAACACCCCATGGCTTACCTCCAATCCGAGGGATTGAGCATCAAATTGATTTCGTGCCTGGTGCAACTATTCCAAATCGACCAGCCTACAGGAGTAATCCAGAGGAGACGAAGGAACTTCAAAGGCAGGTTAGTGAACTGATGGAAAAGGGGTATGTGAGAGAAAGTATTAGTCCATGTGCAGTTCCAATATTGTTAGTACCTAAGAAGGATGGGACGTGCAGAATGTGTGTTGATTGCCAAGCCATCAACAACATAACGGTAAAGTATCGTCATCCTATCCCTCGTTTAGATGATATGTTAGATAAGCTGCATAGTTCTTGTGTGTTTTCTAAAATTGATTTAAAGAGTGGCTATCATCAGATTCGAATGAAAGAAGGAGATGAATGGAAAACTGCCTTTAAAACAAAATATAGTTTGTATGAATGGTTAGTCATGCCTTTTGGTTTGACTAATGCTCCAAGCACTTTTATGAGACTTATGAACCATGTTTTGCGTGCATTTATAGGCAAATTCGTTGTTGTCTACTTTTATGATATCCTCATTTATGACTCTTTTGCAGGATTATGAGGATGTCTTTCCCGAGGAAACACCCCATGGCTTACCTCCAATCCGAGGGATTGAGCATCAAATTGATTTCGTGCCTGGTGCAACTATTCCAAATCGACCAGCCTACAGGAGTAATCCAGAGGAGACGAAGGAACTTCAAAGGCAGATTAGTGAACTGATGGAAAAGGGGTACGTGAGAGAAAGTATTAGTCCATGTGCAGTTCCAGTATTGTTAGTACCTAAGAAGGATGGGACGTGGAAAATGTGTGTTGATTACCGAGCCATCAACAACATAACGGTAAAGTATCGTCATCCTATCCCTCGTTTAGATGATATGTTCGATGAGCTGCATGGTTCTTGTGTGTTTTCTAAAATTGATTTAAAGAGTGGTTATCATCAGATTCGAATGAAAGAAGGAGATGAATGGAAAACTGCCTTTAAAACAAAATATGGTTTGTATGAATGGTTAGTCATGCCTTTTGGTTTAACTAATGCTCCAAGCACTTTTATGAGACTTATGAACCATGTTTTGCGTGCATTTATAGGCAAATTTTTTGTTGTCTACTTTGATGATATCCTCATTTATAGCAAAAACTTGGTTGATTATGAAGTATATTTGAAACCTGTTTTAGATGTGCTTAGGGACGAAAAGTTATTTGCTAATTTGAAAAAGTGTACTTTTTGCACCGATAAACTTGTATTTCTGGGATTTGTTGTTAGTGCACAAGGTATACAGGTTGATGAAGAGAAAGTGCAGGCAATACAAGATTGGCCGAGTCCCGCAAGTGTAGGAAATTTTCGAAGTTTTCATGGACTTGCTAGTTTTTACCGGTAGTTTGTGAAAGATTTCAACAGCATAGCCGCACCACTCACTGAAGTCATCAAAAAGAATGTTGAGTTCAAATGGGGTGAAGAACAAGAGAAGGCATTTCAGTTGATCAAACAAAAGCTGACCAATGCACCCTTATTGGCTTTACCTAACTTTTCAAAGATGTTTGAGATTGAATGTGATGCTTCAAGTTTAGGGATTGGCGTTGTTCTAATGCAAGAAGGATGACCAATTGCATACTTTAGTGAGAAATTAAGCGGGGCAGCCTTGAACTACCCTACTTATGACAAGGAGTTGTATGCATTGGTTAGAGCTTTAGAGACATGGCAGCACTACCTATGGCCTAAGGAGTTTGTGATTCACACTGATCATGAATCCTTGAAACATTTGAAGGGCCAACACAAGCTGAGCAAGAGACACGCTGATCGGGAGAGAACAAATCCTAATTATACGCCTTAATTCACATTTGTTAGTCATTTTTATCCTGTTTTTGTGTAGTTTTACTTTATTTTCTATTTTCTATCAGATTTTAGAAGAAAAACGAGGAGATCAGGTTAAAATAGGTGAAAAAGCAGGAAGAAAGAAGCAAAAAAAGACACATCACGCGCGCGATCAGCGGGAGCAAAAATCCAGAATTCGCTCGCGCGATTCGCGCGCAGAACCCCCAAATGACGCGCTCGCGCGGCCCGCGCGCGCGATCCGTACAAAAAGCAAAGTTACGTATTTCAATACTCTGAAGAGCCTTGTGCAAACGAAACTGCTTGAAGACGTCCAGATTGTAAATAACACCTGTTTTAATCCGTTTCGAGGGAGGAAAGCTTGAAAAAGCTCTTGAAAACTCTATATATTCTTAGTTTTTATGATTTTTAAGGGGTACACACCTAGAGATCTATTCACATACATTCATTGAAGGCAAGAGGAAGGAGAAGAGCAAGCTTGAAGGTTTCTAATGGCTTCCATCAACTCAATCTTCCTGCTTTCACCCATCATGAGCCACTAAACTCATAATCTAGGGTTTCAATGAAACCCTAGCTATGTAAAGGGGGATTCTATGCTTTTCTATTTTAAGATTTTATGGTTTGGGATAGTGATTGTATGTTGGTGGATTTTATATAATCAGTTTTTAATGTTAATAATCAAGAGTATTTTGGATCTATTCTTGTCTTTGATTTTTCCTTATGCTTATTGAACTCAATAGTCCTTGATTTCTGTGATTGATAGGAGTATTAACATACAATGGTGCTTATGTGATTGTGATGTTTATATCTTTTATAATACATGCTTAGGAAAGATGAGTTATGCTACACCCTAGTTATAGGTAGATAATTCATGTGAACCGTAGATAGATTATGCTTAGATTAAACTAACGATATCTTCTTGATGATACTATTGGGCTTGTAGCTACAATAGGTCATAACTATCCAAACATAGAACTTAGAATAAGAAGTATAGATCTCCAATGCATAGTTAGTGGTGGATTTGTAATCCTAGATCCCATCTCCACATATTTAAATCAACTTTGAATTTCGTACACACGTTTACTTAGATTTAATTCTAGATTTTATTTCCATAATTTCTTAGTTTAATTCATAGTTTAAAGTAGTAGTAATAATCAAATTCCAAATCAGTCAAACTTCCGATTTTCTTATAACTAAATAGATTATATTTTATTAATTAAAGGATTAAAAATTAACAATCTCTGTGGGTTCGACCTTTACTTTCCACACTACAAATCTTTTGAAAGTAAAGCATAAATAAGCATACTTTAATATCTTGATTCTGACACGATCAATTTTTGGCGCCGTTGCCGGGGATTGAAATAATTTTTTTACCGTTAATTATTAGAATCGTAATTTACTTAGTTAGTAAATATTAGTTTCCTTTTTATTTTCTTTGTTTTTGCTTTTATTTTAGAGTCGCTAAAATTATTCTTGTTCTACAGAATTCATTCGTCAATTCTAGCAAGATCGAGTGGAGCAGTTGTGCATGTCAACGGAGCTTACGCGGACCTGAACAATAAAATAAATTGCAATCAATTTAAAATCACCAAGTAAATCCGTTATTTAAATTTCGCATCGAACCACTGTAAGTCACGGCGTTGTGAAGCAATACTTGCATTAGGGTAGGTGTGGTGTGAGCATTGCATTAGCTAGGAAACCCGGGGCGCTGGGCTTGACGCGGTCATTGCATTACAGGATAATTTTATGCATCACATTAGTCTTGTGTGCTTGCATGATTGGTTATTAGCGTAGCTATTTTTGTTTTTTTTATTGAGTCAGTCCTTAGTGTATGTTTGGTACTCGTTCAACTAAACCTAAATTAAATCCGCTTAATCTCGAACTTGAACACATACTTAGAGGCCTTAGGTCATCAACCCAAGCGGCGAAAGCTCGGTTGATGTTAGACGACGAATCCACACCGGAACCGTCATCTTTGTTTGAATCAGAAATCCGAAGTACTCGTAATCGGTTAAGAAAAACTAAAACGATAAAAATCGAACCTATTCCAATGGCCGATTTTGGACATAATAGGAATAATGGAAACAATCAAAATAATGGGGATGACCTTAACATACCCCCACCACCTCCGTTAAAAGACTATTTTACTCCTACCGCCTACACACCACCGTCGTGTATTGCATTACCGGAAGTGACGGCAGCCCACTTTGAAATTAAATCATCAACTATTGCGCTCCTGCCGTCATTTCACGGACGTGTTAAGGAAGACCCTTATAATCATCTAGGCGAATTTCAGGGTATCTGTGCGACTTTAAAGATTCAGAACTTAACAGATGATGAATTAAAAATGCGCCTGTTCCCGTTTTCACTTAAAGATAAAGCAAAGTACTGGCTCCAATCGTTGGAGCCAAATTCAATAAGAACATGGGATGAATTGTAAACTGCGTTCCTACAAAAATTCTTCCCCATAACCAGGACGAATCAGATTAGAAAGTCAATTACTAATTTTACAATGCAAGATGGGGAAACACTTTACGATACATGGGAACAGTTTAAAGAACTCTTAAGGTCTTGCCCTCATCACCAGATACCCAAATGGCAGCTGGTGCAAGTCTTCTATGAGGGATTAATTCCCGCCGTTCGAAATACTGTTGACGCTATTTGTGCGGGGACGTTCCTCCACAAGAGTGCCGATGAAGCATGCAAGATATATGAAACATTAAGTGAAAACTCTATGCATCAAGCGGTATCCGTACGATCTGAAGGACACCTTCTACCTAATCCAAAGAGAGAGGCGAAAGTTGAGTCTAATCATTCATATGAAATTCAAGAATTAAATAGAAAAATGGACCAACTTATGATGATGGGCCGCATGCAAGGCCCACCTCCTTCTGCTGAAGTATGCCAGTTATGCTCAGATTCGTCACATTCAACATTAGCATGTCCGTCCGCATCCCAGTTCCCAGAATTTGTAGAACAACATATAAATGCGGTTCAACAGTTCCAACGACCCAATTATAATCCCACGGGGTATAAACCAAACACGACATGGGGACCTCACCCGAACCTTTCATGGAACTCTAATAGTGAGAAACCGTATTCAAAACCCGATACTACCAATTTTCCTAATGCGTATAAACCACAATCTAATCAGTATCACCAACCTCCGAATCAACAAAATCAATACCAACAACCTCCCTTCCGTGCTAATCCTCCTAGGGATAAAACTTTCGAAGAAAGCGTGTTGGCATCATTAAAGACCTTAGAGGCCCAGTCACAATCGCAGTCTCAACTTGTGAATTCCCATACGCAATCTATAGCGAAGTTAGAGTCCCAAATGGGATAATTAGCTAATACATTGAATTGACGTAATGAGGGAAAATTACCAAGTCAGCCTGTGCAAAATCCTAAGGGGCAGTATGAGGTGAGTTCGGCGAGTGATCAAGTTAACGCTGTCTCAACAAGGACCACCGAACGTCCTAAAGAGGTCGTACCTCCTCTAGAGGCAGGAAAAGGTAAGGGTAAAGAAAAAGGTGAAAAGGAAGAGAATTCTATTCCAGTTTCAAAAGACGCTAATCCTTTGGTATCTAATAAAACATCTAAAGTAGCGAATCCTTCCGACTATGTGCCTAGGATGCCCTTCCCATCGAGCGGGGAAGCCCCGGCTCACTTCACTAGAAAAAACATGAAACCGGAAGATATTCTTGAAATATTTAAAGAAGTAAAAATCAATATTCCACTACTAGATGCGATTAAACAGATACCCCCGTATGCTAAGTTCTTAAAGGATCTATGCACTCAGAAGAGGAAGTCTAGAAACCATTTATCTAAGAAAGTGTTCCTAACGGAAAAGGTTAGCTCCCTGTTTAATACTAACACTCTCAAATATAAAGACCTGGGTACTCCAACCATCGCTTGTCACATTGGTGATAAATACATTCACCGGGCTCTTCTTGATTTAGGTGCGAGTGTGAATTTGATACCCTATTCAGTTTATGAACATTTGGGTTTAGGAGAATTGAAACCGACTGCGGCCACCTTACAATTAGCCGATAGGTCAATTAAAGTTCCACGGGGGGTAGTAGAGGATGTATTGGTCAAAGTTGATAGATGCTATTATCCGGTCGATTTTGTCGTACTAGACACCGAACCCGTCCTAGATGCTAGTAAACAAATTCCAGTCATTCTAGGACGCCCTTTCCTAGCTACGGCTAATTCGATTATTAACTGTAGGACTGGTGTGATGGATATAACTTTTGGTAACATGACCGTGCGTCTTAACATTTTCAATGCATCTAATCAACCATATAGAGATGATGAAGAGGCAGATTGCTATGCCATAGACTTAATAGACGAATTAGTCGAAGAGGCAGCGCCTTTTATGTTGACTAAGGAAGCGTTGGAAGCATGCTTATCACATTTCAATTTTAATGATTTCAACATTGACACAAATATTGAAGATGTAAATACTCTATTAGAATCAGTAAACACAACCAATGTACTTCCATGGAAACCTAAAATAGAAGCTTTACCGCCTCTTGCACATGAACCGGCCTTACCATCCATTCAGTGTTCTCCAACACTCGAACTTAAGCCATTGCCGGATTCTTTAAAATATGCATTCCTAGGGACTAACGCGACCCTTCTAGTTATAATCGCGTCTAATTTAACTGAAATTCAGGAAGTTCAGCTGATCGAGGTTCTAGGTAATCATAAAAAGGCGATTGGATGGACGGTCGCTGATCTAAAAGGAATTGACCCGTCAGTTTGCATGCATAGAATAAATTTAGAAGAAAATGCTAAACCATCTAGGGAAATGCAACAACGTCTCAACCCTAACATGAAAGAAGTGGTTATGAAGGAAGTTATAAAACTCTTAGATGCCGGTATTATATACCCGATCTCCGATAGTAATTGGGTTAGCCCAACTCAGGTTGTCCCAAAGAAATCAGGTATCACGGTTGTACCCAATGGAAAAGGAGTCCTTATACCCACTCGTCAAACTACTGGTTGGCGGGTTTGCATTGACTACAGAAAACTTAATTCGATGACGCGTAAGGACCACTTCCCTCTTCCATTTATTGATCAAATCCTCGAACGTCTGTCCGGTCAGAGTTATTATTGTTTCATAGACGGATATTCTGGTTACAACCAGGTGCCCATTTATCCTGATGATCAAGAAAAGACGACATTCACATGTCCTTTTGGAACCTTTGCCTACCGTCGAATGCCGTTTGGTTTGTGCAATGCACCGGCAACCTTTCAATGGTGTATGATGGCAATATTTTCGGACATGGTGGAGAAATTTCTCGAAGTATTTATGGACGATTTCTCTGTTTTCGGACCTACATTTGATGAATGCCTTCGAAATCTTACGAAAGTCCTCGCCCGGTGCGAGGAAGCAAATTTAGTATTAAGTTGGGAAAAGAGCCATTTCATGGTTCAAGAGGGAATAGTCTTGGGGCACGTTGTTTCCAATAGAGGTATAGAGGTTGATAAAGCAAAAATTGAATTAATAGACAAACTTCCACCGCCATCATCCATTCGTCAGATCCGTTCGCCGGTTTTTATAGACGATTTATCAAAGACTTTAGTAAAATTTCATGCCCCTTGTGCAACCTGCTTGCCAAGGATGTTCCTTTTGTCTTTGACAATGGCTGTCTGAAGGCTTTTGAAATGTTGCGCACCTTACTATCCATGGCTCCGGTAATCCAATCACCTGATTGGTCATTACCGTTTGAATTGATGTGTGATGCTTCCGATTTTGCCGTTGGAGCGGTATTAGGACAAAAAGTTAATAAAATCCCTCACGTAATTTATTATGCGAGTAAAACACTAAATGACGCGCAATTGAACTACACAACAACTGAAAAAGAATTACTTGCGGTTGTGTTTGCCCTCGACAAATTCCGTTCTTATTTATTGGGTTCAAAAGTCATCGTTTATACTGATCATGCGGCATTGTGTCATCTATTGAATAAGAAAGAAACGAAACCTAGGTTAATCCGATGGATTTTACTCCTTCAAGAGTTTAATTATGAAATACGGGATAAAAAGGGTTCTGAAAACGTTGTAGCTGACCACTTGTCACGAATTCTTATAGAATCAAACGATATTACCCCTCTAAAGGATTCGTTTCCGGACGAGCAATTATTTGCGTTATCTGCCGTAAATCGTCCATGGTTCAGCGACATTGTTAATTTCTTAGCTATGGGATATATCCCGCATACGTGGTCTCGTTTAGACAAAGATCGGTTCTTTTCTCAAATTAAACATTACTACTAGGACGACCCACTGTTATTTAAACATTGTTCTGATCAAATTATACGATGTTGTGTTCCGAAAAGTGAATTCAAATCCATATTAAATTTTTGTCATTCTCTAGAATGCGGAGGTCACTTTGGAGGCCGCCGAACGGCCGCTAAAGTTCTCCAAAGTGGGTTATATTGGCCCACATTGTTTAAAGACGCACATGAATTCTGTCAGAACTGGGTACATTGTCAACAAACAGGGAACATGTCACATCGTGACGCGATGCCCATGACCCCAATTCTTATTATTGAAATATTTGATGTGTGGGGCATCAACTTTATGGGTCCGTTCCCATCGTCTTGTGGTTTCGAATATATTTTAGTCGCGGTCGACTATGTTTCTAAGTGGGTGGAGGCAGTGGCGACGAGAACCAACGACCATAAAGTTGTGGTTCAATTTATAAAAGAGAACATATTTTGTCGGTTCGGTACGCCACGGGCAATTATAAGCGATGGGGGAAAGCATTTCTGTAATCGTTACTTTGAAGCCCTCGTCCGAAAATATTGCGTCACCCATAAAGTAGGAACCGCATACCATCCGCAAACCCAAGGCCAAGTTGAAGTGTCTAATAGAGAGGTCAAAAGTATATTAGAAAAAAGGGTACGTCCAGACCGTAAAGATTGGTCACAACGACTGACTGATGCGCTTTGGGTATATCGTACAGCGTTTAAAACTCCTATTAGGATGTCTCCTTACCGACTAGTATTTGGAAAAGCGTGCCACCTACCGGTGGAACTCGAACATCGATCCTATTGGGCCGTAAAAACGCTTAACCAAGATATAAATGCGGCAGGATGCCACCGTAAACTTCAATTGCAAGAACTTGAAGAATTGAGAAGGGAAGCGTATGAAAATTCGAGAATCTACAAAGAACGATCTAAATCTGTCCACGATAAAATGATTGTAAGAAAGAATTTCGAAGTTGGACAATGCGTATGGTTATTTAATTCGAAATTAAGATTATTCCCGGGTAAGCTACGGTCCCGATGGGACGGTCCCTTCATTATAACGCAAGTGTTTCCGCATGGAGCAATTAAAATTCAAGATACAAACGGTGGAACCCCGTTTAAAGTAAACGGCCAACGGCTTAAGCCATATCGAACCGAGGAAACAGAAGAAAGAGAAATCGAATCTATAGATCTGGTAGACCCGGTCTATCTCGACTGAGCACATGCATCGGTCGAGCTAACGACGTAAAACTTAGCGCTTCTTGGGAAGCAACCCAAGTTTTAGTCAGAATTTTTCTTCAATTTTGTACACTAGCTAGTAGTTTTGGCCAATGTCTGAGCTTTTAAAAATCCAAAAGATGAAATTTTTGGATTATAGAACATTTATACAAGAAAACAAAAAAGAAAAATGAGAAATTAGCATCTCGTGCGCGCGGCCTGCTCGCGCGAGAGATCGCCCGCGCGGACCGCTCGCGCGAGATATCCCCTTAGCCAAAAAATTTTTTGAAAGTCTTTAAAAGGACCCTCAGTTTCTTCTCGCACCTCATATCGCGCGAGCGAATCCATCGCTGGAGCGGCCCGCTCGAGCGAATTTGTGCCTTAAGAATTTTTTCAAAACCTACAAAAATCAAGCCTCAGCTCTTGCTCGCGCTTAGAATCGCGCGAGCGAGGCCCTCGCTGGAGCGGCCCGCTCGAGCGAACCTGGGACTTAGAAAATTTTTCCAGATAAATGAAAAGGGAGCCTCAGCTTCTCCTCGCAGAGGGATCCGCGCGCGCGAGGCTTGCTCGCGCGGTCCGCTCGCGCGAGGTTCCTATTCCTTTAAATACAGGGCTGAGCCCTAATTTCTCATAATTCTTTTCTCTCTCTCTCTTCGTTTCTCTCTCTCATGGCGACACTCTCTCTCTCTTATCTCCACCACAACCCACCACAAGCGCCGCCGCCGGATCACCAAAACAACCGTCCACTACCACCACGCCGCCGTAACACCATACACACGCCGCCGCCGCTACAAATCGCGGCTATTTTCGGGTCGCTCTCTCATTTTCTCTCTATATACAGGTACATACACTTATATGTACATATATTTGCATATATATAGTGATACATAGATATATCCATGGGTGTATAACATACACTCACTAATCTATATATTTGCACATATACATACACACACAGTTAGGGTTTGTGTTTTGGGAGAATTGTATAGATCCTCACCCAGATATATACATTGACTCACACACAGATTTTGGGATAGTTTCCCTTAATCCACACACATATGTATATATTTTGACACCCACGTACCCTCTGATTTGAATCAGGGTTTGTAATTTTGGGGTTTTTCGAAGCCCTAAGCTTTACTCACTACAGCGCTGTTTATATGTTCATATATCCACACACGCACAAATCCTAACCCCTAAAATCAAAATCTTGTTCGATTCAATAGACAGATATATATGTACCCAAACCCTAATTCTGGAGCCCTAATTTCTATCGATACATCCACATATTGTTTAGGGATTGTTATGTGCCAAGGTCAATTAATGTATAACTCAATACATGGACTGACTTACACATTGCTTAATGACCATCTGTGTTCCAAATTAAAAATTCAATTGGGGCTAATGTTGATCAGAGTTTTGATTAGCTTTGCAGATCTTTATTTGCCCTTACTACTTAAGTTTCGTATATAGGTTCCTCACATACAGAAATTTACACTGTTTAAGGGGACTATTCCCTACTTAGGGTTGGACTCTACAAACGTCATTAGAAGTTGTGACCTAGTCCATATTTGACGCAGTGTGGATGCAACAACGATTTCCCAAATCTGTTAGATCTTAGGGTGCAAAGTTATCACACACTTATACGTTCAATGCTATTTTAAAATTACGAACAGTTTAAAGTATATCGCAGTGAGTTTACCGGTTAGGCACATTAGAATTCGCGTATGCAATGAATAAATCCCGTACCCCTGAATTTGCCTCAAGCTAGATAAACCAGAATCTTAATTAGGATTTCATCACAATAACTAAGACTTTCATGCAATTGCAGATGTTACTTTCACAAATAGTGCCCATATACTATACTCGTTCTATTTTCATACTAACAGCAAAATTCTGGGACCCAATTTCGAAGTCAATTTATCTAACCTTTCTTCATTATTCATGGGAGATCAAAGTTTCAAATTACCATGAAGATCTATGTTGCAACATTTTTACACATTCTGGATTATGAAATTTTATGCACAAGTTGGAATGAACATTGTACACATTAAAATGTCCACTCCCAATTGCATCCACATCTCATCCTAAAACATGCATATTGTGACATAGAGTTTCATTTTGAAAAGTCTTTGACACGCCCTCAACTATGTGAATTTAGAAATAGCATGATCTTCAAACTAACTCCTGACCCTTCTACTAGACATCACAGCTTTGTGTATCGACATATGTGTCCATACAATAATTCTTTTTATTGTTTCTGAACACGCGGCAAGTACCCCGAGACTTGCCGCAAAGTGTGTGCCCTTGTCGGGACAGTGGGTGAGAAGGGACCGGTTCTTCTCACAATTGCTGGGTGTTCCCCCGTGAACCCCAATTTCTTTTACAACTGTTGAATTATATTGATTGTGTCCCTTGCCGGGATGTTTTTCTTTGCAGGTGACCCATTCCCAATCCCTTTTCTATTTTCTTTTCTGGGCATAGACCTATTTTAGAGCCCACATTTTCAAATTTTTTCTAAAAAAGTTTGTACCAACTTTCTTAAAAAATGACCAAACGAACCGTCAGATCCACCTCTTCTTCCCAACCGCCTCAGAAAAAAGCCAAAGGAAAAGAAAAACAATCTGGCCCAACTCCACCACCTCCCCCAGACGACCCAAACCCCAACGAACTAGGCCCCAAATACGTAAATCGCGGCCTGAACTACGAGGCTGCTATCGATGCCAAGTATTTTGCGTCTGACAAGGACGCCAAGTGGGGCCATAACAACCTAGTAGCCCGTAAATTGGCCCCACAACTCTACTTTCGAAACCCCGATTTAGTTAGCTACCCCTGCCTCGTCCGCCTATTCTACCAAAACCTCCGCTACCATAAACAATCCCTCAGCCAACACGCCTTTATCTCCACTACAATAGATGGCGACGACGTCACCCTCAACCCAGATAACATCGCCAAAATCCTCCAACTCCCCTCCCACTCATACCAAGTCCCAAAATTAAATGTCCTCGCCAAAGCTCACACCTTTTTACACATCGTCCAGGACATGTGTGGCGGCCGCACTGGGTCGGGGCAATCTATACGACGATCTCACATGCCCCACCAGATGTGGTTTGTAGACCATGTATTCAAACGAAACCTGTACCCCCTTGGCCACGAGCAAGAACGGACCAAGGAAGTCCACCACGCCCTCCACGCTGTCTACTGTAGTGACTGGTTCCACCCCGGCCTAGTCATTATGGATGGCATGCGCCTTGCTACACAGGCCATAGATAATTCCATAGACCCTAAGACCCTTCTGCCCTACCCTCGCACCATCACTGCTATTCTTCGGGCTAAGGCCTTTCCTATACCGTCCGATGAGCCTATCGATACCTGTATCCCGGAGTTCACTTCCGCCGATTGCAAGTTGAGCCTGGATCATCTAGACCTGGAGGTTAAGAAGGCCCGAGAGGCAGCCCAGGCCCGTCGCGAGCAGGCAGCACAACGTCCACCTCCCCCGGAGGATACGCCGTACGCGTGGACATATGAAGACGTGTGTGCTTTCTGTGGAGAGACCCTGCGGCTTCAGTCTTATATGCGGTCATACTTCCAGCTGGCTCATCCCGATCAGTTGGATGATATTTTGGCTCGGGGAGAGGCTGCATACCAGTCGTCTTTCCCGCGACTGGCACAGCAGGTGGCAGAGGAGGAGCAGGGTGAGGTGGAGGGCGAGGAGGAGGTGGCTGGCAATGATGGTGATGGAGATGGAGGAGATGGGAGTGATGATGATGGAGATGGTGATGGTGGTACGACGGGACAGGGGAGTACAGGGGTAGAGCTGGTATTGCTTGAGGGCGGTGAGGATTAGTTTGGTTTGGTTGGGTGATTGGGCATTTCTTTTTCATTTTCTTTGTATTTGGATGGGAGATTTAGACATTCTCAGATAGTTTGGGCCTGTATATTATTTCATTGTTTTTCCTTTTTATTTAGTCTTTTGGTTATTATTAGGATTCTGATGTACCCGGCCTCGACCGGTCATTTTATTTTAAGTTTTTGTTATATTATTTCTTTTTGATACTTGGGTCTGTATTTATTTCGTTATGTGGTTATTGTTTTTCGTTTATGGTGTTTTATTCCCGTTGCCTCTGGATAGTTACATTAGTTAAGTCACCGCTAATTAGTTTTGTTTTTCCTTTCGTGCTTGCTTATAATAATGTCGTCTTTATTCATAAAGAGTGATTGCTATTGAATTAATATTGCCCAGTTATTCCCACTCCCATTGCACTATAACAGGAATCTCTTAGGTTCCGGTTTGGGGGAGACAATGTCGGAATTTCTATTTAAATTGAAAATTAAATGACAACGTAATGTAAGGTATAGATATTCATTAATGCAACACGCACACACCACTAGTGATGCTAATCATATTTCTTCTAAAACCTCCAGCTAATCCAGTGCAATTGTGGCTTAATTTTTTTGGTTTCAGGTTTTTAGTTTTCTGATATCCATATAGTTACCTCGACCCTCATATCTCAGTTGTATCCTATCCTCATATTATGGACCACCCAATTTCTCCTCCTACTTCACCTGATAGGTCTCCGAGTCAGTCGAGTTATTATTCTGACTCCAGCTCGTCTTCTGATACTCCTATACTTAGTCTTAGGCTAGCCAAACCTGACGGCCCAGTCGGTCGTCCCGGCTGGTGTCGTCGTCGTCCTTGTATGCCCATTCTTAGCTGTTCTGATTCTTCTGAAGAGGATGACCTGTTTGGTGATGACCATACTGTTATTGATGGCCCTTATGGCATTCCCCCTACGTCTTCCGAGTCGTCATCGTCTGAATCGGCCGATTCCTCAACCGATGAGGACGATGAGGGTGTTGTCTTAGGATTCGCTGCTGTTTCTTTATCTGATCCTGTTGAGTCTATTGTGCCTACGCCCGAGGTTACCTATCCATATAGGAACCTACCTGATTATGTGCCGGACGTTGTTCGACAGCGTCCGGGTCACCCTGACTGGTCCCCTGAGGACATTGCCTCGATATTTGTGCCTTATTCCGGTCCTGAAGATGATAGGGTGGATTTGGGTCCGAGTTTCATTGAGGGGATTGAGGAGGGTGAGCGTCCGGATTTACATGCTGATTTTGATGAGGTGGGCCCACCGTTCGACCCTGCGGAGCACCCGGAGTGGGAGCTTGTGGATTGGTACTTTCGATCTGGCGTACAGCCTCCGTCAGACATTTTTCGTGGAGTGGAAGTCCTGGTGATCTTTTATGAGGACTACATCCATGTCATTGTCATGTTCCCCTCTGCATAGGGACATGCAGTGATTTGGTTTGGGGGGAGTATATGGATATTTCATTTTAGTGCTTTTGTTTTGTTTCATTCGTATTTTTTCTTGTTTTTGTACTTCAGAATATTTTTGTTAGTTTTCTTTTATTCGTTATTTCATTCATTTCTTAGTTCTTTTAATTCATTGTAAAACAGAAAAATTAAAATAAAACAAAAATAGAAGTATAATAATAATAGAGGAACAAAAGTTTTAGTAGTTCTAATAATAAATGAAATAGTTTCTTAATACTGTTCAATATTGCATTCTTTTTTTATTATAATTAGATTTCGTTGAAATTTTGAGAATTAAGAGAGTGTATAATCAAATGTCTACCGAATCTATGAAAGTATGTCTTAAGATTGTATATCCTTAGAATCATTGGTTTATATCTTATACTTGCATATCTTGTTGCACGGCACGTAGTCATATGGATACATATTAACAATTGAACTATAATGTACGTTGGATTTCTAAATAGTAAAATTGTGGAGACTAAACCCGGTGAGCTGTTGAGCCTATCATTCTTTGTGAGGGTTTTAAATTTATCGAATCTGTTTGACATATCGCACTATTTCGTTGATTGGTCTCATTATTTTTTTTTTCATTTGGATTGAAAGTCGAGCGAGTATTAGAACTACCATGTTTAAAAAAAAAATTAAATTAAAAGTAGAGAAATTCTATTTCCTTTTATAGCATAACATTGAAAAATCATGTGATTCTAGAAAATGACGCTAGGCCGTCTGTTTTATTAAACCTTTTCGACCTTTGGCCTACCAAATATAAATATTTTTCCCTTGTTAACCCATTTGAGCCATTGTTAAATAAGCCATTTCTTTGTTCACCTATTATCCTACCCACTCCGATATGGAGTTTGCCACTATTAAATATTACATACCCTATGTCCATAAGTAGCTAGAGAATAGTTTTCCATAAAGAAATAGGGCTAATAAACGACTACGGAAAGGTGATGGATTGAGTAATGTTAAAAAAATAAAAATAAATAAAAATAAAAAGAGGAGAAAATAGTTATTGAAAAGGATATGATTCTCTTGAAAGAGATAAAAAAAAAAGTGATATAACTAGTCGTTGTAGTAAAGCCCTTGCGTTGCACATTAAGGCTGTTCCTAGGTACTTATGGACTTTTTGAATCCCTTTTACCTTTCGTTTCTAAGCCTTAACCCTTGACCAACATTACAACCCTTATAAAGTCCTAGTTGATTCTATGGAAACATGATTTGAAAATGGGACCGCTAAAGGAAAGGAAGTATAAGCATGGTAGTAATAATATTTACTTGACGATCGATATCTATTCATGAGACTATGTTATTTCTGTCGTGTCATACGTTGTTCGGAGTCATACGCGAGTTTATTTGTTTTGCACAATAATTCTTTCTCGCATTTGGGTACATATGAGTGCTTACACCTGTTTCAAAGTGAATTTATTTTAGAGTATAATTAACAACGTGAGATTTGTAGTCAAAGCATCACTAAATAGTCATCTGATTTATATTTCACGTTCATAGTTGCCGTGTATCCACTTGACTACTATTTCACACACATGCGAGTCTTCGATATATTCTATTGATTCTGGTGATATATGTTTTCGGATTATTTTTTTAATGTAGGAGGGCATACGATTGTTTTACTCTTGATAATTCTAAAGTTTCATTTGAGGTTGATTTTATCGAGAAAAGGATGTGACATTGAAATATTTAAAATTTTGAATAAAATTTTTACAAGTTAATAAAGATGGTTGTGGGTGACTTGTTGACGAGAACCCTCACGAGACTTCACTCGTCCGACTAGGGACACCTAGAGGTTTAAAAGGCTTGTTGCACAGGCTAAGTGCAATCGTTATCCATACGAAAATGGAGTAGGAATTTTATTATTAGTAGTTTTATTTTATTCTTTTTGCTCGAGGACTAGCAAAATGTAGGTTTGGGGGTGTGATCGGGAGAGAACAAATCCTAATTATACGCCTTAATTCACATTTGTTAGTCATTTTTATCCTGTTTTTGTGTAGTTTTACTTTATTTTCTATTTTCTATCAGGTTTTAGAAGAAAAACAAGGAGATCAGGTTAAAATAGGTGAAAAAGCAGGAAGAAAGAAGTAGAAAAAGACACATCGCGCGTGCGATCCGCGGGCGCGAAAATCCAGAATTCGCTCGCGCGATCCGCGCGAGCGACCTCCTAAATGACGCTCTCGTGCGGCCCGCGCGCGCGATCCGTACAAAAAGCAAAGTTACGTATTTCAATACTCTGAAGAGCCTTGTGCAAACGAAACTGCTTGAAGACGTCCAGATTGTAAATAACACCTGTTTTAATCCATTTCGGGGGAGGAAAGCTTGAAAAAGCTCTTGAAAACTCTATATATTCTTAGTTTTTATGATTTTTAAGGGGTACACACCTAGAGATCTATTCACATACATTCATTGAAGGCAAGAGGAAGGAGAAGAGCAAGCTTGAAGGTTTCTAATGGCTTCCATCAACTCAATCTTCCTGCTTTCACCCATCATGAGCAACTAAACTCATAATCTAGGGTTTCAATGAAACCCTAGCTATGTAAAGGGGGATTCTATGCTTTTCTATTTTAAGACTTTATGGTTTGGGATAGTGATTGTATGTTGGTGGATTTTATATAATCAGTTTTTAATGTTAATAATCAAGAGTATTTTGGATCTATTCTTGTCTTAGATTTTTCCTTATGCTTATTGAACTCAATAGTCCTTGATTTCTGTGATTGATAGGAGTATTTACATACAATGGTGCTTATGTGATTGTGATGTTTATATCTTTTATAATCCATGCTTAGGAAAGATGAGTTATGCTACACCCTAGTTATAGGTAGATAATTCATGTGAACCGTAGATGGATTATGCTTAGATTAAACTAATGATATCTTCTTGACGATACTATTGGGCTTGTAGCTACAATAGGTCATAACTATCCAAACACAGAACTTAGAATAAGAAGTATAGATCCCCAATGCATAGTTAGTGGTGGATTTGTAATCCTAGATCCCATCTCCACATATTTAAATCAACTTTGAATTTCGTACACACGTTTACTTAGATTTAATTCTAGATTTTATTTCCATAATTTCTTAGTTTAATTCATAGTTTAAAGTAGTAGTAATAATCAAATTCCAAATCAATCAAACTTTCGATTTTCTTATAACTAAATAGATTATATTTTATTAATTAAAGGATTAAAAATTAACAATCTCTGTGGGTTCGACCTTTACTTTCCACACTACAAATCTTTTGAAAGTAAAGCATAAATAAGCATACTTTAATATCTTGATTCTGACGCGATCACACGCACGGTGGGTGGAGTTCATCGAGACGTTTCCATACTGATTCAGTACAAATAAGGTAAGGAAAACATCGTGGCAAATGCACTTTCCCGCAGGTATGCCCTAATCTCTACTCTCGATGCTAAATTGCTTGGGTTTGAACATATTAAAGAGTTATATGTTGATGACCTTGATTTTAGTGTTGAATATCAAGCTTGTGAGAAAATTGCAAGTGGGAAGTATTGTAGGCATGATGGTTTCTTGTTTCGAGAGAATAAGTTGTGTTTGCCTAATTGTTCTTCGAGAGATTTGTTAGTAAGGGAATTGCATGGTGGAGGGTTAATGGGACACTTTGGAGTTGCCAAAACTTTAGCTGTTTTGCAGGAACATTTCTATTGGTCACATATGAAACGGGATGTTGAGAGAATTTGTGATAGGTGTGTCACATGTAGGCAAGAAAAATCTCGAGTGCAATCACACGGTTTATACACTCCACTGCCCATCCCTAGTGCGCCTTGGATTGATATCTCGATGGACTTTGTACTAGGCTTACCTAGGTCTAAACGAGGTAGAGATTCCATTTTTGTGGTTGTAGATCAATTTTCTAAGATGGCCCATTTCATTCCATGTCACAAAACTGATGATGCTTCACATGTTGCTGATTTGTTCTTTAGAGAAATTATGCGATTACATGGAATGCCGCAAACCATAGTTTTGGATAGGGATGCTAAGTTCTTAAGTTACTTTTGGAAGACATTGTGGTGTAAGTTAGGAACTAAGTTATTGTTCTCTACTACTTGTCATCCACAAACTAATGGTCAAACAGAAGTAGTAAACAGGTCTTTGTCTACTTTGTTGAGGGCCATTATTCAAAAGAACATCAAAACTTGGGAAGAATGTTTACTACATGTTGAGTTTGCTTATAATCGTTCTGTTCATTCTTCTACTAAATTTTCACCATTTGAAATTGTTTATGGTTTTAATCCTTTAACTCCACTGGATTTAACACCATTACCTTTATCTGAATGTGTTAATTTGGATGGAAAGAAAAAGGCTGAATTTGTTCAACAGATACATGAGAAAGCCAGACTCAACATTGAGAGGAGGACAGAGCAATATGCAAAACAAGCTAATAAAGGGCGTCGATAACTGATTTTTGAACCCGAAGATTGGGTTTGGTTGCACCTGAGGAAAGAAAGATTCCCGACACAAAGGCGTTCTAAGCTACTTCCGAGGGGCGATGGTCCTTTTCAAGTTCTGGAGCGAATCAATGACAATGCATACAAGTTGGATTTGCCAGGTGAGTACAATGTTAGTGCTACCTTCAATGTTACTGATTTAAGTCCTTTTGATGTAGGTGATGATTTGAGGACAAATCCTTTTCAAGAGGGAGGGAATGATACGGAACAAGGGGTACTAAAGGATCTATTACATGTTCCAGTTGGGCCAATCACAAGGGCAAGGGCTAAAAGGTTCAAAGAAGCACTTATTAGGCTGATCTGAGAAATTTGGGCTGAATCTATGATTTCCAAGAGTGGCCCAAATAGGGGAAAAGAATTCATTAACCTAATATATGATTGTGATAATGAGGGCTGATTTGGACCTATTTCATCAAATAAGTTGGTTGGTAGTTGAGAGTTTGATCATTATGACTGTTAGTTGGGAGTTTATGTATATTTCCAACCTTTTGATAAGTTAAAGTGGTCTTTTGTATTAGGTATGCTAAGAAAACGAGTTGGTATTTAATCCTATGGTTGGAAGGATGTTCCAACTACTTGCATTTATTTCTTTCCAACCAACTTTGCATTTAAATCTTATGGTTGGAGGGATGTTCCAACCCACTATATATTTTTGTTTCTAGTAATGGAAAAAGGCAGACTATTTTGAGATAAAAAGTGAGAGTAATCTCTTTGGTTCTTTTAGAACTATTTGAACTTATCAGATTGATCTGTGGTGTTCAACTTTCGACTTATCAAACAGTCTTTCACAACTGTTTGTGGCGTCAACACATTCCATCCATTCCTTTCCTTAGAGAACCGATCTGGGTCAAACTTCGTACGGGTTCCTTCACTTCGTGGGCGGGGTTCATATTAGGTGAGTTCCAAACTCACTTGGTAGCTTAGTTATAATGTTTTACATACTCTGTACATTTAAAAAGGATCCAAACATGCCTTAATAGATGCTGGACGATCACTGCCAAAATTTAGAGAAGACGAAGTTCGAGCGATCGAACTACGTTCAATCGATCAAACAACCCTGAGTCTCAAGCGATCGAAATAGCTTCAATCGATTGAGACCACTAGACTTCGATTGGTCGATAACACTTCAATCCATCGAACAACACTTTCTTCAAGCGAATAAGAGGACTTTAATTCATCAAACCTTAACAGAACTTGGTTGTTCCCTTTAGTTTATAATCCATAATGCTTAGCTGTTCATTGATGTTTCATGTTCTATTATGCGATGTTACAAATTACGGAGGTAATAGGATGCGATAATGAGATTGAGATAATGTGGTGAGAAATGTAATAAGGTTCGGAACGTTAGTAACAATATGATGCGATAACGAGATAAGGTTTGAGTGATGTTGTTAGGTAGCATTGGTTGATCCTGTTAATCGAGTCAGTGGGGTATTGGTGACCGTCAGTACCAGTGTGTCAGTATCATGGGTTGGTCGTGAACACATCTGCGTGGAATGTGAGCGTTATGTATTTTGCTAGCAAGAAGTACTAATGCATATGAATTAGGAACGGACGATACTCGCAAGCGTTAAAAGCAGTGAATAATAAGAGTTCTTAAAAGCGGTGAACAAGAGTATTGGTGCATTCATAGACTAGTCGTTATATGAGAGTGATGTATTGTGCTCATAAGAGTTCTTAAAAGCGGTGAACAAGAGCACTGGTATGCCGTGATGATATAATTAGTTCGGTATAGTCAGTTGGGATGGGTATAGTCAATCCTAGAGTTAGAGAATGATGAGAATCGGTTAATGATGTGTCTGAATAAAAGAGGAAAAGATGTTATTAATATCACTGCTTGATATCGTGCATAACTGGTAATGATGTTATTTCTATGAGACTGTGTTAGTTAGTTCTCACTTAGCTTTCAGTAAGATGACGACCTTTATTGCCTGGACATTTCCCGTCCAGACTACCCTGTCCTTAACAATGCAGGTAATGGAACTTACGATGATGGCTACTACCCGAAGTGGGATTATATAGAGGGTGGCCCGACTAACGATGGTTATGCCGGAGAAGGCTATTATGCTGATGACGACCCTTACGCTAGTTGCAGACAGAAGATTTATATTTAGTTTTATATTTATGTCAAACTCTATTTTGTTTTGTTTTGTTTTGACAGGTACTTGGGCATATGTTGTCTCCAGACCTGTTGTGATCTTGAGGACCACTCTGATGTTTATCATAGTGATACTGCGTTTATATTTCAGTTGTTTACTATTCATGTTTGTCTTATGGACTAGTATTGTACGGTTTAGAAAATTAGTGACATTCACCCGTCATTCCCTATGGACCTAAAAAGGAAATTTATTTTTCTCTATTTTTGCTGCTTCAGGGCGTGACAAATCGCATATGGATCACGACAGTTGAAGCCTCACGAGTTGAATCATCCGATGCATATCCTCAAGCTAACTGCGATTGTTTTTGCTCTCAAGATTTGGAGGCATTATCTTTATGGTGAGAAGTTTGATCTATTTTTGGATTATAAGAGTTTCATATACTTGTTCTCTCAAAGGGAGTTGAACATGAGGCAACGACGTTGGATGGAATTATTAAAGGACTATGATTTCACGTTGAAATATCACCCTAAAAAGGCAAACATAGTGGCCGATGCATTGAGTCAAAAACCCTAGAGGATAGCAATAGTTTCCCTTATGGTCAAAGAGTGGCAAGCATTGGAAACGTTGGCTGAATTTGGTATTCAAGCATCAGATCCAAGTAAAGGACGACACTTTGGATGTCTCATGGTGTAACCGACCCTCATCAGTCGTAATTTGGAGGCGTAGAAGAAGAATAAAGGACTTCAAGAGTGGTTTGCAAGCAGCACAGTGAAAGAACCTGAGAATTGAAGCATTGATGCGAAGGGAGCACTCAAATGTAGAGGCAGACTTTGTGTGCCGGGTGAAGATAATCTCAGGAAGGATATATTGAACGAATCACACAATTCACGTATGACAATCCACCTAGGAAGTACAAAGATGTACAAAGATTCGAAGAAAAACTTTTGGTGGGAAGGAATAAAGCAAGAAGTTGGTGAGCTCGTGTCTCAATGTCTTATGTGTAAATAGGTGAAGGTGGAACATCAGAAGCCTCCAGGACTTCTACGGCCATTACCAGTTCCCAGATGGAAGTGGGAGCATATAACTATGGATTTCGTGGTAGGCTTGATAAGATCTCAGCAAAACCACAATGCCATTTGGGTAGTTGTGGATCGACTTACCAAATTGGTGTATTTCATAGCTAATAGTGTGTCGTACCCAGTCAAACGTCTGAGCCATATGTATATATAGCAAGTCATACAATTGCACGGTGTACCAGTTTCTATCGTGTCCGATTCTAATTCGAGATTTACTGTAGAGTTCTAGAAGAGTTTATAGACAGCTTAGGGACTTCGTTAAACTTGAGCACTGGGAATCATCCACAGACTGATGGACAGACCGAACGAGTTAACCGGGTGATGGAGGACATGCTACGAGCGTGTGTGATTGATTTTGAGAGCTTATGGGAGACTCATCTACCGCTGATAGAATTTGCATACAACAGTCACCAATCGAGTATAGGAATGGCACCCTTTGAGGCATTATATGGACGACTGTGTCGATCACCCTTGTGTTGGGCAGAGGTTGGAGACAATCAACTACTCGGACCTGAATTAATTTGGAAAACTAATGAGAAGATCCAGATTGTGAAAGAAAGGATGCGAACAGCGCAGAGTATACACAAGACTTACGCGGATAAACGTTACTGGGATTTAGAATTCAGTGTTAGAGATCATGTGCTACTCAAAGTATCTTCGGTGCGAGGGATTGGACAGAAGAAAGGAAAGTTAGCACTGCATATCATTGGATTGTTTAAGATTCTTGAATGTGTAGGAAAAGTTGCCTACAGACTAGCATTGTCGCCTAAGATGTCAGGAGTACACGACATATTTTATGTCAGCATGTTGAGAAAGTGTGCTCACAATCTAAGTCATGAGATCAACTTTGAGGACATCGAGGTGAATGACAATATATTGTTCCACAAAGGACCAGTACGCATTCTGGATCGAGGAGTTAAGAAGCTGAAGAATAAGGAAATTTTGTTGGTGAAGGTTCAGTGGAAATTTCAAGACGAAAGAGAAGCTTCTTGGGAATTAGAGTCAGAGATGCGTGAAAAGTATCCAGATTTGTTTAACAACGCTTAGTTCAAATTTCGAGAACAAAAACTTTATTTAGAGGGAGATGATATAATACCCTGTATTTTTGTTGTAATATTATAATACCTTTGATATAAATACGATTTTGTATGCTTGTATTTATATTTCCTGTAATTTCTGTTTCAATCAATCGAACTTCCTTTGAGCAATCGAAATTCCTTCGAGCAATCAAACTTTTTTCTCTTCAATCGATCAAAACCTTTTCGAGCGATCGAAACTCTGTCGACCTGAATTTGTGACGTGTCCCCATTCTCGAGTGATTGAACCCATCTCAATCGATCGAACCCTGACCGACCTGCTCTCAATCGATCGAACTTACCTTGATCGGTCGCACTTTGTATTTCCAGTATACGTGTTCTGCCACCTGCACCCTCTCCCTTCCTATATATATATGTGTGTATGGTTTGTGTGCTTTTGAGAGGTTGTTAAACATTAAGAGAAGTTAGAGAGATATAAGTTATATATACACTCGTATATACATATATACATACACACTCGCGTATATATATTATACACACTCCCTCACACATTCTCAATTTTGGGAGAAGAGAATGAGCAGAAGAAGAAGAAGAAGAAGAAGAAGACGAAGGAAGAGGAGGAGAAAGAGAGAGGACAGAAGGAGAAAGAGAAAGAGAAGAAGAGGAAAAAAAAGCTCACCGAGGAACCTGCGACCACCCTGAGCTCGCCAGCATCATCGACGTTAACAGTTAGTGTCTATACTCACTTAGTAGTGTAGATGCATAGTTATATATGTGTTTCGACAAGATAGAACAGACCTTGAATATACACAGGAAGTCCAATTCAGTTTGGGAAGAAAACCAACGTTCAATCGATCAAACTGCTTTCGAGCAATTGAATACAGACCGATCTCGATCGATCGAATATCGTTTAATCGATCGAACATTGCTCAATCGATCAAACATGACAGAATGTTAAATGTTTAGTTTGTTTATATTCGATGAACTGTTAAGTTGTATATTATCATGCGTTGATATTGGGAAGTAGTATTAGAATAAAACACATGTGGAATAATGGACTTAATGCATTGAACAGTGGAACCAATTGTATAATCATGGTATAAGGTTATTAATCAGAATGAGAATCCGACGTGCATAGTAGTGGGTCTATCGACTGCAGAAGTCGATACTATTTATATTTGTGCATATGAATGCGGTTGCTAAGATTGTATAATGTCAGATGTAGAATCCCAAGGTGCGGGGATAGGATTGGGACTACATGTTAGGTTTGACGTATTATAGAGTTGGACTGCATGTCAGATTTGGGAGGTTATATAATGTAGGACTTTGAGTCGAGTTTAATATATTAGGGATGGTGGCAATAATGTGTTAGGGCTGGAGTACCGTAGTATTATATCAAGGGATGCGGGCTGTAGTAGCATATCGAGGCTGCGTGCTGTCATAGTATAGTAGAGCTGAGTGCTTAGGTATTACGGAGCTGAGTGCTATGATATTGCTGAATGTTGTAGTATTGCTGAGTACTGTGACATTGCTGAGTATTGTAGTATTTCTGAGTGTTGTGGTATTGCTGAATGCTGTGGTGGAGCTGATTGCTTACGAAGCTGAGTGTTGTGGTATAGCGAAGCTGAGTGTTGTAGTATGTTAGGGTTGCGTGCCGTATTATATTAGGGTTGCATGCCGTATTATATCAGGGTGGGTTAGCCAGAACGTTAGGACTATGTGTCAGGATTAATAGCTCGTGTGATATAGGACTACGTGCCTAATTTATGTGTTAAAGTGTGGGACTTCGTATCAGGTGTGACAGACCGTTGGTATGGGACTACGTGTCTGATTAACATGGACCCAGGAGTCTATGTTATGTTTGGGATGGATTGGGACGAGGTCTGTTGTGATATATTAAGTTGGTGCATACATGTATGCGAACGATGAGATGATCCTTTTATTGATGTTGTTGATTTATATACTGCAAATCTATAAATACTCTGTTAGCATTTGCATTCACTCGGTTTTCGTAGCTGACGACGTTTATGCCGATGGATATTCGACGTCTAGTTGGCCAGGGTTATGAGTATGCAAGAGATGCATACATGGATAGGGGCTACGAGGATGGAGCCTACGATGACAGAGGCTATGCTGATGCTGACTACTACGCAAGCTGAAGACTTGGAGCTTGCTGTTGATAGTTTATGATTATATTCTTAAGAGACTCTGTAATAGTTACGATTCTAATCGGCGTATGTTGTCGTAGTACTTTAATTATGTTCTGCAGACACTTGTGGTTTAGTAATACTATAGTAGTGAACTCTAATTTTCTATATCGACCTTAGAAAGTTCCAATGTGTGGTTTGATTTATTACTCTGATGATTAGACTTTGGTTATGAATAATGTGGTGACTTTCAACTGGCATGGCTTACGGGTCCAAAAAGGAATTTATTTTCTCTATTTTTGTGACTGCGGGGCGTGACAAAAATATATGATAAGTTCAACATTTGAAGCTGACTCGTTTGCTTTTGCAGAAATAATTACCAATCAGCTGGTTAAAACGTAAAGAAATTGAACAAAGCACACAAAAGTTTGTGATTGAAGACACTTGAAAATTGTTGTGCTTCACTTATTTATTTTATTTTTATTTGGAAAAATCCACAAGAGAAAATCTCTTTAGTGCTCGTATCAAGATAAAAATATTATGGAAGAGTAGTGCTATGTTTCCCAAATTTGAATCCCAAATTTGGTTCCGAAGTGCTTTTCCAATTCCCACATCAGTGACGTTGTAAACCGATGTCATAGCATGTGGTGCAAATATTAAGCCATTGGGGAAAAAAATTGGACTTCAAGTTTGGAAAGCATAGCGTCATTCGTTATGCAAAGAAGTCAAAGATTCATTCTACTAATCAATTATAAACATGATAGTTAACTAATTACTTAATAAGTTAGGAAGAGACCTAATTATTCTCATATTAAGGTATCACAATCCAATTGCCAATTAAGTACACGCAAATAGGAACTTAAAAGGTTGAAAGAAGCATTCAAAACTCCAAAATAATTTGTACAATGCAATGAGTCATTGCAGATCAACTCATAAGAATGGATTTTTTGTTATCTAAGTAGAACAAACCCATCAAACAGACCCCTAGGTGAATACCTTCACAGCTACTGGTAATGATTCATTAAATAAATCAAATGGTGACTCACCTCGTGAATCAAATAGCTAATGTAGTATTTAGCATTTGACAGTTTTCTAGAATTTAGGTACTGCAGTAAGAGTTCCAATGCTCCACTCTAGTAATCTTTCAAGATATAAGGATTGCACCGGTGTTGATTCAAATTCTTAATCAAGAGGGACCAAAAATAAAGATTAATATAATATCTTCAACTTCGGATAAAATGCAATAACATACAAATAGACTTTCCCAAACCAGTCCTAATTTAATTTCGTACACAAAACTCATTGTAATTTCGAATAACCTACGAAAAGGTGCAAGAAAACCCTAGGAACTTAAAGATTAAAAGCAACAAATATCAATTACATGATCAAATCTCGGGATTAGATGAAATCGGATCAAAATTTCAACGACTTAGAATTGCAAATAACCAAAGCAACCTTCGATGCAAAGAGAGAGAAGAAATAGTTACACGTTGTTACTCCAAAAAAAGAAAAAATTTCCTTCGATCGTTAAATTGAACAATCCTGCATGTGTCAAACATCATACTACAAAAGGGAAAACCAGTTATAAAATGAATCTATTAGCGAGAGTGACGCAATAACCAATTGAGAGAGAGAGAGAGAGAGAAAGCGTACAACATTCAGAAGAAGCAGAGGCACACGATGAGGATTGTTAGCCTTCAGTTAATAGTGGAGGACTGTAAGTTAGAGAGAGGGGGAGAGATAGAGTCATTTTCATTCAATGTTGTTGAGAGACAGAGGGAGTTCAGTTTTGTATAGTGTAGAGGGAGAGTTTCAGTTGTTTTCAATGTGTTCAACTTTTAGTAAGAACTAGTCGATAACCCATGCTATGCACGGGGACTATCTCTATCCTCAAAAAATTTATAAGATTCACATACAAAACAAAAGAACATAAATTTGGGCAAAAACAAAAAGAAGTGGAGTCTTTCTTTTGATCATGTTCAATTACATAGACTAACTTTATAAGTGTAATTAAAGTTACGGGATTTTAGCTCTATGAATATAAGCTCTATGAATATAGTACTACCAGATAATAGAACCTGAGACAAAGAAACCAAAAAAAAAAAAAGCAGCCCAGAAGTACATACATTGTGAAAGCTTGGGACCAATAACTTGGAAATTTGTACAAGCTGTAATGATCAACTGATTTTTGGAGACCCACCATCAACTATCATGGGATGTATCTACAACATAAAAGTATACATGTGACACATGTAGAGATTATGGATTGATCCAATTGTCACTGTGCCAAGTCAGCAACAACCCTCCTCACAGATTCTTTGAAGACCGACTCATCCATTCAACTCTCTTGATATTCAATCTCAATATTGCTTGGACTTGATTGAATTATCTGGGATTTGGCCACCACAGACATTAACCTCACATTCTAAACTTGTTTCAAGAATTCCACAACACAAATTTCCAAATCCAACAAATTACATTCTCTCTTAAATTCACTTGCAAGTCGATTATTCTTGCTTTAGATGTTGATTCTTGCTTTAGATGTTGATTCAGCAATCTCTGCTACTCGAACATCAACATAGCCCATACATGAGCTTACACCTTTTCATCCCCAACATTACATACAATTGACCTTATATATGAGCATTGAGGTTCTGTACAAACTACCCAATAGCAAAAGAAGCAAGGCTGAGTTAGCACACCCCAAAAGACTCCCCCGAAGAGAAATCTCCAACCTAGGAATACATATGAACAAAAACAGAGGAACCCAATAAAAAACCAAAATTCTGCAATATCAAAGAAGCAAGGCTGACTTATGTTCAGCGAAATGCATAAAGGAATAACCAATACTACTTGGCAAGAGCACATAGTTTGTGGGATGTATAGTGACTTAAGTGGAATTGGAGAGGCTATTGGAAACTTGGAATTAGTAGCTTTTTGGAAATTCAAAGTACCATGGCTTTCAAAGGAATTTGAATTCTTCTATGACAAGTGAAAGAATAGGCGAGTTCTAGCACAGACAAAAAAGATATGGACTGAACTAAAAATGTGTTACATATTGTCATTGGAGGAAAGAATGATCCATAGTTGCAAACCCTTTTGGGTTCTTTCTCCTGCAGGCATTTTTGAGTGTAGATTCAAAAATGAATGGAGGTAAAAAACAAAAGGAAGCCACAAGAAACATTAACATCTATTTGGTTAATAAAAACTGAAGGAAAAAAAAAAAAGAAAGAATTTGTTGATCCCTAACAACAATCATATCCAAAACCAAACTTTCAACATCAGAAATTACAATTGCTTCAAATAGATATTAAAATGAACAAAAAGTAAAAAATAAAAAATTAGTCGGCATTAAAATTACCTTTCAGACCTTTTTTCTTATTTGTTTAGGCTTTTGTGAGTTGTCAAAAAAGAAAAAGAAAAGAATAATTCAAGCACAATAATAGTAATAATCATACATATTGCACCCCGACTATGATCGTGAACGATCTTTGTGGACACTCCCTTTTTTTCTGGTAGTCTTTAATTGTGGACAGTCTTTGTGGGTGTCAAAGCTTCCTCAAAATCAGCTTTGACGCAAGATACTTTTTCAATATTCTTTGAAGCTTCAATCGATAGCTTCTTAGTGTAAATCTTTGTTTCTATGTTGCCTGCCAACCATATTTTAGGGTATGGCTTTGCTTCAACCCCTCGGTAATTTTTCAATTACCCAATATCAATAGTTCTAGACTTCTCGAAAATATTCAAAATACGGAAGGAAAAAAATTAAAATATAATGAACAAAATACCTACGCTATTGCTATGCTTCCCAAAATCTAAATCCCAAATGTTCACAAATACATGTGACAGTGGGACCACTTCAACATCCTCCAACCACAATGAAGTAGGCCTACTATCACACGTGTTAGGGAAGGATAGCATTAGCTGAATTTTCCTTAATATTGATAGAGTTTGTCACCAATTATATATTTTTTTTCTTTCTTTTTGAATAGCTATAAAATATATTAATGATAAGCCAAACTTACCAAGATATGGGGCAAAACAAAGATCAAGCACAGCAACACTAAACAACCCCTGTCCAAAACAGAGCAACCAGAACAGTCAGCCTAACTTAGGGCGAACATTTTACAAACATGCACCTCAAATACAATACATTTAAAAGACATACAATAAGTCCAAAAAAATAATAATAATAAAGGAGAGAGAACATACACAAAAGCCATTAAACACAATACGAAGGTCCAAACTTAAGAGATCACGAATCCTATCGCCAAATAAAAAAGCAATTGTTCATATTATAGAACCCATTGCCAAGTCAAAAAAGTAATACTTAGAGATTACAACCAAAACCAAAATACAATCTCCTTAGCATCTTCAACCACATTCTCTAAAGTTTCTCTAATTTTTAGCCAAAATAACTAAAAAGCTATTTTAGCTAATCACTTTTATGCCCCCAACCTCCAACCATATTCCCCATTATAGGGAGGTTTGCATTGTTATATTAATTTTTCATACAAAATTTGGAAATTTCAATGCACTATCTCTCCTTAAATGAATATGGTAGTTATTTTATTTATTGTTTTCATCTTATGGGTAATTACCCATATTCACACTCTGTCTCCTCAAATGTGGAGAACCAAAAAGGGATTCCCCAAAAATGGAGAACCATTTAGGAACCCGTTGGAGCTCCAAAATTGCACTTTGGTTCTCCAAAATAGCTAGAAAGTGACTATGGGTAATGTGGTTGGAGTTGGTCTAAGCAATCAAGCAAGAAACAGATGGTGCCAACAACTGCATCCTCAAAGCTATCGATTACACCCTCCCATAATTTTATGAAGTGCAATATGAAGGAACAGGTTGATTGGTTACGAAATTACATCAATTTTGAAATATATGAAACACTCATAGTTAATTCAATCCAAAACCCTTAATAAGCCAAAATCCATGAAGAAACCAACGAAGTAGATTATCTACAACTTATAAAAAAAATAGCCAATCGTGGTTTCATTTTAAAGTGATCGAAATAACTTTGAAGATTTGAGTCAACCTACCTTTCAACACAGTATATGCAAAACGTATGGATTGGTACAACCACGCAGTGTTTTTTGGAGATCCAGAAGTACCTGTACAAATCGGCAAAATTTCAATAGGTGATAGATATGAATTGATAGAGATTGAAATAATTTACGACCTTCCGTAATGAAATTAAGGGTTTGGGTTTTTCTGTGCTGCTTCTCTTGCACGAATAAGAAGGCAAACAGCTGCAACAAAGCCAACCTGAAATTTGTAATTTGTCGTATTTTCAGAGAGAGGGAGATATAGAGGCATAAGACACCATCTTCAGATATGGGGATCACAGGCCCCTCCTAGATTTGAAACAAATACCTAAATCATAGATTTCAAACCCTCAATAACTTACATATATGTATACATACATACATACATACATACATACATACATATATATATTAGAGAATGGGAGCAAAATCATTGTACGAGACCATGGATCAGAAGATAAGCAGAGAAACCCATAAAATAAATGAATCATAACAAACCCATCTCAGTGAATGGAAGTAGTAAAAGAATGAATCGTGATAATCATTTATTCCTATAGGAATTTTTTTTTTAATTAATATGGTAACTGTGGGGTGAAAATATATTAAATCATGAACCCCATAAACTACTAATTTTGTAAGTTACTTGGGATTACTCAATTTGGACAGAAATTGAACCTAAGCCAAGATTTTGCATTCAATCAATATATCAAACATCTAATGTGCACAAAAGATCGATAAGCCACACAAACACCCCTAAATGCATATCCCAAACAACACAAAAGGGTAAGCAATTTAGGGCAATAATCAGATTTACAATAATTCAACTAAAGTAAGGAATAAATCTGTTGGAAATTTCAAAATCATAATGCTACAACAATGGAAAATGTAAATGGGTATGGGTCTTCGAGATGCTAAAGTTGAACCAGCATGTATCTATAGTTGACTCCACCGGCCACGCTCGTGTCTCCATTGGACAACGAATTCAGCCTAACAGTAATCAACGTATCATCCGCTTCAAGATCTGGTGGTCATTGTTACGATTCCGTGATCATAGCAATATCAGAATAATTCATTGCTACTTTGAGTCAACTCGTAATTAGTAGGAGAGTTATTTCATTTCCATGTATTTGATTTTCATTAATTGTCAATCCCTAATTCCTTGTTGGTCAATTCCTAATTCTAGCAGTAAGCTTTGGGAAGAGTCTTTAAAAGGATGTAATGAGATGAAAATAAATCATAAAAGAAATTATGTCCTAAGTTTAGTTCTTAGTTTATTCTCTTGAAAAAAGGTTCTAACATTTTGGTATCAGAGTCCTTTTCCTGCGACTATGGCAGCACCATCGGGCTTTGAGAAGAATATCCTTCATGAGGATGAGGATATGCGCAAAGAGCTCTCAACCACCACCAACAACGTCAATGGGTTGTCAGCAAAACTATCAGAACTCACTGATGCTGTGATAACTGTGCAAAAAGCCCTCAACAACTTACTTCCTCCATCACCAAATTAACTTCCAGAGGGTCCACCTCTCGCAGCCCAACCACAGCAAATTGCCACATTTCGAGGATTCCAAGGACGACCTATATGTCTAGACTTTCCCACCTTTGATGGAAAGGATCCAGAAGGATGGGTTTTTCGTGCACAACAATTCCAACAACTCAACGGAGTTCCCGATGACCAAATGGTGGATGTGGCAGCAGCCCATCTCTTAGGAGAAGCCATTCCATGGTACCAGTGGTTGGCACGGACAATTGGACATCCAACGTGGGCTACATTTAGTCGTGCCCTATGCACACATTTTGGAACAATTGAAGATGAAGATCCTGAAGGCTCACTAGCAAAATTATGCCAAGGTACTTTCACTGTGCGCGAATATCAGTCCAAATTCGAAAGGCTAGCAAACCGTAGCTTGCTATTACCAGAAGCGTTCCTTATAAGGTGTTTTATATCGGGGCTTAATGAAGAAATCCGTTCCGGTGTCAAATCATTGAATCTGTTGTCCTTAGTCCAAGCATATGCAATAGCCAAGTAGCAAGAAGAATCTGTAAATGCTCTCGTCACAACAATATCAAGAAAGCAGCCAGCTCATGCACCACGTCCGTTGTCGTCCTTACCATCTTCAACGACTCCAACTTTACCCAACCCACCAGCGAAGTGGACAACAAATGCTACTGCAGTTCAGCCACTTGCTAGTAATTTGCCACCAGGAGTACGGAGAATTAGTGCGACTGAACAACAAGAACGTAGACTCAAGGGGTTGTGTTTCAACTGTGACGAACAATTTCGCCCTGGCCACCGATGCAAGAAGCCATAATTATTACTCCTTGAGATGGAAGAAGAGAGCAACATTGGTGTTGAACAAAAACCAGATGACACAATTGACATGGAAGTTTCCTTGAACGCCATTGCTGGTACCCAACGGTCGGGAACCATGCAGCTTTTGGGGCATATAAAGAAAGAATCAGTCACTATACTGATTGATTCTGGATCTGCACACAACTTCCTCTACCCGAAAATTGCCAAGCTATGTGGGCTTCATATAACCCACTCTAATCCTATCAACATCACAGTGGCTAATGGAAGCAAGGTACAAAGTCCAGGATGTTGCAGCAAGGTGGAACTATCACTTCAAGGAAAACATTCATTTCAGATTTTTACTTGTTGCCTGTGTGCGGTTACGAAGTTGTTCTTAGGACAGAATGGCTACGATCCCTTGGAACAATTAATTGGGATTTTGGCCAATTGACAATGAAATTCAAACATGGCCAACAAGAAGCTTTGTTGACCGGACTATCTTCCTCATTTGAAACAATGAGTGACAAGGGGGAGTTTAACCATTTGTTTTGCAACAAGGGCAAGGGTTGTATATATGCTTGCTTAATTCTTCAACAACTAAGGAACCAAAGCTGGACAATTCAGTTATCTTGTTGTTGCAACAATTTTCTGATATCTTTGCTGAACCGAGTGGATTACCTCCTCACAGAAGTCAGGACCATTGCATTCCTTTGCTGCCAGGAAGTTCTCCTACAAATGTTAGGCCCTACAAGTATCCCCATTCTCAGAAAAATAAAATTGAGAAGTTGGTCAGGGAAATGCATGATTCCGGTATCATCAGACCCAGCACAAGCCCATTTTCTTCACCAGTCCTTTTGGTGAAAAAGAAAGACGGATTTGGCGCATGTGCGTCGATTATCGTGCCCTTAACAACATAACAGTTAAGGACAGATATCCAATCCCAGTTATAGATGAGCTTTTGGATGAGTTACACGGCGCCTCTATCTTCTCGAAATTGGACCTTCGTTTCGAATATCATCAAATAAGAGTTACTGAGGATGACATTCCAAAGACGGCCTTTTGCACACATGAAGGTCATTATGAGTTCCTTGTTATGCCATTTGGTTTATCCAATGCACCAGCAACTTTTCAAAGTTTTATAAATGAAATCTTTCGGCCATTCCTTCGGCAATTTGTCTTGGTGTTTTTTGACGATATACTCGTCTATAGCCCTGATTTGAAGACCCACCTCTCTCATCTCACTACGGTACTATAAACACTTCGGAAGCATCAATTATACGTTAAGAGGAGCAAATGTTGTTTTTCCCAGGAATTGGTTGAATATCTTGGTCATATTATTTCATCTAAAGGGGTCCAAGTTGATCCATCAAAGATTGAAGCCATGAAGCAGTGGCCCAAACCTTCATCTCTCAAATCTTTACGGGGTTTTCTAGGTCTCACAGGGTACTATCATAAGTTTGTTAAAAATTATGGCAAGATAGCAGCTCCACTGAATCAAATGTTGCGTAAAGACTCTTTTTTTTGGACTCCTCAAGCTGAAGATGCATTTAAGGCATTGAAAGAAGCCTTATCCACAACACCCACCTTGGCTCTACCAGATTTTTCTCGTGAATTCATCATTGAGTGTGATGCATCGGGATTGGGCATAGGTGCAGTGCTATCACAAGGAGGACAACCCATTGCTTATCTAAGCAAATCGCTAGCAGACAAGCATCTTAGCTTATCTGTGTACGACAAGGAAATGATGGCCATTGTCATTGTCGTGTCCAAATGGAGACCTTACTTATTGGGGCGACATTTCAAGGTGCTAACTGACCATCGTACTTTAAAGTACTTCATGGATCAACGCTTAACAACAATGGAACAACAAAAATGGCTCACAAAGCTTCTTGGGTATGATTATGAGATCGTATATCGCAAGGGCAAAGAGAATGTTGCTGCTGATGCTCTCTCTCGTTTGCAAGAACCGACAGCTTACACTATAACGGCCCCTGTATTTTCAGCCATAGATGAGATTCTCAAGGAAAACCAGCAAGATGCCAATCTGAACGCCATTATCCAATAGCTCAAAAGAAGCCCAGATTCGGTCCCACATTACTCGGTTGACAAAGGAATATTGCGCTACAAGGGTCGGATTGTTCTACCTTCCACATCAACATGGTGCCAAAAGATTTTATATGAGTTTCATGCCACCCCAATTGGAGGACATTCAGGTTTCCTACCCACTTACAAGAGAGTTTCCACCAACTTTTATTGGAAGGGCATAAAGAAGGCCACCAAATAATATATAGCAGAGTGTGATGTGTATCAACGTGTGAAGTATGAGACCATAGCTCCTCCTGGACTTCTACATCCTTTGCCACTACCAACAGAAGTGTGGATTGATCTATCCATGGACTTTATTGATGGGATTCTAAGTTCGAACCAAAAGACTTCCATTATGGTCATAGTTGATCGATGCAGCAAATATTCTCATTTCACACCAGTGTCTCACCCCTATACAGCATCACATATTGCAGAACTTTTCATTCAGGATGTTGCGAAATTACATGGCATACCAAAAACCATTGTTAGTGATCGAGGTTCTGTTTTCCTTAGCCAATTTTGGGAGGCTTTCTTTAAATTGCAAGGCACTGCATTATACAAAAGCACATCTTATCATCCTCAAACAGATGGCCAAACAGAAGTGGTGAATTGGTCAATCAAGCAATATCTCTGGTGTTTTGCAGGACAACATCCTCGTCAATGGACTAAGTTCCTTCCTTGGGCAGAATTTTGGTACGACACTTCTTACCATAGCTCCATCAAAATGTCACCGTTTGAGGCTGTATACGGACGTCTACCACCACGTGTAGACATGTATATTCTGGGGTCTACAAGTGTCCATACAGTTGACACTGTGTTACGCAAGCATGACGAGGTTCTTAAATTCTTAAAGGACAACCTCCATAAGGCTCAAAATTGAATGAAGATGTAAGCTGATCGGCATCGTACGGAACGAGCTTTTAATGTTGGTGATTAGGTTTTCCTTAAGCTCCAGCCCTACCGTCAAGGTTCATTGAAACACAATCGGGTTCATAAGATAAGCCACAGGTTTTATGGTCCATATCAAGTTGAGGCTCGTATAGGACTTGTTGCTTATAAACTTGCATTACCAGAAGGATCGCGCATTCATCCAATTTTTCATGTGTCATTACTCAAGAAGCGAGTTGGTGATTCAGTTCCTACAAGCACCGATTTACCACCTATGGCTGAATTAGAGTCCCAAGAATGGCGTCCAGCTAAAATTCTGGACCGTGGCATTTTCAAGCACAAAAATGCAGCTGTCACTAAGTTATTGGTCCAATGGGAAAGGTGTCCAGCCGAAGATGCTACATGGGAGCCATATGAGGATTTTGTGCACCGCTTTCCAGAATTTGTGACTTGAGGACAAGTCAAATCTGAAGGAGGGACTATTGTTACGATTCCGTGATCGTAGCAATATCAGAATAATTCATTGCTATTGTTTTGCTTTGAGTCAACTCGTAATTAGTAGGAGAGTTATTTCATTTCCATTTATTTGATTTTCATTAATTATCAATCCCTAATTCCTTGTTGGTCAATCCCTAATTCTAGCAGTAAGCTTTGGGAAGAGTCTTTAAAAGGATGTAATGAGATGAAAATAAATCATAAAAGAAATTATCTCCTTAGTTTAGTTCTTAGTTTATTCTCTTGAAAAAAAGGTTCTAACAGTCATCCACGGAGGTGCGATGGACGCATGATTTGATGTTTCAACTTTTATTGCCAAGTAACTGGGTTTGCCAAAAATTAGGGTGTAGTTTGGGGAGAAGGAGAGACAGAGTTCGCGATATATATACAGAGACATCCTTTCATAAATTAGTAAACGGTCAATTACTATGCGGGAGGGGAAGGGGCTAAAGGATGAGAGAGAGAGAGAGAGGGAGAGAGAGAGAGACAGACTGGATTGAGTGCCATGTAAGCTTTTTAATGAGTGGGAGGTTGCTGATGTGGCTTAATGTGGAGACAATATTTTCTTTGCTCTTTATATCTATCTAAAATACTAATAGCGGAAGGTATGAGCAGAAATGAACATGCTGCTGACACGTGGCATATCCTTTTAAAGCTTCAAATGTATAAACAATTTACTGTTCCGAAAGCTGAAATGCCAAACGTCTCTCTCTCTCTAAATGTTTATGGAAAGTTGGAACGTTTCTTTAGGGGTTTTGCATATCATCCCTAAATATTCAACTCTGTCTTCCTCCTTTTCCCAGCTCTTTCGTCTCTCTACTGTTTGTGTGTGATGGAGGTCTCATTGCAAGGATTATTAGAATAACATTTTATTGTCTTAGTAAACAAAAAAAAAGGTGTATTGATTTTTTGATTTGTGACCCATTTATGTATAGACTGAGGCTCGCCGGAACCTCTACAAGTTGGCGTCGATTCCAAAGAAACTGATACAAACCCCGCCAACAATGTAACGAAACACGTAACACGATTAATGCCTCGGACCATTCTACTATCAGATTCAAATGGGAACCGCGACCCAACACCTATATCAGATGCGAACCTAGGTATAAAGGATGAAGACGCCACAATCAAGGATGGAAAACTCGATTGATAAGTCCAGGTATGAACGCCACAGAGTAAATCTGATAAGTTCGAATAGTTCTTCAAAGAACCAAAGAGAAAACTCTCACAATATTATTAATGATCAAAACTGCATATTACAAACCCTAAAACTATTTAAATAGTTGAGACTAACAGTTGGGCCCTATAAGCCTACGAAATATTATGCCCCAAAATAAATTCGCCCAAAATTAAAATAAAACGATACTAAAGGAATAAGGAAAGTTCCATAGTTGCATGCAAGCCTACAATTCAGCAATTTAAGCAATTAAGAAAAAATGACAATCAAATTCTAATTTTAGGAAAACTAAAATTTGACTTCAATCTTGAACTACTGGATTATTCTTCTAGAACTTGAATTAGATTGAGACATCTTTATGGACCAAGCTCAATAGGCCTCCACGAATTTTCCTGAGACCAAACTTCTTGAATTAGCCCATTGAGTGCCTCTTTAAACTTCTTTGCCCGAGCCCTCGTAACTCCAATTGGAATTTGAACTGGTTCCCTTGAAGACGTGCCATGATTTGCATCATTCCCCTCCTCTTGAAAAGTATTTGTCCTCAAATCATCACCTACATCAAAAGGACTCAAATCAGTAACATTAAAAGTAGCAATTACATTGTACTCACCTGGCAAATCTAGCTTGTAAGCATTGTCATTGATGCGCTCGAGAACTTGGAAAGGCCCATCTCCTCGTGGCAGCAATTTGGAACGCCTTTCAGCCAGATATCTCTCTTTTCGCATATGCAACCAAACCCAATCTCCGGGTTCAAAAACCATCTTGTGACGCCCCTTGTTGGCTTGTTTTGCATATTGCTCTGTTCGTCGCTCAATGTTGAGTCTGGCTTTCTCATAAATCTGCTTAACAGAGTCAGCTTTCCTTTGGCCATCTAAATTAACACGCTCAGTCAAAGGTAAAGGAGATAAATCCAACGGAGTTAATGGATTAAACCCATATACAATTTCAAATGGTAAAAATTTAGTAGCAGAATGAACAGATCGATTGTAAGCAAACTCAACATATGGTAAACAATCTTCCCATGTTTTAATGTTCTTTTGAATAATAGCCCTTAACAAAGTTGACAAAGTCCTATTAACTACTTCAGTTTGACCATCAGTTTGTGGGTAACAAGTAGTAGAAAATAATAACTTAGTCCCTAACTTGCACCACAAGGTCTTCCAAAATTAACTCAAGAACTTAGCATCTCTATCCAAAATAATTGTTCTAGGCATACCATGTAATCTTACAATCTCCCTAAAGAACAAATCAGCAACATGTGATACATCATCCGTTTTGTGACATGGAATAAAATGTGCCATTTTAGAAAAGTGATCTACCACCACAAAAATCGAATCCCTACCCTGTTTGGTCCTAGGCAAACCTAACACAAAGTCCATTGAGATATCAATCCAAGGCTCACTAGGAATAGGCAGTGGTGTGTATATCCATGGGGTTGCACTCGAGATTTTGCTTGCCTACAAGTTACGCATCTTCCACAAATTCTCTCATCATCTCTTTTCATGTGTGGCCAAAAGAAATGCTCGTGTAGGATGGCTAGTGTCTTAGCAACTCCAAAGTGTCCCATTAAACCCCCACCATACGATTCCCTCACTAACAAATCGTGTAATGAACAATTAGGAACACACAACTTATTCTCCCGAAATAAGAAATCTTCATGCCTAAAGAATTTACCTAATGCTTTTTTCTCACAATTCCTATACTCTTCACCAAAATTTTGGTCTAATGGATATAATTCTTTAATGTGTTCAAAACCAAGCAATTTTGCATCAAGAGTAGAAATCAATGCATACCTGCGAGAGAGAGCATATGCAATGATGTTTTCCTTACCTTGCTTGTAACAGATGACATATGGAAATGTCTTAATGAATTCCATCCATCGCGCATGCCTCCTATTCAACTTGTGTTGGCCCTTCAAATGTTTCAAGGATTCGTGATCGATGTGAATCACAAACTCCTTAGGCCAAAGATAGTGTTTCCACGTCTCCAATGCTCGGACTAACGCATACATTTCCTTGTCATAGGTAGGGTAGTTTAAGGCTGCCCCACTCAATTTCTCACTAAAGAATTCAATTGGTCATCCTCCTTGCATGAGAACTGCGCCTATGCCAATACCTGAAGCATCACATTCAATTTCAAATGTTTTAGTAAAATCTGGTAGAACAAGTAAAGGATCATGATTTAATTTTTCTTTAAGTAATTGAAACGCCTTATCTTGTTCTTCCTCCCATTTGAACCCAATGTTCTTCTTGATGACTTCAGTAAGCGGGGCAGCTATGCTACTAAAGTCTTTCACGAACCGATGGTAAAAACTAGCAAGCCCATGAAAACTTCGAACTTGGCCTACACACGTGGGCATTGGCCACTCGCGAATCGCATGAACCTTTTCCTCATCAACTTGTACTCCTTGTGCACTAACAACATAGCCAAGAAACACAAGCTTATTTATGCAAAAAGTGCACTTCTTAAAGTTAGCAAATAACTTTTTTCCTTTCTCAAGACTTCCAAAACTGATTTCAAGTGTAGAACATGGTCATCAAAGTTTTTGCTATAAATGAGTATATCATCAAAATAGACAACAACAAATCTGCCTATAAAAGTATGCAAGACATGGTTCATTAATCGCATAAATGTACTTGGTGCATTAGTTAATCCAAATGGCATCACTAACCACTCATATAAACCATGTTTTGTTTTAAAAGCATTTTTCCATTAATCTCCTTCTTTCATTCTTATTTGATGATAACCACTTTTTAGATCAATCTTAGAAAATACACAAGCACCATGCAGTTCATCTAACATATCATCCAAGCGAGGGATAGGGTGTCGATACTTTACCGTGATGTTGTTAATGGCTCGACAATCAACGCACATCCTCCACGTCCCATCCTTCTTAGGAACTAAAATCACCGGAATGGCACACGGGCTCATGCTTTCTCTCACCCCTTTTCCATCAATTCACTTATTTGCCTTTGCAACTCCCTTGTCTCCTCAGGATTAGCACGATAGGCAAGTCGGTTTGGAATGGAAGCGCCAGGTACGAAGTCAATTTGGTGTTCGATCCCTCGAGTAGGCGGTAAACTGTGCGGAATCTCTTCGGGCATGATGTCACCAAATTCCTGCAAAAGAGAAACAACAAAACTAGCCAAAGCGGGGTCAATCTCGTTAATGTTCGGAAATGCCTCCTGATACAATAGTACAATCATTGGCTGATTTAGAAACATCGCTCTTTTGATTTCACTCGCTTTTGTATAAAAATTTGTTTTTCTCTCTATTTTTATCTCTCTAGCCGAATCTCCTCGCTTTTTTTCTCTCAATTTTCTTGGCCTCTCTTTTTTCTTCACTCGATTTTTCACTCACTTTCTTTTTCTCTTTCTCTCCTTTTTGAACACTCTCCTTTTGTAACCTCACTTGATCCTCATAAAATTGTTGCGAGATTAAAGGTACAAGAGTGATCGAACGTTGATTAAGTACAAATGAATATTTTTTGTAAAGCCATCATGCTTCACACGCCTATCAAACTGCCATGGCCGCCCTAGCAATAAGTGTCCAGCATGCATCGGTACTACATCACACATCACTTCATCTTCGTACTTACCAATTCAAAATGCCACTAACACCTGTTTGTTCACTCTCAACTCACCACTATCATTTAACCATTGCAACTTGTACGGCCTAGGGTGTTTCAGTGTGGGCAGCCCTAACTTCTCTACCATTATTGTACTTGCAACATTAGTACAACTACCACCATCAATAATCACACTACATACCTTATCCTTAACATAGCACCTAGTATGGAAGATGTTTTCTTCCTGCACTTCCTCAACTTCTCTTGCTTGTACACTCAATGCTCTCATTGCCACCAATGTCAATGCATCTGGGGCAACGTACTCCTCCTTAGGAATGTCCTCCAACGGTGGCATATCACCAGTGTCAGAATCGTCATCCTCTATTTCAATCTCACCATTGTTTTGCATCACCATAACCCGCTTATTTGGACATTGAGTTGCTATGTGTCCCCTGCCTTGGCATTTAAAACACTTAATGTCACGATTTCTAGAAGTAGAAGAATCCGATTTACCTTGATTTCCATGGCTGGCCACCTCTTGTTTTTGCTCAATTTTTGGCTTCATCAAAGGTTGCTTCTCATCTCTTTTCCAATTATTTGGTTTCCAAGCGGATGTATTGGAATTTTGGCTTGGATTTTGGCTTGGACGTGTGCTGCTGCCCCTCCGCTTGAGTTGATTCTCAATTTTAATAGCCATGTGTACCATATCCTCCAATAACATAGTGTTGCAATTCCACTGCATTGGCAATTTCCCGATTCAATGCAACTAAGAATCTAGCCATTGTAGCCTCTCGATCTTCCTCTATATTCACTCGAATCATAGCAACTTCCATCTCCTTATAATATTCTTCTACACTCCTATTATATTGCCTCAAACTTTGTAACCTGTTATACAACTCCCGATAGTAGTAGTTTGGAATAAACCGCTTTCTCATCACAGTTTTCATCTCCTCCCGTGTCTCTATTGGATGCTCCCTATTTCTCCTCCTATTTAGTACCAATTGATCCCACCAAATAATAGCATAATCGGAAAATTCAATGGCTGCAAGTTTTACTTTCTTAATCTCGGAGTAATTGTGGCAATCGAATACTAATTCCACCTTCTTCTCCCATTCAAGATATGCTTCCGGATCAGTCTTTCCTTGAAACGAAGGAATCTTCATCTTAATACTACCCAAATTATTATCTTCCCGGTTCCTAGCTTCTCTAAGCCTAACTTCTTTACCCCGACTACCATATCTCCTATGATTATCTATTGACTCCCGATCATTTTCTTCATCAAAGTCTTCCCCAAAATACTCCTCATCATCAACTCTCACTCTTCTTTATACATTACAAACATTTTGTGGTTGCCTATGTGGTGTACCCTCTTCAACTCTATCCAATCTCTCATGTATCGGTTCTAATTCGGCCCTCATCATCCGCCTCACCTCCCCCACTAAAGTTTGCATTTGTAGATTCGTAACAACCGGCTATTGAGCCTCTTCATTTGTGACTCTTCCCTGATCTTGAGCCATAATCCCTGCAAGAACGGATTAGAAATAGAACAGATCCTCACTATATTCCCTCACGTGTTTCACTCAAGAATATGATTCACTCGTGTTTACACTCAAAAAATCAAGTCGGCTTTTACCCTCTTATGTGCTCACCACTCCTGCCTTTTTCCACTCATAGTAATTCTCACTCAGTTCTTACGAAACTGATCAAATAATGACCAGAATTTCTCAGTAACAATCTATGGATACCGGGATTCCACCACTTTGTTTGCTTTTAAAACTTGTTCGATTTTAATCAAAGAAAGAGCAAAGGTCTGTTGAAAATAGATACAGAGTCGCCACTTGGTCTTTAAGGAACCAAGAAACCTAATTTGACTCACCCAAATGGATAAAGGGCACCAGTCCTTCATAACCAAAGAACTTGGCTTATGGTTTTGGTACGAGAGAGGAAGGAGCCTTTGTCGCGACTAAAACACCCTCAACTCGCCCCGTCTTTTGACGGGCCTTAATTAGCATCCAAATAATCATCTCATACTATGTATGGTTTGACAATTAATACTATGATAGTATATTACATTAAATAAGAAAACTTGAAATTGGAAGACCTAAAGATAAGATATCATTCATAAGATCTAAGCCAAGTATCACACAATGCAAAGTGAAAGATCACACAAATTAACCTAGGAAAAATCGTCTAATCACATATCAAATAGTAAAGTTTCCCTAATCTAGAGGGGACATGAATTGTTCTTGAAACAAAAAAATCAAATAAATCAAAATATGCTTAGCAAACTAGTATGATGCATGTTATTCTTTGAGAAAAGAAGACCTCTCAATCCCCGGGACGGATGAGAAAGGAAGATTGGATCGAGGGAAACATGAACGTGTGATCAAGTTCATTCCTTATAATCTTCTTAGATTAGGAGTCACAAAAGCTCCAAATCTTTGCATGGATGCAATGTATGTATCTAGATTGTACTAAGGTTGTAGTGTGCCTTGTGTGCATGGAATCCTAGACTGGCTTGGAAGTCTAAGAGGTGTGTGAATGAATGAATGAAATCAATATGGGATATGTATAAATGTAGTATGAACTACTTCCTAAGATATGAACTAATTTGGAGTGCATGTAAGCATCAAATCAAAGAATGAAAGTTAAAAGGTGCTTGCTGTGAATAGTAGACAGAATAGTAACATGATCTTGTAAAAATGGGAAAGAGGGGTTAGGAATGTTTTCAATGCATGAGTTTTCTTGGAGATCTTCCTTATTGTGTCTAGAACACAACCCAAAAAACCAATCTTTAATAACTATCACATATTGAGAGAAATCATATGAACAACAGAGGTCACTCAAAACAGAGTCCGTACTGTCGACTGAAATGTTGAAAAATTGTAGAAAATGAAAACGAGTGATCTAGAGGCCCATTTTATACCGAACGTTCCCTAAGACATTGATGTTTAAGGGAATAATAAGTTGGGACCACCCCTTGTGGAAAATATTTCTGAAAAAGAAGTTGGAATTTAGTCAAGCTGCTATGACAGCAGAGGTAGAATGTTTGGAAGGAATGTTTGGGTCCAAATGGACCATTTTCAAGTACTTCCAAGTCAAACCAAAAATCATGGGTGTTCTCCAATGAGTTAGGAAGACTTTCCAAGTGGCCTTGCATCTATATGTTGAGTATTGAGTTCTAGAGAAATCTTTGAACTCAGCTCACTCACTGTTTTGACTCACTGTTTTGAAGATTTTGGGGAAAATAAGGTTTTCTTTCTTGAAATCAAAATGAGAGGGATTGAGGGGGGTTTTGAAATAGAGGTTTTGAAAGTGTATTTTCAATACTCAATAAATATTATGACCACTTAAAATGCCAACATTCAACTCATCATCAAGAACCTCCAAGATTGTTGGAGAAACTTATTTTCATTTTGAACATAACTTCAAGAACACCTTGGAGGTATTGAAGTTATGATCATCATCTATCAAACATGTTTTTGAGGTTAAGAGCTACTATCCATAAGGATTCACTCACCTCAAACTTCATGTCATCACTTAGATGATGATGAACTAGTAAGTAAATAAAGAAAATCAAAAAGAAATGAGGTGAGAAGAGATGAACAATATATAAACAAGCAAGCAAATAGATAGCAATCAATAGATGATATTCATGATGTATAGAACTTGTAGCATGGTGTTTCACTCATATGTAATGACATTGGTTATGGAAGAAGCTTCCACTCTCTTAAATGCTCACTAAAATGGTGGTTGGGTGTATTGAATGTTGAAGTAAATGGGAGTAATGAAGTAAAAACAAAGCTTAGAACTCACTTTTGTTTTGAAAATCAAAGAATGAAGCTTCTGTTCTCTCTATTCTAACCTTATCTCTACAACTTTCTCTCCCAAACTTTTCCTAAACTTTCATTTCACCCCCTCAAATGAAGAGCAATGAGGGGTTTAAATAGGCCAACTTGGGCTGGTTTTGGGATTTAGAAAGTATTCACATTGGCTCCAAACATCTGAAATCATAAAACTATGTTGTTTTGGTTTTTAATTAATCAAAATGGGACCAAAAAACTAATTACAAAAATACACTGTTCTGGAGGGGAGTGCCGCGGCGGCACTGCTCCTCCTTCGTCCAAATAATGCTTTTTAGGCCCCCAGAGGTTCCGGTATTCATGAAAAGGCCCCATTTCGTCCGAAATTCACAAAAAATGCGTACGAACTCCAAACTGAGGTTTTGATATACCGTTGGAAAGGTAATGGAGTCTAATTTACATAAACAAATAGTTAGGGGATAGGTCACTTTGAAAAGGTTTGCGGTATTCGAGATAAAAGCCGATTTGATCGCCTTTTTCGCCTTCGGAAATTCAAAATAAATTCGTTTTAAATCCAGGAATTATGTGCGATATACCGTTGGAAAGCTATTGACCTCTAGTATCCATGAAAAATATTTGAAAATTGTTCCGGTGCCCCAATTCCAAAGTCAAATCTTGGTCAAACTGGTCAAACCTGGGATTCCCGGGAAGTTCTGGGAACCTTCGGGAGCTCCCAGGAGCCGACGTTTTCGCTCGATTCTCTTTTAAAACTCATTTTAAAACTTTTCTAATGATTCTGGTGAATTCGGACGATTTTGGTCAAACTTGGTCAAACTTGGTCAAACTCTGGTCAAACCAGTCTACGGGGACTTTCCGGGACTTCCGGGGGTCTCTGGGAGCTGACGATTTCATCTAATTTTTCTTAAAAAAACTCATTTTATCACTTTTCTTACGACATAGCATGTTTCCAAAACTTTGGGACCAAATCTGGGAGTTTTCGGGCTTTCAGGGGCATTTTGGTCATTCTGAGCATTCTGAGAGATAGAGCTGACTTCCAAGAGTCCTTTTGAGTCTTTTACGATCATTGTGAACCACCAAGCTATGGGTCTCCTAAATCTGATAGCCGACAAAATGGTGTGTCTATAGTTTGCCCCTCTTTTGCAGGAACTTGCGAGGCAACGCATGTCGCAAGCGAGTGCCAAAGTTTTGAAGAGACAGGACTTTTTGGAGGCTATAGATTTAGGATAAAAAGCGTTGCAAAAGATGCAATGATGCTGAGGCTAGTGCTGGTCGCGCTCTACATGAGCTGCCTACGTATCCCAAGGGGAATCAAACCAGGACATAGTTCAGGGCACAAAGGAACAAATCACACATGCACAACAAGACATACGGATGCTATGCTATAAGGATGAAATGCAATGCATGGATGTGATATGAATTCGTACATGAGTCCTATCATGCCTAGCGTTCTGATTCTAGTATGAGTAGGTGTTGTAGGGCGTGCCACTCCGAGTGGGCTGGTGTTGTGCTAGTGTTCGTGACTGTGATGTAGTGGGTGACCCGGATGAGGACATCAAGGTTTAGAAGACTCTGGGTCTAGGGACAAACTTCTGGAATTTGGGAAGTGTGCGTTGCAAATGAGTGAGATGGATCAGATGCGCGCTGTCTAACAAAAACAACAGCTAAAGGTGACCGAGGGATTTTGTGATGAAAAAAAAAAAAGGACAGATGAGGAAGCTCATGATAGACGGGAGACACGGAGCCATGGAAGGACTACTTCATGTGGGCGATGCTCTGATGGCTGATTAGCATCTTTCGGGATGATGTAGGGTTCTCGGGGAATCTCTTTTCTTGATTGGGAACCAGGACCCATCTCTGAATCTATCACAGTTGATCAAAATGTGTCGGCGCTCAATCCAAGAGAGCCTGTCAGGGCTTCCGGGAGCTGGTATCTTTCTTCTTTTGTCCTCGGGGGATAATGCAGGGTTCTCATGGAATCTCTTTTTCTTGATCGGGAACCAGGACCCATCTCTGAATCTCTCACGGTTGATCAAAATGTGTCGGCGCTCAATCCAAGAGAACATGTCGGGGCTTCCGGGAGCTGGTATCTTTATTCTTTTGTCCTCGGGGGATAATGCAGGGTTCTCGGGGAATCTCTTTTTCTTGATCGGGAACCAGGACCCATCTCTGAATCTCTCACGGTTGATCAAAATGTGTCGGCGCTCAATCCAAGAGAGCCTGTCGGGGCTTCCGGGAGCTGGTATCTTTCTTCTTTTGTCCTCGGGGGATAATGCAGAGTTGTCGGGGAATCTCTTTTTCTTGATTGGGAACCAGGACCCATCTCTGAATCTCTCACGGTTGATCAAAATGTGTCGGCGCTTAATCACAGAGAGCCTGTCGGGGCTTCCGGGAGCTGGTATCTTTCTTCTTTTGTCCTCGGGGGATAATGCAGGGTTCTCGGGGAATCTCTTTTTCTATTTTTTGGTGCCTTGGCCAAAATCCAAGATTCGTTCTTGGAACTCTCGTGTTTGATCAAAATTTACGACGGTTGTTCTGAAATAGCCGATTCGGGTCCTTAGGAGTCAATTTTTCCCAGTTTCTGCCTGCTGGAGGTAGTTCTGACAACTTTTAGCCTGCTTGGGGTAAAACCTTACAAATCTTGACCGGAATGGGCCACCACGGTTGATCGGGGCCAAAAATAGGCTGAAAAAGGCCAAAATAGGTCAAAACAGAGCAAAACGGAGCGAAGCGGGGCCCGCGGGGAGCAGTGCCGCGGCGGCACTGGGCCACTGTCGTGGCGGTACTGGGTGGCCGGACTCCATCTTTGTATATCTCGGGTTTTTGAGCTTTTGAAGCTCATTCTTGGCCATTTTGGGGTGTTTTTGGAGCCAAAAATTGTCAAAACGCAGCTTGTGCACGCTCAGGTGAGTAATCCTACCCCGTAGTTGGAATTTCGATTGGTGTTTTGATTTGCTCAATTTTTCAAGAAGAAAGTTTAACTTTGACTTCCATTTTCTTTGTAGATCCATGGCTTCGAGCTCGAGGAGACCGTCTAAGAAGGCCAAGGAACGGATGAAAGCCGAGATGCAAACCCCGGACTTGATTTTATGGGACCCCCAACATCATCTTTCGGCCACGGCTCTAGCGATCTTGGTATGTGAAACCTTCGACATTTTAGGACTATTTCCATGTATTGTGAGCCATAGTGTGCACCTAGAGATCGTTAGAAGTTCGATTTGTGCTCAAATGTTGATTTTGTGAATTTGGACCTCGGGTCATGAATAGTGATTTCGTGCATTGCTTTTGTCGTCTCTGGTATGTGCCGGTGTCGGAAGTAGCATTGAAGGGCCACGGTAGCCTCGCTCATGCTTTCCTGTGGTACACTCAACTCTCGCCTACCGTCAAGAGAATGGTAGACGATGCTGGGTTTGGCGGCATCGTTCGCTTGGTTTCAAAAAGCAGCAATGATCTGGCACACTTTTATGCTTTGGCTGAGAGATGGTGGGACACCACCAATACTTTCCACCTGCCATTCGGCGAGATGACCATGACGCCCTTCGACTTCTCTATGATTACCGATTTGAGGGTAGGCGGGAAACGCCTGATTCTAGATTATTTCTATGAGATCGACCCTGAGGCTGTAGAGATGTTGATTGGGGCTGTTCCCCCCAATTTGGAGAGACACTGGTTTCCTTGTGGTTGGCTTTACCGGGCTTATGGCAGAGGGAATCATAACCTGAACAATTCCCAGCTTTTGAGGGTGTATCTTCTGTATGTCCTTGGCTGCTTGATCTTTGCGACACGGAATGACCGGGTAAACTTGAGACTTCTTTCTTGCCTGGCGACCATCGATGAGATCCCTTCTTACGACTGGGGTGGTGCTGCCTTGGCCCATCTTTACAAGCACATGGGTGAGGTTTCCCGAGGTGATGTTAAATTGACAGGGGGATTTTGGCGAGCTTGGGAGCTATGTGCTGCATCTTGCTTTATATTCTGACTTTTCAGTTTCTGTTCTTTTTCTGATTTTCTCCTTTGTCTGTGCAACTTTGGAGCTTTAAGTACTTGAAGATGTTGGCTCCCTCCCCTGCGGATGAATCAGGCGAAGACGAGGATGGCATGGCTCTTGTGCCTTTGTTCCCACGAGGCTTGAGATGGCGGAGGGATGTTGTCGCGGTGAAGAGTGGGGCCCACCGGATTGTTTTGCTCAGAAACTTCTTAACCGGACTGACGGCTGCTAATGTTGATTGGACGCCTTGGGAGCGCGTTGCCTATGCTGCCCCAGAGGAGATACAAGCGGTCAAACCTCTCTCCTCTTGCCGACTTCTGATGGAGAGTACCGAGTGCAGGCAGTGGTTCCTTGGTGAGCGAGTGTCCTGGCAGGTGGTCGGTGGTTCCAGGTATCGTGTCCCTCATAATCCCCCTGCGATGGATGCTAGTGACCTTTCTGGTGATGCTCTGCTGGCGGCCTTGGCTGGCACCGACGTTTGGGACCATTTTCTCTCTGAGACCGGCTATGAGGCTTACCGTGGCCACTTCCCGATGCCTAACTTTCCACTCCTGGAGGTGAGTTTTATGTTTTTGTCTTTATCCATTGCCTATGTTTTTGACTCATCTTTTCCCTAACTTGTTTTGTGCCTACAGCTCCGCGGGATGTACAGGAGATAGCCTCCTCCGGCTTCCGATCCTATCCCTCCTTGGGATTGGATCATCAATGTTCTAGGCGCTGATGGCACTCCCCAAGTGATGGAGGTGCCACGAGTCATATGCGGGTACCCTACTCAGCCAGCGGGCATTCTCAATGTTCCTTGGAGTTACGCTGAGGAGGGCCACGCCTTGGCAGATAGCTTACGGTCTTTGGTCCTCACATGAGACCACCGAGTATGTCTTTAATTCTTGCACTTCTTAAGGTTATGAGGTTCTAATCCTAATTTTGCCCTTGACAGATGGATGGTATGCAGCAGTTTGCTGCCAATCAGATGGCGTCCTTGGTAGGTTTCTGACTTGACTCTGTTTTTGTATTTTTTTTTATCGTTTTCCTACTGATTGCCTTTATTTTATTTGTGTGTGCAGTACCGTGGAGGTGGAGCTGGCTCATCGAGGACCGATCCGAGGTGCAGAGGTGGTAGGAGGAGACCGTCGCCGACATACACTCCGGGCGGTCCGACAGAGGACGAAGAAGAGGAGGACTGAGCCCCCCCCCCCAAGCGGGAACTTTATTCTATTTTCTTTTTATGTTTTTGATCGGGTTGTACTGGTGATGTGACTATTTGGACAGTGTAGGGCGATGTGTGGAACAGTTTGTGACCTTTGACAAATTATTATGATGTTTTGCCTTTTAGGCCGGATAGCTTCCGGTTTGGAGGCGCAGTTGTGTGCTTGTTTTAGTTGATGATGATGATACATATGCACTGTGATTGTTGGGTGTTACTGCAATGGGCAGTTTTGTAATAGTGAGTATTTTTGCCTTGCAGGTGGGATAGTCCGTGAAACGGGGAGGTGCTGCCGAAATTTCGAATTTTCCTAGAGCTGCGACCGAAAACATGGCTTTGTATGATCCCGCTCAACTCACAGCTTGGCTAAACATCACGGATGGTGTGAAACGGATCAACCTCTTTAGCTACGGCCTGACCGAGCTATTCTCTCTTCGCCAGATGACCCTGAACACTGAGTTCTTGCGTGCTGCTATTGCTCACTGGGACCCGGTGAATCATGTCTTCAATTTCAATGGCTTAGAGATATGCCCCTTGTTTGAGGAGTTCTGTGCTATCCTTGGCTATGATTCTGATTTGGACCTGATTCTTCCTTCTGCTGATACCCTCAGTCCTACGCGAGGCTTGGCTGAATATCTGAATTATTCCATCACTATTTCCCACCGGCTGATTCAAGGTGAGGTTCTTGACATTGCTTCCATAATTGCTCGATATGCCAGTCCTGGGAATCCCAGCGTGTATGATGCTACTCGTGGGGCTGCTCTGATTCTATGTATGACTTCACACTTCTTGTTCTCGAGTGCTTCTAGCGACTTAGTGCATGTATATCTCGGACTGAAGGCAGGTAAGAACCCCATGGCCATGGTTCTGGCCGAGACCCTGAATGGTTTGGATCGCGCTTCAAGTCAAGGAATGCTTCTACTTTCCGGGGCACCTTTGGTGTTACAGGCTTGGCTCTATGAGCGTCTTCAGTTATGGACAGGTAATGTGCCGCCAGTATATTTTCGCAGAGCTGTGCTTTATACTCATTTTACTTCTGCTGATTGGGTGGGTATGATGGGCGCCTTATCTGAGGCTGACATTTGCTGGATCGTGAGGCGTTGGGGCCTTTATACAGTGACCACTAGTCTTGGGGATTTCCAGAGGGTGTGGCTGATGGGACTGAAAGAGACCTCCTTCTATCATCCTCGTCGATTGGCCAGACAGTATGGGCAAGTTCAAGAGGTCCCCCGGGGGTTTACTAAGAGGGTCTTTGCTTCCAGAGTCAGAGCCACTACCATTGCTGCTTTCATCAGGGGCTGGACCAGCCGAGCAAGGGCCTATTTCTAAAGACCTTTGAAGAAATAAAAGACACAAAGATAAAACTAGACCTGACTGATTCTGCTCATTCCTCCCAGTGTCTTTGAACATGTGTGATTGCTTTTCGAAAGACTTTTATTTTTTGATCTTTCTTGCTTATGTAATATTCAGAGTTTGTTTATCGGTGAACCTTGGTTACTTTGGGAATCTCATTCTATGCATTTTAGCTTTAAAAATATTTTGTAATCGAGGTTTCAATTAGATGTTGCTTTTGGTACTTGCTTGGGCATGCTAGGACGATTAGAGGCAAACGAGGCAGGTGGCCAAAGTTTGCCCCTAGTTTGGGACATATATGGTTGTGAGGCAAACGAGGTAGATGACCGACGTTTGCCCCTAATTTAGAAGAGGTTCAGGCGAACGAGGCGAGTTGTCGAGTTTGCCCCTAGTGTGGAGGGTTATTTCGGGGTTATGGTAAGGACCGCGACTTTATTCTCTCAACTGCTCATAACTTTTGCCTAGGCACCAGTGAGGTGACCTAGCGAGCTCTTTTCTCACTTTTGTTATTGCTCACCTTGGATTTAGCTCTAACTTTTGCCTAGGCGTCCTTTCGGATTTCAACCTAGCGAGCCATCCCTCTTTTTTTTAAAGTCTGCCTACGTACCCTCGAACGGGGATCAGGTCCAACGTAGTTCGGGCCAAAGCTTGAAAGAAATCGATTATTTTTTTGTGAGTGGGGCGACCGAACCGATGTGGTTGCCTACGTATCCCCAAGTGGGAATCAGGTCAAGCATAGTTCAGGCCAAAGCTTGAAAGAAATCGGTTATTTTTTTGTGAGTGGGGCGACTGAACCGATGTGGTTGCCTACGTATCCCCAAGTGGGAATCAAGTCGAGCGTAGTTCAGGGAAGGTTTGAAGAAATGGTTATTTTGGCGGATTGGTCAAGCATAGTACTTTTTTAGACGATCCATGTTGATTGGTTCTTTGAATTCGACACCATCGAAGTCCATGAGATAAGTTGCTCCCCCAGAAAGAATGGTTTTGACGATGTAAGGGCCAACCCATTTAGGTTTAAACTTCCCACGGGGATCAAAGATCGGAGCTCGCAATTCCTTAAGGACAAGGTCACCCTTGACAATCTTCCTTGGACGAACCTTTTTGTTGAAGGCACGGGCTATCCTCTTTTGATAGATTCGAACATGGTCGACTGCCGCTAGGCGCTTTTCATCTATGAGGGCCAATTCTTCGTATCTTTCCCTCAACCAATCGGACTCCGAAATTTCACATTCTGCCATCACGCGTAGGGACGGCAATTCTATCTCGACCGGAAGTACCGCTTCCATCCCATACACTAGTGAGTAAGGCGTTGCTCCTGTAGACGTCCTTATCGATGTTCTATATCCCCAAAGTGCGAACGGTAGCTTTTCATGCCAGTCTTTGTAAGTATCGGATGATTTCTGCAGTATGGCCTTAACATTCTTCTTTGCAGCTTCGACTGCCCCCATTAGTTTGTGGTCTGTACAGTGATGACTTATGATAAGTGATTTTGTATTCCTCAAACAGATCCCTGACTTCTGCTTTGAAATGACTACCATTATCTGAAATGATCTCATGGGGGACTCCATAGCGATAAATTAGGTTTTTCTTGATGAATTTGGCCACTTCCTTAGCCCCTAACTTGGTGTAAGATGCAGCTTCTACCCACTTCGTAAAGTAATCGATGGCCACCAAGATGTACCGATTTCCGTTCGAGGCTCTCGGAATGATTTCACCGATGATATCGATTCCCCAGGTTGAGAATGGCCAAGGTGAAGTCATGCTGTACAGAAGGGATGGTGGTGTATTCATCATGTTTGCGTGGATCTGGCACTTGTGGCACCTTCTCACGTATTTGCAACAATCTTTCTCCAATGTTGACCAGTAGTACCCTTGTCTTACGATTTTCTTGGCCAGCATGTGACCGTTCATGTGCGGGCCGCATACCCCCTCGTGTATTTCCTCCATCATTCTTCTAGAGCTTTTCCCAAACAAGCAAGTCAGGTTGTGACCGTTGTATTCTTTCTTCAACAATTTCCCACCGCAAATGATGAATTGCGCTGCAAATCTTCGAATTGCCCTTTTGTCTTTCTCGGTAGACTCTTGGGGGTACGTTCCATTTTCTATGAAGTTCCAGACATCCTGATACCACGGTATTTCATTCTCTTCTGCTTCGATTGCGGCGATCATGTTCAACGAAGGCTCGTACCTTTGCTCAATTACCAAAGGCATCATCCTGACTCCCACAGGAATTTTGATCATGGAGGCTAAGGTAGCCAACGAATCAGCCAGCTGGTTCTCTTCCCTAGGCAAGTAGATGAACGTTATGCTCTTAAAGTGCTTCTTGAGTCCATCGAGATGGTCATGGTAGGGCTTCAACCTCTCTTCCTTCACCTTCCATTCCCCTCTGGCTTGTGACACGATGAGATTCGAATCTCCGAAGAGATCTAACTTTTGAATTCTCAATTCTATGGCCGCTTCCATCCCCAGAATGCACGCTTCATATTCAGCGGTGTTGTTGGTGGAGTTATAATTGAGCTTGACTGCCAGTGGGGTGTGGTCCCCGTTTGGTGATACTAGAATTATTCCTACTCCGTAGCCTTTCATGTTGGTTGTTCCATCAAAGTACAACTTCCATTGTTCTTCCTTGATTTCCATGATATTTTCGTCAGGGAATGGGAAGTCTCCACTTTCTTCGGAGTCAATGGCGTGTTCCGTAAGATGCTCAGCCACGGTTCTCCCTTTTACCGATTTGCTTGTAACATACTTGATATCGAATTCGGATAGTAGAAGTAACCAACGGGATATACGACCGGTCAGGGCGGGTTTTTCGAGGAGGTATTTTAGAGGATCCATGCGGGATATGAGCATAACCGGGAAGGCCAGCATGTAGTGCCTCAGTCGGCGGGTGCACCAAACCAAGGCCCAACATGTTTGTTTGAGGGTAGAGTAGTTGAGCTCATACCCAGTCATCCTCTTGCTGAGGTAGTATACGGCTTTTTCGGAGTGGCTTTCTTCTCCTTCTTGGGCTAACATGCAACCCATAGCATTTTCGGAGACAGACAGGTAAAGGAATAAAGGCTTATGAGGAGTAGGCGGTGAGAGGACAGGCGGATTCTGAAGGTAGGCTTTTATTTTATCGAAAGCGGCTTGGCATTGGTCATCCCATTGGAACTTCTCCCCTTTTCTCAGCAATCGGAACAAAGGATCGCATGTAGTTGTAAGCTTGGAAATGAAGCGGCTGATAAATTGGATTCTTCCGAGAAACCCCCTTACTTCTTTTTCATTCCGTGGTGATGTCATTTCCAGGATTGCCTTGATCTTAGAGGGATCCACCTCTATCCCCCTTTGTGTGATGAGAAAACCCAGGAGTTTACCGGAAGTCACACCGAAAGTGCATTTCTTTGGATTCAACCTCATCTTGAACTTACGCAACCTTTCAAAAAACTTTTCCAGTGCCACTAGGTGTCCTTCTCTATCCTTGGACTTCACGATCATGTCGTCTACGTATACTTCTACTTCCTTGTGAATCATGTCATGCAGCAGAGTGGTGGCAGCTCTTTGGTAGGTTGCCCCAGCATTCTTGAGTCCGAAAGGCATTACTCTATAACAGTAGGTCCCCCAAGGGGTGGTGAATGTCGTCTTTTCCCGATCTTCTGGCGCTATAAGAATCTGATTATACCCTGAGAAACCATCCATGAATGATAGTAGCTCATGTCCTGCGGTGTTATCTACCAATACATCAATGTGGGAAAGCGGGAAGTCATCCTTGGGACTGGCCTTGTTTAGATTACAGAAGTCGACGCACACACGAACTTTTCCATCCTTCTTCGGGACTGGCACGATATTGGCAACCCATTCCGGATATTCGGTGACAATGATGAACCCTGCCTTGAATTGCTTCTCCACTTCTTCCTTAACCTTGAGTGCCCACTCCGGCCTCATGCGCCTCAGTTTCTGCTTGGCAGGTTTAGAATTAGGGAGGAGGGGAATATGATGTTGGACAATGTCGGGATCGACCCCAGGCATGTCTTCGTAAGACCAAGCGAAAACGTCTTTGAATTCTTTTAGCAAGAAGGTTAATTTTTCTTTTTCTTCTTTATTAAGAGTTGAGCCAATTTGCACAATTTGAGGATTATCTGTTTTACCTAGGTTAACTAATAAAGTATCTTCGATTATTTCATAAGCAGGTGGTTTTTCAATTAGTTGCTTAAGTTCAATTGGGAGATCCTCGGAGGGATCTGTGCATTCACAAGTATTAGACATAGAGGAGTAAGCAGAATCGTCTTTCATTTCATTCATGATAGGTGAAGTGACTACATTGGACAGTGGTGGGCTTACAGCACCCGACTCTGGTACAGACTCGATAATCGGCAGTACAGACTCTGGGGGAACAGGGGATAGGGAGACACAAACAGATGACTCTATAGCCTGGTTGCTCAGACCCTCCTCAGTTGGCTTGATCTGATCATCTTGGCTCTTGGCCCTCTTTTCTTCCTTCTTCTCAGCGGATTCCTCCCACATTTTCTTGATGGCTTCAGTGTCCAGGTATTTCAACCAGTCTTCCTCCGGGGTTTTCTCAATTTCTTCGGGATAGAACGGATCTTGATATGGAGGCCTCTCGCAATCAGCGAAGATTTCAAGTCCGGGGTGCCTTTTCCCAGTGGTTTGATGGATCCAGGGTTCGGGGAACCCGAAGTAAGGGAAGTCATCCCCCTCTTTGATGAATTGTCCATTCAAGGTCTTGCGGTATGGTGGGAGACCCCGACCCCTTACCCTTTTCTTTCATGGCCTCTGTAGCTCGATGTCTTTTTCAGTGGGCTTGTATCCCAGCCCAAAAGTACCTTACTGTCCTTTGATCTGAGGGAACTCTCGAATCCCTTGCTGGTGTCGGCCCAATCCCATTCCAGGGAAGTAGTTCATTTTGCGGACGATGTTGACAACCGCAGAGTGGATCTCGGGGAACCTATCTTCATCATTGATCATGTGGACTTCTTCCATGAAGAATCCCCCAATTTCTCCTTCTTCTAGCTCAGGTATTTGGATTTCAAAGATGGGAGCGTAGTTAGGGAAAGCTTCATTACCCCAACTATTACCGAGGATGATTTTCACTTCCTTCTCATGGATGTACTTGATCATTTGATGCACAGTGGACGATACGACTTTGTTGACATGCAACCAGGGCCTTCCGATCAGCAAGTTAAAAGAGGCAGGTATGTCCATGACCTGAAAGACTTCAGTGCTCACCAAAGATCCTACCCGGATTTGGAGAGAAACGGTTCCCATCACATTTCTTCTGGTGTTATCATAGGCCCTCACAGATTGCACAGATGGTGTGATGTCAAGGACATTGACCCCCAAGGCGGTGGCAGTCCTTAGGGCACAGACATTTAAGGCAGAGCCCGTATCGACTAGACAAAACGGCACCTATTGTCCCTTACATCCCACGGTGATATACAATGCCTTGTTATGTGCGGATCCTTCTAGTGGCAGGTCCTCATCAGAAAATGTAATGATTGGGTCGGGGGTAAGTGCGCCCAAGAAAGCCACCATGTCCTTCGGTGCAGTGTCGATAGGGACTTCAATTCCAGCCAAGGCATTCAACACGGCTTGCCTATGCTTATAGGATGTTACCATGATGTCCCACATCGAGAGACGTGCTTCGGTCTTCTTTAGCTGCTTTATCAACTCGTTATCTTCTTGAATGATCTCATCCATCTTACCCTTCCCCTTGTCTTTGACCGGGCCTTTCTCGACAATTTCAGTAGTAGGCTGCAGGGGCTGGTAGTGACGGCCTGACCTAGTCAGATGATCGATTTCAGCAGGAGTAAGCCCTTCTACAGTCCCATCCTTTTTGAACCAGTCGCAGTCTGTCCCTACAAATAGTTTTTCTGGCTCATCCCAGATAGAAGCATCACTTTCATTATTGGGGTCATTCCATTTGAGGTCCACCACCCCTAGATCATGCTCTTCCAAAAAGAACAAGTCTTGCTCATCGTCTAGCTGTTGCTGCCACTCGTCATTCTCCCCTTCAATCAGATGAATTCCCACAGAGTCCGGGATGTCAATGAGGGGTAAGGTTTGTCTTAGGGGGGTGATATAAGTAGCAGGGTTGAAGGATACGGGGTTGGACTCAATGAGGTTGACATTTTGGTGGTTTGGTAGAGGATTTTGGGTGATATGGGGCTGCTTTGGTGGTGGCTCGATGATGTTCTGGTCAATAAGGTCTTGAATGTCATGGCGGAGGCGCATGCAATCATCAGTGTTGTGGCCCGGGGCTTGGTGGTAGGTACACCGTTTAGACATATCGCAGTTTGGCGGGAGCGGAGTGTTTCGGGGTTGGAGTAGTTGGAGATGGCCCTTTTTGAGGAGGCGGTCTAAAGCTGAGGAGAGAGAGATTTCTAACTTGGCGAAGTTGCGAGGGGGCTTTTTCTGGAAGGGGCGATTGGGGGGTTTGCCTGGCTAGAGGGTTGGTACGGCCTAAGAGGGTACGCCATGGGTTGGCTGCTAAGGGCATTGACATCCGAGGGATTCCTGGAGTAGTTGGGCCTTCTGGACTGACTCGGGGGCTCTTCCTTTTTTATCTTTCCTTCTCTGATAGCGTCTGTAGACACCCCAATTTTGACCGACCGTCGAATTTAGGAGAGCGTCACCTCCACGTCCGATGATGATGAAGACCGAAAGAATCGAAGTATTCCAAGCTCTTCAGAAAATTCTCCAAACGCGATAAAATTTCACAGAAAGAAGAAAATACCAGGTGTTTAGGAGAATTCAGGTATAAAAAACACCATTTTTGGAGAAAATCTTCGAAAATACTTTTTGGAAGAAAAAAAGGAGAAAAGAAAAGACCTAAAAGAGGAAGTTCAGCAAAAAATGGCACACGGCAGTTTGCCGCGGCATTCAGTGAATGCCGCGCGGCACTCACTGAGTACCGTACGACATTCATTGAAAGCCGGGACGGCTCTCACTGAGTGCCGCCGACATTTTCTGACTGCCGTTTGCTTTCCAAGTCCGTATTTTGTGGTACAATACGTATGTGTAGGCGGATAAAAACAAAAATTTGATAAAGTAAGGTTGACGGAAACCCGGCAATCAACAATCTGCCGCGGCACTCACTGAGAGTCGTGCGGCAGTCACGGAATGCCGGCGCGGCAGTCACGGAGTGCCACAGCGGCACCAACGGACTGCCGCAGATGAATTCTGACTGCCGCCCTGGGCAGCAGACTGTCTAATTTCAGGAAGTACGTATTGTACCACCAAATGAGAGATTTACACCTGTTTTTTACTCCGAATTCACTGAAAATACTTGGTATTTTTTTTCTATAAAAGAGGAAGGATCTTCCTTGGAAGATATGCAAGGAATATACACAAGAGATACACAAAAAAATACAAAGAGATCACTACCATTACACTAAAACACCTTGAGAGAAAAGAGAGAGTTTAGAGAACTAGAGAAAAGAGCTTGGAAGACCTTAAAAGAAAGACTTTTGAGGATAGTTTGGAGGTGACCCTCTAACCTTTAGTTATGTTCTCTTTCTTTTTGAGCTTATAATCTTCAAGTCATTGTTAGTTCTTCTTGATTAAATCTTAGAGTTTGTCTAGTAAGCTTAGGAGTTCTTGCTTCTAATTATTTAGTCTTTCTTGTATTTCTTTTGGTTTATGTTCCCCTCTTGAGATTCTTGGAGATCTTCAATATCTCCCTTGAAATCTCTTGAGTATGATCCTTTGAATCCCATGTAAGCTTATACTTTACATGAGAGTCAAAATTTGATCATCACTTCATTTCACAAGCAAATAGATGAATCCAAGTCCATACTCATGACTTGGATCCTCTAAACTTGGAATTTCATGAAATCATTTCCACATTTTCTTGGAAACTTATGAGTATTAGTCATGTCTTCATCTCCAATGACCATCAAATGGTAGGAGAAAATGGTTTTGAGGCTAAGCCCTTCTCCATGGTTTAGAGTCTTCATCTTGAGATTTCATGAAGTCTATTCATACTTCCTTTGAAATCTACAAATGTGAAGGTCTTTAGTCTCCAATGACCATCAAATGGTAGGAGAAAATGGTTTAGTTTAAGTCCAACTTCTTGATTCAATATTTGGGGGTTAACAAATAGAGTTGAACTTGATAAATGAAAACAGTGAGTTCACAAACTGATTTTGATCAAAGATTTTTAGTTCGAAATCTAACCGTTGAAATCGAGTGAAACCAACGGGAAAATGTCAATAACACAATATTCTACCACTGTGATTTTTGGTTTAAGGTGATTTCATGCCTAAGATGGTTTGGTCTTGTGATTTCAGTACATGCAATTCTCTGTCCAACATTTCAGAACAGTAAATTCATTTTGAAACTAATAAATCAGAATTTTAACGGAGTTTCCGAGGTCTCTAATATTTTTTTCTGGGTGCCTTAATGTGTTAGGGAGATCCCCTAAAAGGATCTAAGTGTTTCTCATCTTTTTGCTATTTTTAAAAAATCATACAAGATCTCTGGACAGAGAGTTGCAGATTCCTGAGTGATGCCTAGTGTTTTCCATATTCCCGGAGATCTAACCGTTCAAACCTTGAGTTTCTTTTTGGGTTATAAACTAGACTTACAAAGGTATATTGTATCCAAAAATCATTAAGATCCAACCGTGGACGCGTGGTGTTTCGTTTTTTTAAGATCTGGTCTGCTCTCTGTAATTCATGAAAAACTGCTATTGTTTTTGTCTGACCTTGTCTATCTCAACTCAAATGGACTCCTAATGTCTTAGGACCCAAATCATACTTTGAATAATGATAACTTAGCTTAAATCCAGAAGTTAAGTGGCCCAAATTAGTGAATAAATCCATGTTTTATTCTTGTTCACATTCATCCATCCATGTACATTTATTTGCTCATGATTAGAACTAGCTATTGAATAAAATTGGATTTCTTTCTAGATGGACTTAAGTTAGAAAATTAGGATTTATTGTTTGATACCATATTATCATGTGAAACATGTGGACTAATCTTTGTTTTGTAGCGCATTTGAGGTACAATTTCTCATCTCCCTTCTAGTTTATTTCATTCCTTGATTTTATTGCTTTTCAACCTCATGCGTGACACCTTAGAATTAGGAGCTTGCCTTATATGTATATGTGATTAGAGACTCTTTCTTAAGATTTTCTTTTGTTTGTATGCATTGCACATTTAATAACGCTGCTGGATCCCGGGTAAGTTCTTTTGCTCCCTATTGCATACCATATCGCTTGCTACTTGATTTATGTGACTTTTTGAACGATATTTTATCAATTACAATTTTACACCCCTCGGACATGCTTTTGTGACGTATATGTATATATGTATTAGTTGAGGGCATGCTTAGATTAATAAATTTGATTAAAAGGATGTTGAGTAGAGGCCTATCGTAAGATAGGATGAGAGAGGGTGTTTTAGTTCGACGGGCTCCTTCCTCTCTCATTCCATAATCCCCGGACCTAGTTAATCTCTGGTTTCTAAAAAGATCAGTTTGCTTTAAAAATGGTTTTTTAATTTTCCTTTTAAAAATTAAGTGGCGACTCATTTGTTTTGAACTTGAAATTTTGGAAAAGAATTTTAAAAGAAAAGCTGTGGGTAGAAAGAAAAACTGCAATATCCACAGCGTCCTCAATTCGGGTTCCGACTTCAAACAACTCCTCAAATGTGGAGATGGACTGGTAGAATAATTTTTCATGGTAGAGGGGCTGCAGATTCTGGATGAGCATCCTTACTTGTTCTTTTTCAATCGGCCGGTGGGTCATTTGGGCTACCTTGTTCCTCCATCTACTCAGAAATGCAGCGAAGGATTCATTGTGATTTTGCCGGGTTGTTTCCAAATCCTTGATGGTGACATCCAGCTATTGATTGTAGGAGTAATGATCGACGAAGACTCGAACGATGTCTTCCCAGGCCCGGGTTTTGGAGGCTTCCAAGGTTAGGAACCACGATAGTGCAGACTTTGCAAGAGTTTGCGGGAACAACATCGCAATGTGCTCGTGGGTACAACCCATCGACTGGAAGATACTCAAACATAGCTTCACATGACTTTTCGGATTCCCAGTTCCGTCAAAGCGGTCGATGGCAGGCATCTTGAAATTCTCTGGCAGTTTCAGCTTAACAGGCTCAAAGAGGCCTTCCAGGTCTAGCATGTAATCATCGATCCCCTTGCTTTTCCTCAGTACGCTTTCTAGTTTGTCAACCTTATCCATCTTTTCTTGGAGCTTCTTCTCATACGCGAACGGTGGGACCCCTTGAAATCAGTCTTCTTCCCCATTATTCTCAGGTGGGGGTGGTTCAAACTCCGGTGGTGGAAACCCGGGCGGAGGTTGCGGCCGCCGCTGCTTCAATTCTTCCATGAACTTCAAAACTTGGGCTAGGCTGTCGGACTGCTGGCTTTTGGTTGCTCCCAACTCGGTAACCTTGTTTTCCAACTCTTCTCGATTCATGCTGAAGTAAGCTGTCGGACTGATTCTGATCAATCGATAATCCGAACTCCTGACCCACGAAGAGGACCCTGACTGCTGACCTTGGGAATCTATACTGACCTGACAGATTTTGAGAGGACTAGATTAGATTTTGACAGTGGTGACTTTAGACAGACAAAGACAGTGATGTGGACTGACTGGAGATAGTGCGTGTAGATTGACGGGAGAAATTGGTTAATATGGTTATATCTGGGGTATATGGGCAGAGTTTCTGGGAGAAACTGGTTAATATGGTTATATCTGGGGAATCTGGACAGAGTTTCTGGGAGAAACTGGTTAATATGGTTATATCTGGGGTATCTGGGCAGAGTTCCTGGGAGAAACTGGTTAATATGGTTATATCTGGGGTATCTGGACAGAGTTTCTGGGAGAAACTGGTTAATATGGTTATATCAGGGGTATCTGGACAGAGTTTCTAGGAGAAACTGGTCAATATGGTTATATCTGGGGTATCTGGACAGAGTTTCTGGGAGAAACAGGTTAATATGGTGATAGTGATCATACCGTCTAGCAGGTTTTCATACTCCTATGTCTTAGGACCGATAAACAAGGTTTGCGGTGTATATCTTTGTGAGCATGGAGTAGACATCCTTGTCATGGTGCCTAGGCAGGTCAACTCAATGTGATCACATATGAGCGATTGCCTTGGGAATCATAAGAAAGAGGTTCTGTTCTATGCCACATAAGCGTCTACACCGCTCAGGTAATCCCATCAGGGCATACATCAGTTATATCACATTGTCCTATCTGAAAGATAAATGAACAGTCCTATGAAAGGTTCTATAGGAATCTATATGCAAAGGCTGGGTTTAGTCAAAGAGGGTCCGTTGACGAGAGTTCCAATATACCGTCAGGGAGACAGTACGGAGGTTTTTACTCTTTTTGATATACCTTGGAAGGTACAGTATCAACGGTGACTTGTGCCCTGGCACAGCAAGACCTGAACAATGTCAGCGCCGCGTTTCAGACACAGTCGGAGGGGGAAATGCAAGAGTGCAATGCGGTGAACCAAACACAGTAAAAAGATGATTTTAAGGATGCTTCTTATGAGTCAAACCTCTGTATTAATTTGTTTTAAAATAAAAATCCCCAGCAGAGTCGCCAGATTGTGGATACCGGGATTCCTCCGCTTTGTTTGCTTTTGAAACTTGTTCGATTTTAATCAAAGAAAGAGCAAAGGTCTGTTGAAAACAGATACAGAGTCGCCACTTGGTCTTTAAGGAACCAAGAAACCTAATTTGACTCACCCAAATGGATAAAGGGCACCGGTCCTTCATAACCAAAGAACTTGGCTCGGGGTTTTGGTACGAGAGAGGAAGGAGCCTTTGTCGCGACTAAAACACCCTCAACTCGCCCTGTCTTTTGACGGGCCTCAATTAGCATCCAAATAATCATCTCATACTATGTATGGTTCGGCAATTAATACTATGATAGTATATTACATTACATAAGAAAACTTGAAATTGGAAGACCTAAAGATAAGATATCATTCATAAGATCTAAGCCAAGTATCACACAATGCAAAGTGAAAGATCACACAAATAAACCTAGGAAAAATCGTCTAATCACATATCAAATAGTAAAGTTTCCCTAATCTAGAGGGGACATGAATTGTTCTTGAAACAAAAATATCAAATAAATCAAAATATGCTTAGCAAACTAGTATGATGCATGTTATTCTTTGAGAAAAGAAGACCTCTCAATCCCCGGGACGGATGAGAAAGGAAGATTGGATCAAGGGAAACATGAACGTGTGATCGAGTTCATTCCTTATAATCTTCTTAGATTAGGAGTCACAAAAGCTCCAAATCTTTGCATGGATGCAATGTATGTATCTAGATTGTACTAAGGTTGTAGTGTGCCTTGTGTGCATAGAATCCTAGAATGGCTTGGAAGTCTAAGAGGTGTGTGAATGAATGAATGAAATCAATATGGGATATGTACAAATGTAGTATGAACTACTTCCTAAGATATGAACTAATTTGGAGTGCATGTAAGCATCAAATCAAAGAATGAAAGTTAAAAGGTGCTTGCTGTGAATAGTAGACAGAATAGTAACACGATCTTGTAAAAATGGAAAAGAGGGGTTAGGAATATTTTCAATGCATGATTTTTTATGGAGATCTTCCTTATTGTGTCTAGAACACAACCCAAAAAACCAATCTTTAATAACTATCACATATTGAGAGAAATCATATGAACAACAGAGGTCACTCAGAAACAGAGTCCGTACTGTCGACTGAAATGTTGAAAAATCGTAGAAAATGAAAACGAGTGATCTAGAGGCCCATTTTATACAGAATATTCCCTACGACATTGAAGTATAAGGGAAAAATAAGTTGAGACCACCCCTTTTGGAAAATATTTCTGAAAAAGAAGTTGGAAGTTAGTCAAGCTGCTGTGACAGCAGAGGCAGAATGTTTGGAAGGAATGTTTGGGTCCAAATGGACCATTTTCAAGAACTTCCAAGTCAAACCAAAAATCATGGGTGTTCTCCAATGAGTTAGGAAGACTTTCCAAGTGTCCTTGCATCTATATGTTGAGTATTGAGTTCTAGAGAAATCTTTAAACTCAGCTCACTCACTGTTTTGACTCACTGTTTTGAAGATTTTGGGGAAAATAAGGTTTTCTTTCTTGAAATCAAAATGAGAGGGATTGAGGGGGGTTTTGAAATAGAGGTTTTGAAAGTGTATTTTCAATACTCAATAAAGATTATGAACACTTAAAATTCCAACATTCAACTCATCATCAAGAACCTCCAAGATTGTTGGAGAAACTTATTTTCATTTTGAACATAACTTCAAGAACACCTTGGAGGTATTGAAGTTATGATCATCATCTATCAAACATGTTTTTGAGGTTAAGAGCTACTATCCATAAGGATTCACTCACCTCAAACTTCATGCCATTACTTAGATGATGATGAACTAGTAAGTAAATAAAGAAAATCAAAAAGAAATGAGGTGAGAAGAGATGAACAATATATAAACAAGCAAGCAAATAGATAGCAATCAATAGATGATATTCATGATGTATAGAACTTGTAGCATGGTGTTTCACTCATATGTAATGACATTGGTTATGGAAGAAGCTTCCACTCTCTTAAATGCTCACTAAAATGGTGGTTGGGTGTATTGAATATTGAAGTAAATGGGAGTAATGATGTAAAAATAAAGTTTAGAACTCACTTTTGTTTTGAAAATCAAAGAATGAAGCTTCTTTTCTCTCTATTCTAACCTTATCTCTACAACTTTTTCTCCCAAACTTTTTCTAAAATTTCATTTCACCCCCTCAAATGAAGAGCAATGAGGGGTTTAAATAGGCCAACTTGGGGTGGTTTTGAGATTTAGAAAGTATTCACATTGGCTCCAAACATCTGAAATCATAAAACTATGTCGTTTTGGTTTTTAATTAATCAAAATGGGACTACAAAACTAATTACAAAAATACACTGTTCTGGAGGGGAGTGCCGCGGTGGCACTGGGCCAGTGCCGCGGCGGGACTGCTCCTCCTTCGTCCAGATAATGCTTTTTAGGCCCCCAGAGGTTCCGGTATTCGCGAAAAGGCCCTATTTCGTCCGAAATTCACAGAAAATGCGTACGAACTCCAAACTGAGGTTGTGATATACCGTTGGAAAGGTAATGGAGTCTACTTTACATAAACAAATAGTTCGGGGATAGGTCACTTTGAAAAGTTTTGCGGTATTCGCGACAAAAGCCGATTTGATCGCCTTTTTCGCCTTCGGAAATTCAAAATAAATTCGTTTTAAATCCAGGAATTATGTGCGATATACCGTTGGAAAGCTATTGACCTCTAGTATCCATGAAAAATATTTGAAAATTGTTCCGGTACCCCGATTCCAAAGTCAAATCTTGGTCAAACTGGTCAAACCTGGGATTCCCGGGAAGTTCTGGGAACCTCCGGGAGCTCCCAAGAGCCGACGTTTTCGCTCGATTCTCTTTTAAAATTCATTTTAAAACTTTTCTAATGATTTTGGTGAATTCGGATGATTTCGGTCAAACTTGGTCAAACCTTGGTCAAACCGGTCAACGGGGACTTTTCGGGAACTTCCGGGGGTCTCTAGGAGCTGACGATTTCATCTAATTTTTCTTAAAAAACTCATTTTATCACTTTTCTTACGACATAGCATGTTTCCTGAACTTTGGGGCCAAATCTGGGAGTTTTCGGGCTTTCAGGGGCATTTTGGTCATTCGGAGCATTCTGAGAGATAGAGTTGACTTCCAAGAGTCCTTTTGAGTCTTTTACGATCATCGTGAACCACCAAGCTATGGGTCTCCTAAATCTGATAGCCGAAAAAATGGGGTGTCTACACAATCCACACCCAAACTAGACCAATCAAATTTGGAAGTTGAAAGCAAGACTAAAAACGAACGCGGATGGCTAGGTTTCCAAAAGCACAAAAAAAAATGGAATTTTCAGAAAAAAAAAATTTCACACTATGGAGTCAGGTCAGATTCGGACTCCTTAGACCCCAAATATCGTAAAACAAAAATAAAATTTTAAGCCGAGTTTTTGTACTCTTTTTTTTCGGCCTACCGATCTCTTCTTTTCTTTTCTTTTTTTCTTTTTTTTTTCTCTCTTTTTTTTCTCTTTTTTTTTTTGAATAATCAGGGAGACTTCACAGTTCACGTATCTGATTCTGAAACCCTAATTCTTGATAAGGAAAAGATCACAATAACAACGATCACGAGGATGGACAAACACGAAGTAACAAGAGAAAAATCACAGATTAATTCGCAAACCCTAAACACGAAATTCCAGATCGTAATCGAACACTTTTTTTTATACGATTCAAAAATGAGGACGAATAAGAACAGAAACGAAAAAGATAGGTTAAACCTGAGACTAGAACTGTGCTCTAATACCAACTGATACGAACCCCGCCAATAATGTGACGAAACCCGTAACACGATTAATGCCTCAGACCGTTCTACTGTCAGATTCAAATGGGAACCGCGACCCAACACCTATATCAGATGCGAACCTAGGTATAAAGGATGAAGACGCCACAATCAAGGATGGAAAACTCGATTGATAAGTCCAGGTATGAACGCCATAGAGTAAATCTGATAAGTTCAAATAGTTCTTCAAAGAACCACAGATAAAACTCTCACAATATTATTAATGATCAAAACTGCATATTACAAATCCTAAAACTGTTTAAATAGTTGAGGCTTACAGTTGGGCCCTATAAGCCTACGAAATATTATGCCCCAAAATAAATTCGCCCAAAATTAAAATAAAACGAAACTAAAGGAATAAGGAAAGTTCCATAGTTGCATGCAAGCCTACAATTCAGCAATTTAAGCAATTAAGAAAAAATGACAATCAAATTCTAATTTTAGGAAAACTAAAATTTGACTTCAATCTTGAACTGCTGGATTATTCTTCTGGAACTTGAATTAGATTGAGACATCTTTGTGGACCAAGCTCAATAGGCCTCCACGAATTTTCCTTAGACCAAACTTCTTGAATTAGCCCATTAAGTGCCTCTTTAAACTTCTTTGCCCGAGCCCTTATAACTGGTCCAATTGGAATTTGAACTGGTTCCCTTGAAGACGTGCCATGATTTGCATCAGAAACGGTGTGAGAGAGAGAGAGAGAGAGGACAACATGGTTGAGATCCAGAGGAGCAAACCCGAAGAAAGGTTGCTAAAGAATTGCTGCGAAGGCCATCAGCAATTCCCAACAACATTCATTTTGTGCCTCTACATTGGAGAAAAATGTACCTTTACTCTCTCTCTGTCCTTAGGATTGCATGTGCTCCCTCTTTGCGTATATTTATTTTCGAGAAATGACTATGTCGATTCATTCATTTGATGGACGACCTGAAATTGTAGGGGTTTATTACTCCTTGAATTGAAGATTTGGTCATTAGATTTCGATTGTAACATTTCATCACATTTTTTGTTATCTATTTATTGTGGTTCTGTCTTTGTTTTCTGGGTTTTGCTTTATACTCTTATGATTAATGATATTCCAATTTGTTCATGTCCAATAAAGATTTAATGCTTTTTTTCGGTTTTTTTTTTCAATTAGTTATTTTCTGTAAACCAAAAAATCTATGATTTGTTTTTCATGTAACAGTATCTTAATCTCCAATTTAACAGGTTATAGGTGTGTTGCTAGCACTATCTTTAGATTCTTTACCTATCTTGATGTTTAGATTTTGATATATTTTGCTTTTCAGCTTTTTGTTGGGAGCATTTATTCTGTTAATGCTATTTTCATTATTGTTGGGTTTGTGTATTGGTAGTGAATTCAATGGATAATAGTACACAAGATATGTGCAATGGTGAGGGCGATGGAGATGGAAGGAATTGGACATGTAGCATATCTTAGACGTCAAAGAGCAGTGAGAGAGAGACCCTGCTTAACTGGGTATGTATATAATCTTGAACTGTTGCATTCCTTTCTATGATTTTTCTTTTGGCATGAGTATAAAGATTTTTATTGTATGGAATGGGAACCTTCTTATTTCTAAGATCACAGAGGAGTACGGGCCAGGGGCAGAGCTACTATTAGTGGGCTTCGCCAGGCTATAGCCCCCTAATTTCTGAAATAATTTTTTCACATACGTAATATTTTAGTCTAATTGTAGTTTAGCCTACCCTAATATTTGACAAAATGCATTAGCCTCCTTACTTCACATTTTAACCACCCCAATATTGTTCAATTCAATCGAAACACATTATATTAGTTCAATGGTGATCTTGTCAGAATCAAGATATAAAAAGTGTTCTTTACTTTTCAAAAGATTTGTAGTGTGAAAGCAAAGGTCGAACCCACAGGGATTTGTTAACTACAGCGACTTAATTTTAAAACCTAACTTTAGTTAATTATGAAAACGGATTTTGATTTGATTTTAATTAAACTAATAACAATAAAACTAAATCTAAACTATGAAAGCAATTAAAGTTGTTTTAAATAATGTTTAAGGGAACCTAGGATTGCAAATCCACCACTAGCTTCATAATAGGAATATTTATGAATTACTTTAGCTTATTATGTTGGATGATAATGGGGAATTGTAGCTACAAGCCCAATTCCTCCGACAAGAAGATAATCATGATTCAAGCACCAACATAATCCATCTTCGGTTAGCACGAATTATCCCGCACTAAACTAGGGTTGCGATCTAATCCGTCTAACCTAGGCATGGACTATTCGGATACTTGATAGCACAAATCAATAACGCACCATCACATGTAAACAAGCACAGCAAGCATAGATCGTTGAGCACATCACAGTCAAAATAGATCTAAGACAAGAATAAATTCTGAAAGTAATGATTTAATCACTAGAAGTACGATTTATTTATAAAAATCCTCTAAACATGTGACTGTCATCCATACATAATAAAACTAAAATAAAAACATAAATAAAACCCTATTACTCGTCTAGGGCTTTATTGAAACCCTAGATCTATGATCTAGCCGTCCATGGAAGTGATGGATGGCAAGTAGTTGATGGAGAAGATCATGGAAACCCTTGGTCTGATGGAAAAAAAACGGTTTAAGTTCTAAGTTTAAACGCGCAGCGGAAAAATCAAGTTATAAAACTTAATTGGCATGCCCGGGATCTACTACTCGTTAATTCCATAGATGCGCACAAGAGGGGACAAGAGTTATACCTTAGTGTCTTGAACCCAATTCTGATTTTCTTGAACTTCCAGCAGCTTCCACTAGATGGCCTTCACTCTTATGACTCCTATGGATGCTCGCAGGAAGGACTAGGGTTGGTGGGAACCCTAATGGAGAGGAAGGAGAAGGTTTGGTGCTCTAAAACAGTTTCTGCAGCTTCTGACGTTCAAAAATGACGAACAACCTTTCCAGAACGCAGCTGCCCTATTTATAGATTCCCAGAACCGACCTAGACTTCGAGCGATTGAAGTGGCTTCGATCGATCGAACATTCGAACGATCGAACCATCTTCAATCGATCGAACCTGTCTAAACTTCAATCGATCGAGACAACTTCGATCGATCGAACCTGTCTTGACATCATCCTCATTTGCCTTTCCAAGCATCCTAGCGGAGCTAAGAGTGGGACCTCTTAGGCTCTTTATTGTTGGCTCAGATCAGTTGATTAACTCCCATGACCAAACTCTTTGATCAGCAAATTAATCGACTGATCAGTTAACGTTTACTCCACTATAAAACGATAACTGAACTCCAACGCAAAAGAACATATCCGAAGCGATAACTAGCTTGTATGTTGTACTAATGTCCCTCTACCGTCAGCATTCGTAATCATATTCAGGTAGTCGGATAACTGTTACTGTCAACCTGAATCATGATTACTTCTTGAATTCCTTGAGTCCCATTCACCTCTCATGATTACCAAACATGTTGATAACTCTTATCAACAAGACTGCAGTACTCAGTAATCGACTTGGTGACATTCTCAAGGGAATGCTTACTCTGAAACAGAGGGTAGATTCTGTCTTGACAATATATGTTCACAACCCTATGAATATGACATACCCAAGATACCCAGGTGTTGATCTTCTATAGACCTCACTGATTGGTAAGTCAAAGCAGTCATATATATCCACAGTCTGTGTTCATAATCGTCTCAAGATTGAGAACACGTACCTTACACAAGTTATGAGTTCCTATCGACTGATTGACAGCCTTGAGCGTCAATAGGAAACTCAGGTCCGTCAATGCACTATAAGCACTAGCATACTAACCAAGAGTCACACTCTAGTGATTGAGATTTATCACTCCATCCAATGGTAGTTAATGATGCTACAGTGTATACCTGATGAGATATCCAGTCTCATCATCCACTGTGACAAGCTTTAAGTATCAAAGAATAGTAATTCGTATCTCATTGTATGTATCTCATACACACACGAAATACTTACTATGATACTTATGGATTAAACAATCATCTCATGAAAGAAACATACATCATAAAATGTAAAGCTGATATCCATATATTAAAATGCTAATGTCTAATACATATAGTAATGGTTTGAGGGCACAAACCAAACAAACTCCCACTTGCACTCACAACCATACAGGATTACATCTGAGACCTAGACTATCTAGATGACGATCAAAGACCTTCTGTCGCAAAGCCTTTGTAAACGGATCAGCAAGATTGTCAACGGTGGCAATCTTGGTGACAGTCACATCTCCACGTTGAACAATATCTCGGATAAGATGATATTTCCGCTCTACGTGTTTCCCTTTTCCGTGGTTCCTTGGCTCCTTGGACTGAGCCACTGCTCCACTATTATCACAATAAAGCGTAATAGGTGACAGCGACGCTGGTACCACCTCGAGCTCCATAAGGAACTTCTTGAGCCAAATAGCTTCCTTTGCAGCTTCACAAGCAGCCACATACTCAGCTTCTGTAGTTGAGTCTGTAATGCATTTCTGCTTAATGCTCCTCCAACTGACAGCACCACCTCCCAAGATAAAGAGATGACCGGACGTCGACTTCCTTGAATCTTTATCTGACATAAAGTCCGAGTCAGTGTATCCTACTGGAATTAACTCACTACCACCGTACATAAGCATGTAATCTTTAGTCCTTCTCAAGTACTTAAGAATGTGCTTGACGGCTGTCCAGTGCTCTGGACCTGGATTCGACTGATATCTGCTAACCATGCCAACGGCAAAGCAAATATCTGGTCTAGTGCATAACATCGCATACATAAGACTTCCCACTGCTGAAGCATAGGGAACTTCTATCATGCGATTCCTCTCCTCCTGTGTCTTTGGACACTGGTCTTTGGAGAACGCTAAACCATGCCTGAAAGGTAACAAACCTTTCTTCGAATTATCCATTGAAAACCTAGTTCGCACCTTATCAATATAACCAGCTTGAGATAATCCCATTATTTTTCGCTTACGATCCCGAAAGAGCTTTATCGCTAGAATATAGCTCGCCTCTCCTAGATCCTTCATATCGAAAGTACTAGCTAGCCAAACCTTGACTGTTGACAGCGCTGCTACATCATTTCCAATGAGTAGAATGTCGTCAACGTAAAGCACAAGAAAGGCCACCACTTTCCCTTCACTTTTCTTGTATACACAAGGTTCATCCAGATTCTGTATGAAACCAAACGACTTGACCGCTTGGTCAAATTGGATGTTCCAACTTCTGGACGCTTGCTTAAGCCCATAAATGGACTTTTGCAACTTGCATACCAAGTTACCTTTCCGACCAGCTATGAACCCTTCTGGTTGTTGCATATAGATGTCCTCCTCAAGATTGCCATTTAAGAATGCAGTCTTGACGTCCATCTTCCAGATCTCATAATCTAGGCATGCAGCAATGGATAAGAGTATTCTGATGGACTTGAGCATGGCTACCGACGAGAAGGTTTCCTCATAGTCAATGCCCTCCCTCTGAGTATAACCTTTCGCTACAAGCCTAGCCTTAACGGTCTCAACCTTTCCATCAGATGCTCTTTTCCTCTTGTAGACCCACTTACAACCAATGGGTTTAATATTGGCTGGAAGTTCTACAAGATCCCAGACCTGATTAGAATCCATAGATTCTAATTCAGCCTTCATAGCTTTAACCCAATGTTCTGAATCAACATCAGCCATTGCCTCTTCGTATGTGGCAGGATCAGATTCAGATTCTATGGAGACAGCTTCAAAAACTTCTCCTAAGAACATGTATCTATCAGGCTGGCTGATAATCCTCCCACTACGACGAGGTACCGGTGCAGAAATGGATGAACAAGTGGTATTTTCTTGATTTACATCGTTATCAACTGCGGGTTGGACTGAGGGCTCTCCTTCTATTTCTCTCAGATCTATCCTTCCCTTAGGTTTATGGTTCATGATATAATCATCCTCTAAGAAAACAGCATTTGTACTAACAAACACTTTATGTTCTCTTGGATCATAAAAATACCATCCATAAGTACCCTTTGGATACCCTACAAAATAACATACTTCTGATCTAGAATCCAACTTGCTCATCTTTCCTTTCAGCACATGTGTCGAACACCCCCATATCCGGAGATGTTGCAAAGAAGGCTTGCTGGTTCCACATCTCCCGTGGTGTCCTGGGAACAGATTTACTTGGCACTAGATTTAGTATGTATGCAGCGGTTTCCAAAGCATAACCCCAAAGGAATAATGGCAACTCTGAATAACTCATCATTGACCTAGTCATGTCTAAAAGAGTCCGGTTCCTTCTCTCAACTACACCATTCTGCTGAGGCGTGCCAGGTGCAGTCAACTGTGACAGAATCCCATTCTGTACGAGGTGATCAATAAACTCATTAGAGAGGTACTCGCCACCTCGATCAGATCGAATGGCTTTGATATGTGAGCCTAATTGCTTCTCCACTTCAGCCCTAAACTCTTTGAACTTTTCAAAGGCTTCAGACTTGTGCTGCATTAGGTACACATATCCATACCTAGAGTGGTCATCGATAAATGTTATGAAATACTCATAACCACCCCTTGCTCTAATATTTATTGGTCCACACACATCAGTATGAACTAATTCCAACAATGCATTGGTCCTATTGCCCTTTGCGGGAAAGGGCCTTTTGGTCATCTTACCCTCTAAACAAGACTCGCAGACTTCCATTGGTTCTAGAACCAAATCGCCTAAGATCCCTTCTTTGACTAGTTTGCCAATCCTATTTAGATTGATATGGCCAAGCCTCATATGCCAAAGCCTTGTTGGATTAGTGGAAGGTCTCTTTCTTTTAGATGGTACAGTAACCACTGAGTTATTAAGTTCCATGCAAGAGTCTTTAGAAATATTGGGAGTAATCACATACAAGCCATTTGATTTAACACCAGAACATATAAAAGAACTATTTCTTTTAATCACAACTTCAGTTCCAAAACGAAAAGAATAACCATTATTCGATAAATTAGAAACTGAAATTAAATTACGTCTCATTGAAGGGACGTAAAGTACATCTGATGAAATCAAAATTTTATTGTCTAGAAATTCTAAAACTACGACTCCTATAGCAACCGCAGAAACGGTTGCGCTAGAACCTAGAGTAAGTACGATTTCCCCATCACTGCACCTCCTGGTTGATCTGAACCCCTGCAATGAATTACAGATATGGTTAGTCGCACCAGAATCAATGCACCAAGTGTTTGAAGTATCCGTTATAAAACTTACTTCAATCACATGTGATTCAATCATACCTTAAACTCTTGTAGCTAAGAATTCTGGACAGTTCCTCTTCCAGTGGCCCTTCTCTCCGCATTGGAAACACTTTCCTTTGCCTTGGCCACCCACCTTCCCTTTGCCCTTACCTTTTCCCTTAGATTTTGCAATCTTAGGGACCGGTCCAACACTTGGACCACCAGTACCAACCTTCTTCTTCCCTTTCTTTCCTTTCGGTGTAGATCGGGAAGAGGAAGCGCTTTTCTCAACGTTCAAAATGTTGACCCCAGGTTTGATCACCCCTTCCGCTGCCAAAAGAGAACTCATCAATTCGCTCATTGAAAAAATCATTTGATTCATATTATAGTTAAGTTTAAATTGAGCGAATGAAGGCGACAGCGAATTAAGGATCATATCAACTTGGGTATGTACATCGATGTTGGCACCTAGGGTCTCCAGCTCGTTTAAATAACCAATCATTTTTAAAACATGTTCCTTGACTGGAATCCCTTCCGACATCTTTGCACTCATTATCTTTTGCATGGCTACCTGTCTGGCAGGCCTGCCATGCTCCCCAAACATCTTTTTTCAGGGATGTGATAATGTCACTGGCAGAATCATTCGATTGGAATTGGTGTTGCAACACACCAGCCATTGAGGCCAGAATATAGCAACGAGCCATTCCATTCGACTTCTTCCATTTGTCGAACTCGCGTCTGGCAGCTGCCGAAGCATTTACCGCAGGTTCTTCGGGGCATGGGGTGGTGAGGACATATATGTGATCCTCCGCAGTTAACACGATGTCAAGGTTACGTTTCCATTCAGTGTAGTTGTTTCCAGTTAACTTGTTTTGAGTGAGTATGGTGGCAAGTGGACTAAATGCAGATCCAGACATTATGATTACTGAAAATCAAACAAACAAAATAAATATGGATATCAGGATTTGACAGTTTGAAATAAAAGAATCCTTAAAACTCTTATTTTAAAACAAAGTCGCCGGAATATCGAAACAAAAGAATAAAGCCTCCGTGTGGAGGTCAATTTTCTATTTTTCGATTAATCAAGACTTGTCCGCTATGCAACTCTTGCAAAAACAAGTTATGACTCCCGATCCCTTTTGATCTCTAAGTTTCTGAACAATGCCCCGTGTGGGATCCCTTATCCATAGCTTAGCTAGTGTGTACCATTAACTAAGATCCAATCACAACCGTCTCAAGTAGCGCCTCCGTGTGGTGGTCACCCTCTAACACGTCTGATTGATCCTTTCAAAAGAAGTTCACATCTAGTAACCAATAAGTAATGCACCCTCCGTATGGAATGATCACCCCTGACGAGGTGACACAGAATGCACTACTCATCTTACAGTGAACCCTTAATGGAAGATCGTGGGTGTCAATAAATAAGACCCTCTCCCACTAGATTTGGTAAATTAAGGATTTTGCTTTTTAGAAAAATTTGTTTTTATACATTACCCATAAACATCCAATGTTTACTAATGCGTTAAAAAAAATTTTGAATCTTATTTTAGAAAACTTGTTTTACGTGCATGCAACAATGTATTATACGCCAATCACAAACCAAGCACATAAAACAAAAAACTAAAATGAAATATAGGCATTCAAACAATGCCTCTATCTCCCATGGCTCTATCTCTATAGAACCTCCTTTTGGTTTGATCGCCTTTAGCTCCATCTTCATGGATAACGGCTCCTTGCTCCATCTTCATGGATTTTCTAATTCTATTACATTTGTCCTATGCTTCTTTCGAAGTTTACAATTTATCTAGAAATAGAAATAACAACAAAATAAAAGGCTAGGGAAACCGGTGCGACTTTCCTTTTCGTAGGATTGAAGTCGCAGTGCCCTTTACATATGCCTTAAAACCAAACCGAACTTAAATTACAACATGCACCAATCTCAAACATTTTAAATACAAAATTTAAAAGTCTTGGTGCCATGGGAGATAGTGACTAAACTAGCTGCAAAAGGGTTAGTCGTACACGCATCCACACATACATAACAAGTATATGTAATATTGGAACACTTAATTGATTCACACAGTATATAAACTCTTTACATACTGAATTAGAACTTAAAAACAGCATCTTACTTCTCTGTCATAGTTCGATCGATCGAAGACCGTTCGATCGCTCGAACCTTCGATCGATTGAACACTGTTCAATCGCTTGAACATTCTGTTTCACAGAATGATTTAAAAATTTTACAGAATACTTTTAAAAATAAAGCTTTTAATTTCAAAACACCTTACAACTGTGAAACAGAGAGTCTGACAAAGAATCTGTCTCGATCGATCTAACTTCATTCGATCGATCGAACACCAGAAGGTTTCGATCGATCGAAGACTGTTCGATCGCTCGAGTACAGAGGATGTTCGATCGATCGAAACATGTTTGATCGATCGAACCCGCCTTGCATCCCATGCAATCACAGATTTGTATTCTGCTGTGATAACACTGCAGAAACAGATCTGTGACAATGCCGTTTCGAAAACAGTTCTAAAATCAACATGCAAATCAATATAGTGTTCCAAAAATGCATCTATAGATCCAAACGACCGTGGCTCTGATACCAATTGATGGAAAAAAAATGGTTTAAGTTCTAAGTTTAAACGCGCAGCGGAAAAATCAAGTTATAAAACTTAATTGGCATGCCCGAGATCTACTACTCGTTAATTCCATAGATGCGCACAAGAGGGGACAAGAGTTATACCTTAGTTTCTTGAACCCAATTATGATTTTCTTGAACTTCCAGCAGCTTCGACTAGATGGCCTTCACTCTTATGACTCCTATGGATGCTCGCAGGAAGGACTAGGGTTGGTGGGAACCCTAATGGAGAGGAAGGAGAAGGTTTGGTGCTCTAAAACAGTTTCTGCAGCTTCTGACGTTCAAAAATGACGAACAACCTTTCCAGAACGCAGCTGCCCTATTTATAGATTCCCAGAACCGACCTAGACTTTGAGCGATCGAAGTGGCTTCGATCGATCGAACATTCGATCGATCGAACCATCTTCAATCGATCGAACCTGTCTAGACTTCAATCGATCGAGACAACTTTGATCGATCGAACCTGTCTTGACATCATCCTCATTTACCTTTCCAAGCATCCTAGCGGAGCTAAGAGTGGGACCTCCTAGGCTCTTTATTGTTGGCTCAGATCAGTTGATTAACTCCCATGACCAAACTCTTTGATCAGCAAATTAATCGGCTGATCAGTTAACGTTTACTCCACTATAAAACGATAACTGAACTCCAACGCAAAAGAACATATCCGAAGCGATAACTAGCTTGTATGTTGTACTAATGTCCCTCTACCGTCAGCATTCGTAATCATATTCAGGTAGTCGGATAACTGTTACTGTCAACCTGAATCATGATTACTTCTTGAATTCCTTGAGTCCCATTCACCTCTCATGATTACCAAACATGTTGATAACTCTTATCAACAAGACTGCAGTACTCAGTAATCAACTTGGTGACATTCTCAAGGGAATGCTTACTCTGAAACAGAGGGTAGATTCTGTCTTGACAATATATGTTCACAACCCTATGAATATGACATACCCAAGATACCCAGGTGTTGATCTTCTATAGACCTCACTGATTGGTAAGTCAAAGCAGTCATATCCACAGTCTGTGTTCATAATCGTCTCAAGATTGAGAACACGTACCTTACACAAGTTATGAGTTCCTATCGACTGATTGACAGCCTTGAGCGTCAATAGGAAACTCAGGTCCGTCAATGCACTATAAGCACTAGCATACTAACCAAGAGTCACACTCTAGTGATTGAGATTTATCACTCCATCCAATGGTAGTTAATGATGCTACAGTGTATACCTGATGAGATATCCAGTCTCATCATCCACTGTGACAAGCTTTAAGTATCAAAGAATAGTAATTCGTATCTCATTGTATGTATCTCATACACACACGAAATACTTACTATGATACTTATGGATTAAACAATCATCTCATGAAAGAAACATACATCATAAAATGTAAAGCTGATATCCATATATTAAAATGCTAATGTCTAATACATATAGTAATGGTTTGAGGGCGCAAACCAAACATGATCTTCTTCTTCTTCTCCTTGCTTCCCTCCCTTCAATGGCTGGAAGTATAGTTGTAGAATGTGTATAATAATTGCCAACAATGTCTAACCCTTTAATTGTAATAAAATAGGGTATATATAGATTTACAACAAGTTTTGGAAGCCTTCCTAACCCGAAATGGAATGAAACTGATGTAATTTACAGTCTAGACGTCATTCAGCAGTTTCGTTTGCACAGGAGTCTTCAGTATACTGAAATACGCATAATTGGTTTTTACACATATCGCGCGAGCGGTCCACGCGAGCGCGACATTTGGTACCTCGCGCGCGCGTGTCGCGCGAGCGATTTCTGGACTTCCGTACGAGCGATATCTGGGTTTTCGCGCGAGCGGATCGCGCGCGCGATGTGGATTTTTCAGCTTCTTCTCTTCTGCTTTTTCACCCTGTTTAGCCTGGTTTAGGTGATTTCTTTCAAATCCTGTCAGAAAATAGAAAACGAAGTAAAAATATACAAAAACAGGATAAAAAGGAACTAACAGATGCTCGTTCAGGCGTATAAATAGGATTTGTTCTCTTCCGATCACACCCCCAAACCTACATTTTGCTAGTCCTCGAGCAAAACTAAAATAAAAACTACTACTAAAAAAAAATACTACTCCATTTTCGCATGGATCACGATTGCATTTAGCGTATGCAACAAGCCTTTTAAACCTCTAGGTGTCCCTAGTCGGACGAGTAAAGTCTCGTGAGGGTTCTCATCAACAAGTCTCCCACAACCATCTTTATTAACTTAAAAACTTAAAAAGTTTTATTAAAAAGAAAAACATAACATTCAATACTCCTTATTATAAACAACGATTCAAAATAGAATAACGAACAAGAAGAAACAGAATCAAACGTTCACCTATATCATGAAAAACAATCTCAAGCACATGTATCATATAAATCAATAGAGTTCCTCATACAATTGCAGGTGTGTGATGTGGTAGTCAAATGAACACGCGTATGTCATGAACATGGAATATAACTCGGATAACCATTCAACTATGCTTTGACTATGAATCTCACAATTAATTACACTCTCAAATGAAACACTCAGAAACAGGTGTAATTTATCTAGTATATGCGAGTAAAGGAAATATATTTTCAAAACGAGAAATGCTCACATATGACTCGAAAAGGACGCATGACACGAAAGAATAGTAGTCTCATGGATAGGATGCCAACAATCAAGAAAAATTAATCATTACCATGTTTTAATCCCCTCCCATCGTTTATATATCCAAACCATGTTTTCCAGGATCAAATAGGACTTTTCAAAGGTTGTAACATGGCTCAGATAATGAAAAAGGATAGAACGGATATATCAAGTAGTTTCAGAATGGCATTGTAAGGCATATTCGATTTCTTTCATTCTTCTTCTCTACCAACTTTTTTTTTTCAACCTTCTTCTTTTTATTTTGTTTTCTTTTCCTTTTTCTTTTCTTGCTTCTCAAATGATTATTCATTGAATACCAAGCAACTACCCCACCAGCATCTTATTTTCTTCTTCTCAATCAACACATCACCTTAATACTACTAAAAGTTTATCACTCTTCCAGTGGTATACTCCAAGTTGATCAAGTTGGAGCTTTTAAAGAGGATAATGGTGAACACTGAAAAAGAGGCATTGTAACGGCTCAAAGGGCGAACTAAGGAAATTTATCATTTATCGGTCGGCAGTAAACAAAGAGGCCTAAAATCATCTCCTAGGGTAATACGGTTCTTCAATGTTTACAATGGAAGATTATTTAGCATGGTAACAAATATTTTAACTTGACTATTAACCAAAACAAGAATAATGAGACTAAACAACAAGTAGATGCGCTATTTCAATGAAATTCGACAAACACAAAACGTATTTATAACCCTCTAAAAAGAAAAGATAGGCTCAAAAGCTCACCGGGTCTAGTCTCCACCATGTGTTATCTAGAAATCCGAATCATATTATAGTTCACATTAAACATGTATTCCAATGACTACGTGCAGTGCATAGGTTTGTGTGCAAATCTATGATATAAAACTACGATTCAAACAATACATAACTTAAAACGTTACATCATAACTTCAGCAAATGCTTAATCACATCTTCCCTTGTTTACCATTCTATAACAATCATAATTCTCTAACAAAGAGTATCAAATTGATATTGCAAAAACGTCGGTAACATCGTTTATTTAAACACACTTATTGAAAAATTTTAAAATTTTGCATAAACTAATGAACTAATGAACTAATGTGCATGCCCCGAAACCTAAACCTTTCATTGTCCCTAATGAAACAATAAAATGAAAGAAAGGAGAGTAGGTAAGAAAGGAACGATAATACCTCGATCTCGGCAAGGAAAATAGGTGAAGGTATAAAAATATAGTGATAAAGTTCAAATGTACCTGTTAATACTAGATAAAAAGAAACTAAACAAAGAAAAGATGAAAAACAACTAAAAGAAATATAAAGAAATTAACCTAATCTATACGATATAACAAAACAAAGAAAACAAAATAAACATAAACTAGAAAAGAAAATAAAGCATACGATAAAAGAAAATAAAACATAACCAGAATTATGACAACAATCAAAAACCTGATGGAAAAGGACCTACGAAAAAAAAAACAGAAATGGAAAAACTACCTGAGCAGGTATGGGAAAAGGACACAGGAAAGAAAAGCAAATATCAAGAAAAGGGGAAATCGCGCGAGCGGTTCGCGCGAGAGGTCGTCGCGCGCGCGAATTTCCAAATTTTTTTTTTTTCAATCCTTGCGCCCGCGAGGCTAGGCGCGAAGAGAACCTGAGAGCTCAAATAAAGAAAAACAAAGAAAAATGTCTAAGGGGCAAACTCGCGCCAGCGGACCGCGCGAGCGACGTCTCGCGCGAGCGGATCGCGCTCGCGAGTTTGATGTTTTCTCTCGGTTCACTTATTTTATGTATAAAAATTAAAAATAACTTTACTCTGACCCCCAAACCTGTCCAGCACCTCAAAAATAGACCAAAACAACCCAAAAACATCCAAAAATCAAAGAAACAGACGAAATCAAGCTTGGGTTGCCTCCCAAGAAGCGCTAACTTTTACGTCTTCAGCTAGACCGTTCTAGCTCAAGACTTACGGAGGTTGAAAATCAGACTTTGTACCCCTAAGAATATCAGGTAGAGCTTGGTGGTAAGCAGAAATCACGTCGCTTTGAATTAATTCGATTGACGGTTTGTCAGTATGTTCAAATCGATTTCTTACCTTCCGAGTAGATTCAGCATTAGGGTCCAGATTAGTCGAATTCGTCCGCTCACTACTCACCAAATTATCTTCCTCACCCACAGGTTGTACGTTATTTGGTTCAGTTGTTCGTCTAACCTCAATCTCCGCCTCACATAGGTAATCATCGTCTTTAGGAGGTTGATCAATAGCGTTAAAAACGTTTAATTTTAAGTTCATGTTCCCAAACGACACTTTCATTACCCCTGTCCGGCAGTTAACACGTGCGTTAGCGGTTGCTAAGAATGGATGGCCTAGAATGACAGGAGTGTGTTTCCTAGCATCTAGCACGGGTTCAGTGTCAAGGACCATGAAGTCGACAGGATAATAGCATTTATCAACTTTAACCAAGACGTCCTCGACGATTCCTCTAGGTATTTTGACGGAACGATCCGCTAATTGAATAGTAACGGCCGTAGGTTTAAGTTCTCCTAGACCTAATTGTTTATAGACGTGATAAGGTATGAGATTAACACTAGCTCCTAAGTCAAGGAGAGCCCTATGAATGACAGTGTCACCTATGACACATGAAATCGTAGGCGTACCTGGATCTTTATACTTTGGAGGTGAGTGTTGAAATATAGAACTTACTTTTTCTGTGAGGAAGCCCTTTTTCGGAGTATGACTCCGCGATTTGCGTTTTTGTGTACAAAGGTCTTTTAAACATTTAGCATAAGCGGGAATTTGTTTTATAGCATCGAGGAATGGAATATTTATTTTAACTTGTTTAAATACCTCGAGTATGTCTTCCATTTTTGACCCTTTCTTGGGCAAATGTGACGGTCCCTCAACATTAGGTGGATATGGTAACTTTGGAATGTAATTAGTTGGAACCGGTTCATTTTCTTTTCTACTTTGATTCACGTCCTCACCCCTCTCTTTATTAGAGTTGATGTTCATATCTATCACATTCTCATTCTTATTAGGGGTTTCTATCACCTCCTCTCGTGTAGTCATCCTAGTTGAGACGGCGTTTACTTGTTCATTCGACCCCTTAACCTCATATCGTCCCTTAGGGTTTTGAATTGTTTGACTAGGCAACGTCCCCTCGTTTCTACGACTCACTACAGCAGCTAGTTGTCCCATTTGGGATTCAAGCTTCGCAATGGATTGTGTATGAGAGTGAACTATTTGTGCTTGTGCCTGTACTTGCGTTTCAATTTTATTAAGGGATGCCAACACCTTTTCCTCAAAAATGTTACCCCTTGGAGGGTTCGGATTAGGATGCGGTTGTTGGTATTGATTAGGTTGAAACTGAGGTCGATATGCATTAGGAAAATTAGTCGCCTCATTAGGATTATTATTATTATTTTTCCAAGAGAAGTTAGGATGGTTTCTCCATGGCGCATCCGGATTATTAGTAGTCGAATTATAATTATTTCGTGGGTATTGTTGAATAGAGTTAATGTGTTGCTCCACGAATTCCAGAAATTGACTCGCCCATGGACATGCAAGTACCGAATGTGAAGGATCAGAACATAATTCACATACTTCGTGAGAAGGTGGGGCTGTCGTTTGGTTCATTGTTAAAAGTCGGTCAAGTTTGTTAGATAGTTCATTTATTTCAATTGATTGACTTGACTCGAACTTTACCTCCCTCTTAGGTTGTGAATGATATCCCTCAGAATGGACAGACACCGCTTGGTGCATCGAATTCTCGCTCAAAGTTTCAAAAAATTTCCAGGCCTCGTCGGCGCTTTTGTGTAGGAAAGCTCCCGCACAAACGGCATTGACGGTATTCCTAACAGAGGGAATAAGCCCCTCGTAGAAGACTTGAACCAATTGCCACTTGGGAACCTGATGGTGTGGGCACGAACGTAATAATTCTTTAAATTTTTCCCACGTGTCATAAAGAGTCTCCCCATCTTGCATCACAAAATTAGTTATATCTTTTCTTATCTTATTTGTACGCATAATAGGGAAAACTTTTGTAAAAAGGCGGTGTGTAAGGCTTCCCATGTTTTAATTGTGTTTGGCTCAAGTGATTGAAGCCAATACTTCGCTTTGTCTCTTAAGGAGAATGGGAAGAGCCGTAATTTTAATTCATCATTATTTAGGTTTTGTATTTTCAAAGTAGAGCATATACCCTGAAAATCCCCTAAGTGTTGGTAAGGGTCTTCATTTAGATGGCCATGGAATGATGGAAGTAGCGAGATGGTAGACGACTTTATCTCAAAGTGAGATGTTGTCGCCTTCGGTAATTCGATACCGGCTTGTGGCGTGTAGGTCGTAGGAATAAAATAGTTTATAAGTGGAGGAGGAGGCGGTATATTAAGATTATTCATATTAGCTCCGTTGTTATTTTGGTTGTCTTCGTTATTATTTCCAATGTCTGCCATTTTAATTGGTTCTATGTTATTAAAGCGTGGTTTCTTTAGTCTTGTAAGAGTACTAACAAGCGGTTGTATTTGTAGAATATAACCGCGCTAAAAGAGAAAAATACATTAGAAAAGTCTACAATTCCCCTGTTTATCTGCAGTTTGAATTACAATACCAGTTTTTGCACAAATTGATTAAACTATGATAAGTGGTATTGTTTTAGTGATTATTTGTGCAGATTATTGCTGCTGTATATAAGATTGAAGAATGTTGATAAAAGGAAGTGCTTGGCCCTGATGAAGATAACTCAATGCTGAAATACAAGGTTCGAGCGATCGATAAGGTTTCGAGCGATCGACGTTTAGATCGATCGAATGGAGTTCAAGCGATCTAAGTTTCTGGAAGTTCAATCGATCGAGAGTTTTTCGATCGATCGAACATGCCTTTTATCAGAATATACGCGCACGCAGCAGAAACGGGTTTTAACCCTAGCATTAGGTCGAAGCTATATATATTCATTTTGTTTACGTCCCTAAGTACGCCCCACTTGTTTTTCTTCAGTTTTCATAGAGAGAGGAGAGTTGTTCTTGTTTTGTAGGTTATTAACCAAGCTTTGACATTACTAGTTGGGATTTTTCTTGTGATTTAATACGAGTTCTTCATTTCAGGTTAAGTAGTTATCATTTTACTTACATATTGCACTCAGTTAATGGTAGTTAGCGTTTAATCTTACTGTTTGTTTATGCTATATACGTTTAAATCTCAAGTTTTTTATCGTTTTAATGAAAATCTCAAAACCAAACGTTACCTTAATGACTTTTTACGTTAAAAATAAATCTGAGACTCCTCAGATCATGTCTGAGTAGTCCGGGGTTGGGAAATCGCGATGAAACCGTGATTTCAGACCTCTGCCATGCACTATTTTTATTCTTGTGTTCGATCGATCGAATGTAGTTCGATCGATCGGACCAGAGACATAGTCGAGCGATCGAAGTTATTTCGATCGATCGAGAGATGAAGAAGTTCGATCGATCGATCGAGGTCTCAGATTCTTGAGGACATCTAATACAGTATTTCAAGACTTTCTGTTTTACTGATTCGTTATCAAACTGTCCCCAAATGCTCAGTTTGTCAAAACAGTCTTTAAACTTTAAGCCTTAAGGCATTTTCTTTCAATATATTTTGCAAACCACCCTCAATGCTAATACCATTGTAGGTGAGAGTCTTAACTATTGAATTAAACCACCTTTGTGTATTTCAAACTTAATTGTGATGATATAGTCCCGGTCATGGAAGGACTATTGATTCTATATCCTTAGAGAAGTACGGGATACTGTAGAGGTTGTTCTCCGTTGAGCTTAATTGCAGTTGCATGGTAGAAGGTTGAGTCATGGTGGATTCGCGTGATCCCAACACTTTCTTTTATTAAGAAAAACCATTTTCAAATATTGCTTTAGATAAATATTTCATCATTAGTTTAGTTAATCTAGTTTAGTAGTTGTTAATTGTAGAACTTTGTGTTCTACGCCTCTCTTGAAATATTGAATTTTCTTTTCTTTTAGAGTTTAATCTAAGTAATTTATCTCTCATCCTTCCCTGTGGGATCGACCTGATCTTACCAGTTACTACTTGCACGTCCACCTACACTTGGGTGTTGCACAAGAGCGCACAAGATTTTCGCCGTGTCAAGTTTTTGGCGCCGTTGCCGGGGAAGGCGACGATCAATCCCTTAGATTACCTCAGTCTCTCTTCATCTCTTTCTATTTTTATTTTCTCTTCTTTTCAGTTCTTTTGGTAAACACTCACCCTGGGGACTTTCCTAGTTCATGTCCAATAATTCTATTGAAGGAATTTTTGGAAATCCTTTCTACCGCTCTGACTCTGATAGTTCCATTAACCCGATAGCCACTCCAACTGCATCAATGGATGATCATCAGAGTGAAAATGGTGACAATGTTGTGGTACCAATTGATGAGGCGCTACGTCCTCTTTGTGATCTCATGCAACCAGAACACGCACCTACGCCCTCTTGCATTCAAATCCCACCGCATAATGGCGAATTTCAATTTCGCAATGGGATGATCCAACTGCTTCCCACTTTTCATGGGATGGAAAGTGAGAAGGCGTACTTACATGTCACTGATTTCGAGGATGTTTGCAAAACATTCTCGCAAAATTGTCCTAGGGAGGTGACGCATCTAATGTTATTCCCCTTCACTTTGAAAGATAAAACGAAGGCGTGGCTCCACTCCCTCAAACCTAATTCAATTTTCACCTGGCATGCGATGAGCACCGCATTTTTAAAGAAATTCTATCCTACTCGCATGACCACAGACCTTCAACGTCAAATCAATTCCTATAAACAAAAGAGCAATGAAACCTTCACACAAGCGTGGGAGCGTTCAAGGATTTGCTTCTCTCGTGCCCACACCATGGGTTTGAGAAATGGCGAACTATCAGCTTCTTTTATCAAGGATTGAATGGTGAAACGAAGAAGTTGGTAGAAACTATGAGTTCTGGACCATTTCTGCGTAAAAACACCGAGGAGGCTGAAGCCCATTTCGAATGGTTAGCCGAATACGCTCATGAATGGTCAAATTCTGACAATGTCTCACGCTCACAGATATCCTGTGTAGAGGAGAAAAGTCTATACCAACTAACCAGTGAAGATCACCTCATGACTAAATATACAGAACTGGCAAAGAAGGTAGAGGAGTTAAGCATGAAAGGAGAGAGCTCTAGGCAAGTTATGCCTGAAGAACCATGCGGCACATGCAACATGTTGGGACATACAACTCAATATTGTCCCAATGTGCCGTATTTTCAAGAGCAGGCCCCTATGGAGATGAATGCTATGCAAGGTTTTCGAGGGGCGAGGAATTCCAACAATAACTTTCAAGGTAACAATAGATGGAATCACCCCGGTTTTGATTGGAGAAATAATGCTGGGACCCAAAATCACTATCAACAGCAGCCCTACAACAACAATCAATATCAAGGGCAAAACAATAGGTCGTCCCATCAATACAATCAAAACAGAACCAATAACTACAACCAAGCTCAACCCTCCAATGCACCACAGACCAATACCTATGTGCCTCCGCACAAGAAGGTACAAGAAGAAGAGCCACTTGCTAATGCCAATCTAACACAGCAACTCATACAGATGATGAGTAGAATGTCTGCCACATTAGAAAGGATAGATGCACGGCAAGAGGGTTCAGGAGGAACATTCCCTGCCCAACCACTTCCGAACCCCAAGGGACATAACAATGGTCCTAACAATCAGGAACATGCTAAAGCCGTGACTACATTGAGAAGTGGAAAAATCATTGAGAAAAGCATGCCTCTGTCTACACCCGAAGTGTACAAAGAGGAGGAAGTGGTGGATAATGAGCTTGAGCAACCATCTACTCGAGAGGAGGAGCCGTCTACTAATGACGAGGCAATAAAGGCAAACATTGAAGCTCCTAGAGTGGAGGAAGAAGTTGAGCGAAGGCCTGGAAAGGAGTCTGTGAAGGATGAACCACCAAAATGCCCTTTTCCTGCACCTTACCCTCAACGGTTGAAGAAACCCAAGAATGAGACAAAGAATCAGGAGTTTCTGGAATTGTTTAAACAAGTCAAAATTAATCTTCCACTCTTAGATGCTATCAAGCAAGTGCCGGCCTATGCGAAGTATCTCAAAGATCTATGCACGGTCAAGAGGAGGCAAAGCGTGAAGAAACATGCTTATGTCGCATGCCAAGCAAGTGCGATCATTCAAAATGAGTTGCCTCCAAAATTCAAAGATCCCGGTACACCTACTGTCTCATGTAGAATTGGGAATCAAAGGATAGATAACGCACTCCTCGATTTAGGAGCAAGCGTGAACCTGCTGCCATATTCAGTCTATAAACAGCTAGGGTTGGGAGAACTCAAACCCACCCGAGTTGCTTTGCAATTGGCAGACAGATCTGTGAAGTACCCTAGAGGGGTGTTAGAGGACGTCCTTGTCCAAATAGACTCTTTTGTCTTTCCGGTTGATTTCGTGATATTGGACACCGAACCTGTGTCTAATCCTGGTGCACATATCCCGGTTATCTTTGGACGTCCATTCCTCAACACTATTGATGCCACGATCAAGATTAGAAGTGGTATCATGACTATCGTATTCGGGAACATGACATTGAATGTCAAAATTTTTTCTAACCCCCGACCTGAAGAATACGATGATGAGGAAGAAATTCATTATATAGACACGGTGATTGAAGATGAAGTTGACTTGGTCGACTACAAAGATCCTTTGGAGGTTGTGATGACTCAATTTGGCGATATCTATCAGCCTGCGAAGTCAACTCCATTAGATGCTGACCTGAACCAGACGTGTCTTATGATGGATATGATAGAGGAGGATAGAGCAGAATGCATGTGGGTAATGCCATATGAACAATAGCCCCCTAAAACTAAGTTGGCAATGCCCTCTAGTTTTCAGTTTCCGGAGTTAGAGTTAAAGGAGCTACCCAAAGAGCTAAAATATGCATTCCTAGGGACTGGAAAAACCTACCCTGTGATCATTTCATCTGCTTTAACTCATGAACAGGAAGGTAAGCTAGTGCAAATGCTGACCAAGCATAAAGATGCTATGGGATGGACAATTGCTGACCTCAAAGGCATAAGTCCATCCATATGCACGCATAAGATATATCTGGAGGAAGACGTTAAACCCTCAAGGCAAATGCAAAGGCATCTGAATCCCAACATGCAAGAAGTGGTTAAAAAGGAAGTGCTCAAACTACTTGATGTTGGGATGATTTATCCGATATCTGATAGTCCTTGGGTCAGTCCAACCCAAGTGGTTCCAAAGAAAGCAGGCATAACGGTCATCCCGAACAAAGATGGTGAATTAGTACCAACACGTGTCCCCACTGGATGGAGGATGTGTATTGACTACAGGAAGTTGAATACTGTGACCCGAAAGGACCATTTTCCTTTGCCATTCATGGATCAAATGCTAGAACGTGTGGCAGGTCACAAGTATTACTGCTTTTTGGATGGATATAGTGGATACAACCAAATTGAAATTGCTCCTGAAGATCAGGAGAAAACCACATTCACTTGTCCATTTGGTACATTTGCCTACCGTCGAATGTCGTTTGGCTTATGTAATGCACCGGCTACCTTTCAGCGGTGCATGCTAAGCATATTTAGTGACATGGTCGAAAACATCCTTGAAGTCTTCATGGATGATTTTTCAGTGTTTGGCCATAGCTTTGAAGATTGCCTCAGCAATCTTGAGCAGGTATTAACGCGATGTGAGGACAAACACCTAGTTTTGAATTGGGAAAAGTGTCACTTTATGGTGACCAAGGGAATAGTCCTCGGCCATATAATCTCCGATGAAGGAATCCAAGTGGATAAGGCCAAAATCGACATAATCTCAAATCTACCTGTCCCCCGTACAGTGAGAGATATCCGTTCATTCTTGGGGCATGCGAGATTTTATCGTCGATTTATCCAGAACTTCAGTGCAATCTCTCGACCTCTTTGTCAACTTCTTGTCAAAGATGCACCATTCGAGTGGTCAGAGAGTTGCCAAAAGTCCTTCGAGGATCTAAAAGAGCTCCTCACCTCCGCACCTATAATACAGGCACCCGACTGGAGTTTGCCTTTTGAATTAATGTGCGATGCTAGTGATTACGCCATTGGTGCGGTCCTAGGCCAGAGAAAGGACAATAAGCCATATGTGATATACTATGCCAGCCGAACTCTAAATGAAGCTCAAATGAACTATACAACTACTGAAAAGGAGTTGCTGGCTGTAGTATTCGCCTTAGATAAGTTTAGGTCTTATTTGATAGGGTCACCAATCGACTGTTTTACAGATCATTCGGCCCTCAAGTATCTGCTATCTAAGAAAGACGCTAAACAACGGCTCATTCACTGGATACTCTTACTCCAAGAGTTTGATCTAACAATCAAAGATAAGAAAGGAGTAGAGAATGTGGTTGCGGACCATTTATCACGGTTGACTTTTGTCGACAATACCGACTCCCAATCCATTAGGGATGAGTTCCCGGACGAATAGCTACTGGCAGTAAGTAGTCTGCCTTGGTATGCTGATATTGTAAACTACCTTGTCACAGGGGAAACACCGAATCATTGGTCGAACCAAGACAGAAAATGGTTCCTCTCATTCGCGCGCTATTTCTTCTTTGATGACCCATATCTTTTCAAGTACTGTGCTGATCAGGTTATCAGGCGCTACGTTCCCAATGAGGATATAACTGTAATTTTAGCATCATGCCATTCTGAGGCATGCGGTGGCCACTTTGCGTCACAGAAGACCGCGCAAAAAGTTCTACAAAGCGGTTTTTACTGGCCCACAGTTTTCAAAGATGCATATTCCTTTTGCAAGACATACCAACGCTGTCAAAAGCTTGGAACTATTTCTAAAAGGAATTCTATGCCTTTAACCCCTATCATCACAATTGAGATATTTGATTGTTGGGGCATAGATTTTATGGGCCCATTTCCCAAGTCTAATAACTGTGAATACATACTCCTTGCTGTAGAGTATGTGTCAAAATGGGTTAAAGCGATACCAACGAGACGCAATGACCACAGAACGGTCATATCCTTTCTAAGAGAGCATATCTTGTCTCATTTTGGAACTCCGAAAGCTTTACTAAGTGACCAAGGCAAGCATTTCTGCAATAGGCCTTTGGAGTTACTTCTCAAGAAATACGAAGTCCACCATAAAATCGCTCTTGCCTATCATCCACAGTCAAACGGGCAAGCAGAATTGGCTAACCGAGAAATCAAGCATATTCTCGAAAAGACGGTTAGTTCCAACCGAAAAGACTGGGCATACAAGCTAACCGACGCTTTGTGGGCATATCGTACAGCTTATAAGACGAATCTCGGCATGTCCCCGTATAGGTTGGTTTACGGGAAAGCTTGCCATCTTCCTGTTGAAATTGAATATAAAGCTTACTGGGCGACACGCTCATTGAACTTTGATATTCAAGAGGGAGGTCGGTTACGCAAGCTGCAACTTGCAGAACTAGAGGAAATACGACGAGATGCGTATGACTCTGCAAGGTTGCATAAGGAAAGGTTGAAGGCTCGCCACGATCGTATGATTTTTCGTAAATCATTTGAGCCGGGGCAGAAAGTTTTGCTGTATGACTCTCGCCTCCACCTTTTCCCAGGAAAGCTCCGCTCCCGTTGGACAGGCCCGTTCATTGTAAAACTATTTTTCCACACGGGGCAGTTGAGCTTGTCAATCCTAAGAACGATGATTGTTTCAAGGTCAATGGCCAAAGATTGAAACCGTTCTTGGAGGACTTCCAACCTGAAGTTGAGCACATCCAGCTGGATGAGCCCAACTATTCTCCCACTTAAATTCTAAAGTGGAGTTCCATTTTGTTGTTGTATTTCTTTTCTTTCCCTGCATGTTAGTTTCCTCTCTTTTGTTCTTTTAAGTCTTTGTTCATTCTTTTTGCATTTGTGATCTAGTTCTAATCCGTTATACCTTAAACCACTTTGTTGCAGGTGCAGAGATGCGAGGTGATGATGCTCATTCTATCGGTTCATGGGCTGATTCAGAATGTCGTTATGGCACCTGGACTGAGGGTGAACTCACACCCTGCCCTTTGCTTCATCAAGATCCTGAAGCTCATTCTCTCATTGATGCTGCTCAAGGGTACATTCCATACCCACCGGACCTCCTTGACATCAATCCATATGAAAATATGGGATTTCAGGATGACGATGATGTGGATGAGGAAGAAGATCTGTACATGGGGAGAATGGTGGATGATGCACTCATGGCACAATGGGAAAATGATGATATGTGGGAGCCATGGGAAGATCATGACCTCCAGGATGTCGTCCTAGAACGCCACAATGCCGTCTTTGTTTTTGTTGATGACTTCCTTGTTCCTGAGTTGGTCCCATACCGCTATGTGCACTTGAGCTTTCTGCTATTCAGGCTCCAATGCCCCTTACCAGCTAGTGCATTTTGGGAATCCATGCCAATAGTGAGGTTGGAACTGAGTCACATCTCTTTGTTTCTATTCCTTGTTTTTTTTTTGTTATTTTCGTGTTTAATCCGTGTTTCTTGTGTTCGATTATCCTAATTTTGTTTTGTTTGTCTTTTGTTTTTCTTTCTTTGTCCAGGATTGTCACTATGCTTTTCAATGGTATTCCGATATTCCTTCCACATCAACTGATTCATGGTTTTGGGCCCTACATAAAGCCCCCACACACTCCATCGCAAGAGGACAGTCCGTTGCGCAATTACACTCCTTTATCTGTGTCTCCATCCGGATCACCTCTTGCATGGGCTTTCAATTCCTTAGAGACACCAGACTTGCTCGATGATGTCCTTGCTGCTTTCTGATTGTTCTGGGAAAGGGAATCATCCTGTTTGGACTCCACATGCGAAGATCTAACGGGGAATGAAGCAATGGTGGAAGAAGGAATCTTCTTGTTAGATGATTAGTGTCCCACTTCAATTGTGCTTTGTCTTTTCATTAGTATTTTAGCAATTGAAGTGTAATCCTAGACAACAATATTTTCAGTTCTAGTTTTATTTTCGTTTTCTTTAGTTCAATAAGGTATTGAACACCATTGGGGGTAATAATGTTGCAATATGGATGCTATTCTAAAGTTTTATTTCTATATAAATTGCAATTTTCTAATATGAGGATGAGTTTTTGGGCTTACATGTCCTGTACTGCACTGTTTTATCATTCTATCGTATGTCTAGAATAATGTTGGCTAGTTGGGGGTACATTGTGTCTAAATTCTGTGAAATTTTGGAAAATCTAGGATCAATCGATCGAAAGTTTCTCAATCGATCGAACGTATCACATTCTCGAGCGCTTGAAATATCTCAATCGGTCGAACGTTCGATCGCTCGAACACAGATCGATCGATCGAGAGTTGTATTTAAATGAGGCTTCCAGCGTACACTTCATCAGTCTCTTCATCTTCCTCACTCTCTCGAGCGATCGGCGACAGCGGGATTGGGCAATTCTCGAGCTTCAGGTCCCATTTTTTAAGGTTTCCGGTCCCACCCTGTACCCCCTGCATCACCCCCTGCATCATCCTCTTCATCACCCACACCCCCTCTGCACACATCCCGAGGTACGGCCACGAGCTCCCCCTCCTTCCATTTTCGTTCAAATCTTAATAGGGGTGCCCCCCATTGGTCGTTTGACCATTCTCTTGTAGTCTTGTTTTTGTTTTCTTTGTTTTGTTGTATTTTCCGTCCGTCTTCTCGATTGCTGCCGCATCTCTGTGCTCGATCGATCGAGAGTATTCGAGCGATCGACAAACCGTGTTGTTCGATCGATCGAGTGTATTCGAGCGATCGACGATTCGTATTATTTGATCGATCGATAAACGTTCGTTCGCTCGAACAAGGGCTGTGGCAGTTTCTTATTTTCTTTTCAAATTCCTATTTTTAATTGTCGTTTCTTGTCCTTTTCCATTTCAGGATCCTCGCAATGAACCCCATTACAGGGTATCACAGGGAGAAGCCCTTCGACCTTGCCATTCCTGACCCGGTCCCGCACCATGGCTTCCAGGGCACCCCTGACCGCCAGTGGTTCACACGCTACTTCCAGTCTAGGAAGGCCATGATAGAGCGACCACTTGAGACGGCATGGCTCGCTACTCCCTGGAATCTCGCCCGCCTCCGGGCTATGCCACACTGGTACGATTTACTCTCTCAGGCGAAGAGAGTGAATCTCTCGTGGATTCGCGCAGCTTGTGCGACGATGATTAGAGATCCTGATGCCGCATTCACACTGCGATCATTCTTCCGCGGCCGGGAGATCATGTTCAGTCCGGCTACCGTCTCAGCTGCTCTAGGCATCCCGGAGGTACCCGACTGTGTATGCCCGCACCGTGCTGGCACGCCAGTGCTCTCACCCACTACTGTTATCCGAGAGCTTACCGGGGGTGCATTACCGAGCTGGGATGGTACGGCCCTTATTGCTGATGTTTGTTTGACAGATAATTATCATATGCTCCACCTTGCGTTGAGCAATTGTCTATTGGTCACCTCCTACCGGGAGAAGATTGCTGCCTGGTATGCTCATGTTTTATTTGCAATCGGGACGGGGTTACCAGTCTATTTGCCTCGCCTATATATTGACTTCATGAGGCACCCCACTCGCTACATTGCTGCCAAGAAGCACCTGAAAGGTGCTTGGGCCATTCATAGGGTGATCGAGCAGGCTGGCCTCCTTCCCTTACCTGATGATGCGACTTCTCAAGCTCGCAGTAGATTTGGCGAGACAGCTTCTCGCCGTTCAGATGCTCAGAGGAGGAAAAGAAAGGGAAAGGGGAAAGCGAAAGTTGGAGAGAAGAGGAGGAGAGTCGATGGCACCGATACAGAGGGTGCAGCTTCAGGGACGCCGACAGAGGCTGAGGAGCTTGATTCTGACGATGAGGTTGATCCTCTGATGGAGGTTGCTCAGTTTGAGTTGAGACAGCGATCTTAGGCTCAAACTCAGGCCCAGGGAGAGTCTTCGTCATCCGTGCCTCTCCCGACGGTTCATGAGCTATTGTTGGAGGAGAGGGAGGCTCGGATCAGACTCGAGGGCCGGGTGGCCCACATGACAACATTATTAGAGGCTATTCTGATTCAGTTGGGGGTTGACCAGTCATTACGTACTTCCCCACCTACTGCTCCTGCCGCACCACCTACCACTACTCCCCCTACTACACATCCTACGGTTGATCCGTCCACTTCTGAGACCTTACCACCACATACTGATCATGTTCCACCATCGTCCTCGGCAGCACCACCTTCTGCGGAGTCCTCACTTCCACCACCTCCAGTCATCACTGAGAGTGACCCGACGACGGCTAGTACTGTTGTTGAGGGTGGAGTTACGGATACCTCCGCTGCGCCGATCGAGATATTATCAGATGTTGCGGAGGATACGTAGGTTGTGACTGTGCGAGTGTTTGGAGCGTTTTGATGTATTGTCTTTCTAGTTTTGTTTTTTTTTCTATCTCTCTGCTCTCGTTATGTACATGTTGTTGTTTTTTTGGATTATGTGGGACCGTCGGTGGTTATGTTTCGATTGTGGGATGTTTTTGAGATTGTACGACCTTTATTATCACTGCCATGTCATTTCCATTATTTATTTTTATCGTGATTGTTTTGTTTTCATTTATAGATCATACGCTTATTGTACCTTTGTATATCTTTCGTTTGATCTTGGTTGCTTGGAGTTTGAATATGTCTTTATAGATTGTTACGCTTGCAGTCATTGCGTTGCTTTAGCAGGTGATATCTTTTTATTTTATTGTTGAAAATCCACTTCTGAGGTCATCGCGATTTTCAGTTGGGGTGGGGATGTAAATAGATTATCACCTGAGCATGTTTACGCTATTAGCAATCTGATTTACTTCATTGCACATTTTGTTATTATGAACTTTATCAGTGGAAAACTTAAAAATATTCTCTCTTACTTAACCGCTATCAAGCGATGATACATTCATATTAATCTCATCTTCTTATGAATTACATTCACGCGTTTTTCTATTGTCACTAAGAGAAATGCATATGTTGAACATTCTAGTATCCAACACCCATTTGCACGTGTTAATAGCTATGCTGAAAACTTAAACAAGAGTTAATACGACTGTTATGCTTTAAGGAATAAAGAGTGGAGACTAGTTACCCTTAGTGAGCTTTTGAGCCCAAACTTCAATTCTGAGGGACTTATCACAATAAATTCGAATTGTTTTTCTTGAATATACTTTAAATTCGTTGAATAGTCTCAAAATTCGTCATTTAGGCTGTTTATTAGAGGAGAACGTTCAGGATTTACCAATTAAAACTCAATGAACACTGAAGTGTAAAACTAAGAAGTTAAGAAAAATGATTTAAGCCATCGTTATTCATTCCTTACCTTTTTCATATACATGTATCAACATCTAAGAATCTCTTAACCCCACACTGATTAAATATTGCCAATATGAAAGCCCAAAACCTTTCATGTGATACTTTAACCTCCATAAACTTCATTGCACATCTAATGTGATTAAATTTATTGAAGCATGTGATGAGAAGGGAGTAGTTGTGGGAAGGACATTATAAAAAGAAAATATGCAAGGAGATGTTGGATATATTCAGGTTAAAAAAAAAAAAAAAAAAGAAGGAAGGAAGAAGGAGTAAAAAGAAATAAATGTATATGAGAATAGAGGATGGTTGGAATAAAGAAGAAATAAACTAGTCTCCATCACATGTCAAGGATGTGAAATTTCTTACCCCTCTTATCTTTACCTCACTGAATAAAAGCCAAAAAGTCAAAGTCTTAATGATTTCTAACAACTTGGTTTGAACATGAACGTGTACTTTGAGTATCCACGGTATTTCGCTCCTCTAATAAGTAGTATTCCTTTCATGAGACTATATTACTCTAAATGTTCGTCCTTTATTGAGTTCGGTGTGAAACACTAGTAGTCAGAACATCACTCTTATTAAAGTTTTCACACCATGAGCGATCATGATTAAACAAGTTTCTGTGAGATGTTCATTTTTGAGTGCAAACCCATGTGAGAATTGAGTTGAAACTACAAATTCCAAGAGCATGATAGTCTAAACAATTCTTAATAAAGTTGGATGCATAGTTGTTGACTTCACACACACACGGATACATGAATGTAATGCATATGTATATTTGTCTTGGTCACATGAGTAACATGTGGATTTCTTCATGGTTTGTATGAGGTTGATATGTTATGTGGACCTAAATTGATAGTCGAATGGGAAAGAATGTTTATAAGTTTTTTTATATTTTTTTTTAGCTTAAAAATCTAGAATTTTGTGGGTAGATTCACTGCAAACCCTCACGAGACAACACTCGTCCACTAGGGGAACCTAGGGGTTTAACGGCTTGTTGCATTTGCTAAATGCAACCGCGATTCCTGCGAAAGTGAGTTAGGTAGTGTCTCTTTCTAAATTAGATTAGTTTGCTTTAGTTTATTTTTGTTACTCTAGTCGTTGTAGTAGTAGTTAGCTTGTTTTTTTCTTTTCGTTTTATTGCTAGGGACTAGCAATTCGCTAGTTAGGGGTTGTGACAAGCGGTTGTATTTGTAGATTATAACCGCGCTAAAAGAGAAAAATACATTAGAAAAGTCTACAATTCCCCTGTTTATCTGCAGTTTGAATTACAATACCGGTTTTTGCATAAATTGATTAAACTATGATAAGTGGTATTGTTTTAGTGATTATTTGTGCAGATTATTGCTGCTGTATATAAGATTGAAGAATGTTGATAAAAGGAAGTGCTTGGCCCTGATGAAGATAACTCAATGCTGAAATACAAGGTTCGAGCGATCGATAAGGTTTTGAGCGATCGACGTTTAGATCGATCGAATGGAGTTCAAGCGATCTAAGTTTCTGGAAGTTCAATCGATCGAGAGTTTTTCGATCGATCGAACATGCCTTTTATCAGAATATACGCGCACGCAGCAGAAACGGGTTTTAACCCTAGCATTAGGTCGAAGCTATATATATTCATTTTGTTTACGTCCCTAAGTACGCCCCACTTGTTTTTCTTCAGTTTTCATAGAGAGAGGAGAGTTGTTCTTGTTTTGTAGGTTATTAACCAAGCTTTGACATTACTAGTTGGGATTTTTCTTGTGATTTAATACGAGTTCTTCATTTCAGGTTAAGTAGTTATCATTTTACTTACATATTGCACTCAGTTAATGGTAGTTAGCATTTAATCTTACTGTTTGTTTATGCTATATATGTTTAAATCTCAAGTTTTTTATCGTTTTAATGAAAATCTCAAAACCAAACGTTACCTTAATGACTTTTTACGTTAAAAATAAATCTGAGACTCCTCAGATCATGTCTGAGTAGTCCGGGGTTGGAAAATCGCGATGAAACCGTGATTTCAGACCTCTGCCATGCACTATTTTTATTCTTATGTTCGATCGATCGAATGTAGTTCGATCGATCGGACCAGAGACATAGTCGAGCGATCGAAGTTATTTCGATCGATCGAGAGATGAAGAAGTTCGATCGATCGATCGAGGTCTCAGATTCTTGAGGACATCTAATACAGTATTTCAAGACTTTCTGTTTTACTGATTCGTTATCAAACTGTCCCCAAATGCTCAATTTGTCAAAACAGTCTTTAAACTTTAAGCCTTAAGGCATTTTCTTTCAATATATTTTGCAAACCACCCTCAATGCTAATACCATTGTAGGTGAGAGTCTTAACTATTGAATTAAACCACCTTTGTGTATTTCAAACTTAATTGTGATGATATAGTCCCGGTCATGGAAGGACTATTGATTCTATATCCTTAGAGAAGTACGGGATACTGTAGAGGTTGTTCTCCATTGAGCTTAATTGCAGTTGCATGGTAGAAGGTTGAGTCATGGTGGATTCGCGTGATCCCAACACTTTCTTTTATTAAGAAAAACCATTTTCAAATATTGCTTTAGATAAATATTTCATCATTAGTTTAGTTAATCTAGTTTAGTAGTTGTTAATTGTAGAACTTTGTGTTCTACGCCTCTCTTGAAATATTGAATTTTCTTTTCTTTTAGAGTTTAATCTAAGTAATTTATCTCTCATCCTTCCCTGTAGGATCGATCTGGTCTTACCAGTTGCTACTTGCACGTCCACCTACACTTGGGTGTTGCACAAGAGCGCACAAGATTTTCGCCGTGTCAAGTACTATGTATTTCGGACTCAAATAAAGACGTTGGTTTCGGTGTCAAATCGTCGTCTATTAAAAACTGTGTTCTAGAAGTTAAGTTGGAAGACTTGTTAAGTCTTAATGTACGTTCAAGTTCAGAGTCAAAAGGTTTTAATTCCGGTTTATTTGAACGTGTACCTAACATAAACTAAAAGAAAGTAAACTAAAAACAAAAACTGACTCAACTAAAAAAAAACAAATAGCAATCACGCAACTAAGATAACAAACACTCAACTACTGTGATGCATGAGTATTATCCTGTAATGCAATGACCGCGTCAAGCCCAGCGCCCCGGGTTTCCTAGCTAATGCAGTGCAATTAACCCTAAACTAATGCAAATAGTGCGTCACAGCGCCCTGATTTACAGTGGTTTAAAGCGAGTTTCACAAGAAGCAATTTATTTTATTTATATTTTTATTTGCGTAAGCTCCTGTGATGTAATTATCTGCTCCACTTGGAAACGTTGACTACAAAATAAAAGAACAAATTAGTAACTAAAAACAAAACAAAAAATAAGAAAAATAATAAAAACTAACCTAATATTTACGAATTAACTAAACTAAGATTATAAAACTAAAGGTAGTAATGCAATCCCCGGCAACGGCGCCAAAAATTGATCTTGTCAGAATCAAGATATAAAAAGTGTTCTTTACTTTTCAAAAGATTTGTAGTGTGAAAGCAAAGGTCGAACCCACAGGAATTGGTTAACTACAGCGACTTAATTTTAAAACCTAACTTTAGCTAATTATGAAAACGGATTTTGATTTGATTTTAATTAAACTAATAACAATAAAACTAAATCTAAACTATGAAAGCAATTAAAGTTGTTTTAAATAATGTTTAAGGGAACCTAGGATTGCAAATCCACCACTAGCTTCATAATAGGAATATTTATGAATTACTTTAGCTTATTATGTTGGATGATAATGGGGAATTGTAGCTACAAGCCCAATTCCTCCGACAAGAAGATAATCATGGTTCAAGCACCAACATAATCCATCTTCGGTTAGCACGAATTATCCCGCACTAAACTAGGGTTGCGATCTAATCCGTCTAACCTAGGCATGGACTATTCGGATACTTGATAACACAAATCAATAACGCACCATCACATGTAAACAATCTAAACAAGCACAGCAAGCATAGATCACATCACAGTCAAAATAGATCTAAGACAAGAATAAATTCTGAAAGTAATGATTTAATCACTAGAAGTACGATTTATTTATAAAAATCCTCTAAACATGTGACTGTCATCCATACATAATAAAACTAAAATAAAAACATAAATGAAACCCTATTACTCGTCTAGGGCTTCATTGAAACCCTAGATCTATGATCTAGCCGTCCATGGAAGTGATGGATGGCAAGTAGTTGATGGAGGAGGTCATGGAAACCCTTGGTCTTCTTCTTCTTCTCCTTGCTTTCCTCCCTTCAATGGCTGGAAGTATGGTTGTAGAATGTGTATAATAATTGCCAACAATGTCTAACCCTTTAATTGTAATAAAATAGGGTATATATAGATTTACAACAAGTTTTGGAAGCCTTCCTAACCCGAAACGGACTGAAACTGATGTAATTTACAGTCTAGACGTCATTCAGCAGTTTCGTTTGCACAGGAGTCTTCAGTATACTGAAATACGCATAATTGGTTTTTACACATATCGCGCGAGCGGTCTGCGCAAGCGCGACATTTGGTACCTCGCGCGCGCGGGTCGCGCGAGCGATTTCTGGACTTCCGCGCGAGCGGGTCGCGCGAGCGGGTCGCGCGAGCGATATCTGGGTTTTCGCGCGAGCGGATCGCGCGCGCGATGTGGATTTTTCAGCTTCTTCTCTTCTGCTTTTTCACCCTGTTTAGCCTGGTTTAGGTGATTTATTCCAAATCCTGTCAGAAAATAGAAAACGAAGTAAAAATATACAAAAACAGGATAAAAAGGAACTAACAGATGCTCGTTAAGGCGTTTAAATAGGATTTGTTCTCTTCCGATCAAATGGTAATCTAGCCCACCCCAAATATTTGGATCCAACTCCTTTTTTTAGTTCAACCCCTCTCACTTTTTTTTTTCTTAAAAAAAAACATGTATATTATATTGACCCAAATCCAATTGTAAATCAACCCACCTAAAATTTTTATCCCATCAATGTTCCTTAATACTTTTCAATTTAGGCTAACCAACATTGTTTTACCATCACTGAAACTTTACTAATTATGAGAAGCAACCACCCTTATTATGGATTAGAAAATGAAGAAGATGATATTAAGAAAATTCAACCTAAAGATAGGGATGAATAAGCCCAAAAAAATACGCCTTGGGGTACTACCTCCAAGCCCCCGCATAAGTTCATCATTGTATACAAGTTCATCCAATCCCATCCCCCTGGATAAAATTCCTTACTCCACCCTTGGGAATACGTAGTGATATGTCCAAAATAATCTAGCCATGAAGCCAGTCTGCCATGTCACCAAGAGGTGTCGGTTACTTCGGTAAAGGCGCCAATAGCCGAGCAATCCCGAGGTGTTTGTCAGGACTGGGTAGTTCGTACCAACAGACCGGGCATGAGGACCGCGGCATCCCGTGGACCTGGTCTACCCAACAGTTTCCTAAACTGACTACAAGACTGCAAGGTGGAAGGTGGCAGTTTCCTAAACCACTTAGGAAACTTTCCCCAAATTATGTAAATCAACTCTAATTAGATTGGGTTTCCTAATCCTATTAACTTACCATATAAGGGTGGACTCTTGCATCTATAAAAGAGCCCACCTACCCTCTCTAAAGGGATCCAAAAATAATTCTCTAAGCTTGCAAGCATACAGTAGAGACCTCACCATCAACACGCATATACCCCACCGATATTACTGGTAGTGCCACCCATCTTTGTTGGCTCACTAGGCCCGCCGGTGATCTGCTAGTGAGAGCGCACAGACGCAACGGTGGATGTAGGTCACCTCGTTAACGGGACCGAACCACACCTAAATTATTCTTGTCCTTTTCTCTCTAAACCCTTCTTACCAGTTTTAGGCATTATCAGTTTGGCGCTGTCTGTGGGAAGTACATAGTCTTCTCATCAACAAATTCGTGACTGATCAACATGCCACCGAAGACAAGTAAGAAAACTACTGTTCTGACCAGTCAGGAGAACCCGTAGCTTGAGCAGCAGGCTGCATCCATGACCACCGAACAGATAACGGCAACACTTGCGCAACTCTTGGAGGGCCAGCACCGAACACAGGAGAAGATGGAGGCACTTTTGGCTTGACAAGAGAAGCGTCCTGCATCGAAAAATCAGCCTAAGAAGAGCGTCCCTATTCAAAGGCACTTTTGGCCTCTGCAGCAGCCAACCGCTCAGCAACGCTGGGAAGGGTGGTCTCAGCCCCGGCTGCAATACAGCCAATCTGCAAGAACAAGGCCATGTCAGTACACGCAAGGAAAAAAGGTTAAGGTTTATGTTACAAAGAGACTTACCATGTGGCTGATGCTGCACAGCCAACCGATGATGGTCTCGGGGCTTAGCAAAGTGCACTTGTCAATTTGACTCTGCAATAGCCCTGGCCGTACCCTTCCACGGACGTCGTCCACCGTCTCGACCTCTGGCCTGGCAGAGGGGCCCGTGCGAGCGGTCTCCTCCATGCTCGGGAGGGAGACCCCGGACGGTTTGGTAGCAGGAGGAGGTGGTGGTAGTGCAGCAATTGTTACAACGGGCGTAGAAGTAGCTGCTTCCTTCTCAGCCCGGATGGAGATCCCCCAGGATATCCTCTTGAGGGGCTAGCCCTCAGTGGGGTCCGGTCTCTTCCTTTTCTAGCCAGCCCGGGCCATCAAGGCCTCTTCCTTGTCCTTCAGAACCGCCGCGCTCTTAGGGGCCATTTCTGCAAAACTAGAGAGCCTGTCAATTCAGTAAAGTACCAAATAAAAGAAAATCGGGTGGTCAACAAATGGTGTCAGTTCAGTGAAGTTCTGAGACTTGTAGGAGGTTTTTGGGCTTCCCGACCGAGTCAACACCTTATTAATATCAGTCGGGTCCTCCACTAGAGAGAGGATCCTCGCTTAAAGCTCGTCGGGAAGACTTGGCGAGTCAACTGCTCCCACTGCAAGACAAATGCACCAACGGGTTAGTCATGGCAAGATAAAGAGACTTAGCAGGAAAGAGAGAGTGGTCGGGCTTACTCCTCAGCTCCCCAGCCCAGGAGGTCCTCAACTGAATACCCGACGCCTTCTCATACAGCCCCAGGGTGGACACAGAAGAATTTCTTCTTCAATCCTTTATTATTGCTCGGGTAGTTGACAATTATCTTCCGCCCCTGCCTGGCCCCGAGCGAGAAGAAACCGGACTCCCGGTGGACTTTGAAGGGCCGGTGAGTCCAGAAGAACTCCTGCAAGGTAAGCTCATATCCGAGGACTTGGGGCCACAAGGATATGCACCCCATCAGATATCGCCAGCCATTTGGGGCGAGCTGCCCGGGAGAGATCCCGAGGTAGATGAGCGCGTCCCGGGTGACTAGGTGAAGAGGCAAGCGAAGGCCTGCCATAAAGGCATTCTCATATAGAGTGACGAAGCCCGACTCGTGGAAGTGAGCTCCGCCATCGTGGACGGCAAGAGAAAAGGGGTAGAGAAGCTCATACCTATCCCTGATCCGATCCAAATCAGGGCCGCGCAGGATACTAACTATGGATTCGCAAGAGAAGACGACCCCGGGGCTGTTCGGTACAGACCCCTCGTCACCCGAACCCCGAGATGTCGATGCCACAGGGGAATCCCGGCGTGTTTCCTCTGAAGACGCCCAGGCGGGGATCATCCCCTCACTCTGTTGATCAGAGGGGGCCAAGGAAGGAGGGTCCAGGCTTACGCTTGGGGACCCTGACCACAACTGCTCGTCTTTCGACCGGGACGACGAGTTGAAATCAGAATGGCACATTACTAAGTCAGCGGAGGACCTAGGGGGCAAATGACCAAAGAACGGATTAAGAACTCCTAGCCTGATATACAGAGGAGGTAGATCTAACAACCTAAAGGGAAGGTCGTACAAGACTCTACAAGAAAGACAACAATCTCTCAAGGCTCTCCCGAGAACTCCCGCTCGGTCAAACTGCTCTAATGTACCCCTGAATTGAAAGAAGTGACAAAATCAAAAAAAGAAGAAATCCCAAGCTCGCTCTAACCCATGTGGGTTCGCTCCCTCCAGCTTTGTTCAAGAAGAGAGGAAGAGAATGAAGAACTGAGGACAGAAAGGGAAGACTTACAAAATTTAGTGCAGAAAAGAACTCAGGAATCTTGCTCGGGATCTTGGTTGCTCTCAAACCGCTCGGTAAGCTCTCTCACTTGGCAATAGGAACTGAAGTAATGGGCAACTGTTCCTTATATAGGAATAGCGGACGGTCTAGATCAATCAGATCCAACGGCTTAGGAATTATCCCGCCAAAAGTCGCCAACAGCTGTCACCTTGGGCACGTGAAGGGTCACCTCAAAAGACGCGCGCATTAAATGCGTGACGTGACGGTCCGATTACCACATGACTGTTCGATTACATTCGAACTTACTCCGCTGAACCCTGACCAAGCCAATTACTCCCTAACACGTGGTAATACCCACACCCGAGCTCCTACCTGTACCGGTCAGTTGCTCTACCGGGTGACCTGGAGTGTGGGCCCCATCCCGAGCAGCATTTCCGGAGGATATCCAGACGGTTTCCAAGGCAATACTGATTTTTGAATCCTCACTCGATGAAGCATCCAGTCAGTTTCGAAAATGGGGGGCAGCTGATATGTCCAAAATAATCTAGCCATGAAGCCAGTCTGCCACATCACCAAGAGGTGCCGGTTACTTCGATAAAGGCGCCAATAGCCGAGCAATCGGGGTGTTTGTCAGGACCGGGCGGTTCGTACCAACAGACCGGGCATGAGGACCGCGGCATCCCGTGGACCTGGTCTACCTAGCAGTTTCCTAAACCGACTACAAGACTGCAAGGTGGAAGGTGGCAGTTTCCTAAACCACTTAGGAAACTTTCCCCAAATTATGTAAATCAACTCTAATTAGATTGGGTTTCCTAATCCTATTAACTTACCATGTAAGGGTGGACTCTTGCATCTATAAAAGAGCCCACCTACCCTCTCTAAAGGGATCCGAAAATAATTCTCTAAGCTTGCAAGCATACAACAGAGAACTCACCATCAACACGCATATACCCAGCCGGTATTACTGGTAGTGCCACCCATCTTTGTTGGCTCACCAGGCCCGCCGGTGATCTGCTAGTGAGAGCGCACAGATGCAACGGTGGACGTAGGTCACCTCGTTAACAGGACCGAACCACACCCAAATTGTTCTTGTCTTTTTCTCTCTATACCCTTCTTACTAGTTTTAGGCATCATCACCAAGATTAAATGATGCTTAATTGCATTCTCTGTCTTTCCCTCTCCAAAGGTCACTGAGGCAAAGCCCTCTATCTGAGCGGTGAAGGCCACTACTACATCACGCTATTTATTTTTGTAACGGTTTGTGGTTTGCATATGACGTTGTTGTTGGATAGGGCATCTCTAACCCAAGCATCATAAATTTGTAAATTTTTTATTACATACAAGCTTGGTTATCTGCAACTCTATATATTCGAATTTTAAATTTGCTCAACTGGTGTTGAATGTGCTATAGTAAAGTTCCAGTCTTTCTTTGCATTTTTATAAGCTTGAAATCAAATCCTCAAAGATCTGTTTATTGATTAAGAATGGTTGGTTACATGTTTCAAATTAAGAGACAGCTAGATAGGTGAAATTGAGGAATTTTTTTTTCCTTTATTACCCTTTTTTGGCAAGAGCCACCCACCCAAATAGCCCCTATGGAGCATTGTCAAATAGGTTTGGTGAACAGTCCTCCTTTGAAAACAAGTGATTTCCTAAGAAGTGCTATTGTACAATTTTTGCAACTTCTTAGGACAAATTAAATACTTCGAGTAATTGATATTGCCTCTAATTAGTATCAGAGCTGATAAGTAGTATTGTACACCTGCGATATACCTGTATTCTCTCTTTTTAATACAGTCCAACAAGTCCGGACACAATCTTCCTCAGGCATGCTCTTTTCACACTTCAGAGATTGTCTGTGACCACTTTCATAAACTATATTATAGTTGTTGATACGTCCAGAAATATTCTGCTAAAGCCAAACCACCACGTCAGCAGTGAAGGACCCGGACTATCCGGAATGGGAGCATGCAGCGTAGTAGCTCTCCACGAGGTGCAGTTTGACGACCAAGTCACTCAGCAGTTTCCTAAATCAATCAGAAGACTAATGGAAAGTGTAAATAGTTTCCTAAGCCACTTAGGAAACCTCCCATGATTTATGCTCATCAAATTGTAATTAGATTGGGCTTCCTTATCTAATCAGTTGCCTTGGGCAGATGGTCTCTTGCACCTATAAAAGGGGCCACTCACCCCCATTAAGGGGGATTACATTCTTAACCTAGAGAATAGATGTTTACACTAATTTCATACGCATACACCCGATCGGTCTTACTGGTAGTACAGCCCAACTGTTGGCTCACCAGGCCCGTCGGTGATCTGCTAGTGAAGTGCACTAACGCAACCGTGGACATAGGTCACCTCATTAACGGGGCCGAACCATATACAATTTATTGTGTCGCAATCTCTTTCTCTGAATCTCTCTTACCAATTTTTGGCATCATCAGTTTGGTGCCGTCTGTGGGAAACAAAAAAAATTTCACCAACAAATTCCTTGACTGGTCAACATGCCATCGAAGACGGGTAAGAAAAATACTGCTTCGGTCGGTCAGGAGAACTTGTAGCTCAAGCAGTAGGCCTCCTCTATGACTTCCGACCAAGTGACAGCGGCGCTCGCGCAGCTTCTAGAAGGCCAACAGCGAACTCAGCAACAAATCAAAGCATTGTTATCCTTGCAGGAGAAGCTCCCTCAATCAGAGAACCAGACCGGGAAAAGTGCCCCCGACCGTGAGCCCCCAAGAGTCTGAAACCATACCTACTCCGCGTCGGTATCCCCGTCGGATTGGGAACACGCCCGGATGGTGACCGTAGCAGAGCGCTCAGGCGCACCAGGAGGCAAGCTCGGACCAATCCTCATTGGGTGGAAGATGCCAGAGGCATCATCAATAGGTGACGCGCTACTAGGAGGGAGGGATCAGAGCCAAAGCCCCCAGAAATTAGCCAAAGACCCGCCGGCCCAGAGCTGGGGAGATCTTAGGCCTACGATTACCCGGAGCCGGAGCCGGATTCTATCCCTGAGGGCGATGCACTTTGAGGAAGAAGCATCATCATTAGACCCGACGTACCGCTCAGATATGGAAAGGAGGCACGGGTGAGAGGTAAAGGCCCAGATCAAGCACTTGTAGTGGCAAATCAAAAAATTGAGTCGCAAGCAGCGTCATGACCATACCAATATGGAGACCGAGTCACCCTATACCGCTCGGATCACCGGATTCCCCATCCCGCAGAAGTTTAAGCCACTGCATCTCAGTTCTTATGACGGGATAGGAGCCCAGTGGATCACGTTCGCACCTATAGGGCCTAGATGGCTTTGGTCACCACTGTCGATGAATTACTGTGCCTGGCCTTACCCAGCACTCTCAAGGGGCCAGCCGTGCAGTGGTTCCACGCCCTCAAATCCCGAACGGTTCATGACTTCAAGACGCTGAGCAAGCTTTTCATTAGCCAATTTGTAGGGATGCTCAACCAATCACAACCGGACACTTAGCTATTGACTGTCAAGTAGCGCAAGGGCGAATCCCTAAGGGAGTACGTGGACCGTTTCAATCAACAGAGGCTCTAGATTCGTAACCTGAACGAAATAGCGGCCATCATGGCCTTCTGCTCAGGAGTTCAACACACCAAGGTTGCTACATCCTTCCATCGAGACCGACCGGCAACCTTGGTAGAGCTCTCGAAGAGGGTCGGAAAGTATATAGACATGGAAGAATTTCTAAAGTCCAAATGCACTGGCTTCATGGGATATGAGTCCCCGAAAGCCAAGCAGAGGCGTGAGGGCTCTGAGAAGGGCTCGGTAAAAAAGCCCAGGCAAGACTAGCAGAGAGGAGGTCGGGATCAGCCCCAGATCGCTTTTACACCTTTGTCTCAACCAATCCACAAAGTTATGGCCGCCGCCGAGGCGCAAAGGTTGCTTCAACAATTGGCAAAACTCAAAGCCCCGCCTAGAAAAAGGAATCGAGATAAGTTTTGCCGCTTCTATAGGGACCACGGTCACGACACAGAGGATTGCTTCAAGATAAAGATAGCCGTAGAAAAACTGATCGAGCAGGGTCATCTTGCAGAATACGTCACTACAGATGGACGACCTACGCAGGGAGCCTGAGCTCCCGGTTAAATACAACCTCTTAGTCAAATCAACGTGATCTTCAGAGGAACGTCGGGCGACGGGGATTCACAGTCGGCAAGGAATAGGCATGCTCGGGCATCCCGGGTGAATATCTGGCAAGTCCAATCCACCAGCTACCCGCCAGCTGACATATTGACGTTTACCTCTGACGATGCGCAAGGCATTCACTGCCCCCATGATGACCCGTTAGTTGTGACGCTCTCCATCGCTAATTACATGGTCAAAAGGGTGTTGGTGGACACAAGCAGCTCAACCGATATCATGTTCGTGTCAACGTTCGATCAGCTCGGGATGTCCAGGGATCGGCTCTGTCTGGTAGCTACTCCCCTGGTGGGTTTTAAGGAATCCAGCACCTAGCCGCTCGGTACCATGGAGCTCCCTATTCTTATGGGAGCTTACCCTCAGCAGATCTCCCTATTGGCAAACTTTGTAATCGTGGAGGCCCCATCTGCCTACAATGTCATTCTCGAGAGGCCTACACTCAATAAAGCCAGGACCGTCATCTCTACTCATAGCCTGACATTTAAGTTCCTGACCCCTCATGGACTCAGGAGCCTGCGTGGAGATCAAGCGACCGTTCGGAGTTGCTATGTCAATTTCCTTTGCCGGGAAGTCATCATAGAAACACTGAACGTCCAGAAGATGGACCTGAGGGATCAGAATGATAGAGTGGGCCTGATCAAAGAATTAGAACAAGTGGCGTTGGACCCACAACTCCCAGACCGAACGGTCAGCATTGGCACCCTGCTGGAGCCCCGCATTAGGGAGAAGCTGATTCAATTCCTGCAACAGAGTCAGGATGTGTTTGCCTGGTGTCATGAAGATATGCCCAGGATTGACCCCCAGGTAACATCTCATCAACTCAACGTCAACATAGACTCTCGGCCGGTGAAGTTGAAAAGAAGAGGCATGGCCCCCGAGAGACAAAAGGAAATGTGCGAGGAGGTCGAGAAGCTCCTCAAAGCCCAATCTATTCGAGAGGTCCACTATCCCGACTGGTTAGAAAATGTAGTACTTGTCAAGAAAAGCAATGGGAAGTGGAGGATGTACGTGGACTTCACCGACCTGAACAAAGCCTGCCCCAAGGACTGCTATCTATTGCTCAGGATAGATCTACTTGTGGATTCCACAGCCGGCCATTCGCTCCTCTTGTTCATGGACGCCTACTCCGGGTATAATCAGATTAGAATGTACCCCAGGGACGAGGAAAAGACCTCATTCATCACGGATCAGGGGACCTACTACTACAAAGTCATGCCCTTTGGCCTCAAAAATGTCAAGGCAACTTATCAACACCTGGTCAATCACATGTTCAAAGACTTGATCAGGAAATCAATGGAGGTATACGTTGATGATCTACTGGTCAAAAGCTGGGATGAATCTGACCATCTGGAACATTTGGTCGGGGCCTTCAGCATTTTGAAGAAGTTCAAGATGAGGTTGAACCCGGCCAAGTGCACATTTGGCGTCTCATCCGAAAAGTTCTTAGGGCACCTGGTCAGCAGGCGGGGAATCGAAGCAAACCCCGAGAAAATCTAGGTCGTCATCAACATGCGGTCGCCCAGGTCAACCAAAGAAGTACAGAGCCTGACCAGACTGGTTTCCGGGTTGAACAGGTTCGTGTCCCGAGCAACCGATAGGTGCTTACCATTTTTTAAGATCCTCCGCAAGGCTTTTCAGTGGTCGGAAGAGTGCGAGGAGGCGTTCCGGAAGCTCAAGAAATATTTAGCGTCACCCCCTCTACTCTTAACGCCCGTGCCAGGCGAGGAGTTGTTCTTGTACTTGGCGGTATCACCCTCGGCACTCATTCGAGAAGAGCACGGGATACAATTCCCGATCTACTATACAAGCCGAGCGCTTCAGGGTACAGAAAGTAGATACTCCCGCATTGAAAAGCTCACCTTCGCCCTCATCACTTTCAGCTCGGAGACTGTGCCCGTATTTCCAGGCCCACGTTATCGTGGTCCTTATAGATCAGCCCCTCTGTAAGATCTTGAGCAGGCCAAAAACATCTGGAAGGCTCGTTAAGTAGGCCTTGGAGTTAGAAGAATTCAAAGTGGTCTACAGACCCCGCACAACAATCAAGGGACAAGCAGTAGCGATTTCCTTGTTGAATTCACATACCAAGAAGACCCAGTTGAAGAGCTCGACCCACTGGTCCTACTGCCCGGTTTAAAATTAGACATCCCAACCTGGGTACTCTATGTAGACGGATCATCCAACAAACAGGGATATGGAGCAGGGATCATCCTAACCATGCCCGATGGGATCCAGCTCGAGTATGCGCTTAGGTTCGGATTCAGAGCCTCTAATAATGAGGCCGAGTATGAAGCCCTCTTGGCCGGATTACAGTTGGCCGCTTCAATGGGTGCATCGCAGGTCCAAGGGTACAATGACTCTTAGCTCGTTGTAAATCAAGTCAACCAAGAATACGAGGTTCGGGAAGATAACATGATAGCTTACCTAGCCCTTATCCGAGCAGTTTCAAAGAAGCTTTGGGGGTTCTCCGTTACACAAATACCAAGGGAGGAGAACACTAGAGCCGACCAGTTGGCCCGCCTCGCCTCATCCTCTGAGTCAAACTTGGCCGGGATAAGGATAGAGTACCTACCCGAGCCAAGTGTGATCAACTCAGAATGCATAGAGGTAGAACCGGTCGCCCTAGGACCTAGCTGGATGGACCCAATCATGACATTTCTGGCAGCAGGCGTGTTACCAGAAGGTAAGGAAGAAGCCCGCCGGGTTAAATACTGAGCGGCAAGATACCACATTATTGATGGAATCCTCTACAAAAGAGGATTCTCCATACCGTATCTCCGATGTGTCCATACTACACAGGTCCAAGGGGTGTTGCGCAAAATACATAAAGGGGTGTGTGGGAACCACATCGGAGGCCGGGCACTCTCGCGTAAAGCCCTGCTACAAGGATACTACTGGCCGACCATGGCCAGGGACACTCAAGAATATGTCAAGAGGTATGATACGTGCCAAAGTTTTTCTCCCATGATCAACCATCCGGGAGAGCTTCAAATGCCAATCCTCAACCCCTGGTTGTTTGCTCAGTGGGGCATTGACATTGTCGGGCCCCCTACCAATGGAAAAGGGACAAGTCAAGTTCGCTGTCATTACCGTGGATTACTTTACCAAATGGGCGGAAGCCGAGCCCTTGGCAACAATTACCGAGAAAAAAATGGAAAACTTCATGGAGAGGAACATCCTTAGCAGGTTCGGTGTCCCCCGGGTTCTGGTTAGTGACAACGACAGGCAGTTTGACACCCCGGTATTCAGGGAGTTCTGCTCGAGCTACGGGATATCCAACCACTACTCATCCCCCGAGCACCCCCAGGCCAACGGCCAAGCCGAGGTGACAAACCAGACTATTCTTCAGTCAATAAAGACGTTGCTCGAAGAGGCCAATGGAATATGGGTCGAAGAGCTACCGACCCTCCTGTGGGCCTACCACACTACACTCCGGGCGGCAACAGGCGAGATGCCGTACTCTCTAACCCACGGTCTCGAGGCGGTGGTCCCTACGGAGCCTGGGTTACCTACCTACCGGGTGGCAAATTATAGCGAGCCAGACAATGAAAATGCCCTCAAGCAGAGCTCGACCTGGTAGAGGAGAAAAGAGACCAGGCGTATCTAAAAGTTGCAGCCTACAAGAAAAGAGTGTCCCGAAACTATAATAGCAGGGTGAAGCATCGCAGTTTCCTAGTGGGGGATCTGGTCCTTAAGCCAGTCAATCAATCCATAAAAGTCCCGAGCCATGGCAAGTTGGGGCCAAACTAGGAAGGCCCATATCTAGTTACTCGGATAAACCTCCCGGGAACCTATTAGTTACAAACTCTGAATGGGCGTGATCTATCTCACCCTTGGAATGTGCAACACCTCCGCAAGTACCATCAGTAACAATTCGTCATGCGTGGATTAACACTAGTTAGGACACTTGTAGCTTCATTCGAGCAGTCATTATGATTTTTCAAAAAGCAATAAAATGGTTCCTACTTTGCATCAAGAAACAACCCTTGTCAGTATTCTGTGCACAAGGACTTCGGGCTAACACCCGAGGCAAAAGACCTTATGACACAAGAATTTTTCTATGTGCGCTTGTGTGCTATACCCAAGTGTAAGTAATCGTGCAAGTAATATAGTACTGGAAGTCCAGGTCGATCCCATAGGGAATGTTTGGAAATTAATTACCTAGATTAAACTCTAAAAAGAAAAAGAAAATTTAACGCTTAAGGAAACTGTAGAACACAGAGTTCTACGATTAATAACTATTAAAATTAAAACAACTAAATTACTTTAAACTAATAAGTAACTAGTCAACTAGAGCAATATTTTAAAACTGGTTTTCTTAATAAAAGAGAAGTGTTGGGATCACGCGAATCCACAGTGACCTAGCCATCTACCATGCAATTACATTTAAGCTCATTGGAGTACATCTCCTACAATATTTCGTATTGTTCTAAAGATAGAGAATCCATAGCCCTTTCATGACCGAGACTATATCATCCAAATTAAGTTCAAAATACATGAAAGTGGTTTAAAACAATAGTTAAGACTCGCACCCACAATGGTGTTAGCATTGAGAGTGGTTTGCAAAAGATATTGAAGAAAAATGCTTTAAGGCTTTAAGTTTAGAGACTGTTTTGACAAATTGAGCATTTGGGGACAGTTTGATAACAAATCTGTAAAACAGAAAGTTTAGGAATACTGTATTGAATGTTCTCAAGAATAAGAGGTTTCGATCGATCGACGCGCTTTCGATTGATCGAACATCTTCATCCCTCGATCGATCGAAATGTCTTCGATCGATCGACTGTGTCTCTGCTCCGATCGATCGAAATGTCTTCGATCAATCGACTATGTCTCTGCTCCGATCGATCGAAATAACTTCGATCGATCGAACACAGGAATTATTCTGCTGCATGGCAGAGGCTTGAAATCACAGTTTCATCGCGATTTCCCAACCCAAGGACTATTCAGACATAGTCTGAAGTGTCTTAAACTCGTTTTTAACCTAAAAGTCCATTAGGGATGCGTTTGGTTGCGATTTTAACATAAAAACTATGAAAACTATAAGTGTAACACTATTTAACATGCAAGGTTGTGATTAACTTTACTAATATTACCAGAAACGATAAACAGATTATAAATAAACTGAAATAACAGAACCTGAGATGATGTATTAAGATCAAATCACTTATAAATCCAAGAACAAGCAAGATTGTACTTTGAAACCTACAAAAATAATATAAACTCTCTAACTCTCTTTATAAAATGATAAAAAACTAAAAGTGGGCGTCCTATTCTACGTGAATACAACTGGTATATATAGAAAAAACTAAGGCTAGGGTTAAAAAAAATTGTCCGCGCTGCGTGCGCGTAAGTTCTGATAAAAGCCATGTTTGATCGATCGAGCATCTCTCGATCGATTGAACTACTGTTTCTTACCCTTCTCATTTCTACCTTAATATATTAAGGTAGAAATGAGAAGGGTAAGAAATCGCACATCTTTAGCATTTGATTGAGTGTAGTAATTTCTTCTTTACTTCATTCCGACCATCCTCTATTCTCATAGATGTCCCCTTTTTTTTCTTTTTTTTTTAACAGAACCTGAACTCCTTCTTCTTTCATTTTTTTATATATATGCAGCCCCTCCCACAATTACTCCCTTCTCATAACATACTTCAACAATTCAATCACATTGGATGTGCAATGGGGTGTATTGAGGTCTAAGTATAAGATTAGGGATTTAGGATTTCATAATAGATTTGGCAGTATTTACTAGGTGTGGGGTTGAGAACAATGCATATTCTGGAATGTTGATATGGGTATATAGAAAGGTAAGGAGCAAATAACGCTGGCTTAAATCATTTTCTCAACTTCTTAGTTTTAGCACTTCCGTGTTCATTGAGTTTTGTTGGTAAATCCTGAACGTTCTCCTCTACTAAGAAGCCAAAATAAAGAATTAGAGACTATTCTATGAATTTAATATGAATTTTCAAGAAAACGATTCAAATTTAATGTGATAACTCCCTCAGAACTGAAGATTGGATTCAAAAGCTCACTAAGGGTAACTAGTTTCCACTACTTATTCTTAGAGTACAAAAGTCATCTTAACTCTTATTTAGGTTTTCTGCATAGGTATTAATATGTGCATAAGGAATTTGGATACAAGAATGGTTAACACATGCAATCGTCCTAGCGAATTAGAAAAATGCATGAATTTAATTCATAAAAAGATGAGAATAAAATGGTTGTGTCATTGCTTGATAACAGCGAAATAGGAGTGAGTATTGCAAGTCGTTCTACCAATAAAGTTTTGTATTTTCAAGAAAATTCCAATTTTATTTTAATTTAAAATTTGTTCAAAATCTCCAAATTCAACTGAGATTGTATGACATGTACAATAAATGTATTCAGATTGCTAAGTATAGACATGTGCAGGTGACTATCTATCTACATTCCACCCCCAACTGAAAATTGCGATGTCCTCAGAAGATAATTTTCAAATATAGATAAAGAGATATCACCTGTCAAAGCATAGTAATAACCGCAAGCGTAACAACCTGCAAAGAAAGCATACAAACTCCAAACAGACAGGATCAAATATAATATGAAAAGATAAAGCATAAGATCCATACATAAATAGAACTAATCACTGGAAATATACTAGAATGAAATACAGAACAGTGATTACAGAATCCATAAATCAAAAAGAACCAAGTTGTCCAACTAACCAAACCACAAGAAAAAATAAGAGAGAGAAGAATACAGTCAGATCCCACCAAAATAACCCAACAACCAAAAACACTGATCTATCATAATCTATACATCATCGGCAACATCCGATAATATCTCAATAAGCACGTCTGGAGCATCCGCATCTCCACCCTCAGCAACAGTAGTAGCCGTCGCCGGGTCACTCGCAATCGGAGCAGTTGGTGTAGATAATAATGGATCCATCACGACTGGAGGTGGTGGAAGTGGTGTCTCAGAAGCAGGCGGTGTCGCCGATGTGGATGGAGTAGAAGGATCAGTAGATGGTACAGAAGGAGTAGGAACAGGAACAGATGGGGCTGCCGATGTAGATGGAGCAGAACGATCGACCTGAGGAGCTGTGGATGAAGGACCAGTAGTGGGTGGTGGAGGTGTATGCAAAGACTGGTCAACCCCTATCTGAATAAGTATAGCCTCAAGAAGGGTCGTCATGCGATCCATCTTGCCCTCGAGCCTGATCCGGGCTTCTCTCTCCTCTAATAGCAACTCGTGAACAGTAGGGAGAGGCGCGGATGAAGAAGACTCTCCCTGGTCGGGAGCCTGAGACCGTTGTCTCAGCTCAAACTGTGCAACCTCAATACGAGGATCAACCTTGTCATCAGAATCAAGCTCCTCAGCCTCTGTGGGCGTCCCAGAAGCTGCACCCTCCGTATCAGTGCCTCCTCCCCTCTTCCTCTTTGCTCCAATCTTCGCCTTACCCTTTGCTTTTCTCTTTTTCTGAGCATCAGAACGGCGGCTGCCATCTCGCCAAATTGACTAAAGGCCTGAATGATCGAATCTGTGGCCAATGGAACTAGTCCAGCCTGCTCAAAGACCCGATGTATAGGCCAAGCACCCTTAAGATGGCGCTTGACGGTGATGTACTACGTAGGCTAGACTAGGAAGTCAATATATAGGCGAGACAGACAGACTCGCTGTCCTGTCCCAATAGCATACAGGGCACGGGCATACCACGCGGGGAACTTCTCTTGATAAGATGTCATAAAAATATAGCTCACCAGCGTCAGATGGAGGAGGTGATAGTTCTCGGTGAGAAGATTATCCTCGATGAGAGAAACGCCGTTCCAGAACTGAACGGCGCCGCCTGTAAGATCACGGATAATGGTGGTAGGAGGCATCTCTGGGGCTCCTGGTAAGCGAGGATAGAAACAATCTGGTACCTCAGGTACCCCCAGAGCAGCTGAAATGGTGGCAGGGCTGAATAGGATCTCACGCCCGCAGAAGAATGATCTGTATATGAATGGGGTCGCGGGATCCTTGATCATAGAAGAGCAGGCTTCATGAACCCAGTGGATGTTGATCCTCTTTGTCTGGATCAACATATCGTACCATGATGGCTGGTCTCTGATCCGTCCTAAAAACCATGGGGCTGAGAGCCATACAAACTCTAGTGGCCGCTCTAACATGACCTTCCTAGACTGGAAGTATCTCGTAAACCACACCCGTTCCTCCTTATTTTTTAGAATGTGATCTGGTATGGGGTCGGGTATGGTGAGATCAAGTGGCTTAGACTTGTGGTACCCGGTGATAGGATTCATCGTGAAAGCCCTGAAATGGAAGAAATAGACAGTAAATACATTAAAACAATGAAGCAGAAAAGAAACTGAAACTGCTGCCCTTTGATCGATCGAAGTAAGTTCAATCGATTGAGAAAATCCTATGTTCGATCACTCGAGCCGCGTTTGATCGATTGAAAAGATGCTGGGTTCGATCGCTCGAGCCTAGTTCGATCGATTGAAATGTGGCTGAGCTCAATCGCTCAAACCAAGTTCGATCGATCGAATACAGCGAAGCTGCAGCGACAACGATAGAGAACGGGAATAGCCCTTATACACGAAATATTAAGAAAAACTAAAAAGAAATGGTTGAAACACCATTGGGGGGCACCCCCACAACAATTTGAACAAAATAAAGGAGAGGGGGATTTCGTGGATCATACCTCGGGTAGAACATCGGTAGAGGAGGAAGAGGATGATGATGGTTGTTGGCCCAAATGTGGAAACCTTAGAGGGGGGGGTAAATAAGGTTTTAGCGGAAATTAATCTTTTAAAAACTTAATACCAAATTAAGACACAATCACAAACAATAATGTAAAGAGATAAGGGAAGAGATACTTGCAAACCAATTTTTCAAGTGGTTCGGCAATCGTACCCCGCGGCCTACGTCCACCCCTCAAGAACACCTCTTGAGGATTCCTTTACTCCGATCTACTTCACGGGTGTAGACCAAACCGTCCCCGGAGCACTTACGGGTGTGCACCAAACCGTTACAAGAGCCTTCAATCTCTCCCAAAGAAGAACACCTCTTCTTTGCACACAAGGGTTACTAACCCTCAACCTTTACAAATTGATTTAAATTCAAATTGATAACTCTCTCTCTAGAGTGGATAATATAATTAAAGCTCACTACAATTTTGCTCTCTCAAGAAATACAAATGAAAGATTTGAGTAAATTGATAAACTCACACAACTAGGGCTCAAATGTGATTGATTAAAAATCAACAAGTTGTGTGATTCAATACTATGTTTTCCAATCAAAATCTCAACTCCAAATAGCTTGGGAAAACATGTATTTATAGGCCTTGGAATATTATAGCCATTGGTGGCAAGTTTGGTAATTAAAAACCCCTTTAAAAACTAGTCGTTATTGCCTTTCAGGTCGATTCAGTCGACTGGACCTTGAAGCAGTCGACTGGGCCTTGAAGCAGTCGACTGAGATGTGTTTACAGAGGGTTCTGTTTGCATTCTGCTCACTTCAGTCGACTGCATCGGGCCTTCAGTCGACTGCCCCTCCCTATTTGACAGCCAGACACATCTCCACTAAAATGGCCATAACTCCCTCTACAAAAATCGGATTTGCGATCCGTTTGATGTTTTGGAAACTAGATTCAAATACCTTTCCAACCATATAAGATTCAACATTTAATTATTTTCCAATTGGTTGGGGCATTGCTTTAAAGATGACCTATTTAAAATTTATTTCCAAAACTTTAACTTTTAGAATTTGTTTGAGCCCCTATGAGTGTGAGATCAAGATGCCTTACAATGAAGGTCTGACACGACTAAATAGTTGTGCGCTCTTGTGCAACACCCAAGTGTAGGTGATCGTGCAAGTAATACTGGATAAGTCCAGGTCGATCCCACAGGGAAGGAATAGGAAGAATATATACTAAGTTATAACCTAAAGAAAAAAAAAATAAGAATGAATGATTTGATGTGTACTAACAAATCCTAATTAATTAAATTAAACTAAATAATAAACTAAAACTTATAGAAACATAATTAATTAAACAGATAAATTAAAGGTGTTGGAAACACGTGAGTCCACATTAATCCTAACCATCTACCATGCATATTCATTAATGCTCTATGGAGTACATCCCTTTTCAGTATTCCGTATTTTTCTAAAGATAAAGAATCAATAGCCCTTTCATGACCGGGACTACATCATCACAGTTGATTTAAAATACTTGGAAGACGATTTAAAACAACGGTAATTACTTGCACTCTAAATGGTGTTAGCATTCAAAGTGGTTTTCAAAAGTCATTGAAGAAAATAGCCTTAAGGCTTTAAGTTCTAAAAACTGTTGTGACAAACTGAGCTTATTGGGACAATTTGATAACAGATTTCTAAAACAGAAAGTCATGGAATACTTAAAAGAATCATCTCAGGAATTAACATGTTCGATCGATCAAAGCGCTCTCGATCGATCGGACATCTTCATCCTTCAATCGATCGAAATGCCTTCGATCGCTTGACTGTGGCTCTGGTTCGATCGATCGAAATACCTTCGATCGATCGAGCCCAAGGTTTCTAAAGATTGCATGGCAGAGGTTGGGAATCAATGTTTCATCACATATTCCCAACGTCTAAACTATAGAAACATAACAAAACTAGTGCAGAAGTAGTAAAACATAGCAATCATAACAACTAGATTAACAAACAATCAAATAAAGAAAAGGAACAGAAAAACCTGGAATAAATCTGAATATAACTTGTAATAAACTTGAAACAAAGTTGAATCTTGAATCTACAATGGAAAAGGAGGAAGAAAATATCAAACTAAACTAATCTACTCCTAAACTAACCCTAAAACTACCCTAAACTGCTGTTCTGTGCGTTCTGGAGCGTCCTCCCTTCGTCTGGCGTCAAAACGGCTTATATATAGGGTTCCCACAGAGTTTACGCAACTTTTGGGTGAATATAAAGTTCGATCGATCGAGCTTAGTTCGATCGATCGAAGGTTCGATCGATTGAACTCTTCTTCAATCGCTTGAACTCTATGATTTTGACAACTCTACGCACTGATGGGAGAATGGCCATAACTTTTCACTCGGACCTCGGATTGACCTCCCGTTTGCGTCCACGCGACCGTAACTCAAAGATATACATTTTATATCTCTGGGAAAATCTTCCAAATCTGAAGTCTTCATTGTCAAAAATTGGCGTTTGTTCAGTTACTTCCGTTATTCTATCCACCAGAATCACTTTTCTTTAGCTCCACTCATTGATTTACATCCTAATACCTATAAAACAATGCAAAAACATATATTTTAGCATTAACACAATAAAAAGACCATTGGTATTAGAATGAACCTAAATGTAGGGACTTTGGGGATAAAAGTATGCATAACAGACCATAAAATACGCTATGAACATGCACTTCTCACCACGAATCACACCCCTCAACTAGCTCGTTGCTAGTCCCTAGCAATGAAGCGAACTACAACAGTGTTTATTTAACTCTAAAAATGAAAACAAAATAAATTAAAATCCTAACTCACTTTCGCAGGAATCGCGATGCATTTAGCATATACAACAAGCCTTTAAACCTCTAGGTTACCCCTAGTGGACGAGTGTTGTCTCGTGAGGGTTTGCAGTGAATCTACCCACAAAATTCATGTTTAAGGTAATGGTTCTCATTTAAATTTTTTAAAGAAATTTTCCTCTCATTTAGCAATATAAAACAATCTCATGAAACTCTCTAGTATGCCATAGCCATGCAACACACACATTACAGTTAATCTACTATCAAAATCATTAGAATATACCATACCTGTTAATCTTCAAGTGTGTGTGTGAATGGACAACCAAAATACAAAAATTTAATTTCAAAGCTTGCATAACCTAAGACACTATCAAGACGTTCATTTTGACTCAACTCTCACCGGGATTACACTATTAAGATGAAATCACTCTGAATTAGGTGTAATAATTATCACTCATGATATGGAAGCTATAAAGAGTAATTGTAAATGGAATCTAATGCTTCTCATATCTAAATAGAAAAATGGACATTTTAGTGCATAAAGTCTCATGAAAGGATACCTTTCACTAGAAGAGCGAGATACCGCGGAGAACTCTCTCATTACCTTAACTTCAAATCCAATTTACCTAGCATCATTAGGACTTTGAAAAAGAGGTATTCGATTAAGAAGAAAGAGATTCGTGATATTCAATTGGGTCAAAAGATGTGATTGGAATGTCTACTACATTTTTTTTTGAAACTTCCCCCACATCTCCAATCTCTGTCTTTTCTTCTTCTCTTCTTTTTTTTCTTTTCTTTTTCACACTCTTCTTTTTATTATTTTTTTTCTTTTGTAACAACCATTGGCACTTTTTTTTTTTCATTTTCTTCATCATTTTTTTCTTTGCCAACTTTCTATTATTCACACAACCAAACTTCTTGTCAATGCAACACATCCCAATCACACCTAAATAAAGAACTGAGGCTTGAACTCCTAATTTGGAGTTAGGTATAGACTGTAGGATTGTGAGGACAAGGAAAATATGATAAGCTCAAGAGGTGAAGTAAAGGAATATCATGGAGGTAGGCCAAGGCTATATTATCCATATATGGTCAAAAGATGGCCTAAATCATCTTCTAAGTTAATAGGATTATTCATTTCAGTAAATTCAAGAGCTCTAAAGTTGGTAAATCCTGAACGTTCTCTTCTAGTGATCAGTCAAAATGAAGAAGAAAATGAGACTTTCAACAAATTAATACGATTTTCAAAAAGTAAGAGTAATTTTATAAAAACCCTCAAAAACAAAAGAATGGCTCAAAAGCTCACTTGGGTTATTAGTCTCCACTACTGTCTCTCAAGACACCTAAGCTATGCTTACTAATCCATTTTAGCTAAGTACAAGGTTGTCACAACGTGCTCAAAGTTGTTTGAAGATTAAAAAGCACAAAATATACTATAACTAAGATAGTAAACAAACTACCATTGTGTATCACATACTAATAACATACAGAAAATAACACTAATGCATCATAACTAACTACATTAACTAAGAGAGAAATGCAAGAACCATCTTATTATCTTTAAAAATAAAATTAAAAATTTTAAAATTTTTGACAATTTTAATTTACTGAGTTTGAGTTGCATGTTGCTAAGCAGGTGTATTGACACGAAAGTATAAAAAGAAATAAACGAGGCATGCAATGACTCACTCCCCCCAACTAAAACTAAACATTGTCCTCAATGTTCTAAACTAAGTACATGGACATATGTAAAGTAAAGCGAGGGAAGGAAGGATTTTACCTCGAAGCGTTAATATCCATTTTTTTCAAGCTACCTGCAAGATCATTAGTAGCAACAAGGAAACATAGATACAACTACTCAGTAAATAAATTCGGTTAATCAAGATTTTTATCATAGATTAACAACCGAAATTTTTGAGGATCTTGCCAATAAAATAATTTAACAGTGAGAAGAATGTTGGGATCCTCATAAAAATGCAACTCCCCCCAACTAATGTCAGGCTCAAGGTCAGAGGAGATGATGCAAAACCTATGGCTTCCAAATTTGTTGGGGACAGCTATAAGAGGAATACCACACTTTTTAGGAATTATACTCAAGGAAAGATCTTTGGTGTTGGTATTTTCTATAACAGCCTCTCTTTTTTTATTATCAAAAACAGGCGGAAGCCATGGTTCAATAAAAGGGGTAGGGTCGAAGTGATGTTCTAATGAAGCTTCACCACCCTCCGCTTGTCCTAGAACAGAATCTATGGAGATATAATCATAGGAATTGAATTTCTGTTCTATGCACATGGTTTTGGACTGGACTTGGATAAAGCTATCTATTTGGGCCTCAATGTCATAATCATTCAAGAAGGTCAAGCAGTCTAGAAAATTGCTAGCTTCTTGTTGAATTTTAAGATCATCTAAAGTGGGCCCAATATTTTCCAAGTCTTCTCTCAAAGAATTTGGAAGTTAAAATTTTGTGAAGAACATGTGCTAGTATCCTTACCATCCTCTTCCACAACACATTCTGTTTGTTCACGAATGGGGTACACATAACATTCAAGCTCAGGACGAGAGCTTTGATTGATAGCAAGGATAGGTGATGGGCAACTTGGTGACACCTCCTCTTCGGTCGAAAGAGGTGAGGGTTCATGAATATCACAAGAATCTAAATCAGATTTAGATTTTTCAATTATGTCCTCTCTAGGGTCACTTTCAAAGGTAGGGGTAGAGTCAACAGGGGACTCTTCCTTTCCTAATTGCGTGCAATCACCTAAACTCTCGTCATCTTTTAAAACCTCATTCTCATCCTTGTAACTCTCCTCACTATATATGTCATCTATTGAGGTGCTCTGGACAAAGAGATTGTGCAGTTTTATCCAGGCAGTGAAGGATTTGATGTCTGGGGTTGTATGTTGAGGAGAAGATGGTTCTACAACTTCATGCTCAATGGTTTGGTTTTGGAGTTCTTGTTGGGTTATCACTTTCTCAAATGAGTTGTTAACCTCACTCGGTATGAACCCATCATTGTCCTCTAATTCCATTCCATTGTTAGTGTCTTGAAATTCAGGTTGTAGCGTTGAAGGACTGGTATAGTCTTCTAAAGGTTGGCTATCAAATGCTTGTTGATATCTAGCTCCTAATTTATCAATTGCACTCTCTAGCCTTTTCATTTCACTAAGCAGCAATTCTAACATACCATTATCCTCAACTTGGTTATTCTCCTCATTATAACTATATGAAGTTTCACCCCATTGTTGTTGGTAATAGTCCCCTTCCCATTGTGTTTGTGTGCAAGACTCCCCAGAAGGAAAGTCTTGGTGCATTTGGTAATCGTGGGAACTACTACTATATCCTACACTATCATTTTGGTTATATCCCCATTGCGATTGATAGAACTCTCCAGGTGGAGGTTCTTGATACGTTTGATAACATGGGGGACTAACACGATGGTTTTCCCATTGTGGTGATTGGTAGCACTCAGGTTGATAATATGCATCATATGTGGGTGCTTGCCAACTCGGGGTATAGTTCTCCTTACCTAATGTGTACCCATTCGTGGTATTTGTGTTGTATGGAGGGTAATATGGATAAGACATGTTTACCCAAAATATTTAAACAAAAGAAATTTTTTTTTTTTTTTTTTTCTTGTGAGAGAAAAAGTCCAATGATTTTTTTTTTTTTTTTTTTTAAGTAAAAGAAGAAAAATGGAAAAACTTAGTAAAATCCTAAGCTAGTTGCATTCCCCGGCAACGGCGCCAAAAACTTGACAGGACTAAATAGTTGTGCGCTCTTGTGCAACACCCAAGTGTAGGTGATCGTGCAAGTAATACTGGATAAGTCCAGGTCGATCCCACAGGGAAGGAATAGGAAGAATATATACTAAGTTATAACCTAAAGAAAAAGAAAATAAGAATGAATGATTTGATGTGTACTAACAAATCCTAATTAATTAAATTAAACTAAATAATAAACTAAAACTTATAGAAACATAATTAATTAAACAGATAAATTAAAGGTGTTGTAAACACGTGAATCCACATTAATCCTAACCATCTACCATGCATATTCATTAATGCTCTATGGAGTACATCCCTTTTCAGTATTCCGTATTTTTCTAAAGATAAAGAATCAATAGCCCTTTCATGACCGGGACTACATCATCACAGTTGATTTAAAATACTTGGAAGACGGTTTAAAACAATGGTAATTACTTGCACTCTAAATGGTGTTAGCATTCAAAGTGGTTTTCAAAAGTCATTGAAGAAAATAGCCTTAAGGCTTTAAGTTCTAAAAACTGTTGTGACAAACTGAGCTTATTGGGACAATTTGATGACAGATTTCTAAAATAGAAAGTCATGGAATACTTAAAAGAATCATCTCAGGAATTAACATGTTCGATCGATCGAAGTGCTCTCGATCGATCGGACATCTTCATCCTTCAATCGATCGAAATGCCTTCGATCGCTTGACTGTGGCTCTGGTTCGATCGATCGAAATACCTTCGATCGATCGAGCCCAAGGTTTCTAAAGATTGCATGGCAGAGGTTGGGAATCAATGTTTCATCACATATTCCCAACGTCTAAACTATAGAAACATAACAAAACTAGTGCAGAAGTAGTAAAACATAGCAATCATAACAACTAGATTAACAAACAATCAAATAAAGAAAGGAACAGAAAAACCTGGAATAAATCCGAATATAACTTGTAATAAACTTGAAACAAACTTGAATCTTGAATCTACAATGGAAAAGGAGGAACAAAACATCAAACTAAACTAATCTACTCCTAAACTAACCCTAAAACTACCCTAAACTGCTGTTCTGTGCGTTCTGGAGCGTCCTCCCTTCGTCTGGCGTCAAAACGGCTTATATATAGGGTTCCCACAGAGTTTACGCAACTTTTGGGTGAATATAAAGTTCGATCGATCGAGCTTAGTTCGATCGATCGAAGGTTCGATCGATTGAACTCTTCTTCAATCGCTTGAACTCTATGATTTTGACAGCTCTGCGCACTGATGGGAGAATGGCCATAACTTTTCACTCGGACCTCAGATTGACCTCTCGTTTGCGGCCACGCGACCGTAACTCAAAGATCTACATTTTATATCTCTGGGAAAATCTTTCAAATCTGAAGTCTTCATTGTCAAAATTGGCGTTTTTTCAGTTATGCAAGAAACAATCTATAAGAGATATACCATTCTTTTTAGGAATTATATGCAAGAAACTATCTTTGGTTTTGGTATTTCCTATAACGGCCTCTATTTTCTTATTATCAAAAATAGGCGGAGGCCATGGTTCAATAAAAGGGGCAGGGTCTAAGTGATGTTCTAATGAAGCTTTACTACCCTCCTCTTGTTCTAGAACAGAATCTATGGATATATGATCATAGGAATTGGATTTCTATTCTATGTACATTGATTTGGACTGGATTTGGATGAAGCTATCTATTTGGGCCTCAATATCATTATTACTCGAGAAGGTCAAGCAGTGTAGAAGATTACTAGCTTCTTGTTGAAGTTTAAGATCATCTAACGTGGGCCAAATAGTTTCTAAGTCCTCTCTCAAAGAATTTTGAAAGTTAAAATTTTGTGAAAAACACGTGCTAGAATCCTTACCATCCTCTTCCACAACACATTCATTTTGTTCAATATTGGGGTACACATGATTTTCGAGCTCGGGATGAGAGCTTTGAATAATAGAGAGGATAGGTGATGGGCAACTTGGTGACACCACCTCTTCGGCCAAAAGAGGTGAGGGTTCATGAATATCAGATGAATCTAAATCGAATTTAGAATTTTCAATAACGTCCTCCCTAGGGTCACTATCAAAGGTAGGGGTAGAGTCAACATGGGACTCATCCTTTCCTAATTGCGTGCAGTCACCTAAACTTGCATTATCTGTAAAAACCTCATTCTCATCCGTGTAACTCTCCTCACTATATATGTCATCTATTAAGGTGCACTGGACAAAGGAATTGTGCAATTTTATCAAGGTAGTGAAGGAGTTGATGTCTGGGGGTGTATATTGAAGAGAATATGGTTCTACAACTTCATGCTCAACGGTTTGGTTTTGGAGTTCTTGTTGGGTTTTCACTTTCTCGAATGAGTTGTTAACCTCATTCGATATAAACCCGTCATTGTCCTCTAATTCCATTCCATTGTTTGTGTCTTGAAATTTAGGTTGTAGTGTTGAAGGACTGGTATAGTCATTTAAAGGTTGGCTAGCATATGCTTGTTGATATGTAGTTTCTAATTTATCTAGTGCACTATCTAGCCTTTTCATTTCACTAAGCAGCAATTTTAACATACCATTATTTTGGTTATTCTCCTCATTATTACTATATGAAGTTTCGTCCCATTGTTGTTGGTAGTAATTCCCATCCCATTGTGTTTGTGGACAAGACTCGCCAAAGGGAAAGTCTTGGTACGTTTGGTAATCGTGGAAATTACTATTATATCCTATATTATTTTGGTTATAGCCCCATTGCGGTTGATAGAACTCTCCATATGGAGTTTCTTGATATGTTTGATAATTTGGGGGACTACCACTATCATTTCCCCATTGTGGTGGTTGGTAGCACTCAGGTTGATAATGCGCGTCATATGTGGGTGCTTGCCAACTTGGGGGATAGTTTTCATTACCTAAAGTGTACCTATTCATGGTGTTTGTGTTGTGTGGAGGATAATATGGATAAGACATTTTCACTCAAAATTATTAAACAATAGAAATTTTATTTATTTTTATGTTTATCTTGTGAGAGAAAAAGTCCAATAGTTTTTATTTGTATTTTTTTTTTAAGAAAAAGAAAAAAAAAATGGAAATAACTTAGTAAAATCCTAACCTAGTTGCCTTCCCCGGCAACGGCGCCAAAAACTTGACACGACTAAAAAGTTGTGCGCTCTTGTGCAACACCCAAGTGTAGGTGATCGTGCAAGTAATACTGGATAAGTCCAGGTCGATCCCACAGGGAAGGAATAGGAAGAATATATACTAAGTTACAACCTAACGAAAAAGAAAATAAAAATGAAGGATTGGAGGTTCTAATGAATCCTAATTAATTAAATTAAACTAAATAATAAACTAAAGCTTATATAAACATAACTAATTAAACAGATAAACTAAAGGTGTTGGAATTACGTGAATCCACATTAATCCTAACCATCTACCATGCATACTCATTAATGTTCTATGGAGTTCATTCCTCTTCAGTATTCTGTATTTTTCTAAAGATATAGAATCAATAGCCCTTTCATGACCGGGACTACATCATCACAGTTGATTTTAAACACTTGGAAGACAGTTTAAAACAATGGTTATTACTTGCACTCTAAATGGTGTTAGCATTCAAAGTAGTTTTCAAAAGTCATTGAAGAAAATAGCCTTAAGGCTTTAAGTTCTAAAAATTGTTGTGACAAACTAAGCTTATAGGGACAATTTGGTGACAGATTTCTAAAACAGAAAGTCATGGAATACTTAAAAGAATCATCTCAGATATTAGCAAGTTCGATCGATCGAAGCGCTCTAGATCGATCGGACTGCATCATCCTTCAATCGATCGAAATGCCTTCGATCGCTTGACTATGGCCCTAGTTCGATCGATCGAAATACCTTCGATCGATCGAGCCCAAGGTTTCTAAAGATTGCATGGCAGAGGTTGGGAATCAACGTTTCATCACATATTTCCAACGTCTAAACTACGAAAACATGATTAAACTAATTCAGAAATAAAAAACATAGCAATCATTAACATCTAAAGCAATAAACAATCAAATAAAGAAAAAGGAAGAAGAAAAACCTGAAGATAATATGAATATAACTTGTAATCAACATCAATCTTGAGTTTAACAATGGAAAAGGAGGAAGAAAACTTGAATCTAACCTAATCTACACCTAATCTAACCCTAAAACTGCTGTTTTTCGCGTTCTGGAGCGTCCTCCCTTTGTCTGGCGTCAAAACGACTTATATATAGGGTTCCCACAGAGTTTACGCAACTTTTGGGTGAATATAAAGTTCGATCGATCGAGCTTAGTTCGATCAATCGAAGGTTCGATCGATTGAACTCTCCTCAATCGCTTGAACTTCTCTGATTTTGATAGCTCTGCGTACCAATGGGAGAATGGACATAACCTTTTACTCGGACCTCGGATTGACCTCCCGTTTGCGGCCACGCGACCGTAACTTAAAGATCTACATTTTATATCTCTGGGAAAATCTTCCAAATCTAAAGTTTTTATTGTCAAAAATGGCGTTTTCTCAGCTGCTTCTATTGTTCTATCCACCAGAATCACTTTTCTTTAGCTCCACTTCATTGATTTACATCCTAATACCTATAAAACAATGCAAAAACATATATTTTAGCATTAACACAATAAAAAGAACATTGATATTAGAATGCACCTAAATATAGGGATTTTGGGGATAAAAATATGCATAAAGAACCATGTAATACACTATAAATATGCACTTTTCACCTCGAATCAGTCCTAGACTTCAACCAAGGATGAAATATCTTCAAGTCTTCAAGCTTGATCCTTGTTGAGCTCCTTGTAATCTTGATCTACATCAATTAAATCTCATGCACACAAAGATGTTAAACATTGATACAATATTAAAATATGAGATTATATATGAGCATAAAAATGACTATGATAATAACAAGGAATGAATCAATATGAATCATGTAATTATCATAGCATATTTGACATCATCAAATTATAATTAAATATGCCTTAATATACCTTAAGGCTAACAATCTCCCCCTTTTTGATGATGGCAAACAACCAATGAAGGATATGCCAATATAAGCACATTTGTTCATTATCATTCATAATGGATATCATATGTAAAAGAACATGAATGATAACTATCCAAATACTTCTCCCCAATACTTCTCATATTTCTCCCCCTTTGACATTATCAAAAAGATTTGGGGATAAAACACAAAGCTCCCCCTCACAATAGGCATACAAATCAAAAGGCCAAAATGATACCAAAAATAAACAAATATAACCACATGTGAGCTAATGAAACATGAAAGTGCTCCCCCTAAGTATGTGCAATGAAAAAAGATACCAAAAGATATGAATAGAGAGCATATTCTCCCAAAAGATACCAATAATAAAGTTGGAGAACTCAAAATATAAGATAAACAACAATTCAGTCGGATCAGTCGACACCTGGGTCGATGAGACTAGGCAGAAAGATAAAAATTATCAAAATAGTCGACTTGTCAGTTGACTGAACCAAGAAGAAATTTTGAAATCAAATTTAAATAAGCCTCAGTCAACGAAAACAAACAAGCATCAGTCGACTGTGCATTTGATCAGTCGACTCCTCAGTCGACTTAACAAAGCAGAATCAAAAAGTTCAAAGCCTCACACCTGAATCAGTCGACTGTGTCGGGGTACCAGTCGACTGCTTTGTTCAGCAGTCCATAAAAAATGACAGTTCAGTAGCAAAAATTTGAATGATTCACAAAACATCATTCTAATCATTCTAAAAACTTTGTCTAATCAAACAAAAACATATCATCATTTTTCAAATAACCAATATCAAGAGCATGATGATTTATGTAAAGACATCCAAATCACAAGTGGATGAAACAAGATTTATGCATAAGAAAAATCAAGTATGTATATCTTAAACAAAATCAAAGTGATTTGAAACAAATAAGATTATGATATGAAATCAATAAAAAATTAAGTAGGATGATGAAAACAAATCAAAACAAAATTACCTACTAACCTACCAAATCAATACTTAACCTTTGTCCAAGTATTTCTTGGATACTCCATTTACCGAGGTGGTGGGAGAGGCCCTTTCCAATGTCATGAGGCAAAGATTGACAATCTCTTCACCATTTGAGTCGTCGTCCGATGATTCGCTCTCGGAACTACTATTAGTGGCCTTGATTGTCTTCTTTTTGTGTTTTTCCTCCTTGGATGACTTCTTTCCCGATTTTTCTTTCTTTAGAAACTTTGCAAATTTTCGGGTGAGCTTTGTCATTTCCTCATCCTCATCACTCTCAACATCTTTCCTCTTTTTCTTTGAGCTTGAGGATTTTAAAGCCATGTCTCCGCTTTTGGCCTCTTGCACTTCCAATTTCTTGTCTTCACTTTCGAAGACGGCCAATTCCATTTCATGAGTTATGAGAGAACCCATGAGTTGTTCCAAGGAGAGTGTTGAAAGCTCCTTTGCTTCACGAACCGCCGAGACCTTTGGTTGCCAATCCTTTGGTAAAGACCTAAGCACTTTCTCAATCATTTCTTCATTAGTATAAACTTTACCAAGGTTTTTCAAGTTATTAATAAGAATGGTAAAACGAGAAAACATATCTCCAATAGATTCATATGGCAACATTTTAAACATTTCATAAGTTTGAACAAGCAAATTGATTTTAGACTTTTTAACTTGGCTTGTTCCCTCATGAGCATTTTTAAGTTTATCCCAAATTTCTTTTGTGGATTCGCAAGATGAAATTCTATTGTATTCATTTGGGTCTAAACCACAATATAATAAATTCATTGCCATAGCATTTATTTTTATGAGTTTCTTATCAGCATTATTATATTCATCTACCGTCTTTGGAATAGAAAAACCATTTTCAATTTTTGTAGGTAGATGAGGCCCTTTGACCACGATTTGCCATAAATCAAAATCTTGAGAAATCATATAGATTCTCATTCTATTTTTCCAATAGGCATAGATTGAGCCATTAAAACATGGTGGTCTTAATGTCGATTGACCCTCACAATAATAAATGCAAGAAGAGTCGGTTTCCATTGGATCTTATCTCTAGTTTTTCAAAAATCTTTTGAAAGAGAAGAGTCAAGGCTCTAATACCAATTGTTGGCCCAAATGTGGAAACCTTAGAGGGGGGGTGAATAAGGTTTTACCAAAAATTAACCTTTTAAAAACTTAATACCAAATTAAGACACAATCACAAACAATAATGTAAAGAGATAAGGGAAGAGATACTTGCAAACCAATTTTTCAAGTGGTTCGGCAATCACACCCCGCGGCCTACGTCCATCCCTCAAGAATACCTCTTGAGGATTCCTTTACTCCGATCTACTTCACGGGTGTAGACCAAACCATTCCCGGAGCACTTACGGGTGTGCACCAAACCGTTACAAGAGCCTTCAATCTCTCCCAAAGAAGAACACCTCTTCTTTGCACACAAGGGTTACTAACCCTCAACCTTTACAAATTGATTTGAATACAAATTGATAACTCTCTCTCTAGAGTGGATAATACAATTAAAGCACACTACAATTTTGCTCTCTCAAGAAATACAAATGAAAGATTTGAGCAAATTGATAAACTCACACAACTAGAACTCAAATGTGATTGATTAAAAATCAACAAGTTGTGTGATTCAATACTATGTTTTCCAATCAAAATCTCAACCCCAAATAGCTTGGGAAAACATGTATTTATAGGCCTTGGAACATTATAGCCGTTGGTGGCAAGTTTGGTAATTAAAAACCCCTTTAAAAACTAGCCGTTATTGCCTTTCAGGTCGATTCAGTCGACTGGACCTTGAAGCAGTCGACTGGGCCTTGAAGCAGTCGACTGAGATGTGTTTACAGAGGGTTCTGTTTGCATTCTGCTCACTTCAGTGGACTGCATCGGGCCTTCAGTCGACTGCTCCTCCCTGTTTGACAGCCAGACACATCTCCACTAAAATGGCCATAACTCCCTCTACAAAAATCGGATTTGCAATACGTTTGATGTTTTGGAAACTAGATTCAAATACCTTTCCAACCATATAAGATTCAACATTTAATTATTTTCTAATTGGTTGGGGCATTGCTTTAAAGATGACCTATTTAAAATTTATTTCCAAAACTTTAACTTTTAGAATTTGTTTGAGCCCCTATGAGTGTGAGATCAAGATGCCTTACAATGAAGGTCCTAGACTTCAACCAAGGATGAAATATCTTCAAGTCTTCAAGCTTGATCCTTGTTGAGCTCCTTGTAATCTTGATCTACATCAATTAAATCTCATGCACACAAAGATGTTAAAATATTGATACAATATTAAAACATGAGATTATATATGAGCATAAAAATGACTATGATAATAACAAGGAATGAATCAATATGAATCATGTAATTATCATAGCATATTTGACATCATCAAAACATAATTAAATATGCCTTAATATACCTTAAGGCTAATAATGGTGATCAGAGGGGTCCAGGGGCTCCTCGAATGCTGAGTTGATGACGGGCAAAAAGAAATCGCCCGCGGTATCTCTCTATCTCCGAGCGATTGAGAGTGAGGGAGATAATAAGAGACTGAGAAAGTGTATAGAAGATGCCTCGTTTAAATACAAGTCTCGATCGATTGAGAAAGTTCGATTGATCGAACCTTCGATAGATTGAGGCCTGCTGAAGCGCTCAAGGGTTTGATAATTTCGATCGATTGAGATGTGTTTGATCGATTGAACATAAAAATTCTAAAATCTTACTGAATTAAAATATTATACACCCCCAACTAACCAACATTGGTCTGGACATACATGAAAATGATAAAACAGTTCATTGACAGGTCATGTAAGCCAAAAAGTCATCATTACCATAGAAAATTACAAAATTTTATAGATAAAACATTGTAGTAGCATCCATTTGCAATATTATTGCCCCCAACATGGTATTTAAAACCTTATTGATAAAGAAAAATTAAAAGGAACTGAAACTAATAAACTTTGTCAAACACTTCAATTGATGAAAGAAAGATGAAATGACAGAATACAATTGAAGTGAAGCACTACTCTTCAAGCATGAAAATATCTTCTTCCACAACTTCTTTCTCCACCAAAGCTTCGAATGTGGGGTCCAAATTTGATGATTCCCTTTTCCAGAACAGCCGGAAAGCATCCAGGGCATCATTGAGTGAGTCTGAACTCTCCAAGAAATTGTTCGCACATGCAAGAGGTGATCCGAATGGAGATAGCGATAACAGCGTGTAAGTTTGCAACAGACTTTCCTCTTGCGGAAGAGTGCCTGGGGATCTTATGTATGGTCCAAATCCGTGGAACAACTGATATGGAAGGAACAGTGGCGGTAACATTTGATTCATAGTGACACCCCTGACAAAGGAAACCAAAAGAGAACAAAAAAAAAAAAAGAAATTAAATAATATAAACAAAATAACTGAAGGAATAAACAAAACAGGAAATGTGACCAAGAAATAACCTCATCATTGGCATGATATCACCATGTGCACTAACAGGTAGAGGGCATTGAAGCCGGAACAACGAATAACTCAAGTGCACATAAATGTAGGGAACCACTTGGATGACAAGGAAGTCATCAACATAAATGAATACAGCATTATGGCGTTCCGGCACCACATCCTGTAAATCTTCTTCTTCCCACGGTTCCCACATCGAATCATTCTCCCATTGTTCTATCAGAGCATCATCGACTTCCCAAACAACATACCCCTCTGGTTCTCCTTCCTCTTCAGGAAATTCCATGTGCTCAAAAGAATTGATCTGGAGGAGAGCAGGATTGTATGGGATGTATCCTTGGGTTAAGTCAATGACATCTTCTGCCCCTAGCCCTTGATAAGGAGCAAAACAGAATGCTATCTCATCGGCAGTCCAAGGGGGGTTATGATATTCTGAATTAGCCCATAACCCAATTGAGTGGACATCATCGTATCTCATGTTGAACAGCCTGCAGGAGATAGATAAGAATGGAATAGCATGTTAAGATCGAGGTCACACTCAAAAATAGATAAACAAAAGAACTAAAACAAAGCAAAATACAGTGAAGGAAAGAATACAACAACATGGCGAATACGCACTTGAACATTTTAGGTCGAGGAATAATCGGGCTCATCTAGTTGGACGTGCTCGACCTCTGGTTGGAAATCCTCTAAGAACGGTTTTAACCTTTGGCCATTGACCTTGAAACTTTCGTCGTTCTTAGGATTGAATAACTCGACAGCCCCATGTGGAAAGACAGATTTGACTATAAAGGGTCCTGTCCACCTAGATCGGAGTTTTCCTGGGAATAGGTGAAGGCGAGAATTATATAATAAAACTTTTTGCCCCAGCTCGAATGATTTTCTAATAATCGTCCTATCGTGGCGTGCCTTCAACCTTTCCTTATGTAATCTAGCATTGTCGTAGGCATCTCGACGTATTTCTTCCAATTCAGCCAACTGGAGTTTTCGAAGATGACCTCCCTCTTCAATGTCGAAGTTCAATGAGCGGGTTGCCCAATATGCTTTATGCTCAATTTTGACGGGCAGGTGACATGTTTTTTCGTATACTAGCCTAAATGGGGACATTCCCAGATTTGTCTTGTAGGCAGTACGGTATGCCCAAAGAGCATCGGTCAGTTTATATGCCCAGTCCTTTCTGTTGAAACTAACTGTCTTTTCAAGAATGTGCTTAATTTCTCGGTTAGCCAACTCTGCTTACCCATTCGTTTGCGGGTGGTAGGCTAGAGCGATCTTGTGGTTGACCCCATATTTCTTGAACAGTAACTCCAAAGGCCTATTACAAAAGTGTTTGCCTTGGTCACTTATTAGTGCTTTTGGGGTTCCGAAACGCGACAGAATGTGTTCCTTAAGAAAGGACATTACTATTTTGTGATCATTGTGACTTGTCGGTATCACTTCTACCCATTTTGATATATATTCCACAGCTAGGAGTATATATTCACAGTTGTTAGATTTTGAAAAAGGGCCCATAAAGTCTATGCCCCAACAATCGAATATTTCAATTGTGATAATTGGAGTTAAGGGCATGGAGTTCCTTTTTGAAATTGTACCGAGCTTTTGACAACGTTGGCACGTTTTGCAAAAAGCGTAAGCATCTTTAAACACAGTGGGCCAGTAGAAATCACTGTGTAGAACTTTTTATGCGGTCTTTTTTGAACAAAAATGGCCTCTGCAAGCTTCAGAGTGGCAAGATGCTAAAATGACTGTTATATCCTCATTCAGGACGCAACACCTGATGACTTGATCAGCATAATACTTGAATAAGTAAGGGTCATCGAAAAAGAAATGACGTGCGAATGAGAGGAATCGTTTCTTATCCTAATTTGACCAATAACTAGGGGGCTCTCCCGTAACTAGATAGTTCACTATATCTGCATACCAAGGCAAACTGGAAATAGCCATCAATTGCTCATCTGGGAATTCATCCTTTATTGGTGCGGGTTCAGTGTTATCAATAAATGTTAACCGAGATAAATGGTCAGCGACCACATTCTCTACTCCTTTTTCGTCCTTGATTATGATATCGAATTCTTCGAGTAGGAGTATCCAACGGATAAGCCTTTGCTTTGCATCCTTCTTAGATAACAGGTACTTCAGGGTCGAGTGGTCTGTAAAATAGATAATTGGGGACCCTATTAGATATGACCTGAACTTATCTAGAGCGAAGACTATTGCCAGTAGTTCTTTTTTGGTAGTCGTATAATTCATTTGAGCTTCGTTATGTGTTCGACTAGCATAGTAGATTACATAAGGCTTATTATCCTTCCTCTGTCCTAGAACTGCGCCAATGGCATAGTCGCTAGCATCGCACATTAACTCAAAAGGCAAACTCCAGTCGGGTGCCTGTATTATCTGTGCAGAGGTAAGGTGTTCTTTTAGTGCATCAAAAGATGTTTGACAATTTTTTGACCATTCGAATGGCATGTCTTTAGCCAACAGTTGACACAGTGGTCGGACGATCGCACTAAAGTTTTTGATAAAGCAACGATAGAATCCCGCATGTCCCAGAAAAGATCGGATGTCTCGGACTATACGAGGGACAGGCAGGTTTGAAATTATATCAATTTTTGCTTTATCGACTTGGATACCCTTATCAGAAATAATGTGGCCGAGGAAAATTCCCTTGGTCACCATGAAGTGACACTTTTCCCAGTTTAGTACTAGGTGTTTGTCCTCGCATCGTGCTAACACACGTTCCAGATTATCTAAGCAATTTTCAAAGCTATGGCCGAACACTGAAAAGTCGTCCATAAAGACCTCAAGTATTTGTTCGACCATATCGCTAAAGATACTTAACATGCACCGCTGAAATGTAGCAGGTGCAGTTCATAACCCGAAAGGCATACGTCTGTAGGCAAAGGTTCCGAATGGACAGGTGAAAGTTGTTTTCTCCAGATCTTCAGGAGCAATTTCTATCTGGTTATAACCGCTGTATCCGTCCAAAAAGCAATAGTACTTATGACCTGCCACTCGTTCTAGCATTTGATCCATGAATGGTAATGGAAAGTGGTCCTTTCGGGTCACGGTATTCAGTTTTTGATAATCAATACACATTCTCCATCCGGTGGGGATGCGCGTTGGTACTAATTTGCCATCTTTATTAGGAATAACCATTGTGATGCCTTCTTGGGCACCACCTGGGTTGGACTGACCCAGGGGCTGTCAGAGATAGGATATATAATCCCAACATCGAGTAGTTTTAACACTTCGTTGTTAACTACTTCTTGCATGTTAGGATTCAAATGCCTTTGCATTTGTTGTGAAGATTTAGCGTCTTTTTCCAAATATATTTTATGAGTGCACATGGACAGACTTATACCTTTGAGATCGGCAATGCTCCATCTTAATTAATGCTCCCTTATGTTGTTTTAGCATTTGGGTTAATTTTCCTTCTTATTCCAGACTAAGAGTGGATGAAATTATAACAGGATAAGTTTTTTCAGTCCCCAAGAAAGCATATTTGAGCTCTTCAGGAAGCTCCTTCAATTCCAGATCGGGAAATTGAAAATTTAAGGGCATGACTAATTTTGTTTTCGGAGGTAGGGGTTCATATGGTGTTTTCCACATGCATTCAGCTCTATCCTCCTCTCGCGTATCCATCATGAGGCAAGTGTGATTTAAGGCAGAATCTAATGGAGTGGAATCTTTAGGTCGATAGATAGTGTCGAATTGCAACAAAACTATCTTATAATCAACAAAATCTACCTCATCTTCGATGACCGTGTCAACATAGTTGACCTCCTCTTCGTCATCGTATTCTTCGGGTCGGGGATTTAAGAAGATTTTGACATTTAAAGTCATATTCCCGAATACGATGGTCATAATACCACTTCTTATTTTAATTGTGGCATCTATGATGTTGAGGAATGGACGTCCGAAAATCACCGGGATTTATGAGCATGGATTAGACACAGGTACGATGTCCAAAATTTCAAAATCAACTGGGAAGACAAAAGAGTCTATTTGCACTAGAACGTCCTCCAGTATTCCTCTAGGGTATTTGACAGACCTGTCTGCCAGTTACAACGCAACTCGGGTAGGTTTGAGTTCACCCAACCCTAGTTATTTATAAACTGAGTATGGCAGCAAGTTCACGCTTGCTCCGAGATCAAGGAGGGCGTTGTCTATTCTTTGATTTCCAATTCGGCACGAGACAGTTGGGGTACCGGGGTCTCTAAGTTTTGGAGGCAATTCGTTTTGGATGATTGCACTTGCTTGGCAAGCCACATAAGCGTGTTTCTTCACACTTTGCCTCCTCTTGACCGTGCATAAGTCTTTGAGGTACTTAGCATAGGCCGGCACTTGTTTGATTGCATCAAGGAGTGGAAGATTGATTTTGACTTGTTTGAACAGTTCCAAGAACTCCTAATTCTTTGCCTCATTTTTGGGGTTCCTAAGCCTCTGAGGATAAGGCGCGGGGAAAGGGTATTTGGGTACTTCGTTGTTAACGGGCTCCTTTTCGGACTTTTTCTCAACTTCCTCTACTTGTTTAGGAGCTTCAGTATTTATTTCTAATGGTTCATTATTAGTGGATGGCTCCTCTTCCTGATTAGAAGGTTGGTTTTTATTTACCACTTCATCCTCCTCATACTCTTCGGGAGTAGAGAGAGGCATATTTAGCCCTATAGTCTTGCCGCTTCTCAGAGTAGTCACGGCTTTAGCTTGTTCATGGTTAGTGGACCATTGTTGTATCCCCTAGGGTTTTGAAGTGGTTGGGCAGGAAATGTTTGACCCAATCCCTTTTGTCGTGCATCCATCCTCTCTAATGTCACAGACATTTTGCTCATCATTTGAATTAATTGTTGCGTTAGATTCACGTTAGAAAGAAGATCTTCCTCCTGTGACTTTTTGTGTGGGGGAACGTACACGTTCAATTGTTGATTAAAGGGTTGCGCTTGGTTATAGTTATTAGGTCTATTTTGATTGAATGGCTGGGGCTGCTTATTGAATTACCCTTGATATTGGTTATTGTTATTATAGGGCTGTTGTTGGTATTGATTTTTGGTCCCAGCATTATTTTTCCAATCAAACCCGGGGTGATTCCATCTATTGTTATTATTTTGTGAATTATAGTTATTGTAGGAATTCCCCGCCCCCCTATACCCTTGCATGGCATTTATTTCCACAGGGAGTTGTTCTTGAAAATATGGCACATTGGGACAGTATTGATTGGTATGTCCCAACATATTAAATGTGCCGCAGGGTTCTTTAGGTAAAACCTGCCTAGAACCTTCCCCTTTCATCCCTAATTCCTCGACTTTCTTAGCTAATTCCTCATATTTATTCATTAAGTGATCTTCACTTTTTAGCTGGTATAAACTCTTTCCCTCTACACAGGATATCTGTGAGCGTGGGATATCTTCAGAATTGGACCATTCATGGGCATGTTCAGCTAGCCACTCAAAGTGAGCTTCAGCTTCTTCAGTATTTTTGCGCAGAAATGGTCCTGAACTCATGGTCTTGACCAACTTTTTTGTTTCACCATTTAACCCATCGTAAAAGTAGCTTATGGTTCACCATTTCTCCTACCCATGATGTGGACATGATTGAAGCAAATCCTTGAAACGCTCCCAAGTTTGGGTGAAGGTTTCATTGCTCTTTTGTTTGTAAGAGTTAATTTGTCGTTTAAGCTCAGTGGTCATGCGAGGTGGAAAGAATTTCTTTAGAAATGCAGTGTTCATCGCATGCCAAGTGTAGATTGAATTCGGCTTCAACGTGAGAAGCGACGCTTTTGCTTTATCCTTCAAGGTGAAAGGAAATAGCATTAGACATGTCACGTCTACAGGAAAATTTTGGAAAAATGTTTTACACACATCCTCAAAGTCCTTGACGTGCAGATATGCCTTCTCGCTATCCATTCCATGGAAGGTAGGAAGGAGTTGAATCATTCCATTGCGAAATTGAAATTCGCCAGCATGAGGTGGAATGAGAATACAAGAAGGTGTTGGAGCATGTTCAGGTGCCATGAGATCACACAAAGGACGAAGTGAATCGTCGATTGGTACAACCACATTATCACCGTTCTCACATTGATTATCGGCCATTGAATCAATAGGTGTAGCTATGGGATTAATAGAATTAGAAGAATCAGCTAAGTAGAATGGATTTCCAAGAATTCCTTCGGTGGAATTTTCGGACATGAACGGGAAAAATCTTAAAAGGTTTGAATCTAAAGAAGAAAAGAAAAAGGAAAAAGAAATAGATAAAGATTGGTTGAGGTAACTAAGTATTAATTCGTCGCCTTCCCCGGCAACGGTGCCAAAAACTTGACACGAGAATTTTTCTGTGTGCGCTTGTGTGCTATACCCAAGTGTAAGTAATCGTGCAAGTAATATAGTACTGGAAGTCCAGGTCGATCCCACAGGAAAGGTTTGGAAATTAATTACCTAGATTAAACTCTAAAAAGAAAAAGAAAAAGAAAATTTAACGCTTAAGGAAACTGTAGAACACAGAGTTCTACAATTAACAACTATTAAAATTAAAACAACTAAATTACTTTAAACTAATAACTAACTAGTCAACTAGAGCAATATTTTAAAACTGGTTTTCTTAATAAAAGAGAAGTGTTGGGATCACGCGAATCCACAGTGACCTAGCCATCTACCATGCAATTACATTTAAGCTCATTGGAGTACATCTCCTACAATATTATGTATTGTTCTAAAGATAGAGAATCCATAGCCCTTTCATGACCGGGACTATATCATCCAAATTAAGTTCAAAATACATGAAAGCGGTTTAAAACAATAGTTAAGACTCGTACCCACAATGGTGTTAGCAGTGAGAGTGGTTTGCAAAAGATATTGAAGAAAAATGCTTAAAGGCTTTAAGTTTAGAGACTGTTTTGACAAACTGAGCATTTGGGGACAGTTTGATAACAAATCTGTAAAACAGAAAGTTTAGGAATACTGTATTGAATGTTCTCAAGAATAAGAGGTTTCGATCGATCGACGCGCTTTCGATCGATCGAACATCTTCATCCCTCGATCGATCGAAATGTCTTCGATCGATCGACTGTGTCTCTGCTCCGATCGATCAATTGACTGTGTCTCTACTCCGATCGATCGAAATAACTTCAATCGATCGAACACATGAATTATTCTGCTGTATGGCAGAGGCTTGAAATCACAGTTTCATCGCGATTTCCCAACCCAAGGACTACTCAGACATAGTCTGAAGTGTCTTAAACTCGTTTTTAATGTAAAAGTCCATTAGGGATGCGTTTGGTTGCGATTTTAACATAAAACTATGAAAACTATAAGTGTAACACTATTTAACATGCATGGTTGTGATTAACTTTACTAATACTACCAGAAACGATAAACAGATTATAAATAAACTGAAATAACAGAACATGAGATGATGTATTAAGATCAAATCACTCACAAATCCAAGAACAAGCAAGATTGCACATTGAAACCTACAAAACAATATAAACTCTCTAACTCTCTTTATAAAATGATAAAAACTAAAAGTGGGCGTCCTATTTGACGTGAATACAACTGGTATATATAGAAAAAAACTAAGGCTAGGGTTAAAAAAAATTGTCCCCGCTGCGTGCGCGTAAGTTCTGATAAAAGCCATGTTCGATCGATCGAGCATCTCTCGATCGATTGAACTACTGGGATCTTCGAGCGCTTGAACTGTTTCGATCGATTGAACCTCGATCGCTCGAGCCTTTTTCGATCGCTCGAAACTCTCTTTTCATTTTTGACTTATCTTTATTGAACCCAAACACTTCCTTTTATCTTGCTTATTCAATTCTTCACACAGCAACAGTAATCTGCACACATAACCCCTAAAACAATACCACTTATCATAGATTAATCATATTGTGTAAAAACTGGTATTGTAATTCAAATTGCAGATAAACAGGGGAATTGTAAACTAATTTAGTGTATTTTCTTCTTTTAGCGCGGTTGTATTTTACAAATACCCCCGCTTGTCACCTTGGCTCAAAACCAAGGCACAAAGACCTCGAGCTAACACCCGAGGCAAAAGACCTTGGCTCAAAACCAAGGCACAAAACAAAAACGACCTCAAGCTAACACCCGAGGCAAAAGACCTTGGCTCAAAACCAAGGCACAAAGATCTCGAGAACATACCCGTGGCATTAAAGACCTCGGGCCTAACCCCGAGGCACCGGCTTTGCTTAGGCCTAACCAGCGATGGGGGCAAACCCCCTAGGTGGCTGATGATGGCAAGCCTCAAAAGACCCTGCAACCACCCATGTTCCAGGCCGGTTTCCTATGGTCCCAACCTTCTAGACACCTGCCTTAGCAAAATGCTTGGGGGCAGGGGGATACACCAAACTCAAAAAAGGAAATCACACTGGTCACTAACAAGGCTTGGAATCCTAACATTCCTAAGTACTTATAGAGGCCAGAAAAAAACTGTCTGGTCAGTAAAACATGATTAATTCCTATAATACACCGGACGAGACCTTCAAACAGGTCAAGAAGACCAGTCGTTCTATCGGTTATGATCCAAAACCATTTGCTAAAGCAAGGAGTTAAAGAATGGTCAACTAAAAATAAAAACCAGTCGTGGATTGCAAACTCAGGCACACAAAGTACAGAAACAGTAAACAATTGATGGAAAAAGTGGCCTCCAAGGGCCTTTTCATTAAATACAAAAAATGTACAGTGCTCGGGGGGCAGTTGTAGTAGCCTTCCCTAAAAAATGAAAAAAAATAAAAAAAAACTACAACGAAAAAAAAAATATTTACAGGCCGGGGACTAAGCGTCGTCCACCACGACCACATCCTCCGTTTTCCCAGCCTCTCCCTCTGGGGACAGAGCCCCTGCCCGGGGCAGCCTCCTCAGTAAGGCCAGCATCAGCGGCGTGGCCCTCATCCATAGCAGGACCTACATCCCAGTAGTCCAAATCAATCCCCTCGTAGGACGAAATGTCTCATTCGGGGTGATCCCAGGATAGCCTGCGCTTTAGATCTTCGTAGCCCTGGAAGAAGCCATCGTCAAAAGCTTCCTCCCGGGCCCCCGCCGCTGTCGCCTCTACTAGCACCTTCCACTGTGCCTCCACCGCCACTACGCTGGCCCGAGCGGCCTCGAGGTCGGCCAGGGCTGTAGCCAGCTCGGCCTGAGCAGCGCCAAGGCTCAAGGCCAAACCTTTCACCTTGTCCTTCTCCACGGCCAGAACGGTCTCCCTGGCCTCTAAAGTCACTCGCTCCTTAGACAGAGTGGCTTCAGCAGCAGTGGCCCTCCCCGCCAAAGAAGGTAGGAAGGACTCAGCCCCAACGACCATGCATCCGACTTGCGAGAAGTGAAAATCGACCGGTCAGTAAACAGGCACAGTTGACAAAATTAGTGAAAAAAAAAAAAGAAACAGAAACGGGAAAACTCACCATGTAAGAGAGGCTGTATACCCAGCTCTGGAAGACCTCGGGAGACATGTTTACACACGCCTCCACTTGACTGGGGAGCAGATCGGGTTTTACCCGCTCCCTGATCTCGACCGAGACAGTCATCGGTACCACGACCGGCACCCTGCCCGGGGGGCGGTCTCTTCAACTACCACCACGTGGGGCGTTGAGGTCCCACGGGCTCCGGATGGTTTGCTACTCTGTGCCGGAGCTGCCTCAGCGGGCGCTCGCCACCCGGGGCCTCGGCAGTGGGCCTTTTCCCTTGTGCCACCGCCATCCGGGTGGCAGCAGCAGCAGCATCCTGCCTCTCTCTCAATTGCTACATATTTCTCTTCGGAGCCATCTCTATAAAAGAAGCAAATTGAACAGTTAACAACAAATAAAGGAGACAGGGAAGGACGACCTCGTGAGACGGCAGAGTCCAAGCACTTACCAGAGAGAATTGGGGGGAATCCGGGAGCTTCGGTGGGATTGAGCCGGGTCATTGGAAGTTATCGGTCTGAGTCAGCACGTACCAGATGTTTCTTGGCCGGTCTGCCAAGCTCCTGATCCTGGCCTGGCACTTGTCGGGAATACTCGGCGGGTTGGTTGATCCCGCTGTAAAGCAAAATACAAAGCGATTAGTCTCAAAAACTAGAGCAAAACAAAGAAGAAAGCAAAAATAAAGACCGGTCTGGCTTACCCCTCAACTCTCCAGCCCAGGAAGTCCTTATCTGGATCCCAGGGGCCGGCTCGAAGAGCCCAAGGGTGGACACTTTGAAGGACCTATTCTTCTACCCTTTTTGTTGCTCGGGTAGTTAACTAAGATCTTCCTCCCCTGATGAGCCCCGAGAGAAAAGAACCCAGTCTCCCCAATGTTTGATTTCCAAGGCTATCTTCTATCTGCTCCCAATCCTTCAATGTATGTGATTTCTTGGTGATTCTATCCTACTCCCTCTTGCACAAATTAATGCGTGTGTATGTTGAATATTTATTATATTATTATTGTTGTCCTTAAAAATTGTTTGGTTTGACTTAGATAACATAGGATTTGCATGTAAGGTTTGTGAGATTGAAGCGAAGCAACTCAACTGTACTCGGCACACTAGCAAGGCTTCTCTACCAAGTATGCCCCCTTCAATGCTAATCTCAGTTTAGAAGAGTCACGACACGACATCCCAAGCTCGAATCATGGAGAGATGAGACCAAAACCGTTTCAACATAGCCTGCCCAAACGTATTGCCCAATCGATTTGAGCCTGGTAATTGAGAGACTATGTGGAAGTGTAGGTTGATGGGTCAGGAGAGGTTTGCTTATGGGCTGTTTGTATTTAATTTGCTTTTGTTTAAGTGATGTAGTGAAAGATGTAACTGAGATTGGGATGGTCAAGCATACATTAAGATAGACTAGATGGCACTGTAGTGGACTTAGGCCTGGCTTTCCACCATGGACTGTTGTATTATTCTTAGTATTCTATCCTCTTCTCATATTCTAATTATGGAAAATATGACATAGCATAGAAGAAGTTGATTTGCAAGAGTACAATAAAGACTACCATGAGCTAGCACTCTTTCAACATTTGGGATTTCCCCAATTTTGAAACCATATTGTCACAATAGTTTTCTATGGACAATTCAACATCTTATGTATCGCTATGTTCACATTTCATAGTCCACGACGTCACCACAATATACACCCTTCATCAAACCAAATCACGTGGCTTTTCAGTCTTTTGCCCATTGATCATACCCCCTTAACTCTTAATACATAGCAAGGAGTATCACTCGGCATTCTCTAGGAACTTGACGCTTGGCTTTCATTTTCTCTCTCGCCCTGTTAGCTTTTAATTGGTTAACTTGTAGCATATTACCTGTCTTATACCTATTTCCGATCTATTATTATTATTATTATTATTATTATTATTATTATTATTATATAAACAACTCTATTTCTTTTCGAATGCCTCTATATAACTTTTTAGTTGTCACTTATCAACTGGGTAGATGTGAAATACAAATAAATTATTATTTTTTCAACCATAAAAAATAAAAATACAAAAAAAAAAAAATTATTTTTAACCATGAGCCTGGTAGATGTAATGGAAAAGGCTTCAATACGACTACATTTTTGGATGTTTGATACGATCAATTTTTAGGTCCAATAGTTAGTATTATTGTGTCATTCTTTATGTAGAATATTGCTATGCTTTTCGATCACTTGGGCATACATGGGGCCAGGTATGCCATATTATTTGGCCTATGTCTGACTACGTAATCATGCCTTTAATTGAAACAGATTTGGACATCTGATTCTATACTCTCATTCATTCCCTTATTTGTTTGGAATCGATCTGTGGTCTATGTCCACTCCTACTACAACGTAGAATGTCCTTCTTTCAATATTTTCTTATGAGTATATTTTGTTAAGGGACCTTGGCAAAACAATTATTCTTAACATATAAAAACATTAAACATTAGTATTTTTTTAACCTATTGATAAACAATGTACTCGCGCAAAGCGCGGGATACATGCTAGTATATATAATAGAAGAGTAAAAGAGGAGAAATAAAATAAAATAAAATAAAAAAATAATAATAATAATAATAATAAAAAGGACAGGTGTCAACACCACATTAATTCAGGTTCTTGTCCTCCGTTTTTAGTGTGTTCAGCTTTTAGTAAGAGAGTAAAAGAGGGGAAATTAAAAAAAAAAAAAAAAGGACAAGTGTCAACACCATGTTAATTCAGGCTCTTGTCCTCTGCTTTTAGTTACAGAATATAGATATAGATATAGATTTCAAATATGATCTTGCAAATTAATTATTAGGTATAATTGAATCCAAAATTTTAGGAGAAGAACAAGGCTAGTTTATATATATATATATATGGGAAATGCTATTGTGAGAAGCATCTCATATGAGAAGGCGGGTTTTAACCGTTGGATGAGCATCTAGCAATAGATGCTTCTCCAGATTCCTGGGAATCTTATGGCTAGATGCTCATCCAACGGTTAAAACCCGCCTTCTCACATGAGAAGCTTCTTACAATAGCATTGCCCTATATATATATATAAGTCATTTATTTTGGGTGAATTTGTTATGGAACAAAGGCAAAATTGTTTAAATAAAATAGAAGAGTTATATTTGGGGCACTAACAATATCCACTAACATTTACTAACACACTCTATCTCTCTCCTAGTGGCATTGTGGGGTCCGCAGTGGACCCCGCAGTACCACTAGGAGAGAGATAGAGTGTGTTAGTAAGTGTTAGTGGATTTTGTTAGTGCCCCTAGCATTGCCCAAAATAGAAAGGACCTCGTATTAAAAATTTATTGGACTGGACTAATTATTAGAAAAGCCTAATAATTTAAACTTTATACAAAATGACCCTATTATATACGTACGGGTCAACAAATGAAATGGGTACTTGATAATTTACAACCATCGAATGGTTGCCTAAGCAATGATTTGGGAGCATTTCCAAATCAGAGAAATTATACAGTGCTTTACGCACGCCATACATATATAATTCATTCCCTTTCGATATCAATTATACGGTTACAAAACTCTCATGATTTCTATTATGGAACATGCTAATAAAATTTTCCAATTACATTTTTCCTTTTGCCCTTATTTTAAAAATCCTCCAACATTTAGTAAGAGTGTGCTTGATAAAATAGAAAATTAAGTACTAAAAATTAAGTGCTGAATATGTACTGAAAATTTTAAGTGATGTGTATTTGCAAAACTAAAACAGTGTTTCAAGAACTAAAATAAATTACATTCAGTGATTATTTTCAGTAAAAATTTTCACTTAACGTTTTCAGTGGATTTTTAGCTGTTTTTTTAATTAAGTGGAACATTATCAAACGCACTGGAAAAAATTAAGTGCTGAAAATTTTTATTTTTACCATTTAAATGGGTTATCAAACACACTCTAAGGGTCTGTTTGATAACCATTTCGTTTTGGTTTTTTTTGTTTTTGTTTTCATTTTTTTTAAAATGGCAATAAAAAAAGCGTTTGGTAAACTTAATTTTGTTTTTTTTTTTTCAAAATCAATTTCAAAAAAGTGACCAAAAATGAAAACAGAAATTAGTAACTTCCAAAAAAAGCAAAATTGATTTTGGTATTCAAGATTACTATTTTGCCCTTATCAATTTTAAGAGCCATAACTATTTAACATTAAACCAAAATTAAACATGGTCAGACTCATACTTTTTTTTTTTGTTGGGACCAAAAAAAAAATATAATCGCATAATGACCAAATTGCCCTTAAATATTACATTTAATAAATTAAAAAAATCAAGTCTTCAAATAACATAAGGTGACATACTCAAAAGTTATTCCAGATTTTGGATTTAATGGCGGGGTCCATTTGGTCTGAATCTAATTGTAAAATGACTATTTTGCCCTTTTATACTTCAAAATGTCATAACTAGTTTAGACTAAACTAGAATTGAACATCGTCAGAGCCTATGAACTCATTCTAATATTAAGATCATTTGGAGAGCTAAAAAGCATATATATTGTAAAATGACCAAATTGCCCTTGGAGCTTACATATAAGAAGTTAACATTGTTAAAATCTTCAATTAATACGAAATGACCTACCCCTAAGTTTTTCGACGTTCTGGATCCAATGGTAGGGTCCATTTGACCTGAATATATTTGTAAAATGACGATTTTGCCCTTCAAATTTCAAAATGCCATAGCTTGTTAAGACTAAGCTAGAATTGAACGTCGTCAAAGCCTGTGAGCTCATATTTAAGATAAAGAATATTTGGGACCTAAAAAGTGCATATATGGTAAAATGACCAAATTGCCCTTGGGATTTACATATACGAAGTTAACATTGTTAAAGTCTTCAAATAATACAGAGTGGCCTACCCCGAGGTTTTTCGACGTTCTGTATCCAATGGTATGATTCATTTGGCCTGAATATATTTGTAAAATGACTATTTTGCCCTTAAAATTTAAAATGCCATAACTTGATAAAATAAAATCAGAATTTAACGTCGTCAAAGCCTGTGAACTCATATTATTATGAAGAACATTTTGAAATCTAAAAAGTATATAGATCGTAAAATGACCAAATTACCTTTGAGGCTTACATATAAGAAGTTAAAATTGTTAAAGTCGTCAAATAATACGGACTGGCCTACCCCGAGGTTTTTCGACATTCTGGATCCAATGGTAAGGTTCATTTGGCCTGAATATATTTGTAAAATGACTATTTTGCCCTTCAAACTTTAAAATGATATAACTTGTTAAGACTAAACTTTAATTAAACACCGTCAAAGCTTGTGAGCTCATATTTAAGATGAAGAATATTTGTGACCTAAAAAGTATATAGATTGTAAAATGACCTAATTGCCCTTGGGGCTTAAATCTAAGAAGTTAACATTGTTAAAGTCTTCAAATAATACAGAGTGACCTAGCTCGAGATTTTTCTACGTTCTGAATCTATTAGCGGGGTATGTTTGTAAAATGACTATTTTGCCCTTATAAATTTAAAAATCCACAACTTGTTAAGATTTAACCAGAATTAATCATTTTATGATCTATATATTTTTTAGGCATTTTGATTTAATCTTAACAAGTTATGGCATTTTGAGTTTTTAAGAGTAAAATAATCATTTTGCCCTCATGTATTCAGCCCGATTAGACCCCTCCATTGGATTTAGAATGTCGAATAACCTTAGTGTAACTGTGTAAGTCACCCCACATTATTTTAATCCTTTAACAATGTTAACTTATTACAATTAAACCCCAAGGGTAATTTGGTCATTTTACCATATATATACATGCTTGTACGTTCCCAAATGTTCATCTTAATATGAGCTCACAAGCTCTGATGACGTTCAATTCTAGTTTAGTATTAATACGTTATGGTATTTTAAAGTTTGAAGGGCAAAATAGTAATTTTACAAATATATTCAGGCCAAATGGACCCTATCATTGGATCCAGAACTTTAAAAAACCTAAGGTTAGGTCACTCCGTATTATTTGACGACTTTAACAATGTTAACTTCTTATCTGTAAGCCACAAGGGCAATTTGGTCATTTTACCATATATGTACTTTTTAGGTTCCAAAATGTTCTTCATAATAATATGAGTTCATAGGTTTTGACAACGTTAAATTCTTATTTTATTTTAACAAGTTATGGCATTTTAAAGTTTTAAGGGCAAAATAGTGATTTTACAAATATATTCAGGCCAAGTGGACCCTACCATTGGATCCAGAACGCCAAAAAATCTCAGGGTAGGTCACTATGTATTATTTGAAGACTTTAATAATGTTAACTTCGTATATGTAAACCCCAAGGGCAATTTGGTCATTTTACTATATATGTACTTTTTAGGTCCCAAATGTTCGTATCTTAAATATGAGTTCACATGCTCTGACGACGTTCAATTTTAGTTTACTCTTAACAAGTTATGGCATTTTGAAATTTGAAGGGCAAAATAGTCATTTTACAAATATATTCAGGTCAAATGGACCCTACCATTGGATCTAGAACATCGAAAAATATTAGGGTAGGTCAATCCGTATTATTTGAAGATTTTAACAATGTTAACTTCTTATATGTAAGCCCCAAGGGCAATTTGGTCATTTTACAACGTATTTTTATTTTTACGTTCTAAAATGGTTTTTATAATGATATGAGCTTATAGACTTTGACGACATTAAATTCTAATTTTTTTTACCAAGTCGTGTCATTTTGAAATTTTAAGGGCAAAATAGTCATTTTACTAAGTAGTTATAAAATTTTAACACAAAAATATAGTTTACCAAACACATTTTTTTATTTTTGTTCTCTCTTTTTAAAAAACAAAACAAAGTTACCAAACGCATTTTTTATTTTCTTTTTTTAAAATGAACACAAAAATTTCTAACACAAAAACTAAAAAATGAAAACAAAAAAATGAAATGGTTATCAAACGGGGCCTAAGTGTTTATATTTTCCGCAGAAGTCCGTGCTCTATCTAATTAATACTGGTTACGGAGTATTTGTCAATCCAATGTAAATTTAGTTACGAGTTTTACGACAAACCAAATAAAAAGTGAGACATAGTTGGAAATTTGGAATCGGATCCTATTTTAAAACATTCCAAACACGTCATAATAATAAGTATATGTTTTGGCTAAAAATAAATTTGACCGGGCGTGCCAGGGCCTTTGTACGAAGACCCAAACGTGTAACCAAAACGATCCCTAATCGTGGTGTGGTGCGGATCAAGCGATGTTGGGAAGTAGGGATGACCCTTCCCTTAAGATTCTATTACTTTGAAGCAAGTAATTTAGTTGAGTGATGAAAATAAAGTATAAAAGCTAATCAAACAATGACGAACCAGTGCTAGTACTTTTGGAACATGGACTCATGCATTAAATAAACTGAAAATGGAACATTACAAGAAAAGGGATCACCAGTACATGGTCATTAAAAAAAAACTGAAACTCAAAGTACACCATAAACAGAAAGCAAATCTGGAAAGGTAACAAAGAAAAGGACAAATAGGCTAGTACACGGCTGGAAGCAAGAAAGTGAAGAAGATAAAGACCAGTAAACAGCAATACAAAATAGTAGTCCGACTGTTTATAGCAGCAGAGGGCTGTGGCTGTGTGTAAGCCCCTTTTGCTTGTTGCTTGGCATTGATTATATATAGAGGTGCTGTAAATTAACTCCCCACTAAGTTGGCCACTTCCCCACTTCAAATAACTACCACCCACTAAGTTGGTAACCTCCCCCACTAGTGTGGTTATTTTGCCACTTGTACATAACATAAAAAACCAGTCAAAATATAAAAATATATTTTTATATTTTAGGGTGTAAACAATGCCCCCCTGGTTCTTTGAAAATGAAATGACATGTAATTTTTGAAGAACCATGTATACACACATAGACCAATTTTTGTGGTCATTATCGGCCTCACAGACCGATTTTGACTGGAATATGGGTTATCACCAATGCTTCAAAAAGTCGGACTGACAATATCGGCCTTGTGCAGACCGATGATCCCACTTGTAGCACCATGAATTTTAAATTTTGGGTCTTGTACTGCATCAAGCTTCAAGTCATTGGCTGCATTTTCCAAAAATTTGAAGACCGATATTTCAACAATGTGGGATTGAGAGAATTTTCAATATCGATCACATTAGACCGATTAACTCAACTTTGCTATGGTAAGATGAGTCTTCATTTCCAAAAACCCACAATTCATATACATTATATACTATAGATTATAGTGACCGATCAAATCAATTGACTATTCTTCATCAAACACTACATCAAATGCTGACTGTATCAGGCATGGAAATCAACAAAGTACATTCCACTTTTTTTTAGTCAGACCACACATTGAATATTGGACCCAAGTTATTTGAACTTCTGTCAATTCTTCAATCTTCACGGTCATGTGCCAATATTGCACATCGGTCAAATTTTGCCCGAGTAATAAAAGTGACCAAATTAAAATTTTAACTTTGGTCAACATTCTCTTTTTTTTTTTTTATATAATAATAATGTTGAAGAAAACTCCACCAAACTAAAGTCCATATTTGATGGACTCCACAAACCCAATGAGGATTTGAATTTGCAAAAACCGAATAATTTGTTGGCTTCATGTGTGAATAATTTTTGGCAATTATGCCAAAAATTTTGAACAACTCTCGGCCGTCATTTTTCTCCACGGGGGTTGTTCATTTTTAATAACTTTGGGGGCCGAATTGAAATTACTCGGCCTACGTGGAACTTGCCCCCCAACCGCCTTCTCGTCGTCACCAATACTAGCGTGAGGAGCATTAGCCGAAATAGATATTATCGGCTTATCACTAACAATTATTTCTTCGCCGTCTTGCCCCTCGAGTGGGTTAGACGGCGTAGAGCCAAGATGGTCAAGGAGACCGATCTCTGGATTTGTGGAAGTGCCATCGGCCATTTTTGGCCGTTTAAATTTTTTCGCGGCCTCTTGAAAAGTTGTTTTTATAGCCGCGATCATGGTTGTCCGTGTCTCTTCGAGATAGAGAGCATACTCTTTCTGAATACGAATTGTTTCATTGAGCACGTTTTCAAGGCGCTCACATGAATCAATAATCACCACTTGGTTGCCTTTATCAAGCGGTGAATTCGATTTACTACTCGGCTCCTCTACCCACTTGTTGCTTAAAAAGTCGTCCATAGACATGAAATTGTCTTGCCCCCCAGGAGGTGGATCGTCAACTCCACTTGACGCTTTAAGAAGGCCGATTTCATGGGTAAAAAATCGTATATCAGTCTCAAACCGGTGAATCTCACTATACAACCGACCGATTTCAACGTCATATCGGCGCGCTTCAGTATCATGCTGATCACGTAAATACGGCCTCCATGGCAATACACAAACTTGGTGCCATAAATTCTTACAAATAGTTGATTTATCGTTTTTAAGACGATAAATTTCTTCATGAAAATGGCTTATTCCCTCATGTCGCCAACGGATCTGATCGTTGTAGAATTGTAACCATGCTTCACGAAACATCACTCGGCGGTCCCACCGGGCGTGCCAAATTGTTTTTGCTAAAAATAAATTTGACCGGGCGTGCCAGGGGCTTTGTACGAAGACCCAAACGTGTAACCAAAACGATCCCTAATCGTGGTGTGGTGCGGATCAAGCGATGTTGGGAAGTAGGGATGACCCTTCCCTTAAGATTCTATTACTTTGAAGCAAGTAATTTAGTTGAGTGATGAAAATGAAGTATAAAAGCTAATCAAACAATGATGAACCAGTGCTAGTGCTTTTGGAACATGGACTCATGCATTAAATAAACTGAAAATGGAACATTACAAGAAAAGGGATCACCAGTACATGGTCATTAAAAAAAAACTGAAACTCAAAGTACACCATAAACAGAAAGCAAATCTGGAAAGGTAATAAAGAAAAGGACAAATGGGCTAGTACACGGCTGGAAGCAAGAAAGTGAAGAAGATAAAGACCAGTAAACAGCAATACAAAATAGTAGTCCGACTGTTTATAGCCGCAGAGGGCTGTGGCTGTGTGTAAGCCCCTTTTGCTTGGCATTGATTATATATAGAGGTGCTGGAAATTAACTCCCCATTATGTTGGTCACTTCCCCACTAAGTTGGCCACTTCCCCACTTCAAATAACTACCACCCACTAAGTTGGTAACCTCCCCCCTAGTGTGGTTATTTTGCCACTTGTACATAACATAAAAAACCAGTCAAAATATAAAAATGTATTTTTATATTTTAGGGTGTAAACAGTATAAGCTGATGAGGCAGAGGGTAGAGTAGTCATTTTGGAACCGAAACGGATAGGGATAGATAAGAGGATTAAAATCGAGGGGGGAGTGAGTGAGGTAGAGCTGCTCGGATCGCAAACATGGCGTCCATGAGCCTTTCCTTGTGTTCTTCTTCTCTCACTACTCTTCTAACCAATTCCCTCCAGACGAAGACGAGCCTTTCTCTCTCTAAAACGAACCTTAACTTCCTCTCTCCTGCTCCTTCCTTGTCTTCCCACAGACTCACATCCTCCCTCACCACCCCAAGACCCTTGACACCGTCGATTGTTCCCAAATTCTCAGAAACAGAAACCGAACTGTCTCCCTCCGAAGCTGAACCTTCTCCAGTTGTTGAAAGTGAAACCACGAGTCAAGAAGAAGAAACAAAGCGTGAAGAGGTCTTCGCTGTTGTTATGGTGAGTAGAGTAATCGTTTTACTCTCTACCCTCTATGTCTCATTTCTATACAATATTTTCTTCTAGTAATTTTGTCTCTCTAATTTCTAGTTATAACTCAACCTTTGATTCTTCATGTCTCTAGTTGAATTTCTGTGGGGTACCTGGGTCACATTTGTATTGTTATCTACAACTCTTCCTTTTTATTTTTTTTATTTTTTTTTTTGACAATTTGACTTACACAGATGTTGACTTGTGGTTAGTTGTGGTTTTTGAGTTATATTTTGGCTACCCCCATATGATACCGTTTATGTTATTGGGGGTTATATTGAGGTTGTCTAAATTTTCAATTCTACTAAAATTTCAATAATATCTACTACTACAGAAAGGGAGAAGTAGGGTACCCACCTTCCTTTTATTATAACCCATATTTACATAAACACCAACATATTTTTATTCACAAAAAAATAATTTTAAGAGTACCAAAGTGTCATTTAACATTTTCAAAGCCAATAATAAAAAATAAAAAATAAAAAAATAATAATAATAAAAAAAAAAAGTTAGAAGTAACCACCCGTCTACGCACTACCTAAAAAAAAACCACCCCTCCATGTGTATTATTTCTCTCCCCACAAACTTTAACCGTCTATCAAGTTCGAAAGAAAAAGAGAAAGAAAAATGCAGTAGTTAGAATTCTAAGTAATGCAAAGGTCAAAATTATGGGTTAAAGTAGCAACAATTGGGCAGAACAAGTTTTGTGATTATGCTAGAGGTCTAGAGAGAGACGAACGAAAGGAAGTATGATCCAAAGAAGTTTATTGCAGTGGATACAATGGAGACATCTTTGAAACTTCTTTGCAGGTTTATATCTACAACTATTTGCATATGTATATGTATATTTATTTTTTGCTTTTGGAGTTTTGGAATGTCTACCAAGTTCATTGTAAGGAAGTGGTAAGGAATTAAGATGCATTTTGGCCATCGATGTTGTTAATTTTATTGTGCATTTCCCAAACAATCCATAATTTTTCATCAAAGATTGATTTTTTTTAATAATGCTTGTATCAATAAAAGATTGATTGAAACACTTCGCTATTAGTTTGTTTAATATTACAATTGGAACACTAGGCTATTAGATTATTCAAAAATATCACATATTATGAACACTAGGCTATTAGTTTAGTAAAAAAATGCGTAACAAATGCAACGTGTTCATAGTACAAAGACAATCGTATTGCACAAGCAACGCGTGTGCTCCACCGCTAGTAAAAGGAAAAGTGAAAGAACAAGAGATTTACATGGTTCAGCTTTTGGCCTACATTCACAAGACCTAACCGGGTTTTCACTATATTGCTCAACTCAAATACTAATACGTATATTTACAGGCATCATACATGATCTTGAAGAACTGTCATATCAAAGATATTATACACATAGTAAGCACAGTAGATTTATTAATTTACTTCTCTCACTTCATTGATAAGACACGCACACATATATTATCATATTGCTTGTTCGTAAAGAATTATCTTGTGTTTGCTCAGCTGGATAATATTCTGTGTGATGCAGAGAAACTATGTAGCTACCGAAAACAAATGATTAATCTTGTTTCTTGTGTCTATGTGCTTTGTTTAGATTGGGTCTCGACAATACATTGTTTTCCCTGGACGCTTTATTTACACCCAGAGATTCAAAGGTGCAAATGTAAACGATAAGGCAAGTATTTGGCATTGTGTTCTGTCTCTTTCTTTACATGTCCACTTTTCTGATAGTTTTTCAAATATCCTTGTTTTCTTATATTTACTACATATTAATCATATAGTGGTGGTAAGTTTTGTTATTTAAATTGTTGTACGTTCACTCCAAGTTCTCTTTGGTGATTTAAGTTGTGGTTATAAACATAATCTGTTTGGTACTTCAGTAACTAAACAGACATTTTGTTTGTTCTTTTGATTCATTGGTCTTTACTCTTTAGAACTTTTCAAATTGACATTTAGTTATATAGGTACGTTTAACTGAGTATGTCATGGATGCTCTCCCTTTCACCTATGTTGGTGCTTCTCTTTTAGTATCAAATGTGTGATGTGCGAGTAGAATGTAAAAAATGCAGTGGAAGCTACTTTGAGTATGATTTGAAGGGATGGAGCTTCATAGTAATTTGTTTATGTTTTTCGCGCAGAAATTCTAGTGAAGGGATCTATATATAGATTTATTTACTCTCTCTCTCTCTCTCTCTCTCTCTCTCTCTCTCTCTCTCTCTCTCTCTCTCTCTCTCTCTCTCTCGTGAACATATTCGATTTTTGTCTCGTTCATAATTGGACATAAGTTTTCCTATCCCAGCTTTTATTCCTTTTCCATTTAATGTATATATTTAATGTATTACCCACCAATGGTAAATCACTGCAATAGTAAACCACAGAAAGGCCAGTCACTTTGTGCAAATTAAGTCGGTGCCAAGTCACCTACCCTGCAGTCACATCGGAAAAATAATGTTATTTTATTTATAGTCAAACTTAGGTCTCGAATTATTTTCGAATACCATGAAGTCCTAATTAGTAATTGTAATCATAACGATAATTGTTTTCAAGGTAGAAAGCCTTATTTCAGAGACCTTAATTAGTTTTTATTTTGCAAACAGTGATTTCAAAAGATCCTGTTATCCTTGTTGGGATTGTTATTGGCACTCCAAAATTGAACCAAGGCACTCCATAGAACCACTCTCAGAGCATGTGGTACCATGCATTCCATGCACTCCATGGAGTGCCAATAGTAATTTACTTCTTATTTTGTAAAATGCTGATACAATTTTAGCTACAAGAAATTGTAATTTGTAACTACATTCAATTTGAAAACTTCCATTGTTCCAATTCTTCAACACAGAGGCGTAGTGGGAAAGTCCTGTTACCCAGTTTAATCTCATGGCTCATTAGGAACTTCTCTCCATTCATTTTCGGTTTCCCTTGCTAGTCTTATACTGCTAGTTGTTTTAACGCTGACCTATTAGTCATATGTGTTTCTAGTCTTTAATAGTCCCATTCCATCCATTTGCAGATTATTTTGAACAAAGTTTTACTAGTAGGAACAAAAACGAGTACCTATATTGGAAAGCCTGTGGTGCCCAATGCAGCTGTACATGCTGTAGTTGAAGAGCAGGTATTTCACTGCATCCACGGGTATTTCTGTATCCATTAATATATGTCTAATTAATTGCTTGAACACCTTTTGTTAAGGGATTGAATGACAAAGTCATTGTCTACAAGTACAAGAGGAAGAAGAAGTACAGAAGAAACATTGGTCACCGACAGGTATTACAACATTTTTCACTTCCATTATTCACATTTGTTGGCCATTACGGTAGGTTCAATCATATGAATGAAACAGTTGGTTGGTTCACTAGTAGGCCTATCAATCCAAACTCGTAACTGCAAACACCCGCCCATCTCGACCTGAAATAAAAGTATGCTGGGTTAACAAAACTTAAACATCAGGTCAGAAATGGGTTGGACGCAATCCTGTCCGCTTCAAATGTGGGTTTATGCTTGTTTCCAACCCATGTTAAATACCCTTTCCTACCCATTTGAAACACAATACGTACAAAACCCTAAAATCACGAGTCTCCCTCCTCAAGCGGCACTGCCATCTCTCTCTCTCTCTCTCTCTCTCTCTCTCTCTCTCTCTCTCTCTCTCTTTCCAAGATTTCTCCTTTCTGATCTTCGATCAGATTTGGTTTCTACGATGGCAAAGGTTGAGGTAATTCATTTGGTTGATAGTTGTCCACAAATTTCTCACTATAATGAATTTTTTTTCTGTGGATGTTTCAGGTGCCCAGATGGGTTTTCATTTCATATTATTCTGTGTATTGAGTGATTAAATATAGATACATGCATATTTGTATTGACAATATATATTTGTATATATATATATATATCACAATATGAATCTTTATGTCCATAGACAATAGAAAAGTATGTGTATGCATTTGCATTAAGGTGTAATATTCTTGGAACAATATGCAAATAGTTTTTAATCCAAAAAATTTTCACCCGAAACTTTCTTCCCCCGAAAATAAGGTGATGGAGCAAGGAATAAAATAAACAATAATAATAATAATTAGGGGTTGGGTTTTGTATGTGGGTTGGGTATGGGTTAATGGATTAACCAGTCCATTTGTGGCCCAACCCATTTTCAACCTGGTTGTTGTGGCCTTTGTGGGTTGTATTTTGGCCAATCCATTTACTCACTAGACCAACTGACAATCAACCCAAATTCGTCCGTAACTGCCCAAATGCCAGCTCTACTCACTAGACCACAGGCTTGCTTTTGTTAAGGCATTGTACAATAATTTATCCAATGCTGTATATTTGTGCGATGAAAAATTTTGATGTAGCTAAGATGATTATTAGTTCAATTATTGACTATTGAAGGTTCATTTTTGTTTTTGGGTGTTTGATTTTATTGTTTTTGGTTGGTTTACTGAAATATACATATACTTTCTATTTTTCCTTCCGTGAGTGGGGGTGGAGGCGGCGGCGGCGGCGGCTGCGTTTGCGTCTGCGTCTATTAGAAGTTTTAACATTTAACTGACATCAAAATAAGTTGGTGAAATACAGGATTTCAAGAAATGCTGAATTGTAGACGGGGAACCAACAGCTATGATCTCATACTCTTTTTGGGGTATATATAAAGTCTTAGACTCTATGAGGGTTTGGTTTCAATATTGGAAGAATCCACACTGGCCACACACTTTCTTCTCTTTCTTCTTCTCTGGTGCTCCTCACCCATCCCCTTTCTCCTTCTTCTATTCTTGTTCCCTTTCTTCTACCACACCTTGCTCTAAAACAAAAACGGTGGTAAGCTACTTCGTGCCTATGGTGCAACTTCTCCTTTCTTTGGCTAGATCCATGTATATGTATGTGTGGGGGTGTGCTCAGCGCAATGGTAAGGTAAGGTTGTTGAATGATGACCTGGAGGGCAATGGGTTCGAAACATGGAAACAGCCTCTCTGCATGCGGGGTAAGGCTGAGTACGCCTAACCCTCCCTAGATGCCGCAATGGTGGGAGCCTTGTGCATTGGGTTTGCCCTTTCAGTCACCTTCTAATCATTTCTAATCCTTTCATTGCAAGTCCTCTTTATCCATTAAGCTTTGGATGTTTTAGTTTACATGCATGTGTCAAATTGAATAGTCTGTTCTGCATGTTCATAGTGATCGTGAATCATTAAAACCATTGTTGAAGGCCCTAGGGGTACTTCTGTTGGATTTTATGAATCTCTATTTTGTAATTGTTTCGTGTACTCAATATTAGTTGTGGTAGTTTGATGCTGTATACATATTAACTTCTCCATTATCTTCTAATCCCATTTTCTTAACACTGGGCTGTGGTAAATACTTACTAAACATTACTTACCGTTGTCTTATCCTATTCATAATGCCGTGACATTTAACCATACAGCCAAATTCGCGGATAAGGATAATGAGCATCACGGGCTATGAAGACACACCGGCGGTCACACTTCCATAGGAGTTCTCTCCACAAAGAGGTCTCGAGTTCATGCAACACAGTTCCATCTAAATGCTTGGATTCTTCTTCTTTTTCTTCTTCTTCTTCTTGTACTTTGTGTTGATTGTTTGGACAATGTGTAATTTTGTACATTACTTTTTGTCACCTTCTAAATTTCGGGAAAATCGTAGTGCCATTTTTTGGCTGAAGTTCATAATTGGTACTTTGCAAGGAAATTGTTGGACCTTCAAAAGGTTTTATTGCTGTTAGTGTTATGCGCCATCTTCATACCAGAGTAACTTTTGAATGTTAGTGCACGATAGAGTGATAAAGGCTAAATTGCCATTGCAGAAGTTCAAGGTTAAATCTCTCCGACTTTTCTTTTCTTTTTTCCCTCCTGCTCAATTTTGTGTTAATTCGTAGGTTGTTTTCCTATGGAAGACCAACATAGTCGTGATTTTAAGCATAACAGCTACATCTTTTTAAATGTATCCTTTTCAGATGATGAATTTTAGGGGAACGCTGTGTTAATGATAAATGGCAGTTGAATAGGACAACCAAACAGGCCAATATAGAATTGCCTTAGAGCATCTCAGTGGTGTTAAAATGGTAGTGGAACTTAGGTTTTTTATTACCCTACAGCTCATGAAATGGTGTTTATGGTAGTGGAACTTAGGTAGGCCGTAGGTGTATGGTAGTGGAATATAAGTTTGCCCTTTTGTTAAATTCATTTACTATACAGTCAAACGGTAAAGGTAATGCTGTCTCGAAATAACTGGCAAAGCCTTTGCTGTTTGTTTTATTTTATTTTATACAAACATTGCCCAAACGGCATTGACAATGTCGACTGGCCGACATTGCCAATGCTGTTTGGATAATGTTTGTATTAAAAAATAAAAAAATAAACCGGCAAGGCGGTTGCCGGGGCATTTCCTCTTTGTTATTTTTATTTATTTTTAACTAGTGCCAATTTGGTTAAAAAAATATATTAAAAAAGGGACCAAATGGCATTCCCTCTGTTGGCCCACACCAGGCGGCATAACCTCTACCAGCCCGTACCCAGCACTCCCTCTCGGTTTGTTTTATACACCACTGTGTGAATTCTCCATGTATAGCAACTTAACTTAAATTTATCGTATATACTCACTCTTATTGCGAAAGCCTCTTATCTAGCTATGGAGTGCTTTATTAAAGGGTTAATTACACAGACCTCCCCTAAGGTTTGGTAAAATTATACAGACCTCCCATCTATATTGCAAAATTATACAGACCTCCCCTCTATATTGCAAAATTATACAGACCTCTCTTCTAGCGTGAATTTATTATTTTACCCTTATTTTGTTGACCATTATACTAAATTATGCATTCCTCTCTCTCTCCTCTCTCTACTGTGTGTATTTATATATATAGATTTTTTAGCAAAAAAAATGTATATATATATAGATACACAAGTACATACATAATATATGGATATATATACATATATATATATATGTATATATCTATATGTGAATATTAAATTGTTCTAAAAACTAGTTTGCTCCCAAGATTTAAACCCAAAATTAATTTATTCCAAAAACTAATTTGTTCCTAAGATTTAAACCCAAAATTAATTTGTTCCAAAAACCTACGATCTAATCCCAAAATACCAAACACACCTCAAAGATGTATACAAGTATCTATGTATATGTGTATTCAATGGTTATATATATACAAATATGTATGTATATATGGTGTGTATGTATGTATGTATGCATGATCCGTACATATGGTGTGTATATATGTATGCATATATACATGTATACACAATAGAGAGAGAGGAGGGATTTTTTTTTTTTTGACAACTATGGGTATTTTCGGCATTAACAAATTAAGAAGGGAGGTCTCTGTAAAATTTTCAATCTAAAGGGGAGGTGTGTGTAATGCAAATCTAAACCTCAAGGGAGGTCTGTGTAATTTTGCAATATAAAGAGGAGGTCTGTATAATTTCGCCAAACCTCAGGGAAGGTCCGTGTAATTAACCCTTTATTAAATTATAGTTGCTCCCTATACATCCAGCATTTTCCTTGTGATTTACGAATGGGTCCTTGTAGAGATGCCTCTGAGCTCTTGTGCAAAATATATGTACAGTTGCTATTAAGGAAGAAAGATGATGAGAGTACTTTTTTGGGGAAAAGTCTGTTTAAGCATTCTTTAGTAGAAGGTGAGACTAGTATTACTACTCCCTTCGCTCACCATATGGCAGATCTAATGTCCAAATGAGGAGGGAGGAATAAACTTTGTTATTTTTCATTTTATTGACAATGCGAAACGACCCCAAGGAAGGGCTAAAGAACCTGCCCTTACAGGGACAATCACATATCATGCAAAGCCACCTAATATTGATATCATGCCAGCCACATAAGATTATAAGATGATAATTCATCAAATATGATTTCGTACACAGCCATTCAACATTCCATAATACCCAATACAAACGTGCTGGGAGACAGATAAAAAGAAACATACACAGAAGAGAATCAAGCAATGAAAAAGGCATGGTTTAGATATTGGTATTTCTATAGAATCGAGTATCACCGTGTCTCGCAAGCAAGGACGTAGCTCTGTCCTGCTTTCTGATGCCACACAGCAAACAATGGCCTCAAACCTGAAGTCTTTCTTGGGTTATACACTGTAATGTCAAGATAGTCAATTATCCAAAGTTCCCTTTGATTAGAGGAAGAGAGGGGCTGGCTAGGATAGCAGTTTTTATTCATATATACGCTTCCTCTTCAAGAGGGTAGGAATTATGGAGATAGAGCCAATGAGGAAAAGCACCGATAAAGTCTTGAAATCATAAAGATCTTTCACTGACTTCAGATCACCGAGGGCAAGGCCAGCCTGATTATAACAAAAGGAGCAGCAGCAAACAGTTAGGTGGAAGTGCCACAAGGAGAGAACACAAAAATGGCTTCTTATTCATATGCATATAATCACTAAGAAACTAGAAAATAGACCAAAAACTGGATACTCATTTATGAAAAATCAAGTAAATAAACACCCTAAAAAAATATTGTATGATACTAAAATCTTCCACAAGCTTTGTGGTTCTGAGCTATATTAAGGCTTAGTTTGGCCCCCATTTTGGTGCTTCTCCTTTTTTAAAGCACAATTTTATATTAATTCATTTGGTAACTAGTTTATTAGCTTTGCAAAAATTGAACTCCAGGCTTTTTTGGGGGGAGCTTTTAAAAGCTCCAGCTCAAGGTTGCTTTTTGGTTTCATGATATTTTTTTGAAGAGTGATGTGTCACTTGCACAAAACTATCAAACTTAATAATAAATTTCATAAGCTACTTTTAAAAAGCCACGTGAGGGTCAAACAAAGCCTAATGGACTTGGGTGTGCGTCTGTGTCATGTACTTTGGATTTCCATAATTAGGATACAAGACCAGACCAGAAAATAAGTTTCAAAAACATCAATGGATACTCGGCGGAAAAGACAGCTCAAACAATAGAGGTGCGACAAATAATTTACAATATTAATTTATGGCACATTGCCGAATTATAATTTATTTTGGGATTTTCTTAAAACTACTTGCAAATTTGAGAAATACAGCGATACATACTCCAAATGTATAAAACTCAGTTGGTTAAGTACAAACAAGTAAACTATAACACAGGCGAATGCATTATGGCAAGATTTCCGGGCTCTAGGGAGTAGGGACGTCAAATCTGAAAGAGGCATGTATATTTCCATTTTTCCTCCTCTTCTACATTTACCTCTTTTTCCTATACATCATTCTTCTTCACCTTTTAGACAAGGATATGAACAGTCTATATCCTACTGGTATCCTGCATCTTATTCGTATCGTGTTGACCCAGGTACTCGGGGGTCATTGTTGAGTCAGCCTAAAACAGCTTTTGAGTCCCTCTCCCTCCTTTGTTCTACTTCACTGCCATGTTGAATCCACCTTTCCCATTAAACCTACTCAAATCTACAGGCACCTTAAATATCACATTAACATTCTAGACTTGTCAGTTTTAGCAACGTTAATGAATTTAAGTAATCCATCCCTAGGGGTAGATCGGAAATAATTAAACACACGGTTAATTCAAAAAACTTTGGGTGTGTTCAACACTTAAATTGGGATCAAAGTCAAACTTATTTTCAGGTAATGCCTAAGCAATGAAAGCAAAGGTATCAACTTATTCCTAACAGGCTAACATGCTTGCTTCCATTCTCTATCCATCCACAAGTCCAGGAACAACTCTTTCACCTGATATATTTCACGAGAAGCAAAAGCTAACATTAACTTGGGCCTTCATTACTCAATTTCAAAAATTCCAAGAGAAATTTTTTTAAAAAAAATCATCCTACACCTAAATATTAGTCGGAACAGCTAATGACAAAACCTTTTATACGATTCTATTAACTTTGATTATGTGTGCTATATGGAACACTTGGCCGCTTGACATGAATATATGTACAAGTGTGGGTAAAAGATACATATAAATCGAGGTAATGCATCTAAATTTCAAGTACAACTAAATAAGCTGGGAAATGAAATTTTTCTCTCAAGTGCGGTTAAACATATTTGAAAACAATTTTAGGGGCGAAGTCCGGAATACAATTTTAGGGTTTAGGCTACAATGCAATAGGCAAAGCACTGAAGCTCTATCTCTTTCAGCAGAAAATATTTGCAGGAAAACCATTCAAGAAGAAAAAAGCATAAATAAGGTCCATTACTTCAACAAACATTTAGAGCAAAATGGAAAAAAATGATTCATGTAGCTGACCCCAGATATTTTGGGACAAGGCTTAAAGTTGAGTTGAGTTTAAACTGAATCACCTCCTAAGAAAATAGGATCCATCCGAAAGAGTTCCTTTTGAATCAACTGGACCAAAAGAAGTTTAAAGGCAGAGAATGGTCACTACCATTAAACAGTATCTAGTTCCCTCTACCTTCTATCCTATCATCATAATTCATAATCACTTACACTATGATTTCTTTCTCCGGCATATCCCAAAAATATAGCAATGAAAGGCGTCTTTACTAAGCTGTCTACTGCCTCCAGGCGTAAGGGGGAAAAAAATCTGGTTTCTTCTCTTTCTTTAAAGAACTAGCTGTGACACAAGTGGATTATCAAACAACTGGGCACTCCAGATTACTCTCCATCACCATGTGGAACTCCATTTATTGGCATCTGAATGAGTCCGATTCTCCATGAGGAACAATCCATCTTATCCTTACTTTTAATTCGGAGATCTCTTGGAGTCCCAAGTCCTCATGATGGTTACAGTATACATAAGTAACATATTTTTGGATTCACCTCGAGGAAACTTCGAATCAACCCTCATTAGGATTGAGCTAAACTCTACCTGCCCTAGTTTAGTTGAGCCAACCTTCTTCTCTTATCTATATGTCATCGTCGATTTTTCACCCCATCATTTAGCGATTAACCTAGGTTGGGACAGATCTAGAGAGCTACTTTAACTCTATGATTGACCATATGTCGCTGTCAAGTCATGCCATGATCCTATTAGAAAGATTCTCAAATTTATTTGATTTAGGCCAAAAATAAAGGTTTCCCAAGGTTTGACTCATGTTAATGTTGCAAATACACATTCATCCTTCCAAGAGAAAAGGCCAAAATCTTCTAGTGCAGTTAATATGTTGCATCACTGTCATGTCATTATTCTCAAATGTAAGCCATGTGTTTTGTGACATGCGACTAGAAACTTAACACGTCCACCGACTATTAACATGGCAGCACCTCCTGCTCCACTAGGATTAACTTTTATGGGTAATTATTTAGAGGTCCCTAAAAATCATACTTTCCAACCAATGAACCAATCCAGCTTTTGTTAACCCGAAAAGTCAATCTGCTTTAAAAATAAATATGTGAGAGGTCGAATTTTTAGTAAAGAGATTCTTTAATGACAGATTTGTCCTTATCTACTAGTTCCATGATTTTGTGCAAAATGAACGATTTCTCCCTTTCCACCTCTTCAATTTAGCTTGAACGCCACTCCTCATTTTCTCAACCTCTCTCCACATAATCTACCATCACCTTCACCGGAGCAAGCATCCAATTGCCTGCCATCGGTCCCTCCTCCACAATTGCAGCGACTACGACCACAATTCCCAGCTGTTGTTTCTCATTGCTCTACTCAAGAAATTTTTTTGTAGCATTCTAGCTAAACATACCGAGCTTGACTTGAAACTCAGACGTTGCATCTTTGCCACATTGTGTTTCAGTCTAGGAATCACTGACAATTGAAATGAAGTGTCGTAAGTGTGTCCGACACACCTCCGACACCGACAAGCGTGCGACACGCCAAAAACATGTCTGAATTGATTTTATTTATTTAATTTTTTTTTCCCTGATATTCGACATGGAAGTGACACATTAACACCGCATCGACACTTTCTCGACATGGTACTGTTTTTATTTTTAGAGAATTCTTAAATCTTGGGGGTGAAAGTCTTAAAAAAAAAAAAGGGCATCCCAGTGCACGAAGCTCCCGCAGTGCGGGGTCCGGGGAAGGGTCGGACCACATTAATATGCTAAATTTCTATGAAGCACGGGTACTCCATTTTGAGTGTCGTACGAGTACCGGGTACTCGAGGGGCACCGACACGCGTGGGTACATCAGACACGTCTCCAGCCGTGTCGGGGTGGTTTTAGGTAAAACTTTGGTGCAGGGTACGGGTCGGACATTGCAGGGTATAGCTCGGACACGGAGGGCCAGAGAAGAGGTAAGGAAAGAAGATGAAGAAGGGGAAAAAAACTAACTTTGCAAGCGCTCCGTCGACGTCGTCTTCTTTTTCTTCTACATCAACAATCGGCGTCGGAGTTGCCATCTTCTTCTTCTTATCTCGGGCCTTCGGCGGTTGCTGTTGCCTCTCTCTCTCTCTCTCTCTCTTGGTGGTTGCGGCTTGAGGAGAAACCAAAATAACTAAAGTCTAAACCTAATGTGTGTATATATAATTAATTTTTAAGTTTATTATGAATAGACCCCTTATATTGTTACAAATATTAAATACCTATTTCCAATCTTTACTTATTTGCAAATAACACCACATAACTGATTTACCTACTATTTTAAATCCCAAATCTATGATTATTTCTAAAAGACCCACAAAGAAATCATAAATTCAATATTTTTTTATTTATTTAACGTTTGTAGTCTTTGCATTTGTATATAAATATTTTAAAAAATATTTCTTATTCAACGTACTCTAGCCGTACTCGTACCCTACATTTTTTGGATTTGCCGTATCACTATACCCGTATCGTATCATACCCGTGTTACGTGTCCGTACCCGTGATACATGGTAAATTTAGAAACAAAATAGCGTTCTCTTTCTTTCTTTTTTCAGAAACTAAGACATATTATGGTAAATAGAATTTTAGATCATCTTGCTGCTTTGTGGATTATAGTTGTTTTGTTAATAATGTTAAATGGTAGATTTCATAGTGTTATGCTATTTTTTCACATTGTATCTTTGTTGGAGATTATGCTCCGTTCGGTAAGGAAGTAACTTTCCGTTTGGTACGGAAGTAACTTTTTCTTTTCGCAGCACATGTACATTAGATATATAGAGAGAAAAAAGATGAAAGAAGGGTACAGATGAAGATGGAAACATTATAGAGTGATAGTTCTTTGTTATGAAGGTGAATGGGTATATGGTTCCATCAACCCGCAACCCAAATCCCTATATGTGAAACACCTCCTCCAACTTAAAACCAGATGCAAGTAATACTTGCTTTTTTGAAAAAGCAAGAACTGTACTAGAATGCATCATGTAAATAAGTTGAAAATAAAGATGATAATGTAACTAGAATTGGCGAAAATGCATCATGCAAATGTCATTCCAAACGGACCATAATTTACTACACTTAGTTCTTCGTTTTTTTTCAATTATTGTTAGTTAGAAAGTAAATTCGACAAATGTACATATGGGTATCCAGCATTTGTAAGAAATTTGAAGTGATCATAATTGTTGTTCTTATAACCCAACTTATATTGGTTTGGACACCTGTGCGGAGCTAAATTTTTCTTCTAGTAGTCTCAATCAATGTCCAACCAATAAGAATTTCAAATAATATGAGACCCAAAAAGATTAGCCGTAAAAATATATTGCTTAATCAAGTTCAAACAGAATGTTATAAACAAAATAATAATAATAATAATAAGTATCTAAACTATAACTACACTTACAATGCAACTTTTCTAGCACCCAAATTGCAAGACTCCATGCAAATTTTCGACAAAGCATGGATTTTTTGTATCACATTAACATCGACCCAAAATCAATAAGTAAGCAACGTGCTTGGTTGTTGCTTGGGTGAAGAGATAGATTTGTTGCCTACTTGCTGAATGATGGTTGAAGAGAACAAACATGTGTTGAAATATGCTGAAATTAATTATATATTAGCTGTCTAATAAGAGTTGTTTATTAGGTGGCTATGATTTGTTAGTTTTTTATTATTGCCTAAGGGCATCATTGTAATTTCATTTTTCTACATATTAATATAAAAAGGATTGAGACTCTTTGTCTTAACCTAAGCCTGAATCACAAAATTGACATGGTATCAGAGCCTCTCTAAGAGAGAGAAAACAATCCCACACTCAAACATCACCACCAGCCAAGCCACAAGACACCACACCACCTGTGGCACCTCTCCAGACCACCACCAGCCAAGCCTCAAGCAACCCATGCTAACCTAGTCCAGCCGCAGCCACCACCATCTGCGGCATCCTCCCAAACCACCACCAGCCTTTCGTAACCTCCACTCCATGCTAACCTAGCCCAGCTGCAGCAACTCCAAACCCTACTTCAATCGAACCCACACCACAAGTCTCATGCTAGTCTAAATCCCAACCGAAAGCCCTTATCCAACCTCTAAACCTAGCCGAAAAACCCTATACAGCTCTTTTCTTCTTGCCATGATCACCACATATTCTATCGGTCATTGGTGGGTCCTTACATGGACCATTGATCAGCCATGACTGATTTCTTGGCTTCCTCTATGGTGCTCTGATTTCCTATTTGTGTGCTTCAAATTCGTTGGTACCAGTTCCTTGTCCCTTTCTTCAGTAATTGTTGCAGGTATTGTTTGTGGGCATATTTACGATGTTGGGTGATCCAGAAAAATCCTCCGTTAATTCGCAGCCGCCTCGAAGTGAGAGTATTATTGTTACTCAAGCCTGATAACCCGAACTTGAAGATCACTACTTCCCTCTTCAACGGTCAGAATTTCCTGGCATGGTCCCAGTCTGTGACATTGTGTCTTAAGGGCCGAGGAAAGATGTGGTACATCAACGGCCGAATCAAAGCACCAAGCGCCGAGGATGCCACTTATGACAAATAGGAGATAGAGAACTCCATTGTCATAGACTTGGCTGACACACTCTATGACCCCAGAGATAGGGAAAGGTTTTTTTGGATATGGCGACTGCCCAAGACATCTGGGAGACCATGGCAAATACCTATTCCAGAAAGGGCAATTCTGCCCAGATATTTGAGTTACGACGATTAATTGGCCGTTATGAACAAGCGAGATGACTGTGTTACAGTTCTTCACATCCCTTTCCACGAGTTGGAAACGCCTTGATCATCTTTTGGACTACAAGCCTGTATGTCCCACTAATTCCACTGCTTATGCCAAACTTGTTACTGAAGAGAGGATTTTTAAGTTTCTTGAGGGCCTTAAATCTGAGTATGATCCAGTTCGTAGTCGTATTGTTGGTATGGATCCTTTGCCCTCACTCCAGGAGGCCTTTGCTTACATACAGAACGAGGAAAGTCGTCGTTCTACCATGCTTCCATCTGCATCTACAGAGAAATCCGCTTTAGTTTCAGTCCCTCAGCGGGATGGAAACCGTGGCTGTGATACTACGAGTGAGTTTTGTTCGTCTGACAAATCCAAGCAATTTTGTGACTACTGTAATACCAAATATCACACCAAAAAGACGTGCTACAAACTTCATGGTTATCCACAAGGAGGTCGAGGGGGTCGTTCTGGTCAGTCTAGGGACCGTGGTGGAGGCCGTGGAAGTAACTTTGGGGGCCGAGAGGGTATTTCTCGTGCCCATCATACAGAGGTTGTGGATTCCTCTATTGTTGATGATACACCACCTTCATCTACTGCATTGTCTTCTTCAGACTTGGACTCCCCGCCGCTTGATGTCTCGACTGGATACACCTACTACTGCCTCATCATCTTTTGCTCATTCAGGTAACTTAGCCACTTCTGTGAGTGCATTCCATTCTCAATCTAGTTATCGTTGGATTATTGATTCCAGGGCATTTGATCGTATGACCGGTTCCTCTCCTGTGTTTTCTGATTATAAACCATATTCAGGACAAGATAAAGTCAAGATTGCCGATGGAACCGTCTCTTCGGTTTCAAGCAAAGGTTTAGCCCGTGTCTCTCCCTCATTGTCCTTATCTTCTGTTTTGATTGTTCCTAGCTTTGCCAATAACCTCTTATCTGAAGATTTAGATTAGGGCAAGCTTAGAAGACAAAATGATGTCTCCTATTGTTTATTATATTATGAGAATAAAAACAATTACAATAGTACCCCTATGACTAATACATAAGAGTAAGGATAATAAAGTAAAAAGACCAAAAATAAATAAAACAAGTAAACTAACACTCCCCCTCAAGCTGGTACAAAAATGTCTCTCATTCCCAGCTTGCTAAGAGCAAAATGAAATGGTCTACTTCCAACACCCTTTGTAAGCATATCTGCAAGTTGATCCCCGGTCTTCACAAATGGAGTACAGATCACGCCACTACTGATATTCTCCTTGATGAAGTGTCTGTCAATCTCCACGTGTTTAGTTCGATCATGTTGCACTGGATTGTGGGCAATGTTGATAGCAGACTTGTTGTCACAATACAATCTCATAGAGTCACTAGAATCCAGACCTAAGTCTTTTAACAACAACTTAATCCACAGAAGCTCGCATACACCTTGAGCCATGGCTCTGAACTCAGCCTCTGCACTAGATCTAGCCACCACGTTCTGCTTTTTACTCCTCCACGTAACCAGATTACCCCCCACGAAGGTACAATAGCCTGAAGTGGACCTTCTGTCTGTCACAGATCCAGCCCAATCAGCATCTGTGTATGCTTCCACTCGAAGGTGGTCATGTCTAGCAAAAAACAAACCCTTTCCAGGAGCTGATTTCAAGTACCTCAAAATCCTGAAGACAGCCTCCATATGGGATTCACGGGGATCGTGCATAAATTGACTAACAACGCTCACAGCAAAGGCAATATCAGGTCGGGTATGAGAAAGATAAATGAGTCTTCCCACTAACCTCTGATATCTACCTTTATCTACCTCTGCACCACTTGAATCATCGCCAAGTTTCTGATTTGACTCAATTGGGGTGTCACACGCTCGACTTCCGAGCATTCCAGTCTCTTCCAATAGGTCAAGTACGTATTTCCGTTGGGAAATAAAGATTCCATGCTTAGATCTAGCAACCTCAATTCCCAAAAAATATTTAAGAGTCCCCAAGTCTTTTATTTCAAACTCCTTGGACAAGTACTCTTTCAGTCTTTGCATTTCCTCCAGATCATCCCCAGTCAAGACAATGTCATCCACGTACACAATCAACGCGGTAGTCTTACCCTGTGATGAATGTTTGATGAACAAAGTGTGATCGGCTTGACTTTGTCTAAAACCATATCTGAGCATAGCTTGTGTGAACCTCTCAAACCATGCCCTAGGAGACTGTTTCAAACCATATAGTGATTTTATGAGTCTGCACACCTTTCCATCTGTCTTAGAATCCTCGAAGCCAGGAGGAACATCCATATACACCTCCTCATCTAGATCCCCATGAAGAAATGCATTCTTCACATCAAATTGGTGAAGTGGCCATCCAAAGTTAGCAGCTAGTGACAGAAGGACCCTAACTGAGTTCATCTTTGCAACAGGAGCAAATGTCTCCTGATAATCAATTCCATAAGTCTGTGTGAAGCCCTTAGCAACAAGCCTAGCTTTGTACCTTTCAATAGAGCCATCAGCCCTATGCTTCACAGTGTATACCCACTTGCACCCCACAGTTCTTTTGCCCTCAGGTAACCTCGTCAATTCCCAGGTGCCATTCTTACGAAGAGCTTTCATCTCTTCGATCATAGCATGTTTCCACTTTGGATCCGCAAGTGCACCCTGGACATTATTAGGAACAAACACAGAAGCAATTTTCGAAAGAAAAGCTTTATAGGAGGGAGACAAGTGAGAATATGACACAAAATTCGAGATAGGATGTTGAGTACAAGCCCTAACACCCTTACGTACAGCAATAGGGACATCAAGATCAGGATTAGAGTTACCTTGGTCCTCAACACTTGAAGGAGATGTCAGTGGCAGAGTAGGAGCGAGCTCTTTATTCTTGGACTTACTCCATGTGCCTCTAGAATAAACCATCACCTCCTTTTCTTTTAATGGAGTACGAGTACAATCGTCTTCTTTCTCCATATCCTTCCCAACCTCATTCTCTCCCTCATTCTCTCCCTCAGTTTGTTCTTTTTCTTTCCCAGCCTCATTCTCATTCTCCGCAATAATATCCATAACAACTTCCCCTGAAGACAAAGGAACAGACAAAGGCACCTCTTCCCTATACCAACACTCCCCCTGAAGAGGTGACTCAGATGTAAGCGAGGACTGAAAGTACGACTGAGATTCATGGAATGTAACATCCATGGAGACATACCATTTCCTCGAAGGAGGATGGTAACACTTATAACCTTTCTGGGTTGGAGAGTAACCCAGAAAAACACACTTAATCGCACGGGGATCTAACTTCCCCCGAGTAGGAGAATGATTGTGAACGAAGCAGACGCAACCAAAAACTCGAGGAGTTATAGGGAACAAAGGAGAAGTGTCAGACAGGACTTCAACAGGTGCACGTTTGTTCAAAACTCGAGTTGGAAGGCGATTAATAAGGTATGCTGCTGTTAAAACAGCATCACCCCAATAGGACTTGGGAGCATTAACAGAAAACAATAATGATCTAGCAATATCTAGCAGATGACGATTCTTGCGCTCCGCCACCCCATTTTGCTGGGGTGTATCGGTGCAAGAAGTCTGATGAATGATCCCATGGGAGCAAAAATACGCAGCAAGACCCGAATCAATATACTCACCCCCCTGATCAGATCTTAAAATTTTTAAGTCAGTCCCAAACTGAGTGCACACCATTTTATGGAATGCCTGGAAAATTGAGAAAACCTCCCTTTTTTCTTTCATCATATAAACCCAAGTGGTACGAGAATAGTCATCAATAAATGTAACAAACCATCTATGACCTTTCAAAGAATTAACACGAGAAGGACCCCAAACATCAGAGTGTACTAAAGCAAACGGAACTAAACTTTTATTAAAAACAGGAGCAAAAGAAGCTCTGTGATGTTTACCCAGTTCACAAGTTTCACAAAGGAAATCAGAAACATCTTTATTTAAGACTAAAGAAGGAAACAAATGCTTTAGTAAATAAACAGAAGGATGTCCTAAACGTCGGTGCCAAAGATGTATGTCTCCAGCTTTATTCTCAGAAACCACTGTATGATGTGCTAACGGCCCTCCACCATCCAAGAGATAAAGTCCACTCTCCTCTCTACCACTGCCAATCATCCTCCCCGTGGTAAGGTCCTGAAAGACACAATGAGAAGGAAAAAAAGTTACACTGCAGTGTAAGTCTTGAGTAATACGACTAATAGATAACAAATTATGGGAAAAATTGGGAATATGAAGTACAGATGATAAAGGCAAGGATGGAGTGGCATGAATGGTACCCTTCCCGGAAATAGAGGAAAAAGTACCATCAGCAACACGAACCTTGTCTTTACCTGAACAAGGCTTGTACACAGAGAAAATATCAGAACATCTAGACATGTGATCAGATGCACCAGAATCAATAATCCAGGGAGAAGAAGAATGAGACAAGTGTGCCCTTGCGGATGTGACTAAGTTACCTGAATGAGCAAATGAAGAGGAGGCACCTGTAGATGCAGTAGAAGCGGATGTACGGCGAGCCATTAAGGAACGAAGAGCCTCCTCTACCTCCGAGGCAGTAAATAGTGCTGAATCAGAAGTGGATGGGGCCTGCTCAATAGAAGTCGACGCCGTAGGATCTAATGATGTAGTATGATGAGCACGATAATTACCTCCCTGTGAGTGTCCCCCACGACCCCCAGACTGTCCTGAGCGACCCCCACGACCCCCAGGCTGTCCAGGTGGGCGGCCGTGCAATTTCCAGCATGTCTCCCTGGTATGATAAGGCCGATTACAGTAATCACAGAACTGCTTGGCTTTCTCAGACGACCCAGACTCATTAGAAGTACCACGACCACGGGATTGTTTGTTCCCATCTCTCTGAGGAACCGAAATGAGAGCAGATCTCTCGGTGGAAGTAGGTGTAAGCATAGCAGAACGTCAACTCTCCTCGTTCTGTATATATGCAAAGGCCTCCTGAAGAGAAGGCAAAGGATCCATCCCAAGGACACGGCTGCGAACAGGATCATACTCAGCATTAAGTCCCTCCAAGAACTTAAAAATCCTCTCTTCAGCAACCAGTTTACTGTAGGCAACGGAATCGGTTGGACAAACAGGCTTATAGTCCAAGAGGTGATCAAGTCGTTTCCAACTAGTGGTCAGAGATGTGAAAAACTGAAGAACGCTCATCTCTCCCTGTTCCGAGCGACCAATCGTACGTCTCAACTCAAATATCTGTGCAGAATTGCCCTTTCGGGAGTATGTGTTGGCCATGGTCTCCCAAATGTCTTGGGCAGTCGCCATGTCCAAAAAACCCTCAGCAATCTCAGGAATCATAGAATGGCAAAGCCATGTCATGACAGTGGAGTTCTCCATCTCCCACTTGTCATATGCAGCATCCTCGGTGCTAGGTGCCGTGATTCGTCCGTTGATATACCCCATCTTCCCTCTGCCCTTAAGAGACATGGTTACAGACCCAGACCAAGCCAAGTAGTTCTGACCATTGAAGAGGGAAGTAGTAAGCTTAACATTCGGGCTCTCAGAAGGAGCAACAACAATAGTTTCACTCCTGGGCTGCTGTGTATTCAAAGTGGATTTATCTCCATCCGACATCCTGAATCGACACGCAACAAATACCCGCAACAATCGAAGAACAACGAAGAAGAACTTGTATCAACGGAGAAGCTACACCCAATCGTAACTTAAAACACCATACAGGATGCCAGAAAATCAGTCATCACTGATCAGGGTCCATAAAAGGACCAAAAAACTGAAAAAGAATTAAACTCCAATCAACAGTGGCTGTCAGAAATAATGGTGATGAAGGATGAAGGCTGAAACAAGGTAAGAATTTGGCTTAGGTGGATCAGAAAGGGCTAGCGAGGCATGATGGAGTTGCGGCTTGGTGTGGGGGCTGTTGTGGGTGAAGCCGAAGCCCTAGAGGGCTGCGCCTAGGAGCAGCGAGGCCCTAGAGGGCTGCGACTTAGGCTGTTAAGCCCTAGAAGGCTGCGGCTGGGATGGGAAAGCCCTGGAGGGCTGCGGCTTGGATGAGGAAAGCCCTGGGGGGCTGCGGCTGACTGGGAAGAGCCCTTATGGGCTGCGGCTAGGTGTTGGGTGGTGGTTTGTGGTGGTGGATTGTGGTGGTTTGTGGTGGTGGATGGTGATCCCTCTTAGGGAGTCTCTGATACCATGAAGATTTAGATTAGGGCAAGCTTAGAAGACAAAATGATGTCTCCTATTGTTTATTATATTATGAGAATAAAAACAATTACAATAGTACCCCTATGACTAATACATAAGAGTAAGGATAATAAAGTAAAAAGACCAAAAATAAATAAAACAAGTAAACTAACATTATCTATCAGTCGTATTACCCGTGATCAAAATTATAGCGTCACATATTCCTTTCTCATCGTGTGTTTCAGGATCTTATCACAAGGAGGACGATTGGCAGTGGCAGAGAGGAGAATGATACCAGATGTTGGTGGGCAAGCTAATTTACTTGTCACATACTCGTCATGTCATCGCTTTTGCTGTAAGCGTTGTTAGTCAGTTCATGCATGCTCCCCGAGAGTCTCACTACAGTGCTGTTCTTTGAATTCTTAGATATTTGAAGTCAGCACCTGGACAAAGTTTGATATGTCCAGAATTATCCAGCCATGAAGCCAGCCTGCCACGTCACCAAGAGGTGCCGGTTACTTCGGTACAGGCGCCCCGAGGTGTTCATTATGACCGGGCGGTTCGTACCAACTGGCCGGGCATGAAGGTCGCGGCGTCCCGTGATCCCGTCCTATCCAGCAGTTTCCTAAACCAACTACAAGTCTGCAAGAAGGAAGATGGCAGTTTCCTAAACCACTTAGGAAACTTTCCCCAAATTATGCCAATCAAATTGTAATCAGATTAGGCTTCCTAATCCTATTAACTTACCATGTAAGGGTGGACTCTTGCATCTATAAAAGAGCCCACCTACCCTGTCAATAGGATCCGAAATGAATTCTCTAAGCTTACAAGCATACAACAGAGAACTCACCATCAACACGCATACACCCGACCGGTATTACTGGTAGTGTCGCCCATCTTTGTTGGCTCACCAGGCTCGCCGGTGATCTGCTAGTGAGAGCGCACAGACGCAACCGTGGACGTAGGTCACCTCGTTAACGGGACCGAACCACACATAAATTGTTGTCCTATTTTCTCTCTAAACCCTTCTCACCAATTTTAGGCAGCATCAAAGTTTATTCTTGGGTTAACTAGTAGTAAATCCTATAAGGTATAACTTTGTAAAAATAGACCCAATCAGAAAAACTTTTTAGTGATAGGTCCACAAAAACATTTCAGACCATTCTACCCCCAGCTACTATAATCTAGGATTTTTAAAATTCAAATACAAATTTATTTGATTCCTAATATATAGATATATCTATATATGCATATATAATTAATAAGCTTATATAAGAAACAAATCCTTTCCCTTCTCTCTCCAAACTAATTCTCTCAAACCCATTACAATTTTGAGTGGTTCCTTCTTCGTCTCTCTCTCTCTCTCTCTCTCTCTCTCTCTCTCTCTCTCTCTCTCTCTCTCTCTCTCTACTTTTTCTCTCTATACGTAAAGATCAAAGGGAATAGAGAGTTGTAATTGAAAGCAATGGTAAAGATTGTAAAGTATGTGGAGATTTGGATTTAGTAGTGAGACTGGCGGCCAGGTTTCATTCATATTGCCCTCACACTGCTCGGTTGTACTACCACCCTCCCTCCAACGCCGCCGATGACCACCACAACCATTACCGGGACGCACTTAGCGGCGGAACTGGAAGCCATGCGCCGACTCAAGACTCGACACGGATGGCCAATTTTGGTGTGTCGCTTAGCCGGTCGGCGACCTTGTTACTTCAACACGGGCATAATGGTGATGGATCTGGTCAAGTGGAGGCGGTTCGGGGACACAAAACAGGTCAAGAAGTGAATGGAGATCCAGAAGAGTAGGCGGATCTACGAGGTCGCAGTTTTCTATAGTGATAAATTCTGCACTGCATATAGTGAAAGGGTTTTTGGTTTCGAGGAGTAATGGAATTTTTTTTTCTGGTTTTTTCTTTTTTGATCACTCACGTCTTTTTTTTTTTTCGTTCTTATGGTTGAATGTTCATGTGATGGTTGGCGTCCTTAGTTTGCATTTTTGGTTTGGTCAAATTCTAAAAAATTGGGTTGTTGCAAAATTTTACACTCACACTATGCACTCAAATTTTACACTAAGATTTCATACTCAATTTAAGTTCTACACTCAAAATTGTTAGCATACCTAACATAGCAACACTCACATGACTGGTATAACAACTTTATATGGGTGTTAAAATTTACATATGAGTTGTAAATTCTACACTCAAATTTTACACATGATTGGTAAATTTTACACTAAAAAAGATTCAATCTTTCAGTGTGGCATAGCAAATTCATATGGGTGTTAATTTTTGGTTTGGTCAAATTTTAAAAATTGGGTTCTTGCAAAATCTTACACTGAGAAATTAAACACAAATGGACACTGTGAGAAATTTAACGCTCACTTGTTTACAATGTACTTGTTTGAGTTGCATAGAAAAATTTAGCAACCATCTTAAGGAAAATGTTAAGAAAGTGCAAAATTTCACACTCATTTATGATTAAGATGATTTGAACTTTATTTCACTCATTTGAAAATGGAAAGTAGGTCAGGTTTGTATTGAATTTTACACTGCAATAGTATTAAATTTTACACTGCAATCACCTGGTATAATATGAGAATACACAACTAAGGGATTTCACGTTAATTTCTTCAAAACACCAAACAGATTAAGAAAACTGTGTAGTATATGACCACACTACAAAAAATCATGAAAAAACTGGGTAATATAATCAGGTTGAACATCAATATACCTTACAGGTTGGCATATTAATGCTATAAGTAAGGATTTAATATCAAGAAACATCTATCCTAACAGCTGCATGATTTTAGGTTGACTGATTCAAATAACATTCAATACATCCGTGTATATGTATGTATATGGCTTGGATGTTGACTCATAAACTCCTATAATTTAGAAATTTAAATATCAACTTTAATATGTGATGAATATATGGGAATACAAATGTCCACACATGCACACCATATAAGGGAATATTATATAAATAATATAATCATATGTGTATGTATATTAGTCCGTGTATATATGTATGTATATTAAGGGGTAAAATTGTAACATTTACACTAAATTGGGGGGGGGGGGGGGGGGGGGGGGGGGGGGGGGGGGGGGGGGGGGGGGTGGGTTGGACCAATCATAATAAACTCCCTGACAATGTGGACCTCGCAGTATAATTAAATGTTGAGTGGGCCATATCATAAATACTTGGATAAATAGGGATTTTTGGGGAGATTTCTATTTATTCTTTGGTATACATGGCCATCTTCAGGTGGATGGTTATACATGTAAATGTGTGGAATCACAATATATTGAATGAATAAAAAGAAGATTACAAGAGCCTATATATAGGCTTCCAACACCTAGACTAAATCACTAACTAAGCGATGTGGGACAACACATATATACATATACACACTATTAACACTCCCCCTCAAGCTGGAGCATACATGTCATATGCACCAAGCTTGTTACAAATATATTTCACTCGAATCCCTCCTAATGCTTTAGTAAATAAATCGGCTAACTGATCGGCAGACTTCACATGCACTGTATGAATAACATTTTCCAAAAGCTTCTCTCGAACAAAGTGACAATCGACTTCAATGTGCTTTGTCCTTTCATGAAAAACGGGATTAGAAGCAATATGAACTGCAGCTTGATTATCACAAAATAAACTCATTGGGGTAGATTGAGTAAACCCAAGTTCCTCTAATAAATGCTTCATCCATACTAGCTCACAAGTAGTGTGGGCCATTGCTCTGTACTCCGATTCTGCGCTAGACCGAGCTACCACGGTTTGTTTCTTGCTTTTCCATGAAACAAGGTTGCCCCCAACAATAACACAATAGCCAGTAGTGGATCTCCTATCACCAGGAGAACCTGCCCAATCTGCATCAGTGTAACCTTCAACTCGTATGTGACCATGGTCTTTGTATAACAAACCACGTCCTGGAGCACCTTTGAGATATCTCAAAATGTGCATCACTGCATCCCAATGGGTTGTTCGAGGACAATCCATAAACTGGCTAATCACACTCACAGCGAATGCAATATCAGGTCTAGTTACTGTTAGATAATTAAGCTTCCCTACTAGACGTTTGTACTGTCCTGGGTCATCAATGAGCTCTCCCTGATCTGGTAACAACTTAATATTAGGATCCATAGGAGAATCCAAGGGCTTGGATCCTAACATGCCTGTTTCAGAGAGGAGATCAAGAACATACTTTCTTTGAGAGAGACAAATCCCTTCACTAGATCTAGCCACTTCAATGCCCAGAAAGTATCTAAGTTGTCCCAAGTCTTTAGTTTGGAACTGCTTTTGCAAGAAGTGCTTCAACTCCTGAATTCCCTTGGAATCATCTCCAGTTATAACAATATCATCAACATAAACAACAAGTAGGATTTTACCTGCCGAAGAGTGCTTATAAAAGACAGAATGATCAACACCACACCGCTGGAGACCAAATTGTGCAACGACTTCACTAAATCTTCCAAACCAAGCACGAGGGGACTGTTTCAGACCATATAGGGACTTCTTCAACCGACAAACCATACTAGACTCCCCCTGAGCAACAAACCCAGGTGGTTGCTCCATATAAACCTCCTCCAAAAGAGTGCCATTGAGAAATGCATTTTTGACATCTAACTGATGTAACGGCCAGTGATAAGTAGCAGCAAGAGAGATAAAGAGACGAACGGAAGCAATCTTGGCAACCGGAGAGAACGTCTCGGAATAATCAAGACCATAAACCTGAGTATAGCCCTTGGCAACAAGACGTGCTTTCAATCGATCAAGGGTACCATCAGGATGCATTTTAACAGTAAAAATCCAACGACACCCAACCACAGATTTCCCAGAAGGAAGAGGTACCAATTCCCAAGTACCAGTTTCTGTCAAGGCAAGCATCTCATCCTCCATAGCTTGTTTCCATCCTGAATGGGAAAGTGCCTCTGCTGTAGACTTAGGAATAGAGAAAGTAGACAAAGACGCAACAAACGAAGAGAAAGTAGGAGACAAATGATCATAAGAGACAAAATTTGAAATAGGATGAGAAGTACAAGTACGCTTACCCTTCCGGAGAGCAATCGGAAGGTCTGAGTCTGACGGAGGCGGATCTGAAGACACAGAGGCCACAGGCGCTGTAGCTGAATCCAAAATAGTCTCAACATGCTGATGACGGCGGGTGTATGTCTGGAGGTCAGGACGGTCCAGCCCAGCTTTGGGAGGTAGGGAGAGGGGAAGGGGAAGGGGAACCATAAAGTCAGGATCAGTAATAGAGTGAGACTCAGAGTAATATGGAGTAGATTCAAAGAAGGTAACATCAGCTGAAACAAAGAAGCGACGCAAGGAAGGACTATAACAACGATAACCCTTCTTTGTTCTGGAGTACCCCAAGAAAACACACTTGATAGCACGGGGATCCAATTTATCGGTACCTGGAGTAAGTTGATGCACAAAACAGACACACCCGAACACACGTGGAGCAACAGGGAAAGGTGGGGTAGTAGGAAACAAAGTGGCATGGGGTGTGCCCCCATCAAGGATGGAAGACGGCATACGATTAATTAAATGGCAAGCAGTAAGAACTGCATCTCCCCAGAAATTCTTGGGGACCCTCATCTCAAACAACAATGTACGGGTGACTTCTAATAAGTGACGGTTTTTTCTTTCGGCAACCCCATTTTGCTGAGGGGTATGAACACACGAGGATTGATGAAGCATGCCATATTGTGCCATATATGTGGTGAAAGGATGGGAAAAATATTCTTGTGCATTGTCACTACGGAGAATTTTAATAGGAACATTAAACTGGGTCTTTATTTCATTACAGAATGTAGAAAAAATAGAAAATAACTCGGAACGATTTTTCATTAAATAAAGCCACGTAGTTCGGGAAAAATCATCAACAAAACTAACAAAATACCGATATCCCTTAACAGAGGTAATACGGTGTGGACCCCAAACATCGGAATGCACTAATTGAAATGGACTAGTCACACGTTTATTAACTCGGGGAGCAAATTGGACACGGTGATGCTTCCCCAATTGACAGGACTCACACTCTAAAGTAGATAAATTACTTAAACTGGGTACTAAAAGCTTCAGATTGGCCAAGGAAGGATGACCAAGACGGCAGTGGATCTGGTGGGGAGACACAGTGGCAGGACACGCTGTTGGAGTAGAAGAAGTAGGCAATTCATCAAAGTAGTAAAGACCTTCGGATTCATGCCCGACGCCAATCGTCCTCCGAGTCGTCAAATCCTGAATAAGAACAGAATCAGGGAAAAAGGAAACACAAGCATTAAGATCTTTAGTCAACTTCGCAACAGATATCAAATTAAAGGGTGAACGAGAAATAAAAAGAACAGATGATAAGGATAAAGACGGGGATAATTGGACAGTCCCTATGCCTTCAACGGGCATAGAAGAGCCATCTGCCAAAGTAACGGGAGGTAAAGATGAGGACGGTTCAAGAGATGAAAAAATGGTGGATATACCTGTGAGATGATCGGTGGCAGCAGAGTCAATTACCCAAGGACGAGTACGGGAAGTAAGACAAGCAGTAGAGGTACCTCTCTGAGCAAGCGAGGTACTAGGAGCAGAGGCATGCTGAGAGGCCTGGAACTGAAGGAATTGAGAGTACTCTTCACCAGAGATGGAAATCGGATCACCCGAAGTAGGAGCATGAGAAGATGGCGAAGCATCGCTAGAGACAACAGCATGTGCAAATCGAGCAGGGCGACCAACAAGATCCCAACATGTCTCCTTATAATGACCATCCTTATCGCAATTGGTGCAATGAGGACGACCACCACGACCACGGCCCCCATATCCACCACGATTACCACCACGGTAACCACCACGACCACGACGGGGATTACCATCACCCCGACCAGTAGTGGAGGGCGGAGCCTGAGTAACTAAGGCAGAATGATCAGTAACAGAGGAAGTAGAACCCTGATCACGAGACGTACTCCGGAGAACACGCTGGTAAGTCTCAGCAAGAGAAGGCAGAGAGGCACCCCCTAGAATCTGGGATCGAACAGGCTCAAAATCAGGTTTTAAACCAGCAAGAAACTTCATTACGGCCATTTGCTCCCGCTGTTCGTGCTGTTTTTTTGCATCAGTAGTAATGGGCATAACACCGTTCAATTCTTCAACTAACCGTTTGAAGGAGGCAAAATACTCGGTAACTGAGAGATCACTTTGCTGCAATTGAAAATACTGAGAGGAGAGATCATACATCCGAGTGAGATCGCTGGAGAATAAAAGATGTGCATAATCCCAAATATCCTTACAGGTGCCCAAGTGACCACACATATCCGCAATATGTGGTTCCATACAGTTCCAAAGGAGGGCAACGATTTGGGCATCCATTTGTTTCCATGTCTTGATGGCCTTGTCATCGGTGGTGGGAGAAGACTCGGTAAGGTGATCATCAAACCCCAAGCCAGTGAGAGCAATATTGACAGCCCGGGACCATTGGAGAAAATTAGATCCATTCAACTTCCTAGTGGTGAGTTGAGGAAGAGCTTTGGACTCCATGGAGATTGAAAGAAACAAAATGGAAGCGCAAAGAAGCCAAAAAACGTAACACAGAAGCAGATTGGAGCCCAAAAATCTTAAAAAAAGGAGCCAAAAGGTCGCCGGAGGGTCGCCGGAGGCTCGCCGGAGCTGCTGGAGGCTCGCCGGAGGCTCGCCGGAGATGCTGGAAGGTCGCCGGAGGGCTGCCGGAGGCTGCTGGAGGGTCGCCGGAGGGTCGCCGGAGTCAGGCGAGGGTCGCCGGAGGGTGGGCTGCTTGGGTGGGCTGCGGCTGCTTCCTTTGTGGCAGCGGCTGCTTCTTTGACTGTTAGGGTTAGGGTTTTGACTGTAGGGGCTGCGGTTGAGTGAGAAAGAAGCTCTCGAATTTCTTACGGAAATCCGGCAATGATAATGAACTCTCGAATCCTAACTAAGGATCGGCAAGATGAGCAAACCCAAGAACGATTGCTCTGATACCATGTAAATGTGTGGAATCACAATATATTGAATGAATAAAAAGAAGATTACAAGAGCCTATATATAGGCTTCCAACACCTAGACTAAATCACTAACTAAGCGATGTGGGACAACACATATATACATATACACACTATTAACAATACACATGCAGACTGGGCAGGCTCAGCCACATATAGAAGATCTACCTCAGGATATTGCACCTTTGTTGGAGGAAATCTTGTTACTTGGCGTAGCAAGAAACCGGCCGTAGTATCTATATCAAGTGCTGAAGTGGAATTTCGAGCCATGTCTCAAGGAATTTGCGAACTATAGTGGATAAAAATTCTTTTGAGAGACCTTAGACTTGAGCCTACTGACTCTATGAGGTTGTACTGTGATAATAAAGCTGTCATCAGTATTACTCATAATCCAGTACAATATGACCGAACCAAACATGTTGAAATTGACAGACACTTCATCAAGGAGAAATTGAACAATGGAGTGATCTGTATCCCATTTGTAACATCTAGTGAACAATTGGCAGATGTTCTCATCAAAGGTCTTGGAAGTAGGACTCATCATTACTATCTTAGCAAGCTGGGCATGAGAAACATCTTCGCACCAGCTTGAGGGGGAGTGTTGAAATATATTAGCTGTCTAATAAGAGTTGTATATTAGGTGGCTATGAGTTGTTAGTTTTATATTATTGCCTAAGGGCATCATTGTAATTTCATTTTTCTCCATATTAATATAAATAGGGTTGAGACTCTTTGTCTTAACCTAAGCTTGAATCACAAAATTGACAAAATGTGCATAAGAGAGAGAGAGAGAGAGCATAAGCAGGACTTCTGGGGAATCTATGTTCGACACCCATAAGTAATTGCAGACAATCATAACGTTGGTACTGACAGCCATTCAAAGTTGGGTGGATAACAATGAATGGTAGAAGTGATGTAGATCAGTCAAACAAGCCAACGAGGTCCCTTCTTTTCTATGTGATGGACCACACACCACTAAATAGATAATGTCGGTGGTGCTTGGATTGAGGATTAAATTCCCTCTATCAAAGAAAGAGGATGCAAATCCACAACCTAGATTCAAGGCTTTAACAAAGCTATTGCAGGTAAATTGGCAGGCATTAGATGTTTCATAAACCTAAAAGACCGAAAAAAAAAAAAAATACAAGCTATCCTGCCTCTTCACAAAGCTCTTTACCATAATCTCATTGTTCGGTGCAAGAACAAAGATGAATCACTTGCACTAGGAATGGCATAGAGTCAGTCCTACATGTACACAGTGCCATCTAGAATGCAAATACCATCAATCCATATGGGCAAAAAACTATAATAAAAAAATCAGCAAAAACCAGCAACAAGCACAGCAGGTTATAATAAAGAAAGAACTATATGATAAAAGCGAGGAATAGAAATGATGAATGTTAACTTAGATGACAAACATGAATGAATTTAAACAGACTTACTCTGACAGTAATATAGGAAGCTGGAATAAGCCCAACCACTGTTGCCAGAAAGAAAATATGAAATGGTATATCCACAATTGGAGATGCCAAATTGATAAAAAGGTTGGGCAAGGTTGGTGTTATCCTCAAAAAAAGCATGTAATTCAGCAGCTTTTCCCTACGCTTTGATATCTGAATCCACAAAGTGTTAGGTTAGCATGATACAAGAAAAGAGAAGTATTCTGCAAGAATATAATAGATGCTACATGTAAAACAATTATTTCAGACAAGAAAATGAGAAGGTGCAACAAAGAGAATACCTCTGACTGGAAAAACCTCAATTTTTCAGGCCACAACCAGCTAACTATTGGCCTGCCTATCAACTTCGACAGGAAATAACAGGATGATGCTCCAGCTGTAGCATTGAAGACAACTAAGAAAAGGCCTCTGACAACACCAAAGAGTGCTCCAGCTAACAACGACATGAATATGGTGCCAGGAATCATAAATGTCTGCATGAATATGTATGTTGAGCAGTAACCCAGTATGAAATTTGCTGGGTAAGCTTGAGCATACGTTGCAAGATGATCTCTGAAACAAAATTCAAACCAATATAATGCATGGAAAGTATGATAGAGTTCAACGCGGCTTCAAAAAACAACTCAAATGAAGAATAAGCAGCCTTCACTAAATAAGAATGAAGTTCTAAAGACGTAGCGATACTGCAGTATTTTTTAACAGTATAGTTTGAGAACATTCAGGTCCAGGAAAGAAAATTATTACACGAGCAAAGAAGGACCAGATGGTCCAGATCCATAATGGTCTAGAGCTCTACACACAAAAATTTTGCACAATCAGGAAAGTAGAATAAAAACCTTTAATCGGATGGTCGATGTCATGTGATCATGTTATTAAAGGCTGTGCTCCTACAAAGTGGAATTCATTTGATATATAGAATGCAATAATTTGTAATAGTCAACATACTCAATTTTTCACTAATGCTCATGCACACCCACTCTAGGCCTCCCTTGCTATTCTAAGCCCCATCATACACAGGCATTCCATTCAAGTGTCTTCACAAAATTTAGCCTTGACTGGTAAAAGCTTGAATGCCAAGGAGGAAAACATGCTTTCGAGGACAGCAGTTGTCCCTTTCGGCCAGCTATGTCAGAAATTAGGTTTGCACGCAATCCACCTGAGAAGAATCCATGCCACTGCGGACGAGGGTGCAGATTCTTCAGCCTTTTAGACAAAAAAAAAATTTGTGCTTCCTTGCTTACTAAGTATCAATAGTGTAAATGTCTAGAAAATTGTGGAAGGTGGGGCAAGTATAGGATAAGGTTTTTTCTCTAGGCCTTTATGCATTGATATCACCAGTAGGTTGTATATTTTACTCCGAGGCATTTTGAATAGAGAGCTCAATTAGTAAATGAAATGTCCGTCAGCATAATTTTGAAAGGGAATCAACCATATATAAACCTGACATGACATTTAGCTAAATCACTAGAAGAATAAAACTACTATTACAGCCAAATTCAGCTAAGAAAATTCAACTAGAAGCTGTACAACAATAAAAATATACCCTCAAAAAATATATATATATATATATATATAAATCTTGGCTATGATAGTATGATCTGATTATCACTAAAGAGGCAACAGGAAATCATGATGTAGAGTAGTTGTATTTTCCCTTACCTTATAGACCGATAAGATGCATATCAGAGATTTTCTAATGAGGGATCCCCAATTTAACAAAGCAGAAACTGCATTAAAAAAAAAAAAATGGGAGGGGGGTAAAATAAAAAATTAAAAAAAAAACATACTTGAGCAATCGAAGATCTGAGATAGTGCGAGGCAGCTTAATTTGAGAGTACTGGGCAGCTGGCATTGTGAAATAAACGGAGATGAGGCCGGTGGAGAATATAAGAAAGACAGAGAAAGCAACAGCAAATTCCCAGCTTGTCAACGGGAATTTATTAGTAGTTGGGTCCAATAATTTGGGCTTCTTGGTAGTTTTGGCTGAATCATCCTCCTCCACCACCACCACCACCTTGGCAGCATTCTCTTCCTCCCTCATTAATAAGCGGCCACCCTCAACCACCAGATTCCTCGGTGCAGCCATTAACAAAGCCTTTTGATGATCAGAATTTATTCTAACCCTCATTATCATTATTATTCCCGTTCACTTCCATTTAATTTAATCCCTCAACATCGATCTTAATTAAATCTAGTTTTACCTACGTCTACAATGAACCAAATCGGATTTATCACCAAAACTCCACCCCTAGTACTTCTCCAAGAAATTAGATAAATACATGAATTGAAATTTCAATACAACACCAAAACGATTTCAATTGTGTGTTTAATGTGAGTTTTATTTTGATTGAATTGGATTTCGACAAAACCCTAAAGAGACGGTATTCAATTGATTAGGGAGAGAGAGAGACAGAGAGAGAGAGAGAGAGAGAGGCAGCGACCGTCAAATGCTCGGCTTCTTGTGGGCCGTAATTACAATTCATTAAAGGTAATGGTGTTGACTTAGGGTGTTTTGATAAAACTAAAAATTGAGTACTAAAAATTAAGTGTTAAATTTAATTATTGAAAATTTTAAGTGATTTACATTTATAATATTGAAAACAGTATTTCAAGGACTAAAATAGATTGCATTCAGTGATTATTTTTAGTAGAAAATTTTCACTTAATGTTTTTAGTGAATTTTTGGCTGTTTTTTCAATTAAGTGGTACATTATCAAACGCACTGAAAAAAATTAAGTGCTGAAAATTTTCATTTTCATCACTTAATTGGGTTTACAAACACACCCTTAGAGTGGCTCTATCTACACTCACCTTATTTATTCACTACACTCACCTACTCTCTACACCCACCATTTTTACTTTAATTAAAACACTTTACTCTCCTCACCCACCCCACATTCCCAAAATACCCCGACACTTTAAAACTAACAAACTTCTCCAATTCCTTAATTTTGCTGTCTACACCCACTATTCTCCATTCATCTTCCTCGAGCCATTGCTCATTTTCTTCGGAAATTTGTGTTTTTGGGATGAATTTTATCAATTTTATATGGTTTATTCTAATAGTGTTGGTAAAAAAATTGAGCTTTAGAATGTTAGGGTTAGAAACTATTCATAATGAATCGCATAACAGTTCGGCAAACCAGTACTGAACTTGAGTGAAGTGTCTGATTCAACAATTCGAACACTCCATAGATGTTCCAACTTTGGTGACCGAACAAATTGTGAGATTCCCTAATTCAACAACTTTTTTTGATTTCGTTAAATTCAATCACTTTTAATGCCCAAATGTAAAGCAACCAGTTATGATTTCGTTAATGCTTGACCTCATATTCTAGGAGCAGCTTTCTTTCTTTGGGTGATTGAAACACATGTAATGACCTAATTTTTTTAAAACATTTCTTTGCCTAAATAAAAAAAGAAAAGGAAAAAAAATATATTTCTACTTCTCTTATTTGCCTAAAGTATAATATGTTTGTTATGTAGTAGAGGTGGGTGTAAAGAGTAATCATTTTAGAGTTCTATTTTGTTATTTGCCCTTTATTGTCATTTTGTATAAGGGTGTATTGAGAATATGAAAGTTTCATTAAAAGGTTGGTGTAGAGAGTAATTGAGGTGTGGGTAGATAAAACCACTCGTTGACTTATTTACCAGTGGGAGAGTCGGAGAGACAGAGGCATTTGTTTTTAGGGATACTTAATATATAGTCTATTATAGTCACCTTTTAGAAATTAGTCTCTAGTATAACAAAAACTCCCTTTAGAAATTAGTCATAGTATAACAAAAACTTACTCCCTCCGTCTTATATTAAGAGTCTCTTTTGAAAATTCCAACTTATTAAGGGGACAATCTTAATTTTGGTGAGATTTTCAACTTTTCAATATTGCCCTTTTTGAAATTCAAAATTATAGTGTCACATCAAAAAAAAAAAAAAATAGAAGAGTTGGATATAATAAAGGGCAAATTTGGAAAGTGTGTATTAAAGTACTTTGATTTTTTAAAGAGCACTCTTAAAATGAGACATTAAAAAATGGCATAAAGGACTCTTAATATGGGACAGTGGGAGTAATAATTAATCCCTAACCTATTTTGAGGACCAAAATACCCCCATATTATATGTATATATATGTGGTAACTATCATCCATTTCTCACAAATCAAGTCTTCTTCCAAATATATATATATATATATATCTCAAGAAAAGCATCAGGTTTGTGAAGAAGATGGCGGTGATTCATGGAAATCTTCTGTATCATCACATGAAGAAATTAACAAGTAACAAGAAGTACTACAAAGGATACAAAATCATCATCAACGAAAGCAACGATCGAAAGTCCGCCCCACTTGGATATTTTCTGATGTATGTAGCTGAAGACCACAACAAATATGTAATTCCAATCTCATTTTTATCTTTCATACGGTTTCAGGCTTTGCTTAATGAGACATGCTCCAACGAAGCACACGTCGCCGTGACATGCTCCAGTGAATGCTTTCCAAACAGTGCTTGCCTTTTTTTTTTTTCCTTCTTCCCATTAGTTGTAATTTTTTTTTGTTCTTATTCTAAAAATCTATATTTGTAAAACTTCTTACAAAAAAAATGTGAGAATTTTATTTTTGAAAATGAATCAAACAAAAAGGTGAGAAATTTCTCTCACTAACCACTTTATATTTGTATGCATGTACTTGGGTTAACAATGGGTACTTTTCACTTTTAGTATTTCTGTGAATGAATCGTGAAATTTTTGTTGAATGTATGAATTCTCGCTTTCTGTTATATGAATTTCTCTTCTTCTTTTTTTAGTGAGAATTTCTCACATTCTGCTACATGAATTTCTCACTTTTTGTAAGTGAGAATTTCTCACTTTATCATAATAATTTTCACATTTAAAAAAAAAATAAGAAATTCTCATGCTTATTAAGAACTCAACAAATTGATATGATATGTAAAAAATTCAGTGATTTGATGATACACATGATTCCTTGTACACATGCTATGAACATGAAAATCATAAAATTGAGAAACTTCTTCTATAGTCAAAGTGAGAAATTTCTCACACTTTGCTTTATGATTGTTAAAATCTGGCAAAAGTGAGAAATTTCTCACTGTTTGACGGAGAAATTTCCTAATATAAAACTGACGAGGTGAGAAATTTCTCACTTTTTTTATTGACATGTACACGATTCCTTCCTTTTAAAGAATTTTAATTAAATTAGGAGACCACAAATTTAAATAACTCCATGATTTTAGCAATCATAACTCCACAAATCCATAACTCCTAAATTTAAGTTGCAGTTACCTTATCTAAATATAACAAAAGATATCTATTAAAAATCAACTTAAAATATGCATCACTACAAAAATACCACACTTTACAAAAATTCTCACATGTTAACAAGTGAGTGATAAATTTGTCACCAACGCACTTAATTTAGGCTTAGTTTGGCCCCCACGTGGTGCTTCTCCTTTTTTAAAGCACAATTTCATGTTAATTCATTTGATAATTAGTTTATGAGCTTTGTAAAAACTGAACTTAGGGCTTTTTTTGGAGGGAGCTTTTAAAAGCTCTAGAATTGAGCATTTAAAAGCTCAAGGTTGCTTTTTGATTTCATGACGTCTTTTTGAAGAGTAGTGTGTCACTTGTATAAAATTATCAAACAACTTAGTAATAAATTGCATAAGCTCCTTTTAAAAAGCCACGTGGGGGCCAAACTAAGCCTTAGAACTCTTGAAAATCAGTGACAAATTTATTACAAACGTGCTTGTACAATTACAACGAACTAAATCGTTAATACATAACAGGACCAGCAATCTGCATGTATATACATACATAAGTCGTTAATACATAATGTTGTAAAATGTTATAAAAACGCGAATATACTCAATAAACGGTGAGAAATTTCTCAAGAAATAAGAGAGAAAAACTTGGATCGTTAACAAAAGTAAGAAAATTCTCACAATACGTGATAAATTTGTCCCAACTTAGTACGTTTTCATACCTATAGCACAAAGATCCTACGACTGATAACGAAAAAGCAATCGCATAAATTTTTAGATAATCACAATTTAAAGAATACAAAATATTTTGAATTATGATTAGATCTCTATCCTCTATCTCCATATATTTCAATTCAAACAAACATTTAAAGCACCCATAATCAACTCCTTGATTTTAGGAGTCCATAAATCCACAACTCCTCAACTTCTAGTATAATCTATATATATATACAATAACTAAAAATAAACCAGATATAAGTTCATTTCTATATACAAAAACAATAAGGGTATAATGGTAATAAAAAAGAACCAAAAATTAGGGAAAGGACTAATTTCTGAACTACCAACCAAATTGGGGATTAATTTTAGCACTACCATAATTAATAGGTCTTAGTATACTATTCCTGCACTATAAGGGACTAAAACATTATGTTTCTATTATTTTTATTTAATTATTTTAGGGAAAATTGGTGAAAAGGTCAATAAAAGGGGTTTTATTGGAATTAAGGACAACTTAAAATAAACATTGGAGATAAGTCCTCCCAATGTCCATAAACCAAAATACCCTCATTTTCATCCTCTAACCCTAACAAAACCCTAGTCACCATTACCACCACCCGCGCGTACACCACCTCCGACCACCCACCCTATCGCCTCCGACGACCACCTCTGACAACCAGTATTCACGGCAAATTTCACTAGTTCACTGGATTTATCAAAATTTTACTTAAAATTGTAACTTAAATTTTAGTTAATTAGTTTAACTGAATTTTTCACTTAAATTCAAATTCAACTTGATATTGTAAGTCAAATTTCACTTAGGTTGAAATTGAATTTCACTTAAACTCAATAAGATCACTGGTCATCAACAAAATTGAGTGAAATTTTACTTAACTCTTATAATAAGTGAAATTTCACTTAAGATCTTCCTAGTCACCCAAAAATGAGAAAACCAAAAAATTTACATGGAAATCAACCAATGCAACCATAATACAAGCAGCATTCAAGAGATCAAAATCAATAACAAAACAACTGAAACCCAAAATTTTCACAAATCCAAGACTTTCACAAATCACAATCTTAAGTGAAATTTCACTTATCTTAATAGAAATTACAATTATTCACATAGGTTTGCAATTTCAGTAAATACAATCTTTACACTTAACAAAACATCTTAAACTTCACTTAGAATTTTTTTAAAAAAATCACTTTTAAAAATCTTAAGTGAAATTTGACTTAAGATGTCTAAAACCTGCCACTAACCTACCATAACTGAAAATTTGCATCTAACCTACCTCATAGCTAGAAATGGCCTTGCATGGTGGTCACCAAAGTTTATTGATCTGGTTGTGGTGGTAAAATTTGAATATCGATCTATATCTAGTTTTTGACCGATGAAGGAGATCTAGATCTGGATCTAAATCGATGCCGGCGACGATGCCAGTGCTTGGTGGTGATGATGATGACATGTTGATGGTGGTGGCCATGGTAGCGTGATGTTCAGTGGTTATGATAGAGGATGATGGCGGTAATCGATGGTGGCAATGGTTGATTATGGCGGTAGAGATCGGTGGTGACGATGGATCGAAGGTGGTGGTGGTGGCGACGGTGGAGGTGTTTGTGGTGCTGGCCAGATCTTAAAGAGAGAGAGAGAGAGAGAGAGAGAGAGAGAGAGAGAGAGAGAGAGAGAACGTAGAGACAGATTAGAACGAATCTTAGAAAGAGAGAGAAAGAGAGAGAAATTGATATTTATCAAATAGGGGTAGTTTGGTCTTAGTTTTAATAGTTGTAGGACTTCAGCCATTAAATTGTAATATAACGGGTTTTAGGTTGCAATGGTTTTATTATTGTGTCCTTGTGTAGGTTTTTGTTTATGGCTTGTCCTTTAGTCCAAATTGACTAAGCCTTAGGGACCTTAAACCAAGCCTCCCATTTATTTTATTGAATTTGTTTACCCAACCCATGATTTGAGAACTTTTTGATTCTCAAATCTATCAATTTTTTAAAGTCATGAGTTAAAACTTGTGACTTCTGCCAAAACATTTTTTGTTGAAGTCGCAAGTTGTTGATTTTGTTACAACTTAGGGTGTGTTTGATAAAACTGAAAATTAAGTGCTGGTTTTTAAATGCTGTAAATTTGAAGCTGCCAAATTTGCAGTATTGCAAATAGTGTTTAAGTGATGAATATCATTAGATTGTTTGTTAATATTAATATGAAAACACTGAAATCTTAAAAGATTACAATTTTATCATTGTTGGTCACCTTTTTATCTAGATAGTATGCAAAAAATAAATAAAGATGTCTCTAATGACAATAAAATTCAAATATGCTCAACTTTAATTATTTAACAATGCATTTACAATTTGTTCGCACAAATTGATTATAAAATCTTAATCCAATTGACTCCTTTCACCCAAATCTCTTGCTTCATTAGCACTTATATCATTTTGAAGATCATCAAGAGGGACATTTTCATCTTGGTATGCTCGAACAGTGAGTCACAAATTGCAGTCTTCCTTATATAGTTATGAATTGCTACACAAGCAATGACAATATTTCTTCGGACAAAAAAGGGATGCGATGCCATCTTCGTTAAGATATAAAAAAAAAAAATTTAGAACACCAAATGTTCATTCAATCACATTTGTTAACTTAGCATGTGAATGATTAAACATTTCATCCTTTGTCCTTGGACGACTAATTTGTCTGAAATCCGATAACCAATATAGTACATTGCGATATGGTGCCATGAAACTACAAGTGTGAGTGTATGCAGTATCACTGTAGAAACTGAGAATTTTTTATAAAGGGTATTGTGTTAATTTTAGACCAATGTGGGTCTTAATTTGGAGCAATGTATTTATTTTGATGCATGTTGGTATCACTTGTTTGGTTACATATGGGTACACATGCATGATAAAAAGCTTTGTAAGTTTTGTGTGTGTGTGTGTGTTACACCTTATCCCACCCCACACCTACCCCTATCACATCACCCCTTTTTGAGACAACTTTTTTCAAAAAGTTGTCAAACTCTCTCTCTCTCTCTCTCTCTCTCTCTCTTTCCCCCTCTCATTTGGTCGGCTATTGACAAACATTGAATATTGCACATTTATGTGCCAATATAATAGACATAATACTCATTTAATCCCCCAAATCCTTAGTTTTACATGCATATTTGAATTAATATAATTTAACAGTGATGTCACTCAAATGCATGTAATTATTTGTTTTTACACATCTTACATGTTTAGGTAAAAATGAAGTGAAATAAAGGAAAGGAAAGAAGTAGCAACCACACCATAGTATATCCCATATAATAATCAAAACATGAATAGTGTAATGTCAGTGTTTGAACCAAATGAAAAGACTAAAAAAAAAAAAAGATTGATGTTGAATATGTTGTCAAGGCTTTGCCTTGACAACAACGGTTTATATATATATATATATATATGTATGCATCTTGTTGTTTCTTACAAGTTAGTCGAAAGCAACTGACAACATGAAGAAAAACATGGACGAGGCGCGAAGAAAGAAATGGCAAATCTCGTGCCAAGTGACGAACGCAGTGATGGAATCATCACAGGAATTCGTCTATAAAATGGGTGAAGAACACAAACAACAGAAGGAGAAGCTACAACACAGTTTACAATCACTGTTAGAGAGAGAATAGTTTAGGGGAGGTTATCATGTGAGCACTTTATATTGTCCCTAGAAATATGATACTTTAATTTTTCTTTGCCTTTTCTAGTTCTAGTAGTTGTAAAATTTTACTTTTATGTAATTGATGATTTCATGTTAAAAAATATGTAGCAAAACTTTGTGTACAGTATTTCTTAAATTTAAAATATTTGTTTTCTTGTATGACCTTTGTCAATTTGTAGTAGTAAAATATTCCTATTTAAAATTAGATCTAATATTTCTAGTCTAGTAGTACTTATAGTTGCCCCCTAAAATAGTTAGAAACTCCAAATTTTCAGTTTTTATAGCAATATTATTATTCACTAGAAGATAGATTTTGCAAGTAAATATCATATTTCTTAGCCACGTAGTTGTTGTAATCACCTACCAAAGCCCCAAGCACACCATATTCATATCCCACTCCAAAAGTAGATTAGGATTTGGTTTGGCCTTATTTGTGTTCTTGGAGTTCAACCACTGTGACCCCACAAGAATCCAAAGTCAAAGGTTTAGTATTTTATTTTTGGTTCAGTATTTCCATTTATGTCTATTTTATTATCCTAGTTGTACAAAACTTTGCTATTTTGCAGATTCCACAAATTCAACCCCAGCTCATGTTAAGTAAAGAAAATAATATATAATATTAGTTTTCACCCTTGCCTTGGTTTTACAACTTTAATTTTAATTGAACGGTGATTGCGTGCATCTATTTAATTTATCTTTTATTTTTATTTTGAAGACAGTTTCAATTTCAAAATGGTAGGCTAAAACTTTAATTGGGGATATGTAATAAAAACTTAGAAACCACAGCTTCTGTGCACTAATCTTAAATGGGCAAATTTATCTAGATGGGTTTTTTTTTTTCCATTTATGGCCAAAAATATCTATGTATCTATAGTTTATGACCATTTAACATGTTTATATACTATGGCTATATTGGGCTCAAAAGAGTATATATTTGAAATAAAAAGCCTAATTATGTGGATTGTCAAACTATGCCTTTTGTCATAAAAAACACCTAGCATACTCAAACAACTCATATGACAAAGTTAATATTTCAAATATGTGTTTATATATATTTCTATCCAATAATGGATAGGCAATTGTGTAGTGGCAGAGTGGTGGGGACTGAACGCCGAATAACCCACGTCCGCGGCGGGGCATGGTTCGAACCTGGCTACTGCCCAATTGCCTTTTTATTTTTCTTTAAACCAAACGACGTCGTTTCATATCAAACCTGACACACTTGATATGACCCTGACTAGTGAAAGTTCATTTTTAAATAAAGAATGACTCTGCGGTCTTAAATGCCAAATCCTTTTCAAATGCACAAAAGTTGTGGGATCTAGTGTTGGTTTGCATATTCCCAATTCCTGTAAATCATTTCCCCCTAGTTAATTAATATTTCATGTTTTATAATAGTTTTGCTTAAATATCTGTATTATTTCTATCTTTCGCTATTATTAAATCTAAAAAGTTTATCTCACAAAAATTTAGCTTTTATTTATTTTTCTTCCTTTTCTTACTAGTATGTTAGTTAAATTATTTTGCATTGTTAAAATCTTTACCATAAACTGTTAAGAAAAAAAAATAGCTTTAATTACTTTTGTTGCAAAACTATAAAAATTAGTAGTTTAGTAAAACCGCACAAAAATCCATCATCTTTTATTTTCTTTTTAGTGACAAAATAGTTATCTGCTTAACTTTATAAAATTTTATTCCGTTCCCTGTGGATTCGACCTGGACTTTCAGAACTTTATTACTTGTACGATCACCTACACTTGGGTGTGATAAGAAAACGCGTCAATAGGATGTCGTCAAGTTTTTGGCGCCGTTGCCGGGGAACGGTTAATAAAAAATAAATAAATAAATAAAAAGTTAGGTTTAAAACTATTTTACCTACTATATCTATATCTATATCTATATATATATATATATACTTATTCTACCTTATAAATAATTTAGTTTATTTTTAAGAAAAAATGATAACATAAAAAAAATATTAAATTAAAAAAAAAACTATATATAATTTCTTTCCTTGTGAAATATATAAATATATATTTATAGATATATACTGGTGCATCTTCTAAAAAAAAAGCATTTATATACATGTATAAGTCTATCTTCTAAAAAAATAAATATATAAAAAAATATAAAATAAAAAAAGAGTTTTATTTTTACTTAGCTAATAATAATAATAATAATAATCATAATAATATTATTATCAGTTAGTTTTCACTTACTTCTTATGTCCTTAGATACTACTGAGGCTTTATATCAAGTACCACATAATTCTAATATTTCTGCTGATTCATCTAGTATATAATTTCCTAGAATAATGGCAGAAATTGTAGGACCAGAAGGAATCATTGATGATGCTCATAGTGAGCAGGGGGAAAATATACCACAATTTGTTTTACCAGAACGTGAACAACGTCCTTTACGTGATTTATTTACCCTAGAACGAAACATCACTCCTTCTTGCATCACTCTACCTAGACACACAGGAAATTTTCACTTTAGACATGGCATGATTCCACTCTTACCAACTTTCCATGGAATGGGGTCAGAACGTGCTTATCTTCATATTCGTGAATTTGAAGAAGTTTGTAGTACGTTCTCTGATCAAAGCTGTCCTATTGAAATAATCCGTCTTAAGCTTTTTTCCTTTTTTTTTTAAAAGATAAAGCTAAAGCTTGGCTTTTATCTCTCCGTCCTGGATCTATAACTTCATGGTATGATATGAATGAAGCATTTCTAAAGAAATTCTATCCAAAAAATTTAACTAATAGTATGATGCGTCAAATTAAACTTTTTACTCAAAAAGAAAAGGAACCATTCCCTGAAGTTTGGGAACGTTTTAAAGATCTCCTACTAGCTTGTCCACATCATGGATTTGAAAAATGGCGTCTAATTAATTTCTTTTATGAAGGATTAGAACCAAAATCAAAGAAATTAGTTGAAACTATGTGTCAAGGAGAATTTTTGAGTAAAACTGCCGACGAAGCTGAAACATATTTTGATTGGCTTAGCGAGAATGCTTCCCAATGAGAAAAAGAAGAAATTGGTAGAACGGAAAAAGCTAAAAGTTTATACCAACTACAATCAGAAGATGAATTAACACTGAAATATGAAGAATTAGCACGTAAAGTAGAAGCTATAACAGTAGAAAAAAATAATCTACTTAAGAAGAAAAGAGAACTTTGTGACAGTTGTCATACTTTAGGACACTCTGCAAATGAATGTCCTAATAGTTCAAATTGTCAGGAAACAGGTCCAGCAGAGATAAACGGTGTGAATAATTATAGGGGTCCCCAAAACGCCTATGGTAATTCATACCAATCTAACTGGAGAAATCCTCCAAATCATATGTACACAAAAGAGGGTATTCTACAATTTCAAACTCAACATCAACCTCCTCAAAATAATCAATATTTACCTCCTCCGCCTGAATTTCAACAAACACAAAATACATATCCTAATACACAGCAAAATTCTAATGTTTATGTGCCTCCGCACAAGAAAGTGCAAGAAGAGCCTTTACAGTCTATGATGCAACAATTAATACAAATCATGGGGAAACTACAAACATCTGTGGATAGGATTAATAATCAACACGATTCTAAAGGAAAAGGCATTTTTCCTGCCCAACCACAACCTAATCCAAGGGGACAACCACAAGGTGATCCCTCAACTTCTGGTAATCAACATGAACAAGTAAAAGCTATAACTGTACTAAGAAGTGGTAAGGCTGTTGGACAAGAAATTTCACCTTCTTTAGAAGAAATTGAGCATACAAATAAGGAAGATAATATGATAGAAATTGAGGAAAAAATAGATGAAGATAAAATTACTGGTGAAGTTGAAGTTGAAACCCTTGAAAAACAACAAATTTCTCAAGAAATTGAAACATCTGATTTACCAGTGGAAAAAGAAACAGAGGAAACTCCCGAATATTCTCCTCAAATTCCTTATCCACAACGTTTAAGAAAACATCAAAATGATAAGAATCAGGAATATTTAGAATTATTTAAACAAGTGCATATTAATAGTCCTCTCTTAGATGCAATTAATCAAGTACCTGCTTATGCAAAATTCTTAAAAGATTTATGTACTGTCAAACGTAAGCAAAATATACGAAAGGATGCGTATTCTGCTGACTTCGTTGAAGAAATTAATTCCATCGTACAACATAATTTACCAACAAAATTTAAAGACCCAGGTACACCAACAATATCGTGTATTATTGGAAATCACAAAATTAATCACGCACTCCTTGACTTAGGAGCTAGTGTGAACTTGCTTCCTTATTCTGTTTATCAAGAACTTAGATTAGGTGAGTTAAAGCCTACTCGCATGGTATTACAACTTGCTGATAGATCTACAAAATACCCACGAGAAATTCTGGAAGATGTTCTTGTCAAAGTTGAAAATTTTGTTTTCCCAGTAGATTTTGTCATCCTTGATACAGAACCAGTATTAGATACTAATGTGCAAATACCAGTCATTTTTGGAAGGCCCTTCTTGGCTACCATTGATGCCACTATTCGAATCCGCAGTGGTATGATGATTGTAGTATTTGGAAATATGACTTTAAATATTAAAGTTTTTTCTAATCCACAACATCAAGAAGAAGATGAGAATATTGAAGAAGTTCATGCTATTGAATCTCTATCACAAGAATATTTTAACTTGACTTGTTACAATGATCCAGTAGAATCTTTTATTAATAACTCTATTCAGAAGCACGACAGTAATAATCTACAAGAACATCTTATGAGTCAAGTATGTTTTAATGAAGATTCAACAGAAGAAATAATTCAAGAAGCAATGTGGACCACATATTTTGAACCTTTACCACCAAAGACTACATTAACACTTCCATCTAATTTACAAACTCCATAGTTGGAATTAAAAGAACTCCCTAAAGAGCTTAAATATGCTTTCCTTAATAATAATAATACTTATCCCGTAATAATATCATCTCTTCTAGACTCTAGTCAAGAAAATAAACTTATTAGTATGCTTCAGAAGTATAAAAGTGCCATTGGTTGGAGTATAGCAGATTTAAAAGGAATAAGCCCTTCAATATGCACTCACAATATATATCTTGAAGATAATGCTAAAACCTCAAGAGAAATGCAAAGAAGACTTAATCCGATTATGCAGGAAGTAGTTAAGAAGGAAGTTCTCAAGCTACTCGACATGGGCGTTATATATTCAATATCCGATAGTAAATGGGTGAGTCCAACACAAGTTGTGCCGAAGAAAGCAGGAATTACAGTTGTTCCGAATTCAAAGGGATAATTAATTCCCACTCGTGTCACTACTGGATGGCGTGTATGCATAGACTACAGAAAACTCAATGTTGTAACTCGTAAGGATCACTTTCCTTTACATTTTATGGATCAAATGTTAGAAAGAATAACGGGTCATAAGTATTATTGTTTTCTAGATGGTTATAATGGTTACAATCAAATAGAGATTGCACCAGAAGATCAGGAAAAAACTACTTTCACATGTCCATTTGGAACTTTCGCGTATCGCCGTATGCCCTTTGGTCTTTGCAACGCACCTGCGACTTTTCAAAGGTGTATGCTAAGTATTTTCAGTGATATGGTAGAAAAGAATTTAGAAGTCTTTATGGATGATTTTTCAATTTTTGGCAAAACCTATGATGATTGCCTTAGCAATCTTCAAAAAGTTCTCCAAAGATGTGAAGAAAAAAGTTTAGTTTTAAATTGAGAAAAATCTCATTTTATGGTCACTAAAGGTATTGTCTTAGGACATATTATTTCTGAAAATGGGATACAGGTAGACAAAGCCAAAACTGTAAAAGACATCCGTTCATTCTTAGGACATGCAGGTTTTTATCGCCGATTCATAAAAAATTTTAGTACTATTTCTAGACCTTTATGTCAATTATTGGCCAAAGACACACCTTTTGAATGGACCAAAGAACGTCAAAACTCCTTTGAGCAATTAAAAGAGCATCTCACTACTGCACCTATTATGCAATCTCCTGATTGGAGTTTACCATTTGAATTAATGTGTGATGCTAGCGACTTTGCCATTGGAGCTGTCCTAGGGCAGAGAAAGGATAAAAAGGCATCAGTTATATACTACGCTAGTAGAACTCTGGATAGTGCTCAAATGAACTACTCAACTACTGAAAAAGAATTACTAGCCGTGGTATTCGCCCTTAATAAATTTAGGCAATACTTGATCGGTTCCCCTATTGTCTGTTTTACTGACCATTCAGCTCTGAAATACCTACTTTCAAAGAAAGACAGTAAGCCTAGTCTTATTAGGTGGATACTCCTACTACAGGAATTTAATTTAATAATTAAAGACAAAAAAGGAGTAGAAATAGTGGTAGCTGATCACTTATCCCGCCTCACTTTTGAAGACAATACTAGTGAACCCTTACCTATTCAAGACTCTTTTCCTGATGAACAATTATTTTCTGTGACTTCCCTGCCATGGTACGCTGATCTTGTTAATTATTTAGTAACTGGAAAAATACCAAGCAATTGGTCATCATCAGATAAAAAGAGATTTCTAGCTATTGCTAGGCATTTCTACTTTGATGACCCATATCTGTTTAAATATTGTGCCGACCAGGTAATTAGGAAATGTGTTCCTAATGAAGAAATCAAAAATGTACTTTTCATGTGTCATTCGTCCTTTTGTGGAGGACATTTTTCATCTCGAGTAACTACCATGAAAATTTTACAAAGCGGTTTATATTGGCCAACTCTATTTAAAGAGGGTAATACTTGGGACACAACCTTCATACAACTTTCATACAACCTCCCCAAAAGATGTGTCTATCTCTTTCCTGTGTCACGGTGGGGTCCAGTGACATCACAGGAGAGAGATAGACACATCTTTTGGGGAGGTTGTATGAAAGTTGTATGAAGGTTGTGTCCCAAATATTACTCATTTAAAGATTTATATTTATATTGTAAGGCTTGTAATCGCTGCCAAATGTTGGGCAGTATTACGAAAAGAAATCAAATGCCAATGACCCCTATAATTACAATTGAAATATTTGATTGTTGGGGTATTGACTTTATGGGACATTTTCCTCCATCTTGCCAATATGAATATATTTTATTAGCAGTCGAATATGTTTTAAAATGGGTAGAATCTATTCCTACAAGAAAGAATGATCACCGTACAATTATTGCATTTTTAAAAGATAATATACTTTCTCGATTTGGAACTCCAAAAGCAATAATAAGTGATCAAGGAACTCATTTCTGTAACAAGCCATTTGAAAAATTAATGAAAAGATATGGAGTGACCCATAAGGTGTCAACTGCATACCATCCACAAACAAATGGACAAGCTGAATTAGCTAATAGGCAAATTAAGCATATTCTCGAAAAAACTGTTGATTCTAATCGTAAAGAATGGTCTTCAAAATTAACAGATGCTTTGTGGGCATATAGAACTGCTTATAAGACCCATTTGAGGATGTCTCCATATAGACTTGTCTATGGAAAAGCTTGTCACCTACCAGTAGAATTAGAACATAAGGCATATTGAGCTACTAGAACTTTAAATTGTAATATTGAAGAGGGAGGAATTTTAAGAAAATTACAATTAAGTGAGCTTGAAGAAATTCGTAAAGACGCATATGATAATGCTCGAATTCATCAAGCAAGAACTAAAATGTATCATAATAAGAATCTTTTGCGCAAAAGATTTACTCCCACGCAAAAAGTTCTATTATATGACTCAAGACTACATCTTTTTAAAGGAAAGATGAAATCTCGATGGACTGGTCTATATATTGTAAAAAATGTTTATCCTTATGGAACTGTCGAGATTGAGGACCCTAAAGATGGAAATACATTTAAAGTTAATGGACATAGATTAAAGCCATTTTTATAAGGATTTGAACCTGAGTTGGAGTCCATTCCTTTGGAGGACCCTAACTATAATACTGTTTAATATCTTAAAACATAATTGGTATAGGACATAGTGTATCAGAGTATTTATATTTTCATAAGTCCTATACTCTTAATTAGATAACTTTTTATATATAAGTTAATTTGGTCATTATTATTCTACCATTTCTTTTTGTATTTCTTTTTATTACAGGTGTTATCTTTAGCTTCTTTTTCTCATCTCACTCATTGAGGACAATGTCAGACTCAGTTGGGGGGGACGGTTTCACAATTAACACCTGTTTGTTTATTTTATCATTATTTCATAAAAAAGAGAATTTTTTTTTAATCTTTTTAGAGAGAGATACACTGAAAAAGAGAAAATGACTTTATATAGGGCTTTGAACCCTAAAAGCGTTTCCCTATCTCTCTTTTTCCTTTCTTTTTCTTCTTCCTCTCCTCTCTCGCCGCAATCTCTCTCTCACTCTCTGCAACTCTCTCACTCTCTTCCCCCGATCTCTCAATCTCTCTCAATATCTCATTTTTTTTTTAATTTTCTTCGATCCAAAATCAAGATCCACTCTACTGATCACTAAAGGTACCCACTCATCAAAGAAGCTTGAAAAAATCACTCGATCCACGACCCTACCAGATTTTTAGATTTTCAAAGAGACAGGTGATATTTTTCCATTTCTTTGTAAAAAAAAAAAAAATGGACGACGCGCTAGCTATTGGTCTTATGTATTTTGAACTTTACCTTGTCATTTTCTTAATTGCTGTTATGATAATGCTGTGTTGCCCTCGTTAGAAAAAAAAAATCCAAGTTTGCTGTTTTTTTAAAAAAAAAAAAAAAAAAAAATATGAATGACGAACACGTCACTGCTCTTATGATTTTCGAAGTTTATACCATAATTTTCCTTATTATTGTTATTATAATGATACGCTGTCTTGGACTTTTCTATAAAAAAAAAAAAAAAAAAAAAAGAGAGAGAGAAAAATGTAGTTTTCTAGTTTTTTGTTTAAAAAAAAAAATAATAAATTTTTTTTTTAGTTTCTGTATGTTTATATTTATAAATATTTATATATATAAATATTTTTAGTTTTTAAATAAAATTTCCACCCACCCCCTCTAAGCTCTCTTTAATTAGATCTTAGTTGATAGTTGGAAGGAGTGGAGGGTTGAGTCTAGCCTCTTTTGTTGGCTGAGAGTATAAAAAATGGATCCAATAGTCGATGACCAGATGTTAATGGGTCGCTTACTTGTTTCTGAGCAGAAGAAACCCTTTGCTGGCACTAGCCTTTATGCCATCAAAAGGAAAGCTAAAAGGTTAGGATGGTGTTTGAATTGTTATAGAGAAGAATGTCCTGATTTAATTGTTCATAATGACACATCTTTTAAAGTTTACTATTGTTACAAAAGACAATTCAAATCAAAACAAAAGAAAATTTTGGTTGAGAAAGAGGACTGGATAGTTTGATACCCAAATAAATTTTGTTTTCCCATCCCTCATTTCTTTTTATTTTTATTTTTAGTTTTTGCACATACAATAATTTTCAGTCAGGTCAGACTTTAAAATGATCCTACGTGTACATCTGGCTTTCATTAGCTGGTTCGATAGGAGTAATTTGCATGATCCCATCATCATTAGATATGTCTAGTGTGGTGAATGACTCTAGAAGTAGCAAAAAATTAGGTAAAGCCAGAGTTATCTCTTAGCCTCTTACTGATGTTTTTAGCTTGCTAGTGATTCTAGACCCATCTCTTTTACTAGAGGTGTGGATGGGCTATCATGACAACTTGGACGCTTCGGATTGCGTAGCCTCTTTTGTATAGGTGCAGAGGATACTAGTTGCACCATATATGTATCCAACTTAGTAGATATGCTTAGGATTTTTCAGAAGTTTTTCTTTTACTCTATATAAGATAAATTTGACACGTTAATGTTATTTTGGGTATGTTAATAGCATACAACACATTGTCACATGTTTTACTATTTTCAAATGCTAGAAACTCCTTAAACTTTAAATCTTTTTGAAACAGTGCGAAAATATTTACTGGATCTAAATGGATGAGTAAACATAAACTATGCAGTTTAAAAACAAGTAGTGGAAACTAATTAACCCATGTGAGCTTTTGTGCCAATCTTTCTTTATGAGGGTTACTATTCTTTTCAGTCTCATTTTATTCTCTTTATCATATCACTCGTTGAAAGTCTCATTATTTTTTTCTTTGACTGATCATTAGAAGAGAACGTTCAGGATTTACCATTAGAACGTCTAAATTGCTTAAATGAACAAAGTCAATCTATTTTTAAAATGATTTAGGCCATCTTTTCTTTCAAATGCACCCCCCTTCACCTTATATTACCTTGTTCTCAGTTCTATCCAAATCATGCCTTGCTCCACCTGGGAGTACAAACCTCACTTCTATATCCAGGTATGTGATTGGACTGTAATGATATTACAAGCAGTGGTAAAGAAAGAAAGGAGTTGATTTCAAAAAAGAAAGAAATAAAAAATGAGAAACTAAAAAAAAAAAAAAAAAGAATGTACATATGATTGTCACGCCCCGACGTAGCATAAATAAGGAAAGCGTTTAATTTCCTTTATGGACCCGTAGGTCGCGACAGTTTGAAGGATCGATTCCGTCCCAAACGTCAAACAACAAAACATAATAATCAGAGTAAAGCAATCAAGGCTTACAAAAATTTTCTATCTTATTACATCTTATAAACCGAGGTCAACTAAGGCACAGACCGCCTTGAAAAATAAAATAATACCTTAGAGTCTGTTACAGTCATCCTTAAAACAAAACAGTTTAAAACTCAAACAAGTAAACTTAAAGCATATAATAAACAGTTTCTTTATTCCCACAGCAGCCACCTTAATTAGCGTAGTCATATGTTTCCTCCTGGTTAAAACCTGAAAAGCCTGAACACGAATGTCCAGGACGCATCAACGTAGTCAGCTTCAAGAAGCTGGTGAGTATTAAAAACATAACTTTGAATGTAAAACATACTAACTTACCTTTTTCCAATTCCCTTTTTAAATCCACAAGTTTATTATTGAAGTAAGGAGCTCATTTAGAAAACATTCACAACATTATTTAAAGAGGGTAATTTAAACAGATGGGACCGTGTATGAGAACAATGCACCACACTCATCTTGCCGACGCTTTTCTCTCGACAGCCACAACAACCCACTATCCTACTCCTGGTATCTTTGAAACACTCAGATAGCCACACTTTAGCAACGGGGCGCCAGGGAGTGTCCAGTTTGCCTCACACTTTGGTCCGGGGTACCAGGGAGTGTCCAATGCCTCACACTTTGAATACCCTAACCGCCATGCAAATACCGGGGCGACCCCTCACACAGTATCCATACTCGAGTTATCAGGGAGTGTCCGTAGGCCACACTTTAGCACTACCATGGGTGCCAGGGAGTGTCCGAGTTCGGCTTCACACACTTTAACGCTTCCATGGGCGTCAGGGAGTGTCCATATTTGCCACCGTCGCATTTCAAAGATACCCTCTTCCACAAACTCTACCACAACCACAACCACAACCACAACCACGACCACAAACTCATACTCAACCACAACCACAACCACAACCACAAACTCATACTCAACCACAACCATAACCACAAACACAAACGCATACTCTTTTCCACACAGACTGACACCCCTATGCATGTACCACTGACCCACATGAATGGTATGCACTTAAACCAAAAATGCTGAATTAAAGGAACAACACGCGTACGGGGATTAATGAGTCATACTACAATGTTTTAATCATTCAAACATAACCAAATAGAGTTCTGATTAACCAAGTTTCCCAAACAGAACCTCAACAGTATATAAATTTCATCCAAACAGTCCCTTAACAGAAAAACAGACAAAAATAGAAACTGCAATACCTCGCGCGCGCGGGCCGCTCGCGCGAAAGATCGCTCGCGCGGGCCGCTCGCGCGATAAGCCCATTTTCCTTATATTAATAAATTTTTCTGTCTGCCTGAGGAAAGCAAGGTCGGGCGCGCGGATCGCTCGCGCGAAGGGGTTATCGCGCGACCCTCGCTCGCGCGACCAGCCAAATTTTCAAATATATATATATAAACTCTTACGTCTGCCTGGGGAAGCCTACCTCGCGCGCGCGGGCCGCTCGCGCGAGGGGTCGTTCGCGCGGGCCGCTCGCGCGATTCTCGCGCGCGCGATCGTGGCGCGAGATGAAGCTGAGGCTTCGTCTTCTTCGCAGAAACTGCCCTGTTTCAGCTTAAGGGGTCCAAAATGACCCATTTTGGATTTCTAAAGTATATAGGACATATAATATATGATTCTCTTCGGTTTTTCCCAAGGATTAAGAATCTAAACTCAATTTAACACCATTTGATTCATAGCTCTCTAATTTTAGGAAAAACTAAAACATGTCAAAATTTCATTTTCAATATACTTTCTTATATGAACGAATTGAGTTCTAAAACTTCAGACATAACATCAATGAGGTATAATCTTTCATAATCAACTCTAAAAACGAATTTTGATTGAGTTTAGAAATTTCATGATTTTCATGCTATGAACTACATACGTAAAAATCATCAATGGGGATTTACAACATTAAGCAATTACACAGCAATTAATATGAAATTACATTCTTAGTGAGTTTAGAATACTCACTGTGATTAGAGATGGAAGTAATTTTTGAGAAAGAAATCCAATATAGAAATCCAAATCAAAGCTTGTAAGCTATGGAGGATAGAAGCTCTTCTCTCTCTCTAAAACAATCTGAACTAAGAACTCTCTGCTCCCTCTGTGTTTTGTGTATTGCAGAATGAAAGTATGTGTGTGTGTTGAGGTGTATAAATAAACATAGTAAGCATTGAACTTGGAGGCCAAGTCTCTTCACATACACTCTACAAAATGTTTTGTTTCCAATTGATTGAGCTGGAGAATTCACACAATTACATACGTATAAAGCATATAAACACAGATGATAATAAACTCTCCAATAGACCAAGAGCCAAGCATAGGGTTATAGGGGTCAATTAGTGTTGTTTGGGAATTTAGCTTATGGCACAACATTTGCACATATAAGTTGAACATTCCCAAACAATGCCTTATCCAATGATTACTTGCCATAAATGGCAATAAAGCAAATGTCTAAATCGGTCACTTCCAAAATCTGTGGAAGCTCACACAGCGTGGACAGTTTTGAACACTAACTGGTATTTTCGGGGCGCGGTGGTCACCACAAAAATACCGGAAATTCATTTTAACGTAAGAATTGATTTTCTGGTTTCATAAAAATACTGATTGAGTCAATAGAAGTTATTTTCACCGTTTTGAAATACAGATTTTGAAATCCGCACAGGTATTACTAACTTTTGTAAAATTGCAGTTTGACCCCAACAAGGATTTTAATATGAAATAACACAAGGGATAATAATTAGAACATGGAAATGTATTTAAATGAAGCAGTCCATAATAATTGAAATTAAATATGCAAATACCAATTAAATATGAAAATGAATTTTAAATTAAATGGAAATGCAGGTTATTACACCCTTCCTCCCTTAAACAGGATTTCGTCCCCGAAATCAAGACTAACTAGTCCTGAAACAACTCCGGGTACTTCTTCCTCATATCAGCTTCAACTTCCCACGAGGCTTCGTTCTCGTCATGGTGATTCCACTGAACCTTCACCAACGGGATATCTTTATTCCTCAACTTCTTGATACTCTGATCCAAAATCTTCACAGGTCTCTCCTTGTAAGAAACGTTATGACTTGTCTCAATGTCGTCATAACTAACCACATGTGAGGGGTCTCGTATGTATTTCCTCAACATACTCACGTGAAACACGTTGTGAACCCCAGACATCTTCGGTGGTAGCGCCAGTCGATAAGCTACTTTCCCGACACGTTCCAAAATCTCAAACGGTCCGATAAAACGCGGAGCTAACTTCCCTCTCTTGAGACCAAAACGTACCACTCCTCGGGTTGGTGAAACCTTAAGGAGTACGTGATCTCCAACACTAAATTCCAAATCCTTCCGTCGTCGATCAGCATAACTCTTATACCGGCTCTGAGCGGTTCTCATCCTCTCCTTGACCAAAGTAATCTTCTCGTTGGTTTCTCTAACCAAGTCTGGTCCCAGCAACTCTGTATCCCCAACTTCAGCCCAACACAAAGGGGAACGACATGGTCGTCCGTACAGTGCTTCGAACGGAGCCATACCGATACTCGCGTGATAACTGTTGTTATAGGCGAATTCAACCAACGGCAAGTGTGTCTCCCAAGATTCTTCAAAATCGATCACACAAGCCCTGAGCATATCTTCCATTATCTGATTAACACGCTCAGTTTGTCCATCTGTCTGAGGGTGAAAAGCAGTGCTCATCTTGAGCGAAGTTCCCATAGCTTCTTGCAGACTTTCCCAAAATCCAGAAGTAAAACGCGCGTCACGGTCTGACACAATCGACACAGGTGCACCGTGAAGTCGCACAACTTGTTGTATGTACATCCGGCTCATCTTCTCTACCGGGTATGTCATACTATAAGCGATAAAATGAGCGGATTTCGTTAGTCGATCCACGATTACCCAAATAGCGTCATGATTCTGCTGCGACCGGGGTAATCCCACTACAAAATCCATCGAAATGTGCTCCCACTTCCAACCAGGAATAGGTAGCGGTTGCAACAATCCTGACGGTCTCTGATGTTCAGCTTTGACTTGCTGACACGTCAAACACTTGGATACAAATTCGGCCACGTCTTTCTTCATACCTTCCCACCAGAAATTTCTCTTTAGATCTTTGTACATCTTCGTTCCTCCCGGGTGAACTGTATATCTTGACTTATGCGCTTCTTCCAAGATATCCTTCCTTAACTCTTCATTACCTGGCACACATAATCTATTCCTGCACCGATATCCTCCATCGACTCCCACTTTCCATTCTGTCGGGTCTTTTTCTGACATTTTCACGAACCATGCCTGAAACTTCTCATCTTCTTTCTGAGCTCCAATGATGCGGTCGATAAGAACAGGCTGCAGGATAAGACATCCGAACAATTGTCCTTCTCCTTCTTCAGCACTCTGTACATCGAATTCCGCCAACGTCTCCAAAGCTCGCCACTCTCTAACCATTAAGGAGGCGATCGTTTCAAGAGTCTGTCAACTCAGGGCATCAACAACCACATTAGCTTTACCCGGGTGGTATTCTAACGTGAAGTCATAATCTTTGATCAACTCCATCCATCTGCACTGCCTCATGTTCAACTCTTTCTGTGTGAACAAATATTTCAAACTCTTGTGATCGGAGAATAAATCAAACTTCTCACCGTAGAGATAGTGTCTCCAAATCTTGAGTGCGAAAACTACTGCTGCCAACTCCAAGTCATGAATGGGATAGTTCAACTCATTCGGCTTCAGCTGCCTGGATCCATAGGCGATAACTCTGCCATCTTGCATAAGTACACACCCTAACCCTTGGTATGATGCGTCACTAAAGATAGTGAACTTCTCATCAGGCTTGGGTATTGCCAGTACCGGTGCGGTAGTGAGTCTCTCCTTCAACTCTAGAAAGGCTCGCTCATGCTTCTCTGTCCATTCGAACTTCAAGTTTTTCTTCGTCAACCCAGTTAAAGGTGCTGCTATCTTTGAGAATCCCTCAACGAATCTCCTGTAATAGCCTGCGAGTCCAAGAAAACTCCGAACTTCTGTAGGGTTGCTCGGCCTAACCCAGTTTGATACAGCATCGGTCTTGGATGAATCCACTGAAATTCCTTGAGATGACACCTTGTGTCCCAAAAATTTCACTTCCTGCAACCAGAACTCACACTTACTGAACTTGGCATACAACTGATGGTCCTTGAGCGTCTGCATCGCAATCCGTAGATGTTGTTCGTGTTCTTCTCCTGACTTAGAATAGATCAAAATATCATCAATAAAGACGATGACAAACTGATCTAAATAAGGTTTGAACACTCTGTTCATCAAATCCATGAATACTGCCGGGGCATTCGTCATTCCAAATGGCATCACCAGAAATTCATAATGACCATATCGGGTTCTGAAAGCAGTCTTAGGTATGTCTTCTTTTCGTACCCTCAACTGATGATATCCCGACCTAAGGTCTATCTTGGAAAATGTCGTAGCTCCTTGTAGTTGATCAAACAAATCGTCAATCCGAGGCAAGGGATACTTGTTCTTGATAGTCACACGGTTCAGTTCTCTGTAGTCGATACACAATCTGAGTGTCCCGTCCTTCTTCTTTACAAATAACACCGGTGCTCCCCAAGGCGATGTACTTGGGCGTACAAAACCTAGGTTCTCGAGCTCTTGAACTTGTTCCTTCAATTCCAACAGTTCTGTGGGGGCCATTCTGTAGGGAACCTTGGTGATCGGTACGGTACCCGGTATAAGCTCGATACAGAACTCTATACTTCTCTCGGGCGGTAGACCAGAAACATCTTCAAACACTTCTTCGAAGTCCTTGACTACAGGTATAGATGACGCTGTCACCTCTGTACTGACGACTTCGATGTTGGCTAAGCATCTCGTGAGGAACATATCTCCCGTAGGGTTACATTGAAAATCAAAGGGTTGATTCTCATTGTCGGGGAATGTAATTCTCTTCCTCGCACAATCCAACTTCACTTGATTCTGAGAGAGCCAATCCATTCCTAGGATTATGTCAAACTCCTTCATTGATAGGACAATCAACCTAGCAGGGATTTCACGGTCTCCTAATCGTAAGGGACAATCCTTGCACACGTGTCCTAATCTGACCGCAGCTCCTAATGGCGAAGTAGCCTTCAAAGCTTTCTCTAAGCGATGAGGTAAAATACCCAATCTTCGAATTGTATTAACAGATATGAACGAAAGAGCAGCACCCGTATCAAATAACACTTTAACATGGGAGTTAAACAGAGTTAATGTACCTTCTACTGCTTGCTGATCAGGTTGGGCTTCTCCATAATTTCCTTCTTCATACGCAGTTCCGTCATATCCAGCGGCATCGGGGATAATAGCATTCAAGCGGGTCTGTCCCTGTTGACCATAAGTCACCTGCTTAGGAGCAGTACAGAACCTGCTGATGTGACCTGGTTCACCACAGTTGAAGCAGACTATCCCTTGCTGAGTAGCACGCCTTGGTGCCTTACAATCACGAGCCACATGACCAGGGTTGCCACAGTTAAAACACTTTCCACTACTACTTCCTTCTCCTACTCGGGGTTGAGTTGGATAGGTAATAGCCTGGGTCTTCTTGCTTCCGTCGAAATTCCTCTTCTTCCCTTGGGTACGGTTCATTGGTGGTCTATTCCCAAAATTACCCCTTTGAGGCGGTCGGAATTCAAATTGTTTTCGGCTCACTCGAGCATCCTCTTCCAGATCAGTAGCCAAATCAACAAGTCCTTCAAACGATTTATCCAAGTGGCCGAGAGTCAAGCGGCGAATCTGCGGTGTCAGCCCTTGATTATACTTGCGGATCTTCTTCTCCTCGGTATCGACCAGGTGTGGAGCAAATCGAGACAGCCTTTCAAACTGTGTGGTGTACTCCTGCACCGACTTGGTTCCTTATGTCAGGTCCATGAATTCCTTCTCTCTTCTGTGCCTCTCCGTAGCTGGGAAATACTTCTCCAAAAATCTCCCCTTGAACGCAGTCCATGTCATTCCCGCTGCAGCTCCATTCCCGATAGTAGCTATGACCGAATCCCACCAATCTGCGGCAGCATCGGTCAACTAAAATGTAGCTAATCTTCTCTTGTCTATCTCGTTGCATTGGACAGCTTCGAACATCCGGTCCATCTGTCTCAACCACTGTTCCGCCTTCCAGGGTTCCGCGGTACCCGCAAACTGTTCGGGCCTTAGAGCACGGAATCTTTCTAGCAACTTGTCTCCCGTTTGACGGTCTCTTCGGTTATCGTTCGTATTACCGATCCTTTCTAACCGTCTGATAAACGCTTCAAACATCCCTGTAGGATCAGCAGCCTCGGGCGCTCCCTCGATCAGGTTCCTGTTCCTCCTGACTCCTCCAGCCATTCTATGCATGATAGTGGTAGTAGAATGAGAAACATGCATGCAACAATGTTATGAAGTAATTTAAATGACAACAACATTCAAAAGAGTATATCTTATATATATAACTTCTGCCAAGTAGATACAAAAAGCATGTATGGTCAGATCAATGCCTACCCTATCTGCATGGGTTAGGACGCATGCAAGAGTTAATGTTACAAAAATGGGGTCATTGCCCTACACTCTAATGCATGTAATTACAGTTGCAAAAAGAGACAGAGCTAATAGTTAAAAGTAGTTAATATGTACAAGTCGTAACTAAAACGTCAATCATCTCCATAAGCGGCCATCAGGAGATCTAGTGAATCGACAGGGCGAAAACGCTGAACAACGAACGGTCCAACCCCGTCATAGCTGTGAGAGGTGGACGATGAAGCAGGTACAGGAGCATCCGCCTCATCTACCATCTCCTCAGGCAGGGCTAGCTCAAGTGCTAGCTCAGCCTCGAGCTCAGCGGCAAGATCGTCCAGACCTATGCCGTCCTCTAAGATCTCCCCACCTACTGGGACCACGTGAACAACCTCTGCATCGTCCTCAGCAATGGGTACCACCGGCGGAGGCATCTCCAACTGAGCCAGATGGGCATGCACGATCTGGATCTCGAGGGGAAGGTAGAAAGCATCGCTATCGACCAACCGCAGAATCTCGACCAAAACTAGACGCTGAGCCTCTGCGAAATATCGAAGCTCAAAACGGATACGGGTCAGGTCAACTAGGCCTACCACGTGGACCTGGTGCCAAACCTCAGATACTACTGTCGTCACGGCTAACTGCTCTACGGCCGCCTGATATAAGTCGAGAAAAGCTGGGATCACTGCCCCAGGAACCACGAAGTGTCCTCCGAACCTGTCTGGTACATAAAGTGGGGGAGTCGGATCCATACCTGAAAAGGTACTACTTAAAGTCAGAACAGAATAATCTTAGGCGTTTGGGTTCTGAGTCTATCCTCCCTGTCGTATCATCGGGTGTGTAACACTTAATGGAATGTGGAATCGGGTCTATACTGGTAAACCCTAACCTGGCTAAACTATCTTGTGATAAATAATAACCTGGCTCTGATACCACTAAATCCTGTCACGCCCCGACGTAGCATAAATAAGGAAAGCGTTTAATTTCCTTTATGGACCCGTAGGTCGCGACAGTTTGAAGGATCGATTCCGTCCCAAACGTCAAACAACAAAACATAATAATCAGAGTAAAGCAATCAAGGCTTACAAAAATTTTCTATCTTATTACATCTTATAAACCGAGGTCAACTAAGGCACAGACCGCCTTGAAAAATAAAATAATACCTTAGAGTCTGTTACAGTCATCCTTAAAACAAAACAGTTTAAAACTCAAACAAGTAAACTTAAAGCATATAATAAACAGTTTCTTTATTCCCACAGCAGCCACCTTAATTAGCGTAGTCATATGTTTCCTCCTGGTTAAAACCTGAAAAGCCTGAACACGAATGTCCAGGACGCATCAACGTCGTCAGCTTCAAGAAGCTGGTGAGTATTAAAAACATAACTTTGAATGTAAAACATACTAACTTACCTTTTTCCAATTCCCTTTTTAAATCCACAAGTTTATTATTGAAGTAAGGAGCTCATTTAGAAAACATTCACAACATTATTTAAAGAGGGTAATTTAAACAGATGGGACCGTGTATGAGAACAATGCACCACACTCATCTTGCCGACGCTTTTCTCTCGACAGCCACAACAACCCACTATCCTACTCCTGGTATCTTTGAAACACTCAGATAGCCACACTTTAGCAACGGGGCGCCAGGGAGTGTCCAGTTTGCCTCACACTTTGGTCCGGGGTACCAGGGAGTGTCCAATGCCTCACACTTTGAATACCCTAACCGCCATGCAAATACCGGGGCGACCCCTCACACAGTATCCAGACTCGAGTTATCAGGGAGTGTCCGTAGGCCACACTTTAGCACTACCATGGGTGCCAGGGAGTGTCCGAGTTCGGCTTCACACACTTTAACGCTTCCATGGGCGTCAGGGAGTGTCTATATTTGCCACCGTCGCATTTCAAAGATACCCTCTTCCACAAACTCTACCACAACCACAACCACAACCACGACCACAAACTCATACTCAACCACAACCACAACCACAAACTCATACTCAACCACAACCACAACCACAACCACAAACACAAACTCATACTCTTTTCCACACAGACTGACACCCCTATGCATGTACCACTGACCCACATGAATGGTATGCACTTAAACCAAAAATGCTGAATTAAAGGAACAACACGCATACGGGGATTAATGAGTCATACTACAATGTTTTAATCATTCAAACATAACCAAATAGAGTTCTGATTAACCAAGTTTCCCAAACAGAACCTCAACAGTATATAAATTTCATCCAAACAGTCCCTTAACAGAAAAACAGACAAAAACAGAAACTGCAATACCTCGCGCGCGCGGGCCGCTCGCGCGAAAGATTGCTCGCGCGATAAGCCCATTTTTCCTTATATTAATAAATTTTTCTGTCTGCCTGAGGAAAGCAAGGTCGCGCGCGCGGATCGCTCGCGCGAAGGGGTTATCGCGCGACCCTCGCTCGCGCGACCAGCCAAATTTTCAAATATATATATATAAACTCTTACGTCTGCCTGGGGAAGCCTACCTCGCGCGCGCGGGCCGCTCGCGTGAGGGGTCGCTCGCGCGGGCCGCTCGCGCGATTCTCGCGCGCGCGATCGTGGCGCGAGATGAAGCTGAGGCTTCGTCTTCTTCGCAGAAACTGCCCTGTTTCAGCTTAAGGGGTCCAAAATGACCCATTTTGGATTTCTAAAGTATATAGGACATATAATATATGATTCTCTTCGGTTTTTCCCAAGGATTAAGAATCTAAACTCAATTTAACACCATTTGATTCATAGCTCTCTAATTTTAGGAAAAACTAAAACATGTCAAAATTTCATTTTCAATATACTTTCTTATATGAACGAATTGAGTTCTAAAACTTCAGACATAACATCAATGAGGTATAATCTTTCATAATCAACTCTAAAAACGAATTTTGATTGAGTTTAGAAATTTCATGATTTTCATGCTATGAACTACATACGTAAAAATCATCAATGGGGATTTACAACATTAAGCAATTACACAGCAATTAATATGAAATTACATTCTTAGTGAGTTTAGAATACTCACTGTGATTAGAGATGGAAGTAATTTTTGAGAAAGAAATCCAATATAGAAATCCAAATCAAAGCTTGTAAGCTATGGAGGATAGAAGCTCTTCTCTCTCTCTAAAACAATCTGAACTAAGAACTCTCTGCTCCCTCTGTGTTTTGTGTATTGCAGAATGAAAGTATGTGTGTGTGTTGAGGTGTATAAATAAACATAGTAAGCATTGAACTTGGAGGCCAAGTCTCTTCACATACACTCTACAAAATGTTTTGTTTCCAATTGATTGAGCTGGAGAATTCACACAATTACATACGTATATAGCATATAAACACAGATGATAATAAACTCTCCAATAGACCAAGAGCCAAGCATAGGGTTATAGGGGTCAATTAGTGTTGTTTGGGAATTTAGCTTATGGCACAACATTTGCACATATAAGTTGAACATTCCCAAACAATGCCTTATCCAATGATTACTTGCCATAAATGGAAATAAAGCAAATGTCTAAATCGGTCACTTCCAAAATCTGTGGAAGCTCACACAGCGTGGACAGTTTTGAACACTAACTGGTATTTTCGGGGCGCGGTGGTCACCACAAAAATACCGGAAATTCATTTTAACGTAAGAATTGATTTTCTGGTTTCATAAAAATACTGATTGAGTCAATAGAAGTTATTTTCACCGTTTTGAAATACAGATTTTGAAATCCGCACAGGTATTACTAACTTTTGTAAAATTGCAGTTTGACCCCAACAAGGATTTTAATATGAAATAACACAAGGGATAATAATTAGAACATGGGAAATGTATTTAAATGAAGCAGTCCATAATAATTGAAATTAAATATGCAAATACCAATTAAATATGAAAATGAATTTTAAATTAAATGGAAATGCAGGTTATTACAATGATAAAAACGAGAAGAGAAAGAAAATGTTGGAATGAATTGCGCAAACACTCCAATCACATGCTTAGAACAAATACACCCCAAATCTCCTACTCATCTTAATTTCTAACCTACCAGTCAAAGTCCTAATGATTTAAAAGAAGTTGATTTTTAAATTTAAGTGATAAGGATGTTCTCCACGGTAGATCGCTCTTCTAATGCTAAGTATTCTTTCATGAGATTTATTGTACTCCAAATGCCTATATATTTAGTCATCAAAAATATGGAAGCAACTTTTTTGTCTTTGCTTCCCTACCAAGTGAGATGTTCTCTACACCGGTTTCTGAGAGTTTCTCATTAAAAGAGTGAAATCTTAGTGAGATTTGAGTTAAAACTACAAATTTTATGACTGCTATTGACTATGTAAACTTTGAAATTAAGAACAGTTGCTTGATTTTTCAAGTACACACTATGAGTTTAAAGAGTATATAAAAAATGCTGCCATTGACAAACTGTGAGTATATGTGTTGCATTACTATTACATACTTGGAAATTTCATTTTATTGCCAAATTTAATCTTATCTGTTGTAAAAGGAGAAAATCTACATTTATTTTTTAGTTTACTTTATTTTTACATTTAAAAAAAAAAATTTAAAAAACAATTTAATGAATTTTGTGGGTATATTCACTGCAAACTCTCACGAGACAACACTCGTCCACTAGGGGTAACCTAGGGGTTTAACGGCTTGTTGCATACGCTAAATGCAATCGCGATTCCTACGACAGTGAGTTAGGTATTTTTATTTTCTTTAGTTTATTCCTACTTTTTAATAAAACTTCTAGAGCAATCTCTTTTCACTTCATTGCTAGGGACTAACAATAAGCTAGTTGAGGGGTGTGACAAACATTGAATATTGCACATTTACGTGCCAATATAATAGACATAATACTCATTTAATCCCCCAAATCCTTAGTTTTACATGCATATTTGAATTAATATAATTTAACAGTGATGTCACTCAAATGCATGTAATTATTTGTTTTTACACATCTTACATGTTTAGGTAAAAATGAAGTGAAATAAAGAAAATGAAAGAAGTAGCAACCACACCATAATATATCCCATATAATAATCAAAACATGAATAGTGTAATGTCAGTGTTTGAACCAAATGAAAAGACTAAAAAAAAAAAAAGATTGATGTTGAATATGTTGTCAAGGCTTTGCCTTGACAACAACGGTTTATATATATATATATGTATGCATTTTGTTGTTTCTTACAAGTTAGTCAAAAGCAACCGATAACATGAAGAAAAACAGGGACGAGGCGCGAAGAAAGAAATGGCAAATCTCGTGCCAAGTGACGAACGCAGTGATGGAATCATCACAGGAATTCGTCTATAAAATGGGGGAAGAACACAAACAACAGAAGGAGAAGCTACAACACAGTTTACAATCACTGTTAGGGAGAGAATAGTTTTGGGGAGGTTATCATGTGAGCACTTTATATTGTCCCTAGAAATAGGATACTTTAATTTTTCTTTGCATTTTCTAGTTCTAGTAGTTATAAAATTTTACTTTTATGTAATTGATGATTTCATGTTAAAAAATATGTAGCAAAACTTTGTGTACTGTATTTCTTAAATTTAAAATATTTGTTTTCTTGTATGACCTTTGTCAATTTGTAGTAGTAAAATATTCCTATTTAAAATTAGATCTAATATTTCTAGTCTAGTAGTACTTATAGTTGCCCCCTAAAATAGTTAGAAACTCCAAATTTTCAGTTTTTATAGCAGTATTATTATTCACTAGAAGATAGATTTTGCAAGTAAATATCATATTTCTTAGCCACGTAGTTGTTGTAATCACCTACCAAAGCCCCAAGCACACCATATTCATATCCCACTCCAAAAGTAGATTATGATTTGGTTTGGCCTTATTTGTGTTCTTGGAGTTCAACCACTGTGACCCCATAAGAATCCAAAGTCAAAGGTTTAGTATTTTATTTTTGGTTCAGTATTTCCATTTATGTATATTTTATTAGCCTAGTTGTACAAAACTTTGCTATTTTGCAGATTCCACAAATTCAACCCCAGCTCATGTTAAGTAAAGAAAATAATATATAATATTAGTTTTCACCCTTACCTTGGTTTTACAACTTTAATTTTAATTGAACGGTGATTGCGTGCATCTATTTAATTTATCTTTTATTTTTATTTTGAAGACAGTTTCAATTCCAAAATGGTAGGCTAAAACTTTAATTGGGGATATGTAATAAAAACTTAGAAACCACAGCTTCTGTGCACTAATCTTAAATGGGCAAATTTATCTAGATGGGTTGTTTTTTTTTTCCATTTATGGCAAAAAATATCTATGTATCTATAGTTTATGACCATTTAACATGTTTATATACTATGGCTATATTGGGCTCAAAAGAGTATATATTTGAAATAAAAAGCCTAATTATGTGGATTGTCAAACTATGCCTTTTGTCATAAAAAACACCTAGCATACTCAAACAACTCATATGACAAAGTTAATATTTCAAATATGTGTTTATATATATTTCTATCCAATAATGGATAGGCAATTGTGTAGTGGCAGAGTGGTGGAGACTGGACGCCGAATAACCCACGTCCGCAGCGGGGCACGGTTCAAACCTGGTTACTGCCCAATTGCCTTTTTATTTTTCTTTAAACCAAACGACGTCGTTTCATATCAAACCTGACACACTTGATATGACCCTGACTAGTGAAAGTTTATTTTTAAATAAAGAATGACTCTGCGGTATTAAATGCCAAATCCTTTTCAAATGCACAAAAGTTGTGGGATCTAGTGTTGGTTTGCATATTCCCAATTCCTTTAAATCATTTCCCCCTAGTTAATTAGTATTTCATGTTTTATAATAGTTTTGCTTAAATATCTGTATTATTTCCATATTTTGCTATTATTAAATCTAAAAAGTTTATCTCACAAAAATTTAGCTTTTATTTATTTTTCTTCCTTTTCTTACTAGTATGTAAGTTAAATTATTTTGCACTGTTAAAATCTTTACCATAAACTGTTAAGAAAAAAATAGCTTTAATTACTTTTGTTGCAAAACTATAAAAATTAGTAGTTTAGTAAAACCGCACAAAAATCCATTATCTTTTATTTTCTTTTTAGTGACAAAATAGTTATCTGCTTAACTTTATAAAATTTTATTCCGTTCCCTGTGGGTTTGACCTGGACTTCCAGAACTTTATTACTTGTACGATCACCTACACTTGGGTGTGATAAGAAAACGCGTCAATAGGATGTCGTCAGCCATGCCTCTTTCTTTCCTCTTATTTTTCTTCTTCTCTCTCCTATAATGGAAGCACCAAACCTCCATTAAAGCTTCAACATTCAAGCTCTCTTTTGGAGGCCTTCAAGCTATTATTGGACCAAGTATATTAGAAGACCTATTGTTCACCTTCTCAAGTGCTATCCATTTATCACTTCTTTTTCCTCTTTGGATTCCTATTTTTTGTGTTTCTTGAACAAAGAACACAAGAGGTAGATTTCATTGTCTAAGTGCGCTCCTATTTCTAACTTCATAGTTTGCTATGTGTAGGATTAGAGATATTACATACTAATATTGTTTTTATGACTTTTCCTACTTGATTACCTTTGATGGTTAGTTGTTCATTATATGCTTAGTTGATTTAAATGCTTAAACCTAATTGCTAAATGAGTTGTGATAATTTAAATTACTCCTTGTTGGTAGTAATTTCTTTAATGCCTTAAATGTCATCTATGCCCTACTCGAATTCTTGATTTCTTAGTTTGTCATTATGATTTATCATGTTTACTTCATAATATTGAAATCATAGAAATGACATTGCAAAGGCAGAATCATTTACAAGCATTACATGGTAGCCACTTCGGCAATTCACACATCAGTTGGGCTTGGGTCTTGTAAAGTCTTTGAAATCCCCATTGTCGGGGATGTTTATTTGTTGGAAATTCTGGAGGTGGACGTGAAGTGAGAAATGATTGTTTGAGCCTTAAAATATTCGAAAACATCAATCATATTCGACTAGCTATCGAAGATTGATATGCTACATTCATGTGAGAATGGCTCACCATCTGGTGTTAAGGTGAGTGGTTATTGGGACTCGTATTGTCATCATTACATAATCGGCCTTTCGGTTAATTACATTGTCACAATGGCAAATCATTGCACCATATGTCTTAGCATGATTTTAGTAGTAGTACATTTCTACAATGTTTTCTGCTGACTGTCGTGCTTAATGAATCTATAAAACCACTTTGTTTCAGGTGATGTTGACAAGGGCAAGGCCCATGAGTAGTCGACTAGATGCACTCTTTTGAACATTTCCCTTGGGGAGTCTTGTTTTGAAGTTAACTTCCCATATCGTAGATGGATAGAAAGGATTTGTAATAGATGTAACCTAATGCCTAGACATTGATAGATTACTAAGCTTACATGTTTCCTTCCTTTCCTTTTTGTATCTATTATTGATTCGTGTACATGGTAATCATAGAAGTTGTAATTGGGCATATATTTAGCCATTACTTTATACCTCTTTCCTTTGGGACTTGGTTGATCTTGTATTATATTAGGGATCCTAGCTACCCCCTCTTGATCTTAAACTTGTTAGTTGGATCCTCTTGAATCCTTGTTAAATTATGTTCTTACTACTTGTTAGACTTTCCTTGCCTTTGACTCTTATGAGTTTTTAGGTGTTCTTGGACTTAGGTTCTGTGTAATACCCACTATTTTTGTTACACTTTTATATTTTTGTATATATAAATAAGGTTCAGTATACTTGCTTTTATCTTTCTGGTAATATCCTTTTCAATCAATTAAACCTCACTCAATCGGTTCAGAAAATTTTCTTTCAATCGATTGAACTATCTTCAATCGATCAAACTTGTACATTCTCAATCAATCAAAACCACTTTAAGCGAATGAAACTCTGCCGACCCGAATCCATACATGGACTCACTTTCAATTGATCGACTCTACTTTAATTGATCAAAAGTGACTGAACTTGAACATCAAGTTTATTCCCATGCTCTCATTCACTCTCCTCCCCTATATAGATATACATCATATACATACACATACCCCTTGCTGATATTTTGGGGAGAAAGTTTAGAGAGAGGAAGTGATATAGTTTATATATACAAACTCATATATATATATACACACACCTGGTTATATATATACATATAACCATACACACACACCCCTCTTGGATTGAGAGAAGAGGAGAGACAGAGAAGAAAGAGAAGAAGGGAGACAAAAAGCTCACCGAGGAGACCCGCAGCCACCTCGAGCTCGTCGGCGTCACCAACTTTAACGGTGAGTGCCTATACTCACTTAGTAGTGTAGATATGGTCGTATACACGTGTTTTGGCAAAAAAGAATGGACCCTGAACGTGCGAGGAAGGTCCTGTCTAGTCTAAGAAGAAAACCACTTCTTAATCGATCAAACTTGGTTTCGATCAATTGAACAAAGACCGATCTCAATCGATTGAACTTATTTTCCAATAGATCAAACTTTAACTTTGTCAATCGATTGAACTTAACCTTACCTTAATCGATTGAAATGACTTTAATCGATCGAGCTTAACTTTACCTCAATCAATTGAAATGACTTCAATCGATCGAACATGACAGAATGTTAAATGTCTAGTCTATTTATGCCTGATAATCTGTTGAGATGTTATATGATATGGTTGTTATTGCTAGCTGGACTGGGATAATATACACGTGGAATAATGGAATTAATGCATTAAATAGCGGAACTATGGAATAATGATGATATAATACTGTGGATCAAATTGTAAAGCCGACGTGCACAATAGTGGGTTTATTGACCATAGAGGTCGATACTATTTATATTGGTGAGTATGCATGCAATCACAAAGATCGTACAATATCAGGGCATGGGATCCTACTGTACTGGGATAGGACCGGGACTACGTGTCAAGCTTACGTATGATAGAGTTGGACTACATATCAGAATTGGGGAGGTTGTGTGATATAGAACTTCGTGTCAATTTTAATACAGAGGGGCATGTTAGCCAGAATGTATCAAGTGGCGGGTTAGCCAGAATGTACCAAGGGGCGTGTTGGCCAGAATGTATCAAGGGGCGTGTTGGCCGGAATGTATCAAGGGGCATGTTGCCCAGAATGTATCAAAGGGTGTGTTGGACATAATGTATCGGGCATGTTGGCTGTAATATATTGGGCGTGTTGGCCGGAATGTGTCAAGGTGTCTTTAGCTAGAAAATTGGGACTTTGTGTCAGGTTCGATAGGCTACGTGCCAAGTTAGTAAGGTGTGGTTTGAGATATGAGTTGAGAAATTATGGGAGTTAGAGCTACGTGCGGGATATGGACCCAAGAGTCCATGTTATGTGTAACACCCGTAGTTTTATTATCTATAATATAATTTTTGGATATATATTGTCGATATTTTCTATATATGGAAGTTATATTTTGAGAATGCTTGGCATCCCATGTGTGATCATGCATTTCATAGCATAATTCTTTAAAATAAAACAAGACTTTGTTTATTTAACAAACTCGAGCACTTAAGAAGCGCGAGCCGTCGAGCCCTGAGGGCTCGAGCTAGCATGAGCGCTCGAGCTAAAAAGATGTGAAAAGACTGTTTTACCCTTAGGTTCTAAAAAATCTATAAATACCCAACATTTCTGTCCATATTTACATTAGTAAAGAGAGTTATACAGACAGAGAAGTTCTTATGGCGAGATTTGAGAGTTTTTGGTCGTACACATACACCTTGCATGTCCATGGATTCTTCATTTAATCCTGCCATAAGCGCGCGCGCACACACACACACACATGTATTTGAACATCAACCAAGTCCTGGAGCTAAGTCTTGGAAGATCAAAAGAGGATTTTAGCTATTGAGCTTGCATGAAGGATTTTTGGAGCTAGAACATCTTCTTTCTCATCACATTCCACCATCTATTTGATTTTGATTACTTTATGAGTATTACAACTCACTCACCATGTGTATATTTACATTTATAATGTGTAAAACATGTTGCATGTGATTGATTTTGCAAAATCTAGCTCTAGATCATCATGATCGTCATCTATTTCTCAAATTTACTTAAATTCCATGATCCATTTGGTTTTGATCACTTTATGAGCACTATAATTCGTACATAATGTGTATATGTATATGTATATGTATAATAACTTGTAAAAGATGTTGCTTGTATGTTTTACCTTGGGTTTTGAAGTTGTATGAGTTAAAATCGTAGTAATGTTACAATAGAACAAAGTCTGCCATGAATATACTAAACCCGAGCATTCGAGCCTGAAGAGCTTGAGTGGCCGGAGTGCTTGAGCTTTACAGTATTTTGCAAACTGTTTGTTTTCATAAAAGGATCTAATATGGTCTATGCTATGGATTGTATTATGAGTTTTGTAAACTGAATTGGAATTGTATATGATATATATGAAGAAGCTTGCTAATTCTGAAGTCGTACTTTATGCTTGTATAGTGGTATCTTGATTTATGGAACTTAGAGGAAAACTCATGTATATGATTAATTTGACTTTTATATGTCAGTTTCTTGACACATTGATTATGTGTTATGCTAGAACATCTATATGATTAGTTGTGACGATTAATAGAAATGCACTGGGTCAAATCATTAAAGCCTCGTTTGTTTACCGGATAGGATAAATGGGTATTGTATAAAAGTGTAGTTAGTTATCCTAGGATAACTAACCATAGGATAAAACAATGTAGTATTGTTTTTATACTGTGTTTGGTTCGTGCTAGATTATACTGGGTATAAAACTAAAATAGTCCAATATCGTGTTTGGATGGCGATGGTATAAGGCTGGATTAATCTACAACTTTACCAAAATGTCATTTAAGTGAAAAAAAAACCAAATTGATATTAAGATAACAACTGCTTAGCATTCCACAATCTGATAAAAAAAATTTTCAAAACAGAACAAAATACAAACATGTGTGTAGTTCTGGAAGAACAAAATTTGCAAAAAATATCTGATGAAAAAAAAAACAATTCAAACATGTATAGATCTCTAAGAGTTTGACAAACGAAAAAAAAAAAATCAACCAATAGATCTCTGTCCATGAGTTTGACAAAAGAAAAAAATATAAACAATAGATCTCCATGACAGTCAATCATACAAAATACAAACATGTGTGTAGCTCTTGAAGAACATAATTTGCAAAAAAATATGACGGAAAAAAAAAACAATTCAAACATGTATAGATCTCTAAGAGTTTGACAATAGAACAAAAAAAAAATCAAACAATAGATCTCTGTCCATGAGTTTTGACAAAAGAAAAAAAGAATTAAACAATAGATATCCATGACAGTTAATCATACAAAATACAAAACATGTGTGTAGATTTGGAAGAATATATTTTGCAAAAAAATATGATGTAAAAAAAATCAAAATAGAAAATGCAAACATGTATAGATCTCCATGACAGTTTGACCAAAGGAAAAAAAAAAATTCAAACAACAGATCTCCATCCATGAGAGTTTGACAAAAGAAAAATAAAATCTTCTATCTGTTTGAGTTTAACAAAAATCAAACAGAACCGATCTGGGTCTTTCCAAGATCGAGTTGTTGAACAGATCTAAACACCTCGGTTTGGTCTCTTCGTCTCCAATCTTCTACTTCATCTTCGAAATCGTCTTCGTCATCTCTCATCGAAATCATCTTCGTCTTCGCCGATCTGGTCCTTTCTCTCTCTCTCTCTCTCTCTCGTTCTACTTCGTCTGCTTTTCTTGATCGATGATCGCATATTTCTTCTCTCTCTCTCTCTCTCCTCAATGTATGTGGGTTTTTTATGGATTGTAACTGTGAACAGTAATGTGAGATGACACGAATATTTTTCTGTGTGTGCTTGTGTGCTATACCCAAGTGTAGGTAATCGTGCAAGTAGTAATCTGGATTAAGTCCAGGTCGATCCCACAGGGAAGGATGAGAATTAAATTACTTAGATTAGACTCTAAAAGAAAAGAAAATTCAATGTTTTAAAAGAAGTGTAGAACACAAAGTTCTACGATTAACAACTACTAAAATTAAAAGCAACGATTAAATTAACCAACTAAATTAAATTAACCAACGATTAACTATTTAACTAAAGCAAGATTTTAAAAACGGTTTTACTTAATAAAAGTGAAGTGTTGGGATTACGTAAATCCACAGTGACCCAGCCATCTACCATGCAATTACAATTAAGCTCAATGGAGTACATCTTCTACAATATTCCGTACTTTTCTAAAAATCTAGAATCAATAGCCCTTTCATGACCGGGACTATATCATCTCAATGAAGTTTGAAATACATGAAAGCGGTTTAATTCAATAGTTAAGACTCGCACCTACAATGGTGTTAGCATTGAGGGTGGTTTGCAAAATGTATTGAAAGAAAATGCCTTAAGGCCTTAAGTTCAAAGACTGCTTTGACAAACTGAGCATTTGGGGACAGTTTGATAACAACTCCTTAAAATAGAAAGTCTTGGAATACTGTATTGGATGTTCTCAAGAATCTGAGAGTTCGATCGATCGATGCGCTTTCGATCGATCGACAATCGTCATCTCTCAATCGATCGAAATGTCTTCGATCGATTGACTATATCTCTGTACCGATCGATCGAAATAACTTCGATCGATCGAACACAGGTATTATTCTAATGCATGGCAGAGGCATGAAAATCACAGTTTCATCGCGATTTCCCAACCTTGGACTACTCAGACATGGTCTGGAGTGTCCCAGATGCGATCTTAACGTAAAGATTCCTTAAGGTGTCATTTGTTTGTGAGTTTTTCATTAAAACTTATGAAAACTTGAGATTTTAACTTGTCTAGCATAAAAAATAGTAAAATTAAACCCTAAACTACCATTAACTAAGTGCAGTATGTAAATAAAACGATAACTTAATAACCTTAAATGAAGAACTCGTATTTAAACCAAAGAAAGTCCAAGCTATCAATGTGAAACCTTGAATAATAACCTACAAAACAATAAAACTCTCTCCTCTCTCTATGAAAATTGATAAGAAGTAAGTGTGGGTGTCCTCTTGGACGTAAATAATACGAGTTTTTATAGTGGAAACCTAATGCTAGGGTTAAACTCCGTCTTTTGCTGCGTGCGCGTATTCTGCTAAAAGGCATGTTCGATCGATCGAAAAACTCTCGATCGATTGAACTTCTAGAATCTTCGATCGCTTGAGAAACGTAAGATCGATCGAAACCTCGATCGCTTGAGATAACCTCGATCGATCGAGCTTTAATTTTCAGCTTTGAATTCTCTTCATTGGAGCCAAGCACTTCCTTTTTCATCCTGCTCCTTTAATTATTCACACAGCGACAATAATCTGCACAGATCACAGCTAAAACACACAACTTATCATAGATTAATCATAATGTGTAGAAACTGGCGTTGTAATCCAAACTGCAGATATATGAGGGAATTGTGAACTAAACTAGTGTATTTTCTTCTTTTAGCGCGGTTGTATTTTACAAATACCCCCGCTTGTCATGAGGCACCTTTTATATCAAGGATAGAGTGGTCATTTGTCTAGCTTATCCCACTTACACCTTATCCTCACTATTTTAATACCACCTCCCCCCAGTTATTAAGTTTTCCCCCCTAGTCAGCATAAATTTTAACCATATATTACAATACCCTGAGTTAACTTATACTGAAAAGACATAAACAAACACAATATAAGCCCGGATTGGACTATTTTAGTCTAATCCCCCTTAGTTATCCGGCAACCAAACGAGCCCTAATGGTATAAAAATTATGAATACGCGAAGAATGTACTAAAATGGGTAAGTGTGCTAACAGACATGTTGTTAGGAAACTGCATTCCCAAAATCTGTTGAGAGCGCGTATAAGTTGGTACTGCAAAAAATTTCATGAAAGCTATAATAACCCTACAAGGGCGGAACTAGGGTTACCTTGAACTGCAAAAATGGATTGCTGTAGTAGACGAATCGAGAACACGGGCTCCACAGCAGCTCACGATCTTCTACCGTATTCCTCCGCTGCCAGAATCTCGAACTGAGTATGGGCTCTTTCGAAATCCTTTCTATTTTCTGCTCTCTCTTTTTACACTCTCTTTTCTATTCTGAGTTATAATACTCTTGATGGAAAAACGCAAACTGAGAAGAGAGCCAAAAATAGCATATATATAGGCTACGATAGGGACCATAAGAAGTCATTAGGAATAGGCTTCCTTATGGAATTAGGAAACCCTAATTCAAGCTGAATCAGAATCCTATTTCCATAAATTATAATTCATAGCACTAAAGAATTATAATCACTCCTACCCCTTACCTCAAAAATATATTTCAAGCTCTATGTTATTAAATGCTTATTATCTCCCTGCGTTAAGATTACAGATATCCATTAATTAAATATAATTACTGACAATCATATTTAATTAATCTCTTAAAATTCCTTGAGATCCTCTGCTTAACTTATCTGATATGTTGGATACAAAATTCACTTGCAGGGTTTAACATAATCAAAACTTATAAGTTTTCTCAAGATGATATCATCAATTCCAAAATTGAGACATAGATTCCATTATTAATTAATATCCACCACACAATTAATATTGTCACCCAATCCAATGAGATATTGACCCATTTAAGGATCTCACCCTTTTAGGGATCAAAGTGTAAATATCAAATGTACGTGTTTATAAATTAACTTAAGATTGAGAGCATAAGCACTCATAATAGTCATAAGATATTAATTATCTTATAAATCAGTACAAAGATAATTATCTCAAGTCAGTCCCATTCAATACACAAAGTGTACCAACATAGTGAAATGAAACTATACCGTTTCCCGTAGTCAAGACAAACCTACTACATCACCATACTGCAGTCCTACCGATGGTGTGTCCAATCCCATCTAAGACTGTAAACCAAAATCTTACATGCTACAAGATCGGATGGTCTGATCTTCCGTGTGTAAGCCGAACACTACACACCAAACCACTTACTATGTAGAATACATGACACACATGCATAATATTTAATAAATAATATAATGCAAACATTGCCTACACAAATTCTCATAAAAATGGAATAACTAATATTATTAAAATAATAAATCAACTACATAAAGCATGGCTTTTAGTATATTTCACTAACAATCTCCCATTTAGACTCAAAGCCATGACGTGACACACCTCACTCCTATCCCTTCTACGTGACTATCAAAAGTCTTGGCCGATAAGCTCTTGGTGAAAGAATCTGCCAAGTTATTTATTGATGCTATCTTGGTCACATCAACATCACCTCTTTGCACGATCTCTCATATTAGGTGATATTTACGCTCAATGTGTTTTCCTTTCTTATGGGCTGGAGAGAAGAATAGGAATACGAGTTGTTCCTAAGTTAAAGTAACTGCTCTTTCCTGCCTTTCATCGATAGGTAGCTTCATCACTATACCCCTCTATTACAGATGTTGATGTTGTGTCACTTCCATGCAAGACTTCCAATATGTCGATTCTCGGAGATGCATGCCAATGTGTTGATCAACGAAAGTCGAAATAAGAAGACTCTTACCTTTACTTATCCCAGCTTTTCTTTTAGTCGATCCCTGTCCTAAAGCCCAGAGAGCAGAGCGAAAGTGCTTTTCCTCGGAAGAGACTTTCATTAAAATAGTATACTACTATGGAGAGACTAAGCTCTATTTTAGAGATTGGACTCTCTTACTGTGATTAGCCCATACTAGTAAGAAGCCGTTCCCGAGCCAGGTTCCCTGGATCCATGTGTTCCTAGTCGGGCCTAAATGGATGAATAAAAAAGCGCGTCAGGGTAGACTTCATGAGCTCTTGCTCTGCGTATACTCCTACTTCTTATTCTGGGGGTCATAGAAACATATGAACCACCTACTCTTTAAAGCCCTACTGCACTATTTAAGAAAATAAAAGCTGCATGCCCTCACTAATAAAAAATAGCAATCCTTCTCCTTCTCTTACCTACTTTGACTCATATCTTTGGTGTACCTCAATACAAGACAAGCACAGGAATGGAGATTCAATCAAAAAGGGCTATCACCCTATTCTCACTCAATTGCCTATCCTTTATAGATGCGGGGGAGTCCCTTAGCAGTAGCTTCTAAGACTGAAGATTGACCTACTCACATGCCAGATATGAATGTTTTATGAATTTCATACAGGACTACTCCTAGGTTCCTTTGAGTTAGCAACTGCTCCGCTATTATCACAATAAAGGGTAATAGCCGATTGTACCACATGTACTACTCTTAGATCCATAAGGAAGTTTCTGGGCTAAACGACCTCCTTAGCGGCTTCCAAAGCAGCCACATACTCTGCTTCCATTATGGAATCGGCAATACATGACTGCTTGATACTCCTCCAACTAATGGCTCTACCTCCTAGAGTAAACGCATATCCTGAGGTAGACTTTCTCGAATACCTATCTGACATGAAATCAGAATCTGTGTACCTAATGGGTACAAGACTGTCTTATTAGTAAACTAACATATAGTCTCGAGTCCTTTTTAGGTACTTGAGAATATTTTTCACCACAGTCCAATGTTCTTGCCCTGGATTAGACTGATATCTACTAACCATGCCAACATCAAAGCAGATGTCAGGTTTAGTACATAGCATTGCATACATTAGGCTTCCTACTGCCAAGGCATAAGGAACTGCCTTCATCTTCTCTATCTCATCAAGTGTCTTAAGACACTGATCCTTAGATAGAGTAATTCTATGTCTGAAGGGAAGGAATCCCTTCTTGGAATCTTATATGCTAAACCTTGCAAGAAAATTACCGATATAAGTGCCTTGTGATAAGCCCAACATCCTATTCTTGTGATCTCGCATAAAAGCTTGATCCCTAGGATGTGACCAGCTTCTCCCAAGTTCATTATATTGAATTGATTGGACAACCATACCCTTACAAAAGATAATACCCCACACATCATTTCCGATTAGTAAGATATCATCCATATATAGTACTAAGAACACCACCACACTTCCATTATGTTTCTTTGTATACGTAGGATTCATCCGCACATTGATCAAAACCAAAAGACTTGATTGATTGATCAAAGCGGATATTCCAAGACCTAGATGCCTGCTTAAGTCCATAAATTGACTTCTTAAACTTGAACAACATGTGTTCTTGGCCCTTCACGATGAATCTATCTGGTTGTACCATATAGATGCTCTCATCAAGATTCCCATTAAGAAATGCTATCTTGACATCCATTTGCCAAATTTCATAATCAAAATGTGCAGTAATGGATAAGAGAATCTGGATAGATTTTAGCATGGCCACCGGCGAAAAGGTTTTCTCATAATCGATTCTTTCGTTTTGAGTGAATCCTTTTGCAACAAGCCTTACTTTAAAGGTTTCCACTTTACCATCTTCTCCTCTCTTCTTCTTATAGATCCACTTGTATCCAATGGGTTTTAATTCACTAGGTGGTTCTACAAGAATCCTAGACTTGATTGGAGTACATGGACTCCATTTCAGACTTGATAGCCCTTTGCCAAAGATCTGTATCTTTATCTTGGAGTGCTTCATTGTAGTTACAGGGATCGGTACCTTGTTCATTAGGGACCCAGTCATAAGAATCTCCCAAGAACATATACCAGTCAGGTTGAATAATAACCCTCCCACTATGACGAGGCACAACCCGTGTCTGTATATCATTGGTATTATGTTGTGAAGATTCTAATCCCAATGCACCATTATCTGCACAGTGCATTGGTTCAGGAACCTGCGTGTTAATGGTTGGTTCAGGATCTACACGAGTTTCTATAATCTTCCCACTACGATGTGGTAATGGAATATCGATAACTCTTTCTTGTGATGTTTCTACTTATACCAATGGTATCGAAGAAGTGTGTGTTGGTGTCTAACCTCTCATTTCCTCTAGAATAATATGGCTTTTGAGTTTATGGTCCATAACATAGTCCTCTTCTAAGAATGTGGCATTGGTGCTAACAATAACCTTCTGATCCTTAGGACTATAAAATGCACCACCTTTAGTTCCTCTTGGATACCCAACAAAGAAGCATACTTCCGTTCTCGATTCAACTTTTCTGCATTCCCTTTCACCACATGTCCTTGACTACCCCAAATCCGAATATGCCGCAGACTAGGCTTTTACCCAGTCCACAATTTTGTAGGAGTAGTAGGTACTAACTTAGATGGTACCAAGTTTAGAATGCATGTAGATATCTCTAATGCGTGTCCCCAAAAGAAATCTGGTAATTTTGAATAACTCATCATAGATCTTACCATGTCTATGAGAGTCATGTTCCTTCTTTCTGCTACACCATTCTACTGAGGCATACAGGGTGTAGACAATTGGCCTTTAATCCCTTGCTCGAATAAGTATTCCTTAAACTTTCCCAAGAGGTACTCTCCACCATGATCAGATCGTGGTGTCTTGATACATTTACCTAGATGCTTCTCCATTTCAGCCTTGAAGTCTTTGAATTTCTCAAAGCATTCAGACTTACGCTGCATCAAATAAATGTACCCATACCTTGAGTAATCATCAATTAAAGTGACAAAGTACTCAAATCCCCCTCTTGCTTGGACAGTTATAGGACCACACAAATCAGAGTGAACCAGTTCTAATGGTTCTTTTGCTGTATAGCCCTTGGCCAAGAACAGCCTCTTGGTTATTTTACCTTCCAAGCAGGATTCAAAGACTAGAAGTCCCTCCACTTCCAATGAGCCTAATGGCCCATTTTGAACCAGTATTTGAATCCTTTTTAAATTAATATGACCAAGGCATAACTGCCAAATATGCGTATGGTTCATCCTCAAAGGTTCTTTTCTCTTAAATGGCAAACTATTTGTGTTATTCAATTCATTAAGTTACAGTATAGGAGAGACATGATTTATAATATAAAAATCATCCAGCAATTGTCCAGAACAAATAAAACGTTTATTTTCTTTAATAACTACTCCCTCCGTCCCTTTTTTTGAGTCCATCTTTGTGAACTCAACTTATTAAGGGGACAAAAAGAATCTACACCTGATATGTCCAAAATAATCAAGCCATAAAGCCAGCCTGCAACATCACTAGAAGGCTATGGTTACTTCAATAAAGGCGCCAATAGTCGAGCCATCCTGAGGTGTTTATCTGGACCGGGCAGTTCGCATCAACTGGCCGGGCATGAAGATCGCGGGGTGCTATGACCTCGTCCAATCCAGCAATTTCCTAAACCAACTACAAGTCTGCAAGATGGAAGGTGGCAGTTTCCTACACCATTTAGGAAACTCCCCTAGAATCATGTAAATCTATTGAGATTAGATTAGGCTTCCAAATCCTATCAACTTACCATGTAAGCGTGGACTCTTGCACCTATAAAAGAGCCCACCTACCCTGTTTACAGGGATCCAAATTCCAATCCAACTATTATTCTCTAGCTAACAAGCATACCACAGAGAACTCACCACCATACGCATACACCCGGCCGGTATTACTGGTAGTGCCGCCCCTAATTGTTGGCTCACTAGGCCCGCCGGTGATCTGCTAGTAAGAGCGCATAGACGCAACCGTGGACGTAGGTCACCTCGTTAACGGGACCGAACCACATACAAATTGTTCCTGTCTTACTTTCTCTCTCTAAACCTTTCTTACCAGTTTTAGGCATCATCAGTTTGGCACCGTTTGTGGCAAAGACATAGTTTTCTCATCAGCAAACTCTCAACTAATCAACATGCCGCCGAAGACGAGTAAGAAAGACGCTAATCAGACCGGTCAGGAGAACCCACAGCTTGAACAGCAGGATGTCTCCATGACGATCGAGCAGATAACGGCAGCGCTGGCACAACTCTTGGAGGGTCAGCGCCAAACACAGGAACATATAGAGGTGCTTATGACCCGACAGGAGAAGCGCCCCGCATTAGAGAATTAGCCTGAGAAGAGCGCCCCTGTTCAGAGCCCCGCTCGGACACGAAGGCAAGCCTATTCCGCTCCGATGTCCCCACCAGACAGGGAACACCCCGACGATAGAGAGCACAGCCATGCCACCAGACACTCGCAAAGACGACCCCGGTCCAATCCTCGCCAAGTGGAGGATGCTAGAACCATTATCGATCGATGACGCGTGGCCAGAGGGGAGGAGTCTGGACGGAGAGCCCGGGAATCGGCCAAGGACCCTCCGGCCCTGAGTCGGGGGGATCTTAGGCACAAGCTTTCCCAAACCCAGAGCCGGGCCCTATCCCCGAAGTCAACAGGCTTTGAGGAAGAGGCCTCGTCATTCGACCCAACCTACCACTCTGATACAGAGAGGAGGACCGGGCAGGATGACGTAAAGGCCCAGGTCGAGGAGCTATAGTAGCAAATCGAGAGGCTGAACCGCAAGTCCGGCCACGACCTTACCAACACGGAGACTGAATCACCCTATACTGCTCAGGTGACACAGTTTCCTATTCCTCGGAAGTTCAAACCCCCTCACCTCAGCTCCTACGACGGCACAGGGAGTCCGGTGGACCACATCCGCACTTATAAGGCTCAGATGGCACTGGTTACAACGGTGGATGAGCTACTGTGCCTGGCCTTTCCTAGTACCCTCAAGGGGCCAGCCGCACAGTGGTTCCATGCTTTGAAGCCCCGGACGGTCAACGATTTCAAAGCCCTCAGCAAGCTGTTCATCAGCCAGTTTGTTAGGATGCTCGACCGGTAGCAACCGGACACCCAACTACTGATCGTTAAGCAGCACAAAGGGGAGTCCTGTAGACACCCCAATTTTGACCGACCATCGAATTTAGGAGAGCGTCACCTCCACGTCCAATGATGATATGGACCGAAAAGATTCAAAGTATTCCAAGCTCTTCAGAAAGTTCTCCAAACGCGATAAAATTTCACAGAAAGAAGAAAATACCAGGTATTTGGGAGAATTCAGGTATAAAACACCATTTTTGGAAAAGATCTTCAAAAATAAGTTTCTTTAAGAAAAAAGGGAAGAAAGAAAAGACCTAAAAAGGGAAGTTCAACAGAAAATGGCACACGATAGTATTCCGCAGCACTCAGTGAGTGCCGAACGGCATCCAGTGAGTACCGGCCCGGCATTTACTGAGTGCCGCCAACATTTTCTGACTGCAGTTTGCTTTTAAAGTCCATATTTTGTGGTACAATACGTATATGTATGCGGATAAAAACAAAAAAAACTGATAAAGTAAGGTTGACGAAAATACGGCAATCAATAATTTGGCGCGGCACTTACTGAGAGCCGCGCGGCAGTCACGGAGTACCGCGACGGCAGTCACAGAGTGCCGCGGCGGCATCCACGGACTGCCGTAGATGACTTTTGACTGCCGCCCTGGGCAGCAGTCTATCTAATTTAAGGAAGTACGTATTGTACCACCAAATGAGACATTTACACCTGTCTTTTACTCTGAATTTACTGAAAATACTTGGTAATTTTGTCTATAAAAGAGGGAGGATCTTCCTTGAGGAAGGAGAGACATACAACACAATACATGAGAGATAACCACCACTATACTAACATATTTTTGAAAGAAAAGAGAGAGTTTTGGGGAGCTTGAAGAAGAGTTTGGAAGATCTTCTGAATCGCCGACCACCACATGTAATTCCACCTGTCATGGACCCACCTTTGGGAGGAGGAGAAGGAGATTGGTTTGACGATCAGGAAGCACAATGGACTGATGCACTGCGGGCCAACAGAGACAGAGAGAAAGCTGAGAAAGAGAAGCAACTAACCGAGAAAATAGAGAAGTTGGAAAGGGTGATGCGCAAGGCTCAGGGGGTTGATACCTATCTAATAGAGTTAGAAGGCCTGTATGATGGGGTCTACGAGACGCTGCCTGCCGGGTTCAAAATGTCTGTCTTTGATAAGTTTGATGGCACCGAAAATCCTCGCAGTCATATAAGAATGTGTATTGGGGCTTTCCAACCGAGCGGCTTGAGCACAACTATGATGGCGGTCCTATTCCAACAAACTTTGACTGGAGTTGCTCTGTCCTGGTATCTTACTCTCTAACCAAGCAAAACCAGGGTGTGGGAAGAAGTGATTAAGGCATTTGTGGCACAGTACAAATACAATCAAGATTTGGATGTCACTGTCCGAGATTTGGAGACCACTAGGCAAGGGAGCAAAGAATCATTCGCCGAATACCTGAGCAGATGGAAGGGAAAGGCAGCTAAAATGGTACAAAGGCCGTCTGAGAAGGACCAGATTCGAATGCTGATGAAGAATCTACAGCCAGTGTATCAAGAAAAGATGAGATTCCAGTCGATCAATACCTTTGCTGAGGTTTTCGATGTCGGGACAAGGATAGAGGATGCGATCCAAGAAGGGGTAATCAAGAAAGAGGAGCAACCAAACTGGTACAGGAGGCCAAACTATGGGTCCAACGGAGGATAAACAGGGGGTCACTCTGGCCCCACCGATGTTAATGCACTGAATGGGCTGGAAAATAAATTCGACATAGCACCAAGGAGAGGAGGGGATAAAGCACCAAGAAAGTTCTCAGATTTGGGAGTGTCACTGTCAACCGCCCTCGATAGATTGTTAGCCAAGGGGCATCTTCGTCAGCTGGAACCACGACCTCTACCTAGTCCGCTTCTGCCAAATTTCTAAGGGGACCTCTTCTGCAAATTTCATCAGCAGAAGGGTCACTTGACGGATAGGTGTATGAGATTAAGGCACGAGATTCAGGACCTCATTGATAATAAGGTGTTTTCAGAACCCCCCACCAAAGCTCTAAATGTTACAAGGAATCCGCTTCCGAATCAAGGAGCTGTGCCACCACCGCAGGGCCTTTATCTCTTGGGAATAGAAGAAGCAACCTTCGATCCGTCTAAGCTAATCACTAAGGACGGGACACCAAGAAAGCCGTACCAGCTGCCTAAGGATTTGACAATCTGTGCTTTGGGGGATCAGTTGAAGGAGAATGAGATGGGACAGTCAGACTGGTGGATTCAAGGGAGTGACAGTCGAGACGAGATTCAGGAAAAAGATGATCTTTGGTATGAGAGCGACAAAGAAACAGAGGTGGCGAAGGGTACTTTGACAGTTGATTCAGAAATTGACAATCTATGGGCAAGGGAAGAAGTCAGTCATTTAACTCGGTCTGGCAGACACTTTAAACCACATGAGCAAGAGGAGGATCATCCTGGGAGAGAATTAGACAAGGGAAAAGGGAAGATGAATGAAGAAGAGGAAGAAGACAGGGTTCTAAAGCAGATAAAGAAAACTCAGGCCAATATCACCATTTGGGGGTTGCTGATTGCCTCCAAACGCCATAGGCAGGCGGTCCTAGACGCTCTGAATCAATCTGACGTGTCTATCGACACCACCCCGGAGGATAACGTAGGACTGATCGGCAAAACTCCGACTTTGACTATTACCTTCTCGTCAAATGACTTGCCTCCGGGAGGGCCCGTCTGCAACAAACCGTTGTATGTCACTGTTGAATGCTTAGGGAACATCGTGCCTGCTTGCCTGGTTGATAATGGGTCAGCCCTCAATGTGTGTCCTTTTCGAACGGCTAAGCGAATGGGCCTGGATGAGTCGGCATTTATACCATCTGAGCAAAGGGTAAGAGCCTATGACAACACCCAGAGAACAGTCATGGGGATAGTCCTTCTTCGTCTCGTTATCGACCCTTTTGGAAAAGAAGCTGAATTCCAGGTCATCGACATCCCCGCTTCCTTCAACCTGTTGCTGGGTAGGCCTTGGTTGGACAGTTTGTTGGGTTTGTGCCCTCAAACCATTACTTTATGTATGAGACATTAGCATTATAATATATGGATATCAGCTTTACATTTCATTGTGTATGTTTCTTTCATGAGATGATTGTTTTGTCCTTAAGTATCATAGTAAGCAATTCGTGTGTGTATGAGATACACACAAGTGAGATACGAATTACTATTCTTTGATACTTAGAGTATGTCACAGTGGATGATGAGACTGGATACCTCATCAGGTCTACACTGTAGCATAATTAACTACCATTGGATGGAGTGATTAATCTCAATCACTAGAGTGTAGCTCTTAGTTGATATGCTAGTGCTTATAGTGCATTGACGGACCTGAGCTTTCCTATTGACGCTTAAGGCTGTCAACAGTCAATAGGAACTCATAACTTGTATAAGGTACGTGTTCTCAATCTTGAGATGATTATGAACACAGACTATGGATATGGCTGCTTTGACTTACCAATCAGTGAGGTCTATAGAAGATCAACACCTGGGTATCTTGGGTATGTCATGTCCATAGGGTTGTGAACATATATTGTCAAGATAGAATCTACCCTCTGATTCAGAGTAAGCATTCCCTTGAGAATGTCACCAAGTTGATTACTGAGTACTGCAGTCTTGTTGATAAGAGTTATCAACATGTTTGGTAATCATGAGTAGTGAATGGGACTCAAGGAATACAAGAAGTAATCATGATTCAGGTTGACAGTAACAGTTATCCGACTACCTGAATATGATTACGAATGCTGACGGTAGAGGGACATTAGTACACCATACAAGTCTAGTTATCGCTTCGGATATGTTCTTTTGCGTTGGAGTACAGTTATCGTTTTATAGTGGAATAAACGTTAACTGACCAGTTAGTTAGTTTGCTGATCAAAGAGTTTGGTCATGGTAATTAACAAACTGGTCTGAGCCAACAATAAAGAGCCTAGGAGGTCCCACTCTTAGCTCCGCTAGGATGCTTGGAAAGACACTTGAGGAAGCTGTTAAGACAGGTTCGATCGATCGAAGTATGTTCGATCGATTGAAGTCAGCAGGTTCGATCGATCAAGAATGGTTCGATCGATCGAAGTCACTTCGATCGATCAAAGTCTAGGTCGGTTCTGGAAATCTATAAATAGGGCAGCTGCGTTCTGGAAGTAAGTGATCGTCGTTTTTATACGCAGAAGCTGCAGAAACTATCATAGTCTTCCCAAAACCTTCCTATCCTCTCTATTAGGGTTCCCACCAACCCTAGTCTTTCCGGCAGGCATCCGCAGGAGTCATAAGGGTGAAGATCATCTAGTGGAGGCTGCTGGAAGTTAAAGTTTCAGAATTGGGTTCAAGACACTAAGGTATAATTCTTGCACCCCCTTGTACGCATCTATGGAATTGACGAGTAGTAGATCCTGGAATACCAAAAGTTTTATAACTTAACCTATTTCCGCTGCGCGTTTAAACTCTAACTTTAAACCACTTTTTCCTTCAATTGGTATCAGAGCCACGCTCGTTTGGATCTATAGATGCGTTTTTGGAACCCTAGTTTTGATTTGCATGTTGATTTTAGAACTGTTTTCGAAACTGCATCGTCACAGATCTGTTTCTGCAGTGTTATCGCAGCAGAATACAAAACTGTGATTGCATAGGATGCAAGGTGGGTTCGATCGATCGAACTTGTTTCGATCGATCGAACATTCTGTTCTCAATCGATCGAACTAGTTTCGATCGATCGAAGCCTTCTGGTGTTCGATCGATCGAATAGTGTTCGATCGATCGAGACAGATTCTCTGTCCAGGTGTTCTGTTCACAGTTGTAAATTTTTTTTTAAATTATACTTTAATCTTAAATTATTTCTGTAAAATTTTTAAATCATTCTGTGAAACAGAATGTTCAAGCGATTGAACTGTGACAGAGAAGTAAGATGCTGTTTTAAGTTCTAATTCAGTATGTAAAGTGTTTATATACTGTGTGAATCAATTAAGTGTTCCAATAGTTACATATATTTGTTATGTATGTGTGGATGCGTGTATGACTAACCCTTTTGTAGCAAAATTAGTCGCTATCTCCCATGGCACCAAGTCGTTTAAATATTTATATTTAAATTGTTTGAGATTGGTGCATGTTGTAGTTTATTAATGGTTTGGTTTTAAGGCGTATGTAAAGGGCGCTGCGGCTTCAATCCTACGAAAAGGAAAGTCGCACCATTTTCCCTAGCCTTTTATTTCTTTTTGCTATTTCCTTTTTCTAGATAAATTGTAAGCTTCAAAAGAAGCATAGGTCCAATGTAATAGAATTAGAAATTCCATGAAGATGGAGCAAGGAGTCGTTGTCCATAAAGATGGAGCCGGAGGCGACCAAACCAAGAAGGTGGATCTATGGAAATAGAGCCATGGGAGATAGAGGCATTGTTTGAATGCCTATATTTCATTTTAGTTTTTTGTTTTATGTGCTTGTTTTGTGATTGGCGTATAATACATTGTTGCATGCACTTAAAACAAGTTTTCTAAAATAAAATTCAAAAACCGTTTTCAACACATTAGTAAACATTGGATGTTTATGGGTAGTGTGTGAAAACATTTTTCAAAAGTAAAATCCTTAATTTACTAAATCTAGTGGGAGAGGGTCTTATCAAATAACACCCACGATCTTCCATTAACGGTTCATTGTAAGATGAGTAGTGTATTCTGTGTCACCTCGCCAGGGGTGATCATTCCATACGGAGGGTACACTGCTCATTGGTTACTAGATGTGAACTTCCTATGGATAGGATCAATCAGACGTGTTAGAGGGTGACCACCACACGGAGGCGCTACTTGAGACGGTTGTGATTGGATCCTAGTTAATGGTACACACTAGCTAAGCTATGGATAAGGGATCCCACACGGGGCATTATTCAGAAACTTAGAGATCAAATAGGTTCGGGAGTCATGGCTATTTTGCAAGAGTTTCATAGCGGATAAGTCATGATAAATCGAAAGATCGAACATTGACCACCACACGGAGGCTTTATTCTTTCGTTTCGATATTCCGGCGACTTTGTTTTAAATAAGAGTTTTAAGGATTCTTTTATTTCAAACTATCAATTCTGATATCCATATTTATTTTGTTTGTTTGATTTTCAGTAATCATAATGTCTGGATCTGCATTTAGTCCACTTGCTACCATACTCACTCAAAACAAGTTAACTGGAAATAACTACACTGAATGGAAACGTAACCTTGACATCGTTTTAACTGCGGAGGATCACATATATGTCCTCACCACCCCAAGCCCTGAAGAACCCGCGGCAAATGCTTCGGCAGCTGCCAGACGCGAGTTCGACAAATGGAAGAAGTCGAATGGAATGGCCCGTTGTTACATTCTGGCCTCAATGGCTGGTGTGTTACAACACCAATTCCAATCGAACGATTCTGCCAGTGACATTATCACATCCCTGAAAAAGATGTTTGGGGAGCATGGCAGGCCTGCCAGACAGGTAGCCATGCAGAAGATAATGAGTGCAAAGATGTCAGAAGGGACTCCAGTCAAGGAACATATTTTAAAAATGATTGGTTATTTAAACGAGCTGGAGACCTTAGGTGCCAACATCGATGCACAGACCCAAGTTGATATGATCCTCAATTCCCTGTCACCTTCATTCGCTCAATTTAAACTTAACTATAATATGAATCAAATGAATTTTTCAATGAGCGAATTGATGAGTTCTCTTTTGGCAGCGGAAGGGGTGATCAAACCTGGGGTCAACGTTTTGAACGTTGAGAAAAGCGCTTCTTCTTCCCGATCTACACCGAAAGGTAAGAAAGGAAAGAAGAAGGCTGGCACTGGTGGTTCAAGTGTTGGACCAGTCCCTAAGATTGCAAAATCTAAGGGAAAAGGTAAGGGCAAAGGGAAGGTGGGTGGCCAAGGCAAAGGAAAGTGTTTCCAATGCGGTGAGAAGGGCCACTGGAAGAGGAACTGTCCAGAATTCTTAGCTACAAGAGTTCAAGGTATGATTGAATCACATGTGATTGAAGTAAGTTTTATTACGGATACTTCAAACACTTGGTGCATTGATTCTGGTGCGACTAACCATATCTGTAATTCATTGCAGGGGTTCAGATCAACCAGGAAATGCAGTGATGGGGAGATCGTGCTTACTCTAGGTTCTAGCGCAACCGTATCTGCGGTTGCTATAGGAGTCGTAGTTTTAGAATTTTCAGACAATAAAGTTTTGATTTTATCAGATGTACTTTACGTCCCTTTAATGAGACGTAATTTAATTTCAGTTTCTAATTTAACGAATAATGGTTATTCCTTTCATTTTGGAACTGAAGTTGTCATTAAAAGAAGCAGTTCTTTTATATGTTCTGGTGTTAAATCAAATGGTTTGTATGTGATTACTCCCAATATTTCAAAAGATTCTTGTTTGGAACTTAATAACTCAGTGGTAACTTTACCATCTAAAAGAAAGGAACCTTCCACTAATCCAATAAGGCTTTGGCATATGAGGCTTGGCCATATCAATCTGAATAGGATTGGCAGACTAGTCAAAGAAGGGGTCTTAGGCGATTTGGTTCTCGAACCAATGGAAGTCTGCGAGTCTTGTTTGGAGGGTAAGATGACCAAAAGGCCCTTTCCTGCAAAGGGCAACAGGACCAATGCATTGTTGGAATTAGTTCATACTGATGTGTGTGGACCAATAAATATTAGAGCAAGGGGTGGTTATGAGTATTTCATAACATTTACCGATGACCACTCTAGGTATGGATATGTGTACCTAATGCAGCACAAGTCTGAAGCCTTTGAAAAGTTCAAAGAGTTTAGGGCTGAAGTGGAGAAGCAATCGGGCACACATATCAAGGCCATTCGATCTGATCGAGGTGGCGAGTACCTCTCTAATGAGTTTATTGATCACCTCGTACAGAATGGGATTCTGTCACAGTTGACTGCACCTGGTACGCCTCAGCAGAACGGTGTAGCGGAGAGAAGGAATCGGACTCTTTTAGACATGACTAGGTCGATGATGAGTTATTCAGAGTTGCCATTATTCCTTTGGGGTTATGCTTTGGAAACCGCTGCATACATACTAAATCTAGTACCAAGCAAATCTGTTCCCAGGACACCACGAGAGATGTGGATTGGGCGCAAGCCTTCTTTGCAACATCTCCGGATATGGGGGTGTCCGGCACATGTGCTCAAAGGAAAGATGAGCAAGTTGGATTCTCGATCGGAAGTATGTTACTTTGTAGGGTATCCAAAGGGTACTTATGGATGGTATTTTTATGATCCAAGAGAACAGAAAGTGTTTGTTAGTACAAATGCTGTTTTCTTGGAGGATGATTATATCATGAACCATAAACCTAAGGGAAGGATAGATCTTAGAGAGATAGAAGGAGAGCCCTCAGTCCAACCCGCAGTTGATAACAATGAAAATCAAGAAAATACCACTTCTTCACCCATTTCTGCACCAGTACCTCGTCGTAGTGGGAGGATTATCAGCCAGCCTGATAGATACATGTTCTTAGGAGAAGTTTTTGAAGCTGTCTCCATAGAATCTGAATCTGATCCTACCACTTACGAAGAGGCAATGGCTGATGTTGATTCAGCTCATTGGATTAAAGCTATGAAGGCTGAATTGGAATCTATGGATTCCAATCAGGTCTGGGATCTTGTAGAACTTCCAGCCAATATTAAACCCATTGGCTGCAAGTGGGTCTATAAGAGGAAAAGAGGATTTGATGGAAAGGTTGAGACCTTTAAGGCAAGGCTTGTGGCGAAAGGCTATACTCAGAGGGAGGGCATTGACTATGAGGAAACCTTCTCGCCGGTAGCCATGCTCAAGTCCATCAGAATACTCTTATCCATTGCTGCATGCCTAGATTATGAAATCTGGCAGATGGACGTCAAGACTGCATTCTTGAATGGCAATCTTGAGGAGGACATCTATATGCAACAACCAGAAGGGTTCATAGCTGGTCGGAAAGGTAACTTGGTATGCAAGTTGCAAAAGTCCATTTATGGGCTTAAGCAGGCATCCAGAAGTTGGAACATCCGATTTGACCAAGTGGTCAAGTCGTTTGGTTTCATACAGAATCTGGATGAGCCTTGTGTATACAAGAAATGTGAAGGGAAAGTAGTGGCTTTTCTTATGCTTTACGTTGACGACATTCTACTCATTGGGAATGATGTAGCGGCGCTGTCAACGGTCAAGGTTTGGCTAGCTAATACTTTCGATATGAAGGATCTAGGAGAGGCGAGCTATATTCTTGGGATAAAGCTCTTTCGGGATCGCAAGCGAAAGATAATGGGATTATCTCAAGCTGGTTATATCGAAAAAGTGCTAACTAGGTTTTCAATGGATAATTCGAAGAAAGGTTTGTTACCTTTCAGGCATGGTTTAGCGTTCTCCAAGGACCAGTGTCCAAAGACACAAGAGGAGAGGAATCGCATGGTAGGAATTCCCTATGCCTCGGCAGTGGGAAGTCTCATGTATGCGATGTTATGCACTAGACCAGATATCTGTTTTGCCGTTGGCATGGTTAGCAGGTATCAATCGAATCCTGGTCCAGAGCACTGGACAGCCGTTAAGCACATTCTTAAGTACTTGAGAAGAACTAAAGATTACATGCTTATGTACGGCGGTAGTGAGTTAATTCCAGTAGGATACACTGACTCGGACTTTATGTCAGATAAAGATTTGAGAAAGTCGACATCCGGACATCTCTTTACCTTGGGAGGTGGTGCTGTTAGTTGGAGGAGCATTAAGCAGAAATGCATTGCAGACTCAACTACAGAAGCTGAGTATGTGGCTGCTTGTGAAGCCGCAAAGGAAGCTGTTTGGCTCAAGAAGTTCCTTATGGAACTCGAGGTGGTACCAGCGTCGTTGTCACCTATTACGCTATACTGCGATAATAGTGGGGCAGTGGCTCAGTCCAAGGAGCCAAGGAACCACGGGAAGGGAAAGCATGTAGAGCGGAAATATCACCTAATCCGAGATATAGTTCAACGTGGAGATGTGACTGTCACCAAGATTGCCACCGCTGACAATCTTGCTGATCCGTTTACAAAGGCCTTACCACAGAAGGTCTTTGATCGTCATCTAGATAGTCTAGGTCTTAGATGTAGTTCTGAATGGTTGTGAGTGCAAGTGGGAGTTTGTTGGGTTTGTGCCCTCAAACCATTACTTTATGTATGAGACATTAGCATTATAATATATGGATATCAGCTTTACATTTCATTGTGTATGTTTCTTTCATGAGATGATTGTTTTGTCCTTAAGTATCATAGTAAGCAATTCGTGTGTGTATGAGATACACACAAGTGAGATACGAATTACTATTCTTTGATACTTAGAGTATGTCACAGTGGATGATGAGACTGGATACCTCATCAGGTCTACACTGTAGCATAATTAACTACCATTGGATGGAGTGATTAATCTCAATCACTAGAGTGTAGCTCTTAGTTGATATGCTAGTGCTTATAGTGCATTGACGGACCTGAGCTTTCTTATTGACGCTTAAGGCTGTCAACAGTCAATAGGAACTCATAATTTGTATAAGGTACGTGTTCTCAATCTTGAGATGATTATGAACACAGACTATGGATATGGCTGCTTTGACTTACCAATCAGTGAGGTCTATAGAAGATCAACACCTGGGTATCTTGGGTATGTCATGTCCATAGGGTTGTGAACATATATTGTCAAGATAGAATCTACCCTCTAATTCAGAGTAAGCATTCCCTTGAGAATGTCACCAAGTTGATTACTGAGTACTGCAATCTTGTTGATAAGAGTTATCAACATGTTTGGTAATCATGAGTAGTGAATGGGACTCAAGGAATACAAGAAGTAATCATGATTCAGGTTGACAGTAACAGTTATCCGACTACCTGAATATGATTACGAATGCTGACGGTAGAGGGACATTAGTACACCATACAAGTCTAGTTATCGCTTCGGATATGTTCTTTTGCGTTGGAGTACAGTTATCGTTTTATAGTGGAATAAACGTTAACTGACCAGTTAGTTAGTTTGCTGATCAAAGAGTTTGGTCATGGTAATTAACAAACTGGTCTGAGCCAACAATAAAGAGCCTAGGAGGTCCCACTCTTAGCTCCGCTAGGATGCTTGGAAAGACACTTGAGGAAGCTGTTAAGACAGGTTCGATCGATCGAAGTATGTTCGATCGATTGAAGTCAGCAGGTTCGATCGATCGAGAATGGTTCGATCGATCGAAGGTTCGATCGATCGAAGTCACTTCGATCGATCGAAGTCTAGGTCGGTTATGGAAATCTATAAATAGGGCAGCTGCGTTCTGGAAGTAAGTGATCGTCGTTTTTATACGCAGAAGCTGCAGAAACTATCATAGTCTTCCCAAAACCTTCCTATCCTCTCTATTAGGGTTCCCACCAACCCTAGTCTTTCCGGCAGGCATCCGCAGGAGTCATAAGGGTGAAGATCATCTAGTGGAGGCTGCTGGAAGTTAAAGTTTCAGAATTGGGTTCAAGACACTAAGGTATAATTCTTGCACCCCCTTGTACGCATCTATGGAATTGACGAGTAGTAGATCCTGGAATACCAAAAGTTTTATAACTTAACCTATTTCCGCTGCGCGTTTAAACTCTAACTTTAAACCACTTTTTCCTTCACAGTTTGGGTGCTATACCATCAACGATCCATCAGAAGGTTAAGTATGTCTGGGAGGATAAAGTCTATGATATCCTCGGGGACAGCTGGGTTTGTTCGTTCGAAGCATCATCAAGCGCGCCAGTTCTGGAATTACAGCTGCAAGAAGAAGAAGCAAAAATGGGAGGGTTCGAGTTCATCAGCATGTTGGAAGAGGAAAAGCCGAGGGAGTTTCTACCGCTCCATTTCGATCAGTATGCCAGTCCAGTGGTCGCAGGGATCATGAAGAGAATGGGTTTCTTTCCAGGATTAGGGTTAGGGAAGAACCTTCAAGGCCTGCCTGAGTTTCCAAGAATCCCTACTCAAACTCACACTCACGGTCTGGGGTACCAGCCGACAAAGAAGGAGCTGAGGGAAAAGAAGAAGACAGCGGACGCACCAATGGACCCTTATCAAAAGACAGTCAACGGTTACTTCGTAAAGGAAGGAGAAGATTTCCTCTTCTATGGCTTCCCAGAGCCATGGATGGACCAAAAGGACAAACGTCTAAAGCCAGGGTTCGAGATCTTTTTATCCCATGAATTTTCCAAGTATAAAGACCCGTTCTTACAAATGCCTGAAAAGTCCGTTACTGCCAAGGATTGGATCGATGCGCTAGACGGCTCTGTCATGAAAAATCTGCTGGATGAGGGAAGCACGGAGGTTATGAAAGCGGATCCTGGAAAAACCAAAGGTGAATACGTCGAAGGTCTGGTGGAGGAAGCAGCCGAGAGTGGAGAAGATGAGGAAGATCAGGGAGAGGCTGACAAGGGGAAGGCCGAGAAAGAAAAGATGGAAGAAATTACCAAGGCAGGGGATTTGGAAGAATCCTTCATCACTGATTTGGGGGGAGAGAACAAGAGAGAATGGGTTTTTGAGTCTAGTGATAGGTTTCCCCCACACCCAGAGTCTGTAATGGCCCAAATGAGGTGTCTGTCAATTTCTATGTCTTGTTGTAATCACTCCAAAGAAAATCAATGAAAACATGTCTGATTCTGCCTACTCGAACGCGCTTAATGAATGTGGTGAATGTGAAATACCTAATGAATTGCAAAAATTAATTGAAAAAGAAAAAGAATCTGCATGCAAAATCACTGAGGACACTCTAACAGTTAACCTAGGAAATGAAAATAATCCTCAAAATGTCTTTATCGGCTCCACACTTAGCAATAAAGAAAACATAGAACTAATCAATCTATTAAATGAATTCAAAGATGTTTTTGCATGGTCTTATAATGATATGTCAGGTATTGATCCAAAGATAGTCCAGCACCACATCCCTCTCTTTCCCAATTCAAAACCCATAAAACAAAAATTGAGGCGAATGAGGCCAGAATGGGCACTTAAAGTAAAAGAGGAGGTTGAAAAGCAATTAAAGGCTGGATTCTTGATGGTCATCGAGTATCCTGAGTGGATTGCCAACATTGTACCTGTCCCAAAGAAGGACGGTCGTGTTAGGGTTTGCGTTGATTTTCGAGATTTAAATAGGGCAAGCCCTAAAGACGATTTCCAGTTACCCCACATCGACGTGTTGGTCGATAACACTGCGGGACATGAGCTTCTATCTTTCATGGATGGATTCTCTGGGTATAATCAAATCCTCATGGCACCCGAGGATAGAGAGAAAACCACGTTCATCACTCCGTGGGGGACATATTGCTATAGGGTCATGCCGTTCGGACTTAAGAATGCAGGTGCGACCTATCAGAGGGCTGCCACCACTTTACTACATGACATGATCCACAAAGAAGTGGAGGTGTATGTGGATGATATGATTGTTAAATCCAAAGAGAGGGGAGGGCACCTAGAGGCTTTGAGAAAGTTCTTTGAGAGATTGAGGGAGTTCAAAATGAGGCTAACTCTGCAGAAATGCATGTTCGTAGTCACTACCAGGAAATTATTGGGATTTCTTATTACTCAGAGGGGAATAGAGGTGGACCCCACCAAAATAAAAGCCATAACCAAAATGAACCCACCAAAAAATGAGAAAGAACTGAGAGGTTTCCTGGGGAGAATACAGTTCATCAGCCACTTCATTTCCAAACTCACCTTAACCTGCGACCCACTGTTTAAACAGCTTAGAAAAGGAGAGAAATTCAAATGGGATGCCCCTTGCCAACAAGCCTTCGACAAAATCAAAACCTACCTCCAAAACCCACCTGTCCTATCGCCACCTTTACCTGGGAGACCCCTGTTACTTTATCTCTCCGTATCTGAAGACTCGATGGGGTGTATGCTGGCCCAAGAAGGAGAAGAGGGGCACATGGTGAAGGCCATTTATTACTTGAGCAAAAGAATGGTCGGATATGAGTTAAAGTACTCGCCCTTGGAAAAGGCCTGTTGGGCCTTGGTTTGGTGTACTCGTCGCCTTCGCCATTACATGCTAGCCTTCCCTGTAATCCTGGTATCCCGAATGGACCCATTAAAATACCTATTCGAAAAACCCGTCTTGACTAGTAGGATTTCCCGTTGGACCATGATGCTAGCTAAATTCGACATCAAGTATGTCACTGCCAAGTCTATGAAAGGAAGGGCTGTCGCTGTGTTTTTAGTTGACCTCGCCATAGAATCCAAGGACGAGAGAGAATTCAAGTTCCCGGATGAGGGAATAATGGAGGTAAAGGAGGATTTATGAAAAATGTACTTCGATGGAGCAGCCAACCAACTAGGTTACGGAGTTGGAATCATTCTCATAGCACCTGATGGGGCCCCTACCCCATTAGCCGTCAAACTCAAGCATAACTCGACCAACAACACCGCGGTGTACGAAGCGTGCATAATTGGGATGGAAGCAGCCTTGGCTTTGAAAGTCGAACAGATTGATGTCTTCGGAGATTCCAATTTGATCATATTCCAAGTCCGAGGAGATTGGAGGGTAAAGCATGAGAAGTTGAGACCTTATCACGACTACCTGGAAAGTCTGAAAGCCCGATTCAAGAAGATTTCCTTTTACCACCTTCCTCGTGAAGAAAACCAACTAGCCGACTCCTTGGCCACCTTAGCATCAATGATCCAAATTCCTTCCAAAACTACCATGATCCCGCTATCCATAGAAGTGAGAAATCAACCGTCATTTGAAATGATCGCGGCCATAGAAAGAGAAGATGAGGTGCCTTGGTATGAAGATGTGTGGAAGTTCATCAAAGAAGGAGAATACCCCGAAGGAGCCTCAGAAAAGGACAAAAAGGCGATTCGACGATTCGCCGCCCAATTTGTGATTTACACAAATAAGCTATGGAAGAAATCCTACACCAGGTACAATCTAGAATGCCTATACGGGAAGGAAGTAAGAGAATGATGGAAGAAATACATGAGGGAGTGTGTGGGCCCCACATGAATGGGCACATGCTGGCAAAGAAGATCATCTGACAGGGGTACTATTGGATGACCTTGGACAAAGACTGTTGCGAATATGTTAGAAGGTGTCACAAATGTCAGATTCATGCGAATCTAATGCACACCCCGCCGTCACAGCTCTATAGCATGACCACCCTTGGCCGTTTTCCGTGTGGGGGATCGATATCATTGGTGAGATAGTTCCGAAGGCTTCCAATGGGCACCGATACATAATCGTGGCAATTGATTATTTTACAAAATGGGTAGAGGCAGCCTCATATGCAACTTTGAAAGCCAAGGACGTGGTGAGTTTCATCGAGAAAAACATAATCTGCAGGTATGGGGTCCCAAATGAGTTTATCTCCGATGAACTACGGGATGGAAGCCGTTCTCCCAATCGAAGTGGAAATACCCTCCCTTAGGGTTTTGGCAGAGTGCAAAGTCACTGAATCAGAATGGGTACGAGGAAGGTATGAGGAGTTGATGTTGCTCGATGAGAAGAGGCTGGCCGCAATAAACCATACTCGGGGGTACTAGAAGAGGATAGCTCGTGCTTTCAACAAAAAGGTCCGCCCAAGGAAGCTTGCTGAGGGTGACCTGGTCTTCAAAGAACTGAAAGTGCCTGTTTATGACCCCAGAGGAAAATTCAAACCCAACTGGGTCGGGCCATACATCATTAAGACACTCCTTTCCGGAGAAGCGGCCTATCTCATGGACCTGGACGGGGTTGAATTTAAGCAACCAATTAACCTCGATCGTCTTAAGAAATACTTTGCTTGAAACCGTTTCTTTCAAAACCTCCTACCTCGATGAACTACGCTTAACCTGATTCCCGTTAGGGGATACGTATGCAACCTACTCGGTTCGGTCAGTAAATAATTGCCCGATTGGCACTCTTCTTTGCAGCCTTAAACCGAACTACTTGGGACCTGACGCCCGCTTGGGGATAAGTAGGCAGGCTCTCCAAAGCCCTCGGTCCATACAAAAAACGTGTGCTAAACTAGGGGCAAACTGGCGTTTGTCCCGAACCACTTCGAAGCCCTAAAACTAGGGGCAAACTTTGTTTGCTAGCCGAAGAACCCAAATACAGGACCCCTTTTTGGATCACCTGGCTATCAAATAAGTACTATAAAGAAACAAATGAGAATTCATGACATAGAAGGAGTAGAGCTTTAAGCAAAGAAAAAAAAAGAGAGCCAAGAAAAGACATTGAAAGGAGGATTCTTCATAAAAGGTTAATCGAAGGAGTGAGCATTTTGATCAAACATGTTAGAACTTTCCTAAAAGATAACAACACTTCTTGAAAAAAAAATAATAAGAAAAATCACATTCAAAAGCGTAAAAAAGGAGTAGGCAAGGTCTGTCAGAAAGTTTTGTAAAATGGCAAGCTTTTCCCTGTTCTCGTCTACTTTATTATGCATGTGTCTGTCAAACTCGTCTTGCAACCAAGGCCTGGATCTCTAGAAGGTACTGGACAGTAGGCATAGTCAGAGCAGGAATCCTCAGGCACGGAGCAGCCATCCTACTGTGCCAAGCCTCGACGAAAGCCTTCACGATAGAAGGGCGCAAAGTGGACCCCCTGGTGAAATCAGCAGTCACAGATTCAGTAGTATCTTGCAAAAGTCCAAACTGACAGACAACCCGATCGGGAATGTAGAAAGTAGTAGTACGCAAACCCGGCAGCCAGATGCCAGGTCGCCCAGGAAGGCGTACAGCAATGGAGCGATGGGTCCACTGCGGACAAACCCAGCAGATATACTAGAAAAGAGGCCCTGGAGCCAACCAAGCCATGCATCGGCGGATTGAAATAAGTGGTGAATCTCCATACGATCGTAAGGAAGTGACCGCAAAGATGGGAAGGGTGTATAAAGAGATCCAAACGCTCCATGAGCCAAATTTGCAAAACAAAAGGTGCCCCGGCAGATAACGTGGCCCCGGTAGCATGAGTATGGCCCAATCCAATCAGAGTTTCACCAAGGACTAGCATAACAACACTTTTCATCCCCCGCAAACCACAGGCAATGGGTACAAGAGTGTCGGAAGATGACTGAAAGAGGAAGTAAGAGAGCATAGCAATCGACAGGGCACTACGTCGGATGATCTGATACTCACCATCGTAAGGGGTCCCCTATGGGAGCATAAATAGAAGAAAGGCGCTCAAAATCAATCTGCGTGTCATAAATAAAGGAGCTCGCTGCATTCCGAGATGTGTGGAGAAAAGTAGCTAAATCCCAAACATACCCGGCCTGAACTGGAGGAACTGTCAATTTAGCAGAAGGATCGGTGTGAAGAATGGCGCTGAATTCCTCAAACAAGGGGCAAATCTCCTGAGAGCCAAAATGAAAGACGTTGAAAGAAGGATCCCAACATTGGATGGTAGCTCGAAGTAGGCCCTCATTCAAATTCATCCGTCGGAAAGAGAAAAGACCATTTAGCCTGAAGCACTCAAAGTTGAGCCTATCAACGCTGGAAAGGGTATCCATCCATGGGAAAAGGATTTGGGAGCTGATGGGGGCCATTTGGGAAGAAAGTAAAGAAGAAAAGAGAAGTGTTTTGCGGAGCCTTGAGAAAGAAGGGGTATAAATAGGGGAATAAAGCTGCCTACCTACCCACAGCACTCAATAAAGTGCAACGGCACTCAATGAAATGTCGCACGACAGTCTGTGAATGCCATTGTGGCATTCACTGACTGCCGCCGCGGCTCTCACTGAGTGCCGCAGAGACCTCACCGAGTGCCGTTCTAAGTTTTTCATTGGCCAGGGTCTGTTTATAACACGTTTAGCCCACCTGAAAACAAAAAAAAACTAGATAAAAGACAGTAAAACGTGCGCTTCATGCAGCACGTGCAACAAAGACTAAGCCATGATCGCATACATTCATTTCATTCATTTGTTCATTATAAATAAAAGAGATAAAAGCATTCAAAAAAATCAAATAAAGGAGGGACCAAGCTATGGTCCCACATACGGCAAAAGGACCAAGCTATGGTCACACGTACGGTGAATAAAAGAGCAAAAATATAATAATAAAGGTATCAAGAGTGCGTATCCTACCGGCTATCGTAGAGCCATCATCAAGATAAGAGTGAACATATATATATATATATATACAATCCATCAAATAAAGTATGCATCCTCCCAAAACACTCAAAAGAAATAAAAAGTAAGAAAAAGTAGGATCAGCCTCGGCCCCAACTGCGAGTCTGACGGGTTGTACTCCTGAGGGGCTCCTCCTCCGACTCTGTCCCGCTGCCTCCACCGCTCCATCCACGTCCGCCTAGACCCCCGCTGCTGCCTCCGCCGCTACCACCGCCTCGCCCAGCACCGCCATCCCCAGGAGTGTCGCTGAGGGGAATGCCGAACTGCTGAAGCCGCTGCTGGAGCTGCCCCACCTGCTAGGACAGGACTCTGATCTCCTCCGTCTGAAATAAGAGAGGATAAGTCCAGAAAGTGTTGAAATGACGGATGAAATACTGAGAATAAAAGGAATAAAAATCATACTTGGGCCCTCAACTGAGCCGCGGCAGTCGCCCGAGCTCCCTCAGCCTAAAAACAAGAACCAAAAATAAAGATTAGCAAAAGGAGAGGCAATCAAAGTCGAAGTGAAAGAAAGGGATAAGTTTCTTACCATCCACTCTCGCCCGAGAACCCACTGTCGCACGTTGTGGGCATACGTCAAGCCCTCCTCTGCATAAGCACGCGGGACGACGTCATAGTGAAGGAGAATAGTAGGGGCACCCTGTGAAAGCCGGGGGATCATCGGCAAGAAGGGCTCGCCAAACAAGACGGTCAACATGGTCCAATCCCACTCGGGCAAGGTAGGAGGATGAGCCGCGGCAGGAACAATCTGCAAACGAAAAATAATAAAGCATAAATAAAGAATGAAAGGAAATTCATAAAAATAGTAATAAAGGAATCATTTACTCACCCGAGTCACTTCCATTAAAGGAAAGTTCGGCATCAGCTTAGCGGCGCGGAACGCCGCATATCCTGTAGGGGGATCCAGGAAGCCGTGAATACCTGAGCCCATCAAAGCAGCCGTCAGCTCGCTACCCTGGAGTGTGTCCGTGGCTCTCATAGAGTCAGGAGGAGGGAATGGCACGAAGAATCCAGGGGCCGCCAGTGACTGCCTAGTCACCCTCTCTCCTAAGTACCACGCCTGGCCCTCTGGCCCATCAAGGAGTCGTCTCGTCGGGTCATATCCAGCCGACTCTCGGATCTCCACACGAGCCTCAGGAAGCACCCTAAGCCAGGGCTGCCAGTGAACGTGCTGCTCCCTCAAGTTTGTCAGGAAGTTCCTGAACGAAACAAAGTCGTGGGCCCCGGTCTTCCGCCCAACCCTATCCTTCGCCCATTTCAGCCCCTGGGGCATGATAAGGGCGTCAGCATCACGTGTCTCAGGGGACATCATGCGAAGATACTCGTGGGACCAAATCTGTAATGCAAAAAGAAGAAAAGGGGTTAGTCTCACAATTTAAATAAGTTTCTAAAAATGAAATAAGTAATGGAATATAGAAAAGGTATACCTCCCACGCTCTCCAATAGCCACTGATGGAAGCCGGCCTGTCCCGGGAAATATCACCCATATGCCTGTACAAGATGGCTAATCCTGCACCAGCCCAGTCATACTCCTCGACCTGGTCCAGGTGCTCCAGGGACGCTACCAGGGAAACGTCGACCCGATCACCCTTGGTGCTCAGCAGAGAGCACCCCAATATATACATGAGAAAGCCCCGGGCCATCTGCTCGTCAGTAAAACCCGGCTGGCCCCTAAATGTATCCATGAACTATTGGGCTGTGACCAAAGACTCCTCCGGGACCACTCCCAGCAAAGGCTCCACCTGGTCCCACTCCTGATCTGTCAAATACGGCAGAGGCTCTCCGCCAAAGGCAATCCCGGTGATCATCGAGAAATCCAAGGGAGTCATCGTCATCTCCCCGAAGTCAAAATGGAAAGTGCTGGTGGTGTCCCACCACCGCTCCGACAACGTGTGAATCTGTCGCAGGTCGTTGGAGCTTTTCATCAAGAGTTTGACGAAGTCTCCAAATCCGGCTGCGCCCACCAAAGCTCTCGCCGGCTCGCTCAACAGTGTGTACCACTCATACCCGTGAGCGAGGCTGCCATGCCCCTTTAGGACCTTGGGTTGCAGCTACAAGAAAGAATCACAAGTTTTGATATCAGTAATTGGATAAAAGCAAAATATAAAAAAAAATATAATAATAAAACGGATAGTAGAAAGGAAACAAGGAAAAGCGACATAAAAATGATGAACAAAGAAAAAGAGAAGGAAATGGAAAATATGGAAATACTCGTAGAAATCTCACGAGCACGGCACTCGTTTGCAGATGTAATAAGAAAAAGCATTCAATGTTCTAGAGAGATTTCAAGAAAAAGAAAAAAGAGAGAGAGAGGAGTTTGTTCACATTTTCAAAGTATATATATATAAACTTGTGAAGGTTCAAAGCAAATTCAGGTTCAAAGGAGGCATCAGTTTCAAGTGTAGGTTCACAAGTATTCAAAATTAGGTTATAACAATAAAAGGGCATTTGGAACGCTCAATAAAATTCACAAGTATAATAAACACAGGGGAATGTTTAATAAGTATCGCAAAAACGGAAAGGAAAATTCATGAGCATAAGATTCTTTATTCACGAGAAATGTTTTGAAATCTCGATTAACACCAAACGGCTTTCAGAAGTCCTTCAGAAAAGTTGAAAGAAAAAAATAAAGGATAGGAAAATTCAAGCATAGCATTCGAAATAAAAATAAAATGAATAATAAATATCTTTAAAAGGGGCATGGAATAAAGCATTCGAGACACTCGAGGGTGCCACGAGCATAGCATTCGCGTTTGAAACAGGGCATCTAAAAAGTTGTGTCAATGGTATGTTGCATTCATATAGAAAAAGAAATACAGGAAAGAAATGAATGAAAAATAGAAAGGGGAGCGTTTACGTCGCGCTTGAACGCGCGGGCCGATAAGTGCTCGTCCTAGTCCCGGAGCAAGAGTGGCGTCTGGATGATGAGTGGCCGTATACTTGGCCTTCTTCTTTCTCCCCAAACCTCTCGCCATAATCTGTCAAAGAAAAAGAGAGATCCGCGCGTTAAATTCATGAAAAATCCAGAAAAACAACGAATTGGATGCGTTTGACTGAGTTTTGATCAAGTAAACTAACCTGAAAGCCCCGGTAGATCGATCCAAGCGAGAAAAGAAAAAGGGAAAGTTTTCTCCAGAGAGGAATCGAGAGAGAGAAGATTGAGAGAATGAGAAAAAATGAATTGAAACCGTCGATTTAAGCCACTGCCGCTCAAACGCGGCACTCAATTTTCCGTGCGCGGCAGTTGATTTACTGCCGGGCGGCACTCGCCAAGTGCCGCAACGGCACTCCGTGTGTGCCGCACGGCAGTCATGGACTGCCGCAAAAATTCGCGTGTGCCGCGGCTAAGTCGGTTCAAAGATCCTTCATTTTCCCCCTAAAAATTCAAATCAAGTCCCGAAAATTGAATTTGAGGCCCCCAAAATTTGCCCTCATTGCACTTTTGGCCCTCGGGGTCATTTTTAGGTTCAAATTGACTACAAATTTCAAAATTTACGAAAATATTTGAGCCCGTGGGCTCCCAATTCCTGAAAATTGAAAACATTTGAGCCCGTGGGCTCCCAATTCCTGAAAATTGAAAAGATTTGAGCTCGTGGGCTCCCAATTCCTGAAAATTAAAAAAAGATTTGAGCCCGTGGGCTCCCAATTCTTGAAAATTGAAAAAGATTTGAGCCCGTGGGCTCTCGATCTTTTTGAAAATTGAAAAAGATTTCAGTAATATAACGGATTTATATTCTCGATTCTCGCAACAGATTTGCGTTTACCCTCGTTTTGGGAATAAAATGGATTTATATTCCCGGTTCTCGCAACAGATTTGCGTTTATCCTCATTTTGGGAATATAACAGATTTATATTCTCAATCCACGTAACAGATTTGCGTCGATCCTTGTTTTGGGAGTGTAACGGATTTACATTCTCGGTTCTCACAATAGATTTGCGTTAACCCTCGTTGTGGGAATATAACAGATTTATATTCTCGATCCACGTAATAGATTTGCGTCGATCCTTGTTTTGGGTGTGTAACGGATTTACATTCTCGATTCTCGTAACAGATTTGTGTTAACCCTCGTTGTGGGAATATAACAGATTTATATTCTCGATCCACGTAACGGATTTGCGTCGATCCTTGTTTTGAGAGTGTAACGGATTTACATTCTCGGTTCTCGCAACAGATTTGCGTTAACCCTCGTTGTGGGAATATAACAGATTTATATTCTCGATCCATGTAACAGATTTGCGTCGATCCTTGTTTTGGGAGTGTAACAGATTTACATTCTCGGTTCTCGCAATAGATTTGCGTTAACCCTCATTGTGGCAATATAACAGATTTATATTCTCGATCCACGTAACAGATTTGTGTCGATCCTTATTTTGGGAGTGTAACGGATTTACATTCTCGGTTCTCGTAATAGATTTGCGTGAACCCTTGAAATCAAATCAAAAGCATCTTCGTGACCCCCGTAACAGATTTTGCATCGGTCAAGAATTAGGTGACCCTGACTAACACGTCACGTAAAATGCGTCGTACGTGGGGAGGACATGATGAGCATGGCGCTTGTATGACCAGGTCAATTCGGAAAATACAATTGCATAGCACTTGCATCACGATAAGATAGGTGCATTCATCCGTATGGTTACTTGTGCTTATGTATGCGTCTTGGTCTGATTCCTGATGGGATACGTAGGCAGCTCACCGTTGAGCACGACCAACATGAACCGTTTATGAAACCGTTTTTTGCAACACATTTTGTTTTACCTAAATTCGACAGTCTGGTCAAAGGTTTGTCTTCACACAGGCTTTGACATTCACTCATGGGACGCGTTGCCCCCACGAACTCTGTCAAAGAGGGGCAAACTGTAGACACCCCAATTTTGACCGACCTTCGAATTTAGGAGAGCGTCACCTCCACGTCCAATGATGATAAGGACCGAAAAGATTCAAAGTATTCCAAGCTCTTCAGAAAGTTCTCCAAACGCGATAAAATTTCACAGAAAGAAGAAAATACCAGGTATTTGGGAGAATTCAGGTATAAAACACCATTTTTGGAAAAGATCTTCAAAAATAAGTTTCTTTAAGAAAAAGGGAAGAAAGAAAAGACCTAAAAAGGGAAGTTCAACAGAAAATGGCACACGGTAGTATTCTGCGGCACTCAGTGAGTGCCGAACGACATCTAGTGAGTGCCGGCCCGGCATTTACTGAGTGCCGCCGACATTTTCTGACTGCCGCAACGCTTTTAAAGTCTGTATTTTGTGGTACAATACGTATATGTATGCGGATAAAAATAAAAAAACTGATAAAGTAAGGTTGACGAAAATACAGCAATCAATAATTTGGCGCGGCACTTACTGAGAGCTGCGCGGCAGTCACGGAGTGCCGCGATGGCAGTCACAGAGTGCTGCGGCGGCATCCACGGACTGCCGTAGATGACTTTTGACTACCGCCCTGGGCAACAGTCTGTCTAATTTCAGGAAGTACGCATTGTATCACCAAATGAGACATTTACACCTGTCTTTTACTCCGAATTCACTGAAAATACTTGGTAATTTTGTTTAGAAAAGAGGGAGGATCTTCCTTGAGGAAGGAGAGGCATACAACACAATACATGAGAGATAACCACCACTATACTAACATATTTTTGAAAGAAAAGAGAGAGTTTTGGGGAGCTTGAAGAAGAGTTTGGAAGATCTTCAAAGGAGAGAAACTTTGAGGATAGTTTGGAGGTGATCCTCTAACCATAAGTTGTCTATTTACATTCTTCTTTTTTTTTAATCTCTAATCCTCAAACCTTTTTATTTTCTTTGCTCCATTTCTTTTGTTGATCATACTTCCTTCTTGAGACTCTTAGAGATTCTCAATATCTCTCTTGAAATCTCTTGAACATGATCTTTTGAATCCCATGTAAGCTTGTGCTTCACATGGGGATCAAAGTTTGATCATCACTTCATTTTATAGCAAATAAATGGATCCAAGTCCATACTTATGACTTGGGTCCCCTAACTTGATATTTCATGGAATCCTTTCTATATTCCTTTGAGACTCATAAGTATTAGCCATGCCTTCATCTCCAATGACCATCAAATGGTAGGAGAAAGTGGTTTTGAATCTAAGCCCATCTCCATGGTTTGGATTCCTTATTTTGAGATTTCATGAAGCCTATTCATACTTCATTTGAAATCTACAATTATGAAGGCCTTTAGTCTCCAATGACCATCAAATGGTAGGAGAAAATGGTTTGGTTTAAGTCCAACTTCATGGTTTAATAGTTGGGGTTAACACATAAAAGTTGAACTTGACAAATGAAACAGTGGGTTCATAAACCGGTTTCGATCAAGGATTTTTTAGTTCAAAATCTAACCGTTGGAATCAAGTGAAACCAACGGGAAAATGTCAATACCACAATGTTTTACCACTACAAATTTTGTTTTGACGAAATTCCATGCTTAAGATGGTTTGGTCCTATGATTTTAAAACATGGAACTCTCTGTCCAAAATTTCAGAACAGTAAGTCCATTTTGAAATTCATAAATCAGAATCTTAATGGAGTTTCTGGGGTCTTTAATAATTTTTTCTAGGTACCTTGATGTGTTAGGAAGATCCCCTAAAAAGATCTAAGTGTTTCTCATCTTTTTGCTATTTTTAGAAAATCATACAAGATCTCTGGATAGAGAGTTGCAGATTCCTGAGTGATGTCTAGTGTTTTCCATATTCCCGGAGATCTAACCGTTCAAACCTTGATTTTCTTTTTGGGTTATAAAATAGACTCACAGAGGCATATCATATCCAAAAATTAGTAAGATCCAACCGTTGGAATTATGGTTTTTCCATTTTTTAAGATCTGGTCTGCTCTCTGTAATTCATAAAAAAACTGCTACTGTTTTTGTCTAATCTTATTTATTTCAACTCAAATGGCCCCCCTAATGTCTTGAGACCCAAATCATACTTTGAATAATGATAATTTAGCTTAAATCCAGAGGCTAAGTGACCCAAATTAGTGAATAAATCCATGTCTTATTCTTGTTCACATTCTTCATTCATTCATGTACATTTAATGCTCATGATTAGAACTAGCTATTGAATAAAGTTGGATTTCATGCTTAATAGGTTTAAGCTAGAAATTTAGGATTGTTATTTCTAACTTCACATCTTGTATATCATGTGGACTAACCTTTTGTTTTGTAGCGCTATTAAGGTATGATCTCTAGGACCCCCTTTAATTTATTTTAATTTCTTGATTTTATTGATTTTTCAACCTCATGCGCGACACATTAGAATTAGGATCTTGCCTTATATGTATATGTGATTAGAGACTCTTTTTTAGGATTTTCTTTTGTTTATATGCATTGCACGTTTAATATCGCTGCTGGATCCCGGGTAAGTTCTCTTGTTCCCTAGTGCATATCATGTTGCTTGCTACTTGAAATATGTGATTTTTGAATGATATTTTATCAATTGCAATTTTACACCCCTTTGGACATGCTTTTTGTAACGTATATCTATACATATATATTAGTTGATGGCACATTTAAATTAATAATTCGATTAGAAGGATATTGAGTAGAGGCCTATCGCAAGATAGGATGAGAGAGGGTGTTTTAGTCCGACGGGCTCCTTCCTCTCTCATTCCATAATCCCCAGACCTAGTTAATCTCTGGTTTCTAAAAGATCAGTTTGCTTTTAAAATGGTTTCTTAATTTTTCCTTTTAAAAATTAAGTGGCAACTCATTTATTTTTGAAATTGATTTTGAAAAGCTGTGGGTAAAAGAAAGAAAATTGCGATATCCACAAGTCCCTGAGGGAATATGTGGACAGTTTCAACCTGCAAAGGCTCCAGATTCGCAATCTTAATGAGACGGCCGCAATCATGGCCTTCTGCTCGGGAGTTCAACACACCAAGGTCACTTCGTCGTTCCATCGTGACCGACCGACAACCCTGGTGGAGCTCTCGGAGAGGGTCGGAAAGTACGTTGATATCGAAGAGTTCCTGAAGGCGAAGTGTGCTGGCCAGGCGGGAGATGAATCCCCGAAGGCCAAGCGCAAGCGTGAAGGGTTCGAGAAGGGCTCGGGAAAGAAGCCAAAGCAAGATCAAAAGGATCCCCAGGGTCAACCCCCGATAGCTTTCACACCCCTTTCCCGGCCCATACATGAAGTCATGGCCGCCGTAGAAGCACAAAGGTTGCTTCAGCAGCCAGCCAAGCTCAGAGTACCGCCAGGTAAGAGGAACCGGGATAAATTTTGCCGCTACCATAGGGATCACGGCTACGAAATGGAGGATTGCTTCAAATTGAAGATGGCAATAGAGAAGATAATCAAGCAGGGACACCTCGCTGAGTTCGTCACAGCAGATAGGCGACCCCGGCAGGACACCCGAGCTCCTGATCAGCCACCACCACTTGGCCACATCCACGTGATCTCCGGAGGAGCGTCAGTCGGAGGTGATTCACAGTCGGCACAGAAGAGGCATGCTCGAGCATCCCTAGCGGATGTCTGGCAGGTCCAATCCACCGGTTCTTCCCCAACCGATGTTCTTACGTTCACATCCGACGACCTGCAGAGCGTCCACTGCCCCCATGATGACCCGCTAGTAGTGACGCTTTCTATTGCAAACTATATGGTCAAGAGAGTGCTAGTGGACACAGGCAGCTCGTCCGACATCATGTTCACGTCGACATTTGATCAACTCGGGATCGCCAGAGATCGGCTCCGGCCGGTTGCTACCCCCCTGGTTGGATTCAACGGCTCCAGCACACAACCGCTCGGGACAATCGAGCTTCCAGTTCTCATGGGGACCTACCCATAGCAGGCCTTCGTGCTGACCAATTTCGTGATCATAGAAGCCTTTTCGGCCTACAATGTCATCCTTGGCAGGCCGACCCTCAATAGGGCCAGAGCAGTAATCTCCACCTACAGCTTAACAGTAAAGTTCCCGACCCCTCAGGGACCCGGATGCTTACGTGGAGATTAGACCACTGCCCGGAGTTGCTACGTCAGCTCCTTACACTGGGGGGCAATCACTGAAACATTAAACGTCCAAGAAATGGACCCCCAGGACCAGAGCAACGCGGTAGGTCCGGTGGAAGAATTGGAAAGTGTAGTGCTAAATCCTGAGTACCCTGACCGCACGGTCAACATTGGCAGCTTACTGGATCCCGGACTGAAGGAAAAACTGACCCAGTTCTTGAGGCAAAACCAGGATGTTTTTGCTTGGAGTCACGAGGATATGCCCGGGATTGACCCCCGGGTAATGTCCCATCGCCTCAACGTCAGTCTAGATTGCAGGCCGGTGAAGCAGAAAAGGAGGGGCATGGCCCCCGAGAGACAGAAGGCAGTGAGTGAAGAGGTCGAGAAGCTCCTCAAAGCCCGTTCTATACGAGAAGTCCACTATCCCGACTGGCTAGCCAACGTGGTACTTGTCAAGAAAAGCAGTGGGAAGTGGAGAATGTGCGTGGACTTTACGGACCTCAACAAAGCTTGCCCCAAGGATTGCTACCCGCTACCCAGGATTGACGACCTCCTTTTAGACTCCACGGCGGGTCACTCACTCCTCTCATTCATGGACGCTTACTCGGGGTACAACCAGATCAGCATGTACCCTGGGGACGAAGAGAAGACAGTGTTCATCACTGATCAGGGCACGTACTGCTACAAGGTGATGCCATTCGGTCTCAAGAATGCCGGGGCCACCTACCAATGCCTGGTCAACTACATGTTTAAAGACCTCATTGGAAAGACCATGGATGTATATGTGGATGATCTGCTGGTCAAGAGCTTGGATGAGCCCGACCACCTCGAGCATTTGGCCGGGGCCTTCAGCATTTTGAGAAAATTCAAGATGAGGTTGAACCCGGCCAAATGCACCTTTGGCGTCTCGTCTGGAAAATTTTTGGGCCACTTAGTTAGCAGACGGGGAATTGAGGCAAACCCCGAGAAGATCAAGGCCATCATCAACATGCGGCCGCCCAAATCAACAAAGGAGGTTCAAAGCTTAGCCGAACGGGTGGCCGCACTGAACAGATTTGTCTCCCGAGCTACCAACCGGTGCCTGCCATTCTTCAAAATCCTCCGCAAAGCGTTCCAGTGGTCAGAAGAGTATGAAGAGATATTCCAGGAACTCAAGAAGTACCTGGCGTCCCCTCCTCTCCTCTCAACACCTGTGCCGGGGGAAGAATTGTTTTTATACTTGGCAGTGTCGCCATCGGCGGTTAGCTCGACACTTATTCGGGAAGAGTACGAGATACAGTTCCCAGTGTACTACACTAGCCGGGCGTTGCAGGGTGCGGAGAGCAGATACTCCCGCATCAAGAAACTGGCATTCGCCCTTATCATCTCGGCCCGGAGGCTCCGCCCTTATTTTCAGGCCCATGCCATTGTGGTCCTCACAGATCAACCTCTCCGTAGAATCCTCAGCCGTCCAGACACGTCTGGGAGGCTCGTCAAGTGGGCATTGGAGTTGGAAGAGTTCGAAGTGATCTACCGACCCCGGACGACCATCAAGGGACAAGCCGTGGCTGACTTTCTGGTTGAGTTCACATAACCAGAAGATCCGATTGAAGAGTCTGAGCTGCCGGCCTTACCACCCGGGTTACACTCTGACATCCCAACTTGGGTACTGCATGTGGACGGTTCCTCCAACCAGCAAGGCAGCGGGGCAGGAATCATCTTAACTACCCCCGACGGCATCCACCTTGAATATGCATTACAATTTGGTTTCTGTGCCTCCAACAACGAGGTCGAATATGAAGCTCTCTTGGTCGAGTTACAGTTGGCCATCTCTATGAGTGCACAACAAGTTCAGGGCTACAGCGACTCCCAACTCGTGGTCAATCAGGTTAACCAAGAGTACGAAGCGCGGGAAGACAGCATGGTAGCCTACTTGGCCCTTGTCCGAGCGGTTTCCAAGAAGCTCCGAGGATTCTCCATCACGCAGATACCCAGGGAAGAAAAAACCAGAGCCGACCGGTTAGCTCTCCTCGTCTCATCTTCTGAGTCAGACTTTCCCGGGATAAGGATACAATACCTACCCGAGCCAAGTGTGATCAACTCAGAAGGCATGGAGGTAGACCCGGTCACTCCGGGACCCAGCTGGATGGACCCACTCGTGACATTCTTGACAATAGGGATGCTATTAGACGACAAAGAAGAAGCCCGCTGGGTCAAGTACCGGGCGGCACGATACCACCTGGTTGACGACATTCTCTATAAGAGGGGGTTCACTGTCCCGTACCTCCGCTATGTTCATCCTACGCAAGTCTAAGCTATACTATTTGAAATCCATGAAGGGGTGTGCGGGAACCACATTGGAGGCCGGGCACTCTCCAGAAAGGCCTTACTGTAAGGCTACTATTGGCCAACTATGGCCCGGGATTCCCAAGAGTATGTACAGAGGTGTGACAAGTGCCAGAGATACTCTCCCATGATCAACCGACTAGGAGAGCTCCAGACTCCAATCCACAGTCCATGGCCGTTCGCTCATTGGGGAATCGACATCGTCGGTCCTCTGCCAATGGGAAAAGGACAGGTCAAGTTTGTCGTCATCGCTGTTGACTACTTCACCAAGTGGGCAGAGGCTGAGCCCTTGGCGACCATAACCGAGCGGAAAATGGAGAGCTTCATGGAAAGGAATATTCTTAGCAGGTTCGGCATTCCCCGGGTCCTGGTCAGCGACAACGGCAGGCAGTTTGACACCACTATATTCAGGCAATTCTGCTCGGGCTACGGGATACTAAATCATTACTCCTCTCCCAAGCACCCACAGGCCAACGGTCAAGCCGAGGTAACCAACCGAACAATCTTACAGTCAATCAAGACAAGGCTTGAGGGCGCCAAAGGGCTGTGGGCCGAAGAACTACCGACCCTCCTGTGGGCTTACCACACTACACCCTGAGCGGCAACAGGCAAAATGCCGTTCTCTTTAACCTATGGATTTGAGGCGGTGGTCCCCACAGAGTTCGGGTTGCCTACGTATCGGGTGGCCAACTTCAGTGCGCCGAATAATGAAGAAGCCCTCCGGTTAAAACTAGATCTGGTGGAGGAAAGGAGAGACCAAACCTACCTAAAGGTGGCGGCCTACAAGCAACGGGTTTCTCGATACTACAATAGCAAGGTGAAGCACCGTAGTTTTCAAGTCAGAGACCTCGTCCTCAAGGCAGTGAACTAGTCTACCCGGATCCCGAGCCATGAAAAATTGGGAGCAAACTGGGAAGGCCCATACATAGTATCCCGGGTCAACCGACCGGGAACCTACTGGCTACAGAGCATGGACGGGCACAATCTCTCTCATCCTTGGAATGTGCAACACCACCGCAAGTATTATCAGTAGCATTTGTCCACGGGAGTTCAGTATTGATAGAGAAAATTCTTTTTTGTAGCTCTAATTGAGCAAACGCTCTAAATTTTTATTTTCAAATAAAATGGAATAGTTTAGTTTTTCAAATTTCCTCCTGTCGATACACCGTGTAATGCAAAAAAGACCCCGGGCCTAACCCCGAGGCATCAAAGTCCTTGGCTAATAACCAAGGCATAAAAAGACCTCGGGCTCCGAACCCAGGCACAAAATGACCCTGCAACCACCCATGTTCCAGGTTGGTTTCCTATGGTTTTTCCTCAGCACGCCCCGGCCTTCACAGGACGCTCGGGGGCAAGAGGATACTAGACCTAAACAGGAAATTACTTAAAGCTTCGCTTAGGTCCAGCCGACGACGGGGCTAAACCCCTAGGTGGCCGATGATGGCAAGCTTCAAATGACCCTACAACCACCCATGTTCTAGGTTGATTCCCTATGGCCATTAACTCCTGCACTCCCGCCTTAGCAAAATGCTTGGGGGACAGGGGAATATTAGGCCAAACCAGGGAATCACACCAGTCACTACAAGAACTTGGAAGATATTCACAAGTACTTACAGTGATCAGAGATATATCCCGGATGGTAAAATAGGATACACCTATGATACACCGGGACAACCCGGACGGTAATACAGGGTATTCCTATAATACACTGGGCGATCCTAGATGTAAAATAGGACCAGTTCCTACAGCACTGCTAAACAGGACCAATCCCTACAGCACTCCGGCCAATTACCTTCTAAACAGGTCAGAAAGACTAGGCGTTCTACTGGTTACGGTCCTAAAACATTTGCTAAGGCAGGTGTTAGGTTGGCCAAAAACCGAGCAGATACTAGCAATTACAAACAGGCATAGTGCAGAGAAAGAACACAGTTAATGGAAAGTTTGACCTCGAGGGCCTTTTCATTAATTAAAAGAAACTGTACAAAGCCTGGGGGGCAGTTGTAGTAGCCTCCCCAGAAAGAAAATACTACAACAAAACATAAAAAAAACAAAAAACCTAATCTACAACCACCACTTCCTCCTCCCCCGCGGCCTGCCCGTCAACAGAGGGGTCTCCGCCCGGTGCAGCTTCAGCGGCGACCTCGGCTTCAGTAGTGACCTCGGCTTCAGTAGTGACCTCGGCTTCAGCGGCGACCTCGGAGTCAGCCTAGCCTTCCTTCCAGTAACCGGACTCGGCCCAGGAGTACACGGATAGATCCTAGTCGGGATGGTCAGCGGCAGCCCGCTTTGCCAGGTCAGCGGCAGCCCGCTTTGCCAGGTCGGCGTAGCCTGTGAGGAACCCAGCTTCGAATTCCTCCTTAGCTTCTTTGGCTTTAGCCTCCCGAGCAGCAGTAAGCTCTGAGAGGGTGCTCGTCATAGCTTCGAGATCTTTCTCAGCGGAGATCTTCGTGGACTCTGAGGCAGCAACCTTGGCCTCAGCAATCTTCTCGGCGGTGACCCTCCCGGCATCCGCAGCTGCAGCTTTTCGGGCAGCCCGCTCAGTTGACAAGGAGTCATGGACTTCCCCCAGCTCCAGGGCCGTTGCCTGGGATCTTTCTTCCTCCACGATGAGGAAAAACTCTGCGGATTCCCGGGCAGCCTTCTCCACGGAGAGGTTAGCCTCAGCAGTGGCCAATCTCTCAGCAACGCCAGGAAGGGTGGTCTCAGCCCTGACAGCAATACAACCAATCTGCAAGAACAAGAAAACGTCAGTGCATGCGAGGGAAAAAGGTTAAGGTTTATGTGCAAAGAAACTTACCAAGTGGCTGATGCTATATAGCCAACTGATAGTGGTCTCGGGGCTCATCAGGGTGCACTTGTCAACCTAACTCTGCAACAGCCCAGGCCGTACCCTTCCGCAGACGTTGTTCGCCATCTCAGTCTTCGGCAGCGAAGAGGGGCCCGCACGTGCCTCCTCTATGGTTGGGAAGGAGACCCTGGCCAGTTTGGCAGTAGGAGGTGGTGGTGGTGGTGCAGCAACTCTGACAACAGGCGTGGGGGTGGCGCCCGCCTCCTTCCCAGCCCAGATGGAAATCCCCCGGGAAATCCTCTTGAGGGGTTGGCCCTCAACGGGGTCTGGCTTCTTCCTCTTCTGGCCAGCCCGAGCCATCAAGGCTGCCTCTTTCTCCTTCAACGCCGCGGCGTTCTTGGGAGCCATTTCTGCAAAACCAGAAGCATGTCAGGGTTCACCAGTGTAGAAAAAACTGGACGGTCAAGGAATGGTGTTTACCAGGAATGATCACCGGGAGGATGGGAGCTGTGAAGTCGTGCTGGGGCTTGTAATAGGTCTTCGGGCTCCCCGACCGGGTCAGCATTTTATTAATGTCGGTTGGGTCCTCCACCAGAGACAAGACCCGTGCTTGAAGCTCGTCGGGAAGACTCGATGGGTCCACTGCTCCCACTGCAAAACAAACACACAAATGGGTTAGTCAAGGCTAGGTAAGGAAGCTAAGCAAGGAAGAAAGAGTGCTTGGGCTTACTCCTCAGCTTACTCGCCCAGGAGGTGCTCAACTGAATACCGGCGCCTTCTCACACAGACCCAGGGTGGACACCTGGAAGAATTTCTTCTTCTACCCTTTATTATTGCTTGGGCAGTTCACAATTATCTTCTGCCCCTGCCTAGCCAAGAGCGAGAAGAAGCCGGCCTCCCCGTGAACTGGGAAAGGCCGGTGGGTCCAGAAGAACTCCTGCAGAGTGAGCTCATACCCGAGGACTTGGGGGCCATAAAGAGATGTACCCCATCAAGTATCGCCAGCCGTTCGGGGTGAGCTACCCGGGGGAGATCCTGAGGTAGATGAGCTCGTCCTGGGAAACTGGGTGAAGAGGCAAGCAAAGGACCGCCATGAAGGCATCCTCGTACAACGTGACGAAGCCCGACTCATGGAAGTGAGCTTCGCCATCGTGGACGGCAAAGGAAAAGGGGTCGAAAAGATTGTATCGGTCCCTGATTCGATCCAGATCAGGGCCGCACAGAATGCTAACGATGGACTCGCATGAAATGACGACTCCAGGACTGTTCGACACAGACCCTTCATCGCCTGACCCCCGAGACGTCGAGGCTATGGGAGAATCCCGGTGCATTTCCTCATAAAATGCCCGGGAAGGTATTCTACCCTCACTATACTGGTCAGAGGGGGCCAGAGAAGGAGGGTCTGGGCTTGAGCTCATAGACCCTGACCGTACCTGCTCGTCTTTTGACCGGGACGACGAGTTGAAATCTGAATGACACATGACTGCGCCTGTGGAAGACCTAAAGGGAAGATGACCTGAGAATGGGTCAAGAACTCCTAGTCTGATATACAGGGGAGCTAGATCTAACAACCTAAAGGGCAGGTCGTACAAGACTCTAGAAGACAGATAACTCTCTCTCAGAACTCTCCCGGGAATACCCGCTCAGTCAAACCGCTCTAATGTGCCCCCAGATTGGAAGAAGTGACCAAATCTAAAAAAAAGAAATCCCATGATCGCTCTAACCTAAGTGGGTTCGTTCCCACCAGCTTTGTTCAGAAAAGGAGAAGAGAATGAAGAAATGAAGACAGAAAGGGGAGACTTACAAAAATTAGCGAAGAAAAGAACTTGGGAATCTTGCTTGGGAGTCTTGGATGCTCTCAAACCGCTCGGTAAATTCTCTCACTTGGCAGCAGGGACTGGAGAGAAGAACAAGTGTTCCTTATATAGGAATAGCGGATGGTCAAGATCAATAAGATCCAATGGCTCAGGAATTTTCCCGCCAAAGGTCGCCGACAGTTGTCACCTCGGGCACGTGAAGGGTCACCTCAAAAGACGCGCGCAATAAATGCATGACGTGACGGTCCGGTTACCACGTAACCGTTCGGTTACATCTGAACCGAATTCACTGGGTCCTGACCAGGCCAATTACTCCCTGACACATGGCGATACCCACACCCGAGTTCCTACTTGTACCGGTCGGTTACTCCACCGGGGAACCTGGAGTGTGGGCCCTATCCCGAGCAGCATTCTTGGAGGACATCCGGACGGTTACCAAGGGAATACTGATTTTCGAATCCTCACTTGATGACGCATCCAGTCAGTTCCAAAAATGGGGGGCAGCTGATATGTCCAAAATAATCAAGCCATGAAGCCAGCCTGCCACATCACTAGAAGGCTCCGGTTACTTCAGTAAAGGCGCCAATAGTCGAGCCATCCTGAGGTGTTTATCTGGACCGGGCAGTTCGCATCAACTGGCCGGGCATGAAGATCGCGGGGTGCTGTGATCTCGTCCAATCTAGCAGTTTCCTAAACCAACTACAAGTCTGCAAGATGGAAGATGGCAGTTTCCTAAACCATCTAGGAAACTCCCCTAGAATCATGTAAATCTATTGAGATTAGATTAGGCTTCCAAATCCTATCAACTTACCATGTAAGGGTGGACTCTTGCACCTATAAAAGAGCCCACCTACCCTGTTTACAGGGATCCGAATTCCAATCCAACTATTATTCTCTAGCTAACAAGCATACCACAGAGAACTCACCACCATACACATACACCCGGCCGGTACTACTGGTAGTGCCGCCCCTAATTGTTGACTCACCAGGCCCGCCGGTGATCTGCTAGTGAGAGCGCACAGACGCAACCGTGGACGTAGGTCACCTCGTTAACGGGACCGAACCACATACAAATTGTTCCTGTCCTACTTTCCCTCTCTAAACCCTTCTTACCAGTTTTAGGCATCATCAACACCTACTTTCCACAATTGCCCATAATCATTACAATAAATTTTTTAGTTTTGTCTTGGTGTAGATTTCAAGGAAGGGTAGTATTGGAAAGTAAGTAAAAATTGTATACCAATTTAGGAAAGTGGACACTAATTTTGGAACATCCCAAAATGGAATATCAGACTCTAAAAAAGGGACAGAGAGAGTACTATTTTATTAAAATGAACTAAATATCCATTATTTACTAAACTAGAAACTGAAACTAAATACCTTCTAACAGAAGGTAGATAAAGACGATTTATTAATATTAAAATCCTATCTCTACCAAAACTAAGATGTAGATCTCCTACTACAACTACTACTACTCTCGTAGCATTTCCCATATATAGATAATCTCTCCATCATTGAGTTGCCTAGTTCCCTAGAACCCCTACAAAGAATTGCATATATGATCAGTGGCTCTCGTATCTAAACACCAGGTACTGGTAGATTAGACCGCTAAATATGATTCAATAACTAGTAAATGAGATTTACCTTGATTATTCTGTTTAGCGAGATAAATCGGATATTGCTTCTTCTAGTGTCCTGGTTGCTTGCAAACAAAACATTTGCCTTTATGCTTTCCTGGTTGTACTCTTGGCCTTTGGATTGGCGGAGGACTCGTGGCCTTCTTTTGAGCCTTTTTCATTTTCTTCTTGCCTTTCAGCTTTCAAACAGAACCTTTCTCAAACAGAAAAGCACTCCCTGATTTTCTGGTAAAACCTCAGGTGCCTGGAGTTCTTTAAGAAGCTCCGCCAAAGTATATTTAAATTTATTCATGTTGTAATTGAGGCAGAATTGCTTAAAAGACTCTGCTAGTGACTGGAGTACGATATCGACCTGGTTTCCCTGTCGATTTTAGCTCCAAGGATCTTTAGTTCATTAAGAAGAGGTATCATCTTAAGAACATGATCCCTTATAAGCATCCCCTCAGCTATGGTTGTGTTCATCAAGTCTTTTATGGCAACATAGTTTGGTCCAGTAAGTTTGTTTTCTCTATGTATAACAGCGAGTGGATTGAAATAACCCATTTAAAAGCCTGAGAATCACATAATATAAATAATAGAAATATAAGATTTAGTCCCTCATAATGGGTCAAAGAAAGATTTAGTATATTTGACTTTTTAATAACTTAAATTCATCCTTAATCAATAAGATATACTTGAAATTGGTCCTTTTCCCAAATTGTATGCATATTTCTTGGACCATTGTACCCTTTTGATGAATTATACATTGTTTTATTATCCATTTTTAGGTAATGTACAGTGTAACTGGCGCCTTTATTCATGGGAGTCGTGATTTGATAAATCATGCACTTTCCTATACATCAGGATAAGTGGATTGATCCACCTTCCTTTTGAATATTTTTAATTAGCATATGTTTTTCTCTCTCACTCTCATTATCTTACCCTCAGCCGATAAAAGAGATCATTTTCTTTTTCTCTCTCTCACTATCTCATTCTTTGTCTCTCTCTCTCTCTCTCTCTCTCTCTCTCTCTCTCTCTGTAGTGCACATTAAAACCCAAATAAATGAGGTCAATTTCTTTATCTCTCATTATATCACTCTCTGTCTGTCTCACGCTCTCTCTCTCTCTCTCTCTCTCTCTCTCTCTCTCTCTCTCTCTCTCTCTCGTCTTCAAGCTTTACCATAGCGACCTGGATTATGGTGGTGGCCTTGGCCTTGTTCAGATCGTCGGTGGCATTGATGATTGTTGATTTGATTTAGCATTGAAAATCATGCATGTATTTAACTATCAATTTAGTGATGATCGGAGTCAAAGATCATGTGTTCTTGGGAGTTCTCCGAAGCCATTGCCTCCCATCGAAGGATTGTCTTCTCGGCGGGTTCGAAGGCGGCGAGGGTAGTGTTTTCTGATGGCTCCATTGTCAGAGATTGAAAAGCTTCAATCTGATTAATTTGTTTTGCTTTTAACTTTAGTGGGTCAGTCAAGCGAATTAAGGTGAGAAATTTAGTTTTTTTGTTTTGGCAAGAAATTTGTATAATTAATGGTCACTGACCATAATTTTGTTTGTTTTGGTGAGAAATTTGTATTATTAATGAAAAATATATGGTTTACCAACCGTAATGAGAAATTTCTCACTTGTGGTTAGTGTTGCATTTTAAAGTGAAAAATTTGTCATTATGGTTAGAAGTGAGACTTTCTCACACGATAATATATAGAATTTCGTACCATGTTATTGAGAAATTTCTCACTTATGTTATTTTAAAGTGAGGAATTTCTCTGTTAATTCTCTATTTCTTTCTATATATATATAACAAATTTGGGTTTTGAATTTCAAAATCCTGATTTATGGGAGTATTTCTTTCTCTATATATATACATATAGCTATATATAAATATATAACAAATCTGGGGTTTGAATTTCCAAATACCGATCTATGGGAGTAGGGGTATTTTGGTCCTCAAAATAGGTGAGGGACTAATTTTTAAGTTGACTTATGAAATGGATCAATTTCTAGAAAAGGCTACAATAAAGTACTGAAATCTAAAGAACCCAATAAATAATTACATTTGGGCAAAATGATTACTATGGATTCGAGTTGAAAATATTGGTTCCCTCTACCATATTTGAAAGGAATCCTCCAGCAACTTGATACACTGTGAATAGTATGACTCGATGGGAAGCCATATACTATCCAATCATTTATTCAGATAGGCTATTGCCTTTTAATTTTACTATCCAGGCAATGTACCTTGCCTAGTAAAATTAAACTGTTGACTTGCTTAGGTCCTACAAATAATAATAGTGAATCAGATGGAGAGGATATTATTTTTTATAGCTAAGTGCATATCATCACTTAATTCTAGATCAAGAGTTTCGTGAGGAACACCTCTGATGGAGAGGTGAGCTACACTAACAATCACCCAAAACATTCTTTTAAAGAAGTTTGTACTGATGATTCCATGATCAACTTCATCCGATAGGGCGGATGACACTAGAGCCATCACACAAAATTAATCATATCATCTACAAACTAGTAACGGAGACCATGAGATTTATACTTGATAAATTCCCTCTCCCACTTAGAAATTTTAAAAAAATTGATGGTTATAATATTTAGAAAAACTTTTAATTTAATTAATAAAAAATAATGGAATACTTGACAAGGATTAATTCATCCTTACTTGTCAAGCTCACATGTGTAGATAATAAAATTATTCTATTCCCATAATTTTAAAAAATTAGTACTTATGTTTTCAAAGTATGGAATTAGTTTTATTTCTAAATACACATGTAGTTGTCCATCATTTTAAATTAATATAAATTAAATATGCAGCTAGACATGTGAAGAAGGTCTGTGAACAATTATCCATGTTGTCCTATACATTAAACATGAAACAATAATAATAATTCAATCACACATAAATAAGGAAAACCACAACAAAATAGGAATCCCACTATTATGGTCATGCTGTAACTCTTGTAAAGAAATCTTCATTGAACCCGATTAGCTCTATGTCGCCACTATGCACGGGGGTCAAGCTATCCGACCAACTCGCAAGGATCGAGCTGCTGGGTTAGCTCTCAGGGGTCGAGGGGCAATGCCCCCCGTTCAGTTTTTGGGGCAGCGCCCCGGAAGCTAAATAAGATCTACCATCAGCAACTGCCTTCCAGAACTATTTTCTGAAGCAACCTTCTAAAATAGCCTTCTGAAACTGCTTCCAGATCACTTTCTGAAACTGCTTGTAAAACTACTCTCACGAATCATCTTCACAGATTAATTGAGATATATTACATAAGCCCTATGCCTCCATGACAGAGTTCACATGCTATTTATTTGTTAAAAATTAACCATGCATCAATCAAGCGTGGGATCCAATACATATAAATCCTATGCCTCCATAAACGAGTTCACATGCTATATTAAAATAGTAATATTAACCACGAATAAACCCATCGTGGGATCCAATCACACAAAACTAGTGATCATAATAGTGGAATAAGAATGCTGCAAAATAAGGGTTAGCACAGATCTATGTTCTATCCATCCATCAATGCACGCATAAGATCTGGATTACTACACAACATGGTTGCATTCAACCCATATGCGGAATCAACCTAGATCTGATACCACAGTTAGGAAACTGCGTTCCTAGAATCCGTTAAGAGCGCGTATAAGTTGGTACTACAAAAATTTTTCGTGAAAGCTATAATAACCCTACAAGGGCAGAACTAGGGTTACCTTGAACTGCAAAATGGATTGCTGTAGTAGACAAATCAAGAACATGGACTCGATAGTAGCTCACGATTTTCTACCATATTCCTCCGCTGCCAGAATCTAGAACTGAGTGTGGGTTCTTTCGAAATCCTTTCTATTTTCTGCTCTCTCTTTTTACGCTCTTTTCTATTCTGAGTTATAATACTCTTGATGGAATAACACAAACTGAGAAGAGAGTCAAAGAAGCATATATATAGGCTACAATAGGGACCATAAGAAGTCAATAAGGAATAGGCTTCCTTATGAAATTAGGAATCCCTAATTCAAACTGAATCCGATTCCTATTTCCATAAATTATAATTCATACCACTAAAGAATTATAATTGCACTCCTACCCTTACCTCAAAAATATATTTCGAGCTCTATGTTGTTAAATGCTTATTATCTCCCCATGTTAAGATTATAGATATCCATTAATTAAATATAATTACTGACAATCATATTTAATTAATCTCTTTAAATTCCTTGAGATCCTCTGCTTAACTTATCTGATATGTCGGATACAAAATCCATCTGCAGGGTTTGACATAATCAAAACTTATAAGCTTTCTCAAGGGCATCAATCCCAAAATTGAGACATGGATTCCATCATTAATTAATATCCACCACATAATTAATATTGTCACCCAATCCAAAGAGATATTGACCCATTTAAGGATCTCACCATTTTAGGGATCAAAGTGTAAATATCAAATGTACGTGTTTATAAATTAATTTAGGATTTAGAGCATAAGCACTCATAATAGCCATGAGGTATTAATTATCTTATAAGTCAGTACAAAGATAATTACCTCAAGTCGGTCCTATTTAATACACAAAGTGTACTAGCATAGTGAGATGAAACTATATCGTTTCCCGTAGTCGAGACATACTTACTACATCACCATACTGTAATCCTACCGATGGTGTGTCCAATCTCATCTAAGACTGTAAACTAAAATCTTATATTCTACAAGATCCGATGGTCTAATCTTCCATGTGTAAACCAAACTCTACACACCAAACCACCTACTATGTAGAATAAGGGACACACATGCACAATATAATGCAAACATTGTCCACACAGATTCTTATAAAAATGGAATAACTAATATTATTAAAATAATAAATCAACTACATAAAGCATGGCTTTTAGTATATATCCCTAACACGTGTGAGCATGGTCATGTTGCATGCTGGTATTGGAGAACCTTATTGTTTGTTTGTGTGTGTTTGCATCAATTATGTGACCTTATCAGTCGTGTTGTCTGTTGTATTGTGTGGTCTATGTTTTGTTGAGTTAGGGCTGAATAGGGCTAGGCGATTGAGTTAGGGCCGAATTAGGCTTGGAATATGTTTATTATTGGCTGAATTGGGCTTTGGTGTTATGTTAAGGCCGAATCGGGTTAGGAGTTATGTTGTGAATGAATTTGGCTTGTTATGAATTTAAGTACAAATTGGGCATGATGTGTTGGTTATCGTGTGTTGACAGAAGCTAGTACCGTCGGTTCAATGTTGTTGTGGTCATTGGTGGAAGCTAGTACTTCTAGTGTTGTATTGTGAGATGACAGGAGCTAATACTGTCAGTTTGTGAATTGTTGTTGGTGCGCTTGGACAGTCTTCAAGAACTCTTCATGAACGTCTAACAGTTTTTTGATAAATTTTATTTCAAAAAAAGAAGGGGTAAACAGATCTTCAAAGATAAGTTTCAATGATTTATCGAGTATTAGATACGTGTGGTAAAGAAATTAGAGCGTTCGGGATAGCAGAGATCCAAAGAAAGACGGTTTAGAAGCTTAAAATCATCACTTTCTTATTTTATTATTATTTTAAAAGGGAAAAAAATCAATGAAGAACCAATGAATTTAGGCTCTTTAAATGAATCCTACTTATTCTAGATTTTGAAACAATCGTAAGGGCATTTTATTTATAATATTTTGAAGCTAGAGCAATTTTGAATAAGGATTTTTTTTAAAGAAAAAGAAAGTATAAAAAGAAAAAGGAAAAGAAAATGCTTAAAATGGCAAGAGCAGCACGTGGGACTAAGAGCCGGCACTCAGCGAGTGCCGTTGCGGCATTCAGTGAGTGCCACAAAGTTCATTTTGTGTGTCACCCTGTACGCAATGTTGAGAAATAAAATTGATTTTAGAACCTTCTTTGGATCTGTAGAATATCCTAAACGACCTCATTTTTTAAGGACATTTTATACCCTTAACTCATCTTTAACATGATAAGATCATCTTAAAAGGATAAGAGTATCCTCCACTTTGAGGTTTTTCTATAAATATAGACCCCTTTCAAGAGAGAAGGGGTTGGTTGAGAGGTTGGCTAATTTTGGGTAAGAAATTTAGAGAATTGAGAAAAGTTTTTGAGAGAAATAGAGATACAATATGAGTTTCTTCCAGAGAAACTCAGTCTTTGAGGATCTAAAGTTAATAATTCAAAGAGTTTGAAGAGATCAAGAAGAAGAAAAGAGAAAAGAAGAAAAAGCTTGAAGAAGAGAAGTGAAGAGGACTTGGAGATTGATCCAAATCAATTAAAATCTTTATGAATTTGGATATTCCCAAAGGTAATTCTCTCATCTAGTGTCCTATATTTTTATAATTCAATCACAATTTATAAAATTCTAGGATCGTTTTACACAATTTTCAAAAAGTTTCTCCTAACCCCATTTCATCACACACCACTTGAATTCATCTAGTTGTTGATTTGGATCTAGTTAATCATGGATTGAGTTTGAAATAAGCTTCTTAAAAGAAAATTTGCTTTGGATCATCAAGTTAGTATGAATTCTATCTCTCTTTGTTCATGCTCTTCTCTCTTTGATCATGCTCTTCTCTTGGAAATCAATGGGATCTTCAATATCCCACTTGAAATCCTTGAGTTTGATCTCTTAATTTTTTGTAAATTGGTGACTTATATGAGGATTACGGTTGATTTTGATTATAGTTAGGATCAATTGGTAAGATTCAAGTCTTGTATCCATGGCTTGGATCTATCAATTTGAAAGTTTCATAGAATGCTCTTCATATTATATTGATACCTATGAAGACTAATGTTCTTAATCTCCAAGGGTCATTGATTTGGGAGGAGAATCAAACAAAATAAATTTCCATTCCTCAAGGACCATCAACTTGGGAGAGGAATTGGATATAGAACAAGCCAATTGTCATGGTTAGATAGTTAGATCCAATTAAGCTAAGTGTTTGAGTATATTCATGAACTTGAGTAGAATTCTTAGAGATTTCCATAGAGGTTTCTTCAAGGATGGTTTCATGAAGGTTCTTAATATTTGTTTGAGTATCTTAAGTGGTTATAACCAATACTTGATCCAAATTCTCTCTAGAATTTTGGACCAAATTGAATTTCAATGATAACCTATGATCAAAGTTTTCTAATTAAATCATGATATATTGGATTTGGATAAGACCAATTGGAATGTGTCTATAACACCTAGGTCAACCATTGTAATTGTTTTTTTGATTAGATTTCATGGTTAACATGGCTTGATCATGGGTTTTGCAACCCAATGTTCTCTGTCCAGAATTTCAGAACAGTGACCCCCTTTTAAGATGAATGGATCAAATCCTTAACCAAACATTTTAAGCTCCAAATAATTTTTCTTATGAAATTTTATGAGTTAGTAAGATCCTCTAAAAAGATTGAAATGATTTAGATTCGTTTGCTATTTTTAATAAATCATATAAAATCTTTGGACAGAGCACTAACAAATTTCGAGTGGTGTCTGATCTTGGTCCGACTCCGAGAGATTGGATCATTTGATCTTTGATTTTCTTTTCGGGTTAGATAAAAGATAAACAGAGGCATGTCATACTAAAAAAAATTGAGATCAGGCCATGGAACCATGAGTTTCCTATTTTTGAATGTTTGATTCCTTATGTGTAAATTCTCAAATTCTGAAGCAAGCTTTGTAAGTCTCATTCATTTTGATCCTAATGGATTTCTAAAGCCTTAAGGCTTGGGACATGTTTTGAATAATAATAATCAAACTCAAATCCAGAGGTCAAGTGATCCAAATCATCAGATGATACATGTCTTGTTCATTTCCATGCATTCATGATCATTATGTTTTAAGGTAACACTTGTATCTTGGGTTATAGAGCATAAGAATAAATCATGATTGTTTCAACATTGTCATGGATTCTTTTCAAACATGTTGAAGCCATATCATCTATATATGGACATTACATTGGCTCTAGGTTAAGGTTCCTCTAGACCTTCCCGTCGAGACTTGTATGTCTATAGTGATGTTATGACTTCAACGATTAGAGAGAATTCATGATTTTGGTCAAACTTACTTGTTTTGTTTAGATTTGATAATTTTATATCCAAGCATGTGGACTAAACTTTATTTTGTAGCGTAATCGAGGTACGATTTCTCATTTTCCTTTCTATTTCATTCAGTCTTAGTCATTTTATTGATTTTAAGACTCCATGCGCGACACCTTAGATTAGGGTTTTTGCCTTATGTGCTTATGTGATTAGAGACCTTCTTCCTAGGTTTTCTATATTTTTTATGCATTGCACATTTCCAATTCACAACTAGATCTCGGGTTAGTTCTCTCATTCTTGGTTGCATATCATTTGTGTGCTATCTGAAGGAACTTGGATATGGATGCCTTTTGTAGCAATCTTACACCCTTTTCAACTTGCTTGTGCTATGTATATCTATATCTATGTGTTGATTGGGACACACATAAGCTTTTAAATTGAATGAAAGGATGGTGACTAAAGGCCTATCCATGATAGGATGAAAGGGGTGCTTTATTCCCACCGGGCTCCTTCCCCTCTCATTCCATGTTCTTCGGACCTAGAAATCTTTGGTTTCACAAAAAAGTAGTTTTTTTAAAATGGTTTCTTAATTAATTTCTTTAAAATTAAGTGACGACTCTTTTTTTTTATAAATTGATTTGAAAAATCGAGAAAAAGGCCGTGGAAGCCCCGTGGGCCGATGTCCACAAGAACTATAAAGGTAGTCTAGGGTGATCTATGATGATCACAATACATATCTAAACTATTACCTTAGATAAAAGATAACAAAGCATATTAATTAGTTCTATTACAGCTACATCGGGGTCCTTCACTTCAATTTATACATCCATTGAATCTCTTCGGGTAGACTTCATCTTGGCAGTCATCTTCTGTGAAGTCTAGACGTAATATGTCCATGGAAAATAGATCCGTTAGCTTTTGAATCAAAGTGAGTTGGTCTAATTGATCAGTCCTAATACAAGCAATAATATACAAGTACAACAATTATCTTGAACTAAGCATTTGATAAGCATTATCTTGGTAACCGAAGTGCATGTCCTATAATAGGGAAATTATAATGAGTCCATGTACGACTTTATGTAGAATCGATATATTCGACTTGACTCATCACCTTGGGATTTTAGACACAACACTTGACTCGTGTGACTTGTCACATTACCAGTGAAATGGAGTTGGCTTAGAGTGAAGTGATCATGTTGCTATCGGTGCCTAGTAGGCCGCAATAGCAGTTTTGGTTTAAAAGATTGTAATCACTTTACTCTTAGGTCCTCGTGACCTTGCCTAGGGAATAGAATAGTTATAGCACTATCGTCGCCTAACCGGGGCCGCACTAGCATTTGAAATGGTAACCATTATACTCCATACTTGGTTGGATATCTTGCTATCATCGCCTAATAGGGCCACAATAGCTTGTAAACCACCAAATTGTGTGACTTGACTATGTTGATTCGAATAGGTACTTTAGTAGGGCCACAATAGCATTATATGTTATAACCATTGATTTGATTGTACTACTTGGACCACAACGGTCAACTTAAAACATGTGTGACAATATAACTAGGTTAGTCTCCTCGACTAACCATGCATATGTCAACTTTGACATTACGACTCGACTACGTTCATATGAGTGTTCATCAGAGTGTATGCCGTATAACATAACAAGCATGAATCATAATAGTTGAGCTATACTATCCGCCCCAACGTAGCAAAAATAGGGAAATAAAATTCCATTTTTGGACCCGTAGGCCGTGATTGGTGAATATCACTCAATTGTCCACACACAGTTCTACAATATCATACATATAACTCAGTAACTAAAATAACTGAATAATAAACTGCATTAATAACTCAACTTAAAAGATATTATTATAGAACTCAACTTAGTAATAAACTGAAATCCAAATCTTAAGGCACACTTGCCAACTATAAAGTAACATAGTTAAAACATCATTTAAAGGATAACTAATCTAGCCCTAAGCTTCAAGTGTCAAAGACGTCGTCGTCAGCTTGATGATGCACTCCTTCGATCCCATCCTTGGTCTGATCATCCTAGGCATAGCATTCCTCTAGGTAGTCCATGTTGTAGCCCTCGTCAATAGGTATCTTACCAGTATAACCATATATTTGGAAAGTTGGACGTGGGTATATCTAGTGGCATAAACGCCGTCATCTTAGGAAAGCCGAGTGAGCAATAAACTAATTGTCATTCCCCAGAGAAGCAAAAATAGAGAAAACAAGTTCCTTTTTGGTCCCGTAGATTCGTGACTGGTGAATAACCGCATTGTCATCTACTCGAACCAACAATTAAACCAATAGGGAAGATGCTATTCATAGAACATGTCTTATCAATATAATCAGAGGCTACATCAAAAATATAAAAGGTTTGAAAGCAACATATGTCCAAGTACCAATTATAAAAGTATACTAAATCTATTACAACAATTGACTTAGAGTCTAAGGCCTACAACCAATAATAACAGCAGTACAACAAATATGCAAACTAACTTTTACAAAGCGGCATGTCTTCATCTTTAAGCTTCCAGCTCCAAGTCCAACGTAACATCAGTCTTCCATCCTTAAGACCTGCAAACCTCTAGACATTGGAATGTCTAGGGCATAAACACCATCATCTTTGAATACAAAACTGAGTGAGTACATTAAAAACACCCCTCGCCCGTAGCTATTCAGCATCTTAAAATGGGGTTAATATCTTATCAATGACGTCACTCGCGAACATAGCAGAGGTCTCATTAAACTATTCATGAATTCAATGATATCAGGAAACATATTAAGTAAAGACAAGGATAAACATCATGGTATAATATCTTATCACATATTCACTATATCCATGCATGCAACCCATGCATCCATCCCATGCATATACCTTTACGTTGGGACGCTGAATCCACGACTGAACCATCATCTATTCTATCCATACCCATATCCATATTCATACTTGTATTCATGTTCTTATTCTCATATGTATCCATATGTCGATACAATAATACCAATATGATATCCATACATCAATACCATAATACCAATCTGATATCCATACGTCGATACCATAATACCAATCAGAATCACCCGACTAGTCAGTAGGTCCTACGATCCCTTGATAGGGTTATCGGTCGTCTACACAGTACCCCCTATCTGTAAATGATGGAAGTGGCACATCCGACGTCTTCAACGATGTGTATCCTCTCATTGGTCGTCTATACATCTGAGAATACATTAGAGCACTAGCCGGACGTCTTCAATGGTACACTAGACATCTTCAACAGTGCATACGTATCACAGGACGTCTTCAACAGCGAGAGCCGCACTAGGAATTCTAACCATCCCATGTCCACCCGGCTCGTCAGCCGTTGATCCCTTGGATCTAAGGTACACATGTCACATATTCCACATAAGTTACATATCCTATTCTCATCATAGTCTCTTATCTCTTCATAATACTATCCCATGCATGCTGACCACATGTTGTGCAATGCCATTACTCTAGATACAGGATTTACCACATGCTCTGTATTCAACATATCTACTCATTATTGATTATTATCATGCAGTCGTGTTCTGTCTACTATACAGTTCATTCATAACAACGTATGGCAGTTAAACAGGTCACCTTATAATATGAACATCAATATCATAACATCAACATCATATAAGTCTAATTCTGACATACAATGTACTGACCATTCTTATATCCAACTATAACTATTATATATGGTACAACTAACAACTAATAACAACTTAGGTATTTCGTAACTAACTCATAACATATCACAACATAAAAACCATATTCTGTTCTCACCCAATCGATTGAATAAAATGGCAATCGATTGGCATATCAATCGATTGGGAAATGATGGTAATCAATTGGTACCAATGGTAATCGATTGGACTCTGTCTTCTTCCTTGGAAACAGTTGGTTTTACATAAAACATTGGGGGTTCCTTCCTCTTATCCATACACATTTTTGAACATATAAAAACATCCCAAAACAATCCCATGAATGAGTTAATGAAACTCACCTTGTCCCAACATTCCGGTGACGGCGTCCTGAGCTCCGCGGTGGCGGCTATGGTGATCTCTCTCTCTCTCTCTCTCTCTCTCTCTCTCTCTCTCTCTTTCTCCTCTTCTCTGGTCTCTCTCTGTCTTCCTCTTCTTCTTTTTCTCTTCTCCTTCTTCTTCCTCTTCCTCTTCCCAAGAGTGTGTGTGTATATATATATAAGGATAAATGTATATATGAATATATATGAGTATATATATCTCTCACTCTCTCCCAAACACACACACACAACAAACATATATATATATATATATAAGGGAGGGGGTTTATATAGGGGAAGGGAAATAACCAAAACCACACAAACTAAACATGGTGACCAAGTTCAGCTATTGCCAATCGATTGGGACCAGGTGCCAATCGATTGGGATGTCCATGTCACAGAATCAGGTCAACAACAAGGCAATCGATTGGTTTAAAGGAAATCGATTAGGGGTCTCAAAAGTGGCAATCGATTGGGAAATGATGGCAATCGATTGGGATACAAACTTACCCAAAGGCTAGGAAAGGTACTAGGGGTATATAAGAATCTAAAAATACAGGGTATTACATTATCCATGTCACACCCCGATGTAGCAAAATAGGAAAATTTTGAAATTTTCCACTTTTGGACCTGTAGATACGTGACAGTTGAATTACCAATCTGTCCTTCTAACTCCACACAGGTATTCTAATTAAGGGAAATACTTTACATAAACATGACCATAGCATAATATAAACACTAAGAATCAATCCAAACTGAAACTTATCTTACCATCAAGTCATAATCGGAATAATACAACTGCATGGCCTACTTGGCCCCAACTTGTCTAAGACAAAATACACAATGATTACAAGATTCTAAACGTAATTGTTACAACTGCACGATAGCTATCTCTAGTCTTCTTTCTGACTTTACCCTTCCTTTACTCCTTAGCACCTCATCCTTGAGCTTATCCACTATACCTACAACACGTCTGGAAATTAGATTATCTAGGGCATAATACCATTAGCTTGGATACAAGCTGAGTGAGTATTCACAACATAACACCAATATACATAACAACCACTTACTCTCGCATTAATGTTCAGCATCTTAAGATGCACATAGTCTCTTATCGAAAGACGTTCATTCCACGGGCATAATAGAGGTAATAACAACTCAATAAATGGATCATTTACACATATCATCTTTAACATAAATTGAAACATAATCTCATAAAACAAATCATAATCAAAGACTCATAACTAGCTCTTAATGTTCTTCGTACTAGATTAACACTCGTCTTATCTTTTCATCGTGCTCATGCATGCCAATGCGTATTCGATGCATTTACCTCCCACCGGGACGCTGAGTTCGCAACTTCCCAGATCATCTCATATCCTCCATAATATAATAAAAAAATTGAATAATAATGATATCTCATCTCGAACAACGTCTCTGATCAATTCTGGAATAACAGTAACCTTCACTTCGTCACGGAAGGTCAACTTACTTCGTCACAAAGAATCAACGTGTTCAACTTACCTCGTCACGCGGAATTGAAGTGTTCAACTTAACCTTCACTTCGTCACGGTGACTCAAAATGTTCATGTCAAGTCCGAAGACTTCCAGCTTATCCAGCCAAGTCTGAAGACTTCCAACTTAAATAGCCAAGTCTGAAGGCTTCCAGCATATGCTGCCAAGTCCAAAGACTTCCAGCTTAAACAGCCAAGTCCGAAGACTTCCAGCTTAAACAGCCAAGTCTGAAGACTTCCAGCTTAAATAACCAAGTCCAAAGACTTCCACGTTCAACACCGTTGGGACAAATAAAGCCTGATAATAAGAAAACCCCAGCTTGTCAGTCTTTGATCACTATGGATCCGGTTGCCTCAACGGGTCTTGCACCATTCAACTCTTTCCATAAAATCCAGACTATGCAATGCATGTTGACACCATGTCGTGAATGCTCGTGTTCACAAACTTTTACTCATCAACATCATTAGTCATGGCATGTATTATTGTTCTGAACATTCTTCATTTGACTTCATTATTAACATGGCATGCTTATCAATTCTTTATTCATATTCGTCTTACTACATTCATCAAAGAGCTTATCATCAGAAACAGTGCTAACATAAGTCATATATCTCTCAGCATGGATTGCTACCAACAAAACATATAGATAAAACCCTTGACATGTTCATATTCATAGTGTCACAAATTGATCACAGCTAATCATGGAAATACATAGCAATAGAGCTCTATAAACATTCATAGTGGTATAGCATGGGATTAATACAATCAATACCATATATATAGATATATACATCACATACAAATTACTCTAGCAGCCCTTATGCATATTTGGAGTGAGGTTATAAATGATCACCTCGATATACCAACTCTTACGCGTCCTCAATTGGCGATCGGAACGAGGTTTCCTACAAAGCATATGATGGAATCATGGTTAAACATGAACTCTTGAAGTGAGGGCATAATGGTAATTTTACCAAATGGGGTATAAACTTCAAGGTAGTGAACTACGTATCATTCTAAGTCCAACGCCATTGACTAGACTCAAATCGGAGTCCGTCAGATAAAAGGTTGGCTTTTCTATACCAATGTGGGCCTAAGGACAAGCTGTATTTTTCAACCTTACTAAAAGGTCACCAAACTTAAGGAAACCGTTCCAGACATTATTCTACGACTCTGGGAACTGATCGGGTAATTTTCGAAGTCCTAGATTATTTATTATGAATTATCAAAGATAATTCATTTACAAAAAATAGCCGTGAAAGAACTTTTAATTAAATAATTATACTTAAACATTGAAACCAGCACTTGGGAATATTTTTATTAAATATTTATCTCATAATTTTCAGAGCTCGTTTGATATTTTAATAATTGATATATTAGTAAAATGTCTCCTTATTAATTATTAAAATACTAAACTGTAATATTATGCGTTTATAAATTATATTACAATATAAAATACTCTTAGGGCATTACCCAAATTTTCTAGCTTATAAACATACATAGGTATTAATTAACTATTTAAATACCCTTTAAAACTGATTTTTATTATTTATATTAACCATATAAATAATAAATATAATAATATAATAATAACATACAGAGTATTAAGAATATTGTATGATAATATTCTATAATATAAAACACTAATAGTATAATTATAAACCATTATAATTATTAAAACTATTTAAAACTATTTACTAACTAATAATAAAAATAATAATAAAAAAAATAATCTCAGATCCGACGGGTCAAACCTGAACCGACCAAAATTGAAATGGGCAACCCATTAACACACTCAAAGAGACCCAACTGGAAAACCCTTTAGGCTTGGACCTGACCCGAACCGAACCAAAACAAACAAACTAACCATCCCAAGACACAACTTGACCCAAATCGAAAACCCATTTAGGTTAAAACATACCTGAAACTCTACCCAGACTAACTCACAAACCAACCCTACCCATAACTCGAACTTAGACCGGACCTGTACCCAAACCTAACCCATCTATAGACACAACAGAACCCGCCCTAACTACTCAGCCCGACCCGAAATCAACTCGGTGTCAAAACGACGCCGTCCTACTTAAAGGAGCCATGGGTTTATTAAACTCGATCCAAACCCAACCTAGACCCATATTCATACACATCCTAACTGGAACCAACCCGCAAACCCCAAACAGTTTCTTTTTCTTCTCCGACGAAATGGCATCGTCGGAAAATCGCAGCTCGCTGGAAAATCTTCAAACGGCTATCTCTCTCTCTCTCTCTTCTCTATAGAAATTCCTTAAACCACCGCCAAAATGATCGAAATTCTTTCCTCTATCACATACGAGAAGCTAGAAGTCGGGTTTGTCCATTTTAAGGTCGAACCAAGAGATTATCCTAATTGATCAAAGAAATGAATAATGGCCTGCATGGACTACTAAACGTACACCATTTCAAAAACTGCTACTAGAGGGTTCATCTGGGTTCATTAGGGTCTGAATGGTATATATTTTAGGGGCTTTGGTTGATATTTGAAAATCAAGCTATCAAGCTTGATCTCTAATGGCTGGCCGAAATACACGGGGGGGCCTTAGGCTCTATTTGGTTAACATGCATGTGGTCCTAAGGCCTTCTAAGTGACATGGAAATGATCAGAGATGCAATGGGGGTGTGATTTTACATCAGATAGTCTAGATCTTCTTCCTCTCTTCTCCAATCAACTCTCTCTCTCTCTACTTTGCGTCGTTCTTCTTCTTCTTCTTCTTTAGTCTCTCTACGTGTATGTGTGTTAGTGACGTTGAGATAGAGATGGTACAGAGAGGGGTGTGTAGGTGTGATCAATGTAGAGATGTAAGTGTGGTGTTTATGGTTGAGAGTATTCTCTAGCTCTCTCTATATCTCTTGGTTCTCTCTCTATATAATCTGTATAAATAAATTTATGGGGGTGGAAAAATGAGAGTGTAATGAGTGGGTATGGTGCCTATTTATAGAGGGAGATGTAGGTAAGGGGCATAAGTGTCCAAACACTTGTGTGTGCACAAATAGGTGTACATACATGTGTAGTATTCCTGTATGTATGTCTAAGGGTAAATTGAGTGGGGTCCATATGACAGTCTATTAATAGCGTGGGTCCCACTCTCAGGTAAATGCACTAGAAAGTGTGCCTGAGTCCTAGTTAGGTGTGATTCTGAGAGGATGAACACATGTATACGTTTATGCATGTACGAGCTATGTACGAGCCCTAGGTGTGAGTCTTTTTTATGGATTATAAATAAAATCTAAGACATCTGGGTTAGAAGTATCATCGTTGTCATTAAGACATTGACTATAGGATCTTGTATGGATTCCCAATGAAGGTTATCCAAATGGACCTTCTATAATCATTCCATGGTGACGTCACTATTTTCTAATATCTTACGAGGGATTTCTAGAAATTCTGGGTACTATATCTCTACCCACCTTATAAGAGGATTTTGCCCTCGAAATCTAGAGGTTGCTCAGTCCTAAAAGTTCAAAGTTCTAATCATATATCAAACTCTATGGTCGTGAGGTCTCTACTAGTTGACTTAACTGGATCTTCTCCTTTGAATAACCAAATCAAACGGATGCCACTTCTTCTTGCAAAATTTGAAACCATAACTTCGTCAATTGGAGTCAATGGTTCCTTTGGTGAGCTTGGTCTCGTGGCTTTTGTGGTGGTGGAGCATTGCCATTTCTTTAGCTCCTTGCATTTCCTATGGATGTGTCCCATCTTGCCACAATAGTAACATCGTATATCCCGTCTGCTAAGTTTTCTGGGTACTGGGCAATTTGCTTTTGTAGACACCCAATTTTGACCACACTGATAGGATTTAGGGTGGACAACATCTTAGAGGATTTGATGATGAAAAGTACCCCATGGAAGGTACTGGATTCCATACAATCGAAAGATCGAACTTCAGAAAGTGACTTCAAGTTCAGAAAAGCCCTTTTCCATGCAGAAATCCCAGTTTTGTAAAAAATATCTCTCGAAATTCATATTCACTCAGGGATATATGAGCACGAAGTGTTCTAAACACAGTATTCTAGATGTCCAGAGATTCAATTTTAAAGAAAAGTTTGAAATTGACGCGCATTGAAAAACAATTTTAGAAAAGACGTCATTTGATTTCAAAAAGATGCAGAAGTTCTGGAGGACTTTTGGACTTCAATTGGACTTCAATTTTCATTATAAAATCTCCTGGAATATTTTTATACTAAAATTCAACTCGACAGCTTTCCAACGGTACGTAAAAGGACGATTTTGGACATCAAAAAGTATTTTTACAAAAATCTAAAAAAGTAGTGAACGTAGTATTTTAACCAGAGCTTGAGGGCAACCAGGGGAGCTCGAAAAGCAGGTGGCGGGTCCCATAAAGGGGACGGTGGGTCCCATCTAAGATGCCACCCACATAGTGCCCCCTCCATCGAGCGTTTTGAGTTCCAAACTTCTAGAAGCCTCCCACTGCGAGGAAATTGCCTGGAAACTGCATTTAGGCACCGAAATGGCCATTTTAACCCTTTTCTGCTCTCTAAAAATCCTATTTTAACCCTGTAACTTAAGAGTTAAGTTTTCAAAACTCTATATATAGATCCATATGAGATCATCTTTGACACAAGAGGATATATAGACACACAAGTACATATATACAAGAGAGCATGTACAAGTACACATAAGAGAGAAGTTCATACAAGTGAATATACTTGCAAAATACTGTCAACTTAAGAGAGATTTCTAGAGAGATGAAGTGAATCATGAATTAAAACTTTCCAAACTAATCTCAAGATAATTATATTAGAGGTTTAAGACATCAATTGCTTCCCTTAACTTCCATGGATGAGTGGTTGAAGAGCTTGAAGAACACTTGAAGAAGAAGACTCTTCAATTCAACTTTGGTGATATAATTGAGAATCCTCCAAGAGGTAGACATCCTAATTCATCTCTAATTACTATTTTTATATATAGATCTATAAGACTTGGATCTAATTTAGCTTTTTTTTTATTTGTTAGAACACTCATCTTCTTCCTCTCGCGTTCTTCACACACTCACAAAACTAGATCCAAGTCTCTTTTGATTTTATTGATAATTCTTAAATTAGAGATTGATTTTCACTTTGGTTTTCAATTTTGATTTCATTCTTCAATTTTAGTTTAGATCCATGCATACATGATTATATATATGTATCTACTTTAAATTCTATGATGGTTTGGAAGTATGATCTATGAGAAGGATGATTCCTATGTTCATACGTATCTCTTGATTATTCCTATAACCTAAAATTCCAATTGAATTTCATCTCCAATAGGATATTTGTAAGTCCCTTTCATCCATGATCTAGAGTTTTTCATAGAACTTGAGGGATAAATTGATTGGGAATTATGTTAATTTAGTTGATCTATGGGTTTGATCTCTCAAATGAGCTTCAACCAACACCTAAGATGTTTTCCTTACACTTTAAAATGAAGTAGTTAAAATTCAGCAAAACAGATTGGTTTTGTCCACACGATTTGGTCCATCGAAATCCACAGTTTGATGGATTTCAAATATTTTGGTAAACTTTGATGAATTATCTTTCATTCGATCCGTTTTGAGAACCTCTAGGATCCATATGCTATTTTTAGAAATTGTTGAGAAATCGGTGGACAGATTTGAACATAGTCTCTTTGTGCTTGAATTTTAGAAAATCTATAATCGTTATCGATATTATGCTTTTTGGGGATGATTCCTAACTCATGTATCTATATGCTGATGTAAAATCGTGAGCATACGATCGAGTTAAGATCGTTTTCTAAGCATTTGAATTTGATACAACTGTTTTAGACTTTTCAAGATTCAACTACAATTATGATTATGTATACAAAATGGTCATACCTTGATCACTCAACAACAATTGATGAATAAAACTTGGTTTAGAAATCATCTAAGATAAATTGATGAGAGACCAAAAGCTTAGAATACCTTGATTAACATGACTCATTAATTTTTATCATACTTCTATTGTGTTTTGCATTCATTTGTCAAATGATATCAAACATCCAGAATAACAGAGTCTGTTTAACACAACTTTTCAAAAACCTTAAGTTCATGACATGTCCATGGGATTATTTGTTTCTCAAACTAAAATGAAATAGCTTTCGTTTGACACCAAATAGAGCTTCATACGATATTTGCAGTATTAGTTATGATTTTTACAAGAACAGTGGACAGTCCTGGTCCACTGTTCCCAAAACTCTTATTTTTCGAACTTCAAAAATGGTAAAGTGGTTTTACTTTTTAGAGAAGTTCCCTAAGACATGTGTCTACCTTTTTGTAAAAGGATTTTAACTCAGCTCATGTTTAAGACCACTTTTGATAGGATTCATTAGAGGTTATTGAATCTGGAAATTTGATTGATGACATATGTTACTCATCTTTCATGCATATCATCTGTTTGCTTATGTTTTTTGCAATGCTTGGGTATTCTTTGGTGTCTTAGTGCAGAGTGTTGGATGCCGTGGATCCGGATCTCGATTTGTGTGTTTGCCTCGTCTACATGTGGCTTAGTGCCCATGTTTCGTGTACTATCTCTATCCTTTCTCTTAGAATTTTTCTAGGTTTACAACTTTGTTTTTGACGGCACATTTCCTTTAGGATAGTCTCTGTTTATATGATTATATGTTAGAGACATCTTATCTAGGATTGTTATATGATTGCATTGCACGTTTCCTTTATTTTTTGCTTTCGCGACTCCGCTTGAATCAACCCAATGTAAGTTCTCTTGTTCCCTTTTGCATATCATGACACGTTTCCTTTATTTGCATTAGTCCCGGGCGGGACTAGCCACTGTGAGTATACCTCTCCTTTGTATTGCATGTGCATCCGATTTCTACTTGATTTAATCTCTTGACATGATATTCCTTAGATGTTCCGTTTTAACATGTATATATTATCTAGTATGTTTGAGGAAACAACACTAATTATGAATTAAAAACAAGGATATTTGAATCAAGGCCTACTTCGGTTCCTTCCCTTCTCGTACCAAGACCCCCGAACCTAGTTTCTGGTAATGCAGGGCGAGTAACCTTATTCAATTTTGGGTGAGTCAAACTTGGGTTTCCTAATTCCCGATAAAAATTAGGTGGCGACTCTTTATCTCTAGGATCGCGTGAAGAAGTCCTAGTTTTCCCTAAAGTGTGCTCCTTGGGATCCATCACGGGACACTAACGAGGGAAAACGCCAGGACCTCCCGCATGCCACGGTCCACAATCTGGCAACTCCACTGGGGATTTGAACATGAAACTGATGGTTTCTTGCTCTTCGAGGGTTTGACTTGAACTAAAGAATATCCTTTTTATTAATTCAATAATCGTGTTGTTTCTGCCTGTATTTGCACTTGTATTATTCTTTCACCGTGACTGCTTGAGACCATTGACAAACGGTGGTATTTGTAAAATACAATCGCACTAAAAGAAGAAAATACACGGATTTAGTTCACAACTTCTTGCTTTATCAGCAATTTGTATCATAATGCTGGTTTTTACGCAATATGATTAATTTATAATAAGTTGTATTGTTTTAGCTATTATTTGTGCAGATTATTGTTCTGCTGTGAGAAGAAATGAATAATAGGATAAGGGGAATGCTGGATTACAAACAAGAGAATTCAAAGTTGAAATATAGAGCTCGAGCGATCGAAGATGTTCAATCGATCGAGATTTTGATCGATTGAGTACGGTTCAAGTGCTCGAGTAATTCAGAAGTTCAATCGATCGAGTGATGTTTGATCGATTGAACATGGCTTTTATCAGAACTCACACGCACGCAGCAAAATAATTGTAATTAATCCTTGCATTAGGTTTATGTATAAATACTCGTTATGTTTACGTCCCAGAGGACGCCCACTTTACTTTTCATCAGTTTACATAGAGAGAGGAGAGCTTGTTCTTGATTTTTGTAGGTTTTAAGCTTTACATATTGTTTTTGGGATTGATATCTACGGTTTAATATAAGTTTCTCCATTCCAGGTTCTATAATCTTAGTTTATTTACATTCTGCTTGCATAATATCGTAGTTCAATCTGTTAGAATCGTTAGTTTTTGTAGTAGTAGTCTTAAATCACTTGGTTTTATAGTTTTCATGTTTAAATCACAACCAAACATGACCTTAATGAATTTTCACGTTAAAAACGAATCTGTGACACTCCAGACCATGTCTGAGTAGTCCCAGGGTTGGGAGATCACGATGAAACAGTGATCTCCAGCCTCTGTCATGCAGCAGAAAAATACCTGTGTCGATCGATCGAAGTTAGTTCGATCGATCGGGCCAGAGATTGAGTCAAGCGATCGAAGACATTTTGATGGATTGAGAGTTAATGAGATTCGATCGATCGAAAGCGTGTCGATCGATCAAACTCTCTGATTCTTGAGAGTCCTTTGCAGTATTCCTAGACTTTTTGCTTTAGAGATTTGTTATCAAACTGTCCCCAAATGCTCAGTTTGTCAAAACAGTCTCTAAACTCAAGGCCTTAAGGCATTTTTCTTCAATATCTTTTGCAAACCACCTTCAATGCTAACACCATTGTAGGTGCGAGTCTTAACTATTGTTTTAAACCGCTTTCACTTGTTTCAAAATAACTGTGATGATATAGTCCCGGTCATGAAAGGGCTATGGATTCTTTATTCTAAGAGAAATACGGAATACTGTAGAAGATGTACTCCATTGAGCTTCAATGCAACTACATGGTAGATGGCTAGGTTGCTGTGGATTCGTGTGATCCCAGCACTCCCCTTTTATTAAGTAAAAACTTGTTTTAAATATTGCTCTATTTAATTAGTTAATCATTAGTTTAAATTAATCGGTTTAGTAGTAGTTACTTTGTGGAACTTTGTGTTCTATACTCTTTAAAATATTGATTTTTATTTTTTCCTTTTAGAGATTAATCTAAGTTTCTAGTTCTCAACCTTTCCTGTGGGATCGACCTGGACTTCCAGTACTATATTACTTGCATGATCACCTACACTTGGGTGTTGGCCAAGAGCACACAAAATAATTCTCGTGCCAAGTTTTTGGCGCCGTTGCCGGGGAAGGCAACAAGCTAACGCTTAGATTACCTCGATCTATCTTTATCTCTTTCTATTTTCCTTTTCTTTTAATTCTTTAGATTAAAACCTTTTAGAATCCTTTCCCTTTCATGTCCGATAATTCCATTGAAGGAATTCTTGGAAATCCATTCTACTTATCTGATTCTTCTAGTTCTATTAATCCCGTAGCCACACTTACAGATTCAATAGCTGACAATCAAAGCGAGAATGGGGATAATGTGGTTGTACCTATTGATGATTCATTACGTCTTTTGTTCGATCTCATGCAACCGGACCATGCACCTACGCCTTCTTGTATTCTCATTCCACCCCATGCGGGCGAATCCCAATTTCGCAACGGAATGATTCAACTCCTTCCAACCTTCCATGGAATGGAGAGTGAAAATGCATATCTACATGTCAAGGATTTTGAGGATGTTTGTAAAACATTCTCACAGAATTGTATTGTAGATGTAACACGTCTAATGCTATTTCCATTCACCTTAAAGGATAAAGCAAAAGCGTGGCTACTCTCCCTTAAGCTAAATTCTATCTTCACCTAGTATGTGACGAACACTGCTTTCTTAAAGAAATTCTTTCCACCTCGCATGACCACTGAACTTAAACGGCAAAGAAACTCTTACAAACAAAAGAGCAATGAAACGTTCACCCAAACTTGGGAGCGTTTCAAGGATTTGCTTTTCTCATGCCCACATCACGGGTATTAGAAATGGCGAACCATTAGCTACTTTTACGAAGGGTTAAATGGTGAAACTAAAAAGCTGGTTGAAACCATGAGGTCAGGTCCATTTCTTTGCAAAAACACCGAAGAGGCTGAAACCCACTTCGAGTGGTTAGCTGAGCATGCTCATGAATGGTCAAATTCTGAAGACATTCCATGCGCACAAATATCAGGTGTAGAGGAGAAAAGTATCTATCAGCTAAAAAGTGAAGATCATCTAATGACCAAATACGAAGAACTAGCAAAGAAGGTAGAGGAGTTAGGGATGAAAGAGAGAGTACTAGACACAGGTTTTACCTGAAGAACCATGCAGAACATGCAATATGTTGGGACACACAACTCAATACTATCCCAATGTGCCGTACTTTCAAGAGTAAGTCCCCATGGAAATGAACGCCATGCAAGGATACAGAGGGGCGGGGAATTCCTATAATAACAATAATAATATGCAAAAAATAACAATAGATGGAATCACCCTAGTTTTGATTGGAAAAATGATACTGGGACACAAAATCAATACCATCAACAACAGCCCTACAACAACAATAATGAATATTAAGGGCAATACAATAGACAGTCCTAGCCATTTAATCAAAATAGATCAAATAACTACAACCAAGCTCAACCCTCTAATACTCAACAGTCAAATGTGTATGTACCACCACACAAAATGGTGCAAGAGGAAGATCCACTCTCTAATGAAAATTTAACACAACACTTAATTCAAATGATGAGTAAAATGGCTGCAACATTAGAGAGAATGGATGCACGACAAGAGGGGTCGAGTGGAATGTTTCCTGCCCAACCACTTCAAAACCCTAAGGGATACAACAACGGTCCCAATAATCAAGAACATGCTAAAGCCATAACTACTCTAAGAAGCGGCAAGATTATAGAGCATAATATGCCTCTCTCCACTCCTGAAGAGTATGAGGAGGACGAAGTGGTAAACAACTACAACCTTCCACTCAGAAAGAGGAGCCATCCACTAATGACGAACCATTAAAATCAAATGACGATGCTCTTAAAGAAGTAGAAGAAGTTGAGAGAAGGCCTGGAAAGGAACCCGTCAATGATGAATTACCTAAATGCCCTTTCCCCGCGCCTTACCCTCAAAGGCTGAAAAAACCCAAAACGAAGTAAAGAATCAGGAGTTCTTGGAACTGTTTAAACAAGTCAAAATAAACCTTCCACTCCTTGATGCAATCAAACAAGTACCGGCCTATGCTAAGTACCTTAAAGATTTGTGCACGGTCAAAAGGAGGCAAAGTGTGAAGAAACATGCTTATATCGCTTGCCAAGTAAGCGCAATCATCTAAAATAAATTGCCTCCAAAACTCAAAGACCCCGGTACTCCCACTGTCTCATGCCAAATTGGGAACCAAAGAATAGACAATCTAGGAGCAATCGTAAACCTACTGCCATACTCAGTTTATAAACAATTAGGGTTGGGTGAACTCAAACCTACCCGAGTTGCACTACAACTGGCAGATAGGTCGGTCGAATACCCTAGAGGAATATTGGAAGACGTTCAAGTACAGATAGATTCCTTTATCTTTCCAGTTGATTTTGTAATTCTAGACACTGAACCAGTGTCTAACCCTTGTGCACAAATCCCGGTGATATTTGGACGTTCGTTCCTCAACACAATTGATGCCATGATAAAAATAAGAAGTGGTATAATGATCATCGTATTCGGGAACATGACTTTAAATGTCAAGATCTTTTTAAATCCCCGACCTGAAGAATACGAGGATGAGGAAGAAGTTAATTACATCGAAATAGTCATTGAAGATGAGGCTGATGTCATTGATTACAAAGATCCTTTAGAGGTAGTTGTGTCACAATTCGACGCTGTCTATCAACCTAATGATTCTACTCCATTGGATGCTGCTTTAAATCACACTTGTCTGATGATGGAAATAAAAGAGGAGGATAGAGCTGAATGCATGTGGGTAATACTATATGAACCATTGCCTCCCAAAACAAAGTTAATCATGCCTTCAAATTTTCAGTTTCCTGATCTGGAAGTAAGGGAGCTCCCAAAAGAGCTCAAATACGCTTTTTTAGGGACTAAAAAGACTTATCCTGTCATAATTTCATCTATGTTAAATTCTAAACAAGAGGCTAAGATAACATAAAGGAGCATTGGGATGGACTATTGCCAATCTCAAAGGCATAAGCCCTTCTGTCTACACCCATAAAATATATTTGGAGGAAGACACTAAACATTCGCGACAAATGCAAAGGCGTTTGAATCCCAACATGCAAGAGGTAGTCAAAAAGGAAGTTTTAAAACTACTTGTTGTTGGGATCATTTATCCAATCTCTGACAATCCTTGGGTTAGTCCAACCCAGGTAGTACCAAGAAGGTAGGCATAACGGTTATTCTGAATAAAGATGGCAAATTAGTACCAACACGAGTCCCCACCGGATGGCGAATGTGTATTGATTACCGAAAACTGAATACCGTGACCCAAAAAGACCACTTTCCTTTACCATTCATGGATCAAATGCTAGAACGAGTGGTGGGTCATAAGTACTATTGCTTTTTGGATGGATACAGTGGGTACAACCAAATTGAAATTGCTCCTGAAGATCAGGAAAAAACAACCTTCACGTGTCCGTTCGGTACTTTCGCATACCGTCGTATGCCCTTTGGCTTATGCAATGCACCTGCTACCTTTTAGTGGTGCATATTAATTATTTCCAGCGATATGGTCGAACAAATACTTGAAGTATTTATGGACGATTTTTTGGTGTTCGGCCATAGTTTTGAAAATTGCTTAGACAATCTTGAACGTGTGTTAGCAAGATGCGAGGACAAACACCTAGTACCAAACTGGGAAAAGTGTCACTTCATGGTGACCAAGGGAATCATCCTCGACCACATTATTTTTGATAAAGGTATCCAAGTAGATAAAGTGAAAATTAACATAATCTCGAACCTACCTGTCCCTCGTACAGTTAAAGACAGTCGATCTATTCTAGGACATGCGGGATTTTATCGTCAATTCATTCAGAATTTTAGTGCAATATCCCGACCACTCTGTCAACTGCTCGTTAAAGACGCACCATTTGAGTGGTCAAAAGCTGTCAAATGTCTTTTGATGCACTAAAAGAGCACCTTACCTCTGCACCGATAATACAGGCACCTGTCTGGGTTTTGCCATTCGAATTAATGTGTAATGCTAGCGACTACGCCATTGATGCAGTGCTAGGACTGAGGAAGGATAATAAGCCATATGTAATCTACTATGCCAGTCGAATGCTGAATGAAGCTCAAATGAATTATACAACCACTGAAAAAGAGCTACTGGCTATAGTCTTCGCTTTGGATAAATTTAGGCCTTATATGATAGGGTCCCCTATTGTTTATTTCACAGACCACTCGACGCTCAAATACCTGCTATCTAAAAAGGATGTGAAACAAAGGCTTATCCGTTGGATACTCCTACTCCAAGAATTTGATATCACAATCAAGGAAAAAAGGAGTAGAGAATGTGGTCGCCGACCATTTGTCTTGGTTAATGTTTGTTGACAACACTAAACCATACCAATAAAAGACGAATTCCTAGATAAGCAATTGATGAACGTCTTGGGTTTACCCTGGTATGAGGATATAGTAAATTACCTAGTTACGGGAGAGACCCTGAGTTATTGGTCAAATCAAGACAAGAAATGATTCCTCTCTTTCACACGTCACTTCTTCTTCGATGACCCATACTTATTCAAGTATTGTGCTGATTAGGTCATCCGACTTTGCATTCCGAATGAGGACATCACTGTAATTCTTGCCTCATGTCATTCGAAAGCCTGCAGTGTCCATTTTGCTTCACAAAAGACCGCAAAAAAAAATCTTACATAGCGGTTTCTATTGGCCAACCATATTTAAGGATGCCTATTCTTTTTGTAAATCGTGCCAACGCTGTCAAAAGCTTGGTACAATTTCAAAACAAAACCCTATGCCCCTGACTCCCATAATCACAATTGAAATTTTTGATTATTGGGGCATAGACTTCATGGTCCCATTCTCGAATTCAAACAACTGTGAGTATATACTCCTTGTTGTGGAGTATATCTCGAAATGGGTAGAGGCAATCCCAACAAGGCAAAATGATCATCGAACAGTAATTTCTTTCTTAAAAGAAAATATCCTTTCGCATTTTGGAACTCCAAAGGCATTAATTATTGACCAAGGAAAGCCCTTCTGCAATAGACCCTTGGAGTCACTGCTTAAAAAAGTATGGGGTTAACCATAAAATCGCCTTAGCCTACCATACACAAACAAATGGGCAGGCAGAATTGGCTAATCGAGAAATCAAACATATTCTCGAGAAGACAGTTAGTTTAAATAGGAAAGATTGGGCATACAAGCTGACCGATACTCTATGGGCATACCGTACTGCTTATAAAATAAACCTGGGAATGTCCCCATATTGGCTAGTGTATGGAAAGGCATGTCATCTCTCCGTCGAAATTGAGCATAAAGCTTATTGGGCGACGCGCTCATTAACTTTGATATTAAAGAGGGAGGACAGCTCAAAAAACTCCAACTCGTAGAGCTCGAGGAAATTCGTAGAGATGCGTATGACTCTGCTAAGTTGCATAAGGAAAGGTTGAAGGCTCGCCATGATAGAACAATCTTTCAAAAATCATTCGAGCTGGGGTAGGAAGTCTTGCTATACGACTCTCACCTTTACCTCTTTCTTGGGAAGCTCCGCTCCCGATGGACAGGTCCTTTCATTGTTAAATCTATCTTTCCATATAGGGCCGTCGAGCTATTCAATCCAAAGAACGATGAGATCTTCAAGGTCAATGGCCAACGATTAAAGCCGTTCTTGGAGAATTTTCAACTAGAAGTTGAGCACATCCAGCTGGATGAGCCCAACTATTCCTCTACTTAAAACGCTAAAGCGTATCCTGAAACTGTTGTTGTACTCTTTTCTTTCACTGCATTTTTTATTTCATTTTCATCTATTTCTATTTTATTCCCTCTTTTAATGTGTGACTTTGCGTTTAACCCACTATTCTTTATTATCTATCCCCCGCAGGCTGTTTAAAATGAGAAATCATGATGGTACACGGTCCATGTTTTCGATTGATTCATGGGCTGATTCGGAAGATCAAAACCCCGCATGGACCACTAACGATATTGCATTTTGATTTTCACCGTACCAAGGTCTGGATGCCAATGATGTAGTTGACCTAACTCAATGGTACATCCCTTACAATCCTGCACTCCTAAACATTAATCCATTTGAGAATATGGATTTCCCTGAAGAGGAAGGAGTACTAGAGGGGTATTTCGTCGGGGAAGATGATGATGCCCTCTTAGAATAGTGGGAGAACGACTCGATGTGGGAACCATGGGTTGAAGAAGATTTACAGGATGTGGTACCCGAACGCCATAATGCTGTCTTCACATATGTGAATGACTTCATCGTCATTGAGTCAATTCCGTATATTTATGTGCACATGAGCTATTTGTTGTTCCGACTTCAATGCCTTCTACCTGCTAGTGTAAATGGTTTTATCATGCCAATAGTGAGGTTAACTCTTTGTCACGTTTCATTTTCTTTTCGTCTTTATTTGTTTATTCCTTTTTGTTAGTTCTTCATTTGTTTTATTTACCTTCTTTCTTTTGTTTTTCTTCTGTTTTCCTTGTCCAGGATTATCACTATGTTCTACAACAGGCTACCTTTGTTCCTTCCACACCAACTGTTTCATGGACCTAGACCCCACATAGGATCTCCTGGCACTCTGCCGCAAGAGAGCAACCAGCTGAGGAGTTATACTAGGTTATCTTTGACGCCGTCAGACTCACCCATATCACCTCTTGCTCGCACTTTCAACTCTTCAGAGGTTTCTGACACTTTTGATGATATTTTGGACGCTTTTAGATCCTTCTGGAATCGTCAATTATCAAGTTTGAACTCCACTTTTGAGGATTTGGCAGAGTATGAAGCATTTGTGGAAGAAGAAATTTTCATGCTTGAAGCTTAATGACTCACTTCAGTTGTTTCTCAATTGAAGTGTGTAATGTTGGATAAAGAATTGCCAGTTTTGTTTTTAATTTTAGTTTTCGATGTAATAACGTCTTAAGTGGCAATTTTGGGATTATGATTTGCAAAATGAATGCTATTAAACAAAGTTATATTTATAAAATTTGCAATTCTATAGTACAATGATGGTGATTTCTAGCTTACATGTCTGCGTTTGCACTATTTTTAGTCTATTCCTGGATGTCCAGATCAGTTTGTGCTAATTGGGGGTGTATGGGTATTCTATTTAAAATTTTTTGAAAATTTTAGGTTTTGATTGATCAAACTACTTTCGATCGATCTAGGTCTTGGAATCCTCAAGCACTTGAACAAGTCTTAATCGATTGATAGTTCAAACTATCTTGATCGATCGAGACTTGTATTTAAATGAAGCATCTCCAGCACTCGTCTTCAGTTTCTCTCTCTCACTCACACTCTCGAGCGATCAGTGACAGAGAGGAGACTCTCGTAATATTTTTTCCTCCCCTCATCACACACTTCATTTGAGGCGGCCATGTTCACCTCCGATCATCATCATCATCACCCTCACCTCTTCTCTAAACTATACCCGAGGTAAGGTTCTGAGAACCCCCCATCTCTATTTTCATTCGAAAACATGAGGGGGTGGCCCCCCCATTGGTCCTAAGACCAATTAATTTTTGTTTAATCCCTTATTTCTTGTTTTATTTCAATTTCTGCATTTCATTTTTGTCCCTGTTGATTTTCTATGCTCGATCGATCAAGCTAGGCTCAAGCGATTGATGGTGTCCCTGGTTCAATCGATCGAGAAAAGTTCGATCGATCGAACCCCAACAGTGATAGTTTCTTTTCTTTTCTTCTCTATTTTGATTTATTTTATGCTTTTCTTCTCTTTCAGGATCACTACAATGAATCCTATTATGGGGTATCATAAATCCAAACCCCTTGATCTCATAATACCCGATCCGATACCCGATCACGAGTTTCAGAATGACGAGGACCGAGTGTGGTTCAATCGCCATTTTCATACACAGAAGGTTGTGTTGGAGCGGCCACTTGAGGCCATGTGGCTTTCCGCCCCGTGGTTTCTTGTACGGATCCGTGCAATGCTAGGCTGGTATGGGATGTTGACGCAGTCAAAGAAAATCAACATCAATTGGGTGTGGGAGGCGTGTGCGACCATGATTAAGGATCCTGTAGCCGCATTCACATACCAATCTTTCTTCCGTGGGTGCGAGATTATTTTCAGCCCCGCTACTATGGCTACTACTTTGGGAGTACCGGAGGTCCCTGACCACTTTTACCCTCATATACCTAGTACACCGGAGACTCTGCCCTCTACTATCATCCGTGAGATTATCGGCGGTGCTGTTCAGATTTGGAACGACATTTCCCTGATTGAGGATCAGTTTTTGACTGAGTAGTATCTTCTCCTCCACCTGGCACTCGCCAATTGCATTCTGATGACTTCCTATCACGAAAAGGTGGTGCCATGGTATGCTCAGGTCCTTTACACTATTGGGATAGGGCAGAGCGTCTGCCTACCTGCCTTTATATCAATTTCTTTATCCAGCCGACACCGTACATTGCCTCCAAGCATCATTTGAAGGGCGCTTGGCCCATCCATAGAGTGATTAAACAGGCTGGATTGATTCTGTTGGCCACCGATATGATTACACAGGCCTCGAGTCAATTTGGAGAGACGGCAGCGCGCCATTCTGATGCGCAGAAGAAGAGAAAGTTGAAAGACAAGGCGAAGGTCGGCGTGAAAAGGAGGAGAGGTGGAGGCACCGACACTAAGGGTGCGGCTTCTGGGACACCTACTGAGGTTGAGGAGCTAGATTATGATGAGGAGGACCCCACTGCTATTGCCCCGTAGTTCGAGCTGAGACAAAGGTCTCAGGCTCTGGCCCAGGGATAGTTTTCTTCCGTGTCTCTCCAGAGTCTCCACACGTTATTCATCGAGGAGAGGAGGCACAGATGAGGCTTGAGGGCAAGATGGACCACATGAAGACTCTGCTTGAGGCGATACTAATATAGATAGGGGTCAATCAGTTGTTACATACAGCTCCACCACCCACTGCACCACCCACCTCTGATCTGTCATCTTCCACATCACCTCGTTCTATCGATCCACCGCCGCCTACAGATTTAGCTACTGCACTGTCTATTCTCATGGAGACACCACCTCCAGTCGTGCCTGTTCTTAAATCTACTATTCCTTTGAATGTGACTTTGAGTGACCCGGCAGCGGCTTCTGTTGCTGCTGAGGATGGAGGTGATGATGCTGCCGATGTGCCGATTGAGATTCTATTAGATGTGGCTGATGATTAGTTGTATTGCTAGATGGGAGTTTGAGCATTTTTGTTGTATTTCTTTTATTTATGTTTTCTCGCTTCTCTCTCTTTTAGTATTACTTTTGGATGTATGGATATGCTGGGACTATTGGATCTTTTGGACATTATAGTCACTATTCTGTGCTTTATTGTTTTACTTTTCCAGTGATTGGGTATTGTGTTATATATGGATCATACCCTATCATTTTATATTTTATTTCTTTTGATTTTGGCCACTTGGAGATTGTATTTTTAGGTTACAAGTTGCTTTGCTTGCGATTATTGCTTTGCTTGATCTGGTGATATCCATCTATTTACATTTGAAAATCAACTTCTAATGACATTGTTATTTTTAGTTGGGGGTGGGATGTAGATAGATAATCACCTGCACATATTCACACTTAGCAATCTGGATAACTTTAATGCACAATTCATACAATTTCAATTAGAATTGGATAAAAATAAAAATTAAAAATTAAAGATATTTGAAATTTTTTGAAAATTTTCTTATTTTGAACTTTATTGGTAGAATAACTTTGAACATTCACTTTTGCGTAGCTGTTACCAAATAATGACACATTTATACTATTCTTATCTTTTTATGGATTAAGTTCACGCATTTTTCTAGTATCACTAGGATGGTTGCATGTGTTGACCTTTCATGTATCCAAAATCCATATGCACGTGTTGATAGCTATGTAGAAAACCTAAAAATGAGTTAATACGACTGTTGTGCTAATAGAATAAGTAGTGGTGATTAATTACCCTTAGTGAGCTTTTGATCCAATCATTGTTTTTGAGGGAATTTTCACGTAAATTTGAATTGTTTTTTTCTTGAATATGCATATTAAATTTTTTGAACTAGTCTCAATTAATTTTAGTCAACTTTGGTTGCTTATTAGTGGAGAACATTTAGGATCTACCAACTAAACTCAAGAAACATTGAAGTGTTAAAGCAAAGAAATTAAGAAAATGATTTAAGCCATCGTTACCCATTTCCTACCGTTATCCATATCCCTTTACCCACACCGATTTAATAATGCCTATTACATTATGAAATACAAACTAATAATCCTTTACCTTGATTCCAAATGACCTCATTGCGCATCCAATAATAGAAAACTATCAAAGTATGTGATTGGAGGAAAATAGTTGTGGAGGTTCAAAAAAAAAGAAAAAGAAAGAAAAGACAAGAAATGAAAAGAAGAAAAAAGGAGAATATGAAAGGATGAAAGTTGGTTGAAGATGTGAAAAGAACGAAATAAGAATAAAATGAGATGATAAGCTCCATCATATGCTAAGTCGCCCAATCTTTCTTTCTCATCATCTTTATCCACTACATAAAAGCCCAAAAATCTGAAGTCTTAATGATTCTTAATAACTTGGTTTGAACATGAACGTGCGACTTGAGTTATCCACAGTAGTTCGCTCCTCTAGTAAGTGGTGTCCTATTCATGAGACTATACGCTCTCAATGTCCGTCTTTTGTAGAGTCGAATATGAAAGCATTAGTATCCAGAAATTCACTCCTATCAAAGCTTTCATGTCATGTGTGATCATTTTTAAGCATGTTTCTGAGAGACGTTCATTTTTTTAGTGTAAACCCATAGGAGAATTGAATTAAAACTACGAGTTCTAAAAGTATGATAGTTTAAATAACTCTAAATAAGGTTCGATGCATAGCTATTAACTTCACACACACGGATACATGATTGTGACACATATGTTATATTTATTTTGGTGGCATGGGGAACATGTGAGTTTCTTTCATGGTTTGTTTGAGGATAATATGTCTTTGTAGAGCTAAGATTAACAGTTGAATGGAAGTGAGTGTTTAAAAGTTTTTCTATATCTTTTTGAACCTAAAATTGAGAATTTTGTGGGTATATTCACTATAAACCCTCACGAGACAACACTCGTCCACTAGTAACGGCTTGTTGCATTCGCTAAATGCAACCACGATTCCTGTAAAAGTGAGTTAGGTAGCATCTCTTTCTATTCAGATTAGTTTGCTTTAGTTTATTTTGTTTTAGCTTAGTCGTTATAGTAGTAGTTTAGCTTGTTTTCATTATCGCTTTATCGGTAGGGACTAGCAATAAGCTAGTTGGGGGTTATGACAAGCGGGGGTATTTGTAAAATACAACCACACTAAAAGAAGAAAATACACGGATTTAGTTCACAACTTCTTGCTTTATCTGCAATTTGTATCACAATGCTGGTTTTTACGCAATATGATTAATCTATGATAAGTTGGCTCCAACGATTGGAGCCAGTACTTAGCTTTATCTTTAAGTGAAAACGGAAACAGGCGCATTTTTAATTCATCGTCTGTTAAGTTCTGAATCTTTAAAGTCGCACAAATACCCTGAAATTCGCCTAGGTGATTATAAGGGTCTTCCTTAACACGCCCGTGAAATGACGGTAGGAGCGCAATAGTTGAGGATTTAATTTCAAAATGAGCTGCCGTCACTTCCGGCAATGCAATACACGACGGTGGCGTGTAGGCCGTAGGAGTGAAATAGTCCTTTAATGGTGGTGGTGGGGGTATGTTCAGATTATCCCCCTCATTCCGATTATTCCCATTATTCTGGTTATTTCCAAAATCGGCCATCGGAATAGGTTCGATTTTTATTGTTTTAGTTTTTCTTAAACGATTACGCGTACTACGGAGTTCTAATTCAAATGAAGATGACGGTTCAGGTGTGGACTCGTCGTCCAACATCAACCAAGCTCTCGAAGCTTGGGCTGATGACCTAAAGCCTCTAAGTGTTCGTTCAAGTTCGAGATCAAGTGGGTTTAATTTAGGATTAGTTGAACGAGTTCCAAACATACACTAAGGGTTGACTCAATAAAACAATAAAAACAAAAATAGCTACTCTAATAACCAAGCATGCAAGCACACAAGCTAATATGATGCATGAAATTATCCTGTAATGCAATGACCGCGTCAAGCCCAGAGCCCCAGGTTTCCTAGCTAATGCAGTGCTCACTCCACACCTACCCTAATGCAAGTATTGCGTCTCAGCGCCCTGACTTACAGTGGTTGATGCGAAATTTTAAAACTTAGCGAATTTACTTGTTTTTTTGCTTTTTATTGCAATTTTCTGTTCAGGTTCGCGTAAGCTCCGTTGACGTGCACAGCTGCTCCACTCGATCCTGCTAGAATTGACGGTTTGAGATCTGTAGAACAAGAATAATTTTAGCGACTCTAAAATGAAACTAAAACAAAGAAAATAAAACGGAAACTAATATTTACTAACTAAGTAAATTACGATTCTAATAATTAACGGCAAAAGTTATTTCAATCCCCGGCAACGGCGCCAAAAATTGATCTCGTCAAAATCAAGATATAAAAGTATGCTTATTTTTTGCTTTACTTTCAAAAGATTGTAGTGTGGAAAGTACAGGTCGAACCCACAGAGATTGTTAACTTTTAATCCTTTAATTACTAAAATCTAATCTATCTAGTTATAAGAAAATCGGAAGTTGAATTGATTTAGGTTTTGATTATCACTATTACTTTAAACTATGAATTAAACTATGAATTTATAGAAATAAGATCTAGAATGAAATCTAAGTAAACTTATATGCAAACTTGGAAATTGATGTAAATATATGGAGATGGGACCTAGGATTACAAATCCACCACTAACTATGCATTGAGGGTCTATACTTCTTATTCTAAGTTCTATGTTTGGATAATTATGATCTATTGTAGCTACAAGCCCAATAGTATCGTCAAGAAGATATCGTTAGTTTAATCTAAACATAATCCATCTACGGTTCACATGAATCATCTACCTATAACTAGGGTGTAGCATAACTCATCTTTCCTAAGCATGGATTATAAAAGAAGTAAACATCACAATCACATAAGCACCATTGTATGTAAATACTCCTATCAATCACAGATATCAAGGACTATTGAGTTCAATAAGTATAAGGAAAAATCTAAGACAAGAATAGATCCAAAGTACTCTTGATTATTAACATTAAAAACTGATTATATAAAATCCACCAACATACAATCACTATCCATAAACATAAAAACTTAAAATAGAAAAGCATAGAATCCCCCTTTACATAGCTAGGGTTTCATTGAAACCCTAGATGAGGAGTTTAGTTGCTCATGATAGGTGAAAGCATGAAGATGGAGTTGATGTAAGCCATTAGAAACCTTCCTCTTGCCTTCAAAAAGTGCTGAATGAATATATTGGTGAATTGCTCTCAAGGTGTGTAACCCTTGAAAATCATCAAAACTAGATATATATAGTTTACAAGGGTCTTTAGAAGCCTCTTTCCATTCGTATTGCACTGAAACAGCAGTTATTTCCAATCTGGACGTCTTCCAGTGATTTCGTCTGCACAGGACTCCTTAGAATACTGAAATACGCACTTTGGTTTTTTCACATATCGCGCGCGCGGGTCGCGCGAGCGCGACATTGGGTACCTCGCGCGCGCGGGTCGCGCGAGCGAGTTATTGGGGGTCTCGCGCGCGCGGGTCGCGCGAGCGATTCTCTGATTTTCGCGCCCGCGGACCGCGCGCGCGATGTGACTTTTTCTGCTTCTTTCTTCCTGCTTTTTCACCTATTTTAACCCGATCTCCTTGTTTTCTTCTAAAACCTGCTAGAAAATAGAAAATAAAGTAAAATTACACAAAAAGAGGATAAAAACGACTAACAAATGTGAGTTAAGGCGTATACTTAGGAGTTGTTCTCTCCCGATCACACCCCCAAACCTACATTTTGCTAGTCCTCGAGCAAAAAGAATAATATAAACTACTAATAATAAAATTCCTAATCCATTTTCGTATGGATAACGATTGCACTTAGCCTGTGCAACAAGCCTTTTAAACATCTAGGTGTCCCTAGTCGGACGAGTGAAGTCTCGTGAGGGTTCTCGTCAACAAGTCACCCACAACCATCTTTATTAACTTGTAAAAATTTTATTCAAAATTTAAATATTTCAATATCACATTCCTTTTTAGATAAAATCAAGCTCAAATGAAATTCTAAAACTATCAAGAGTAAAACAATCAGATGCCCTCCTACATTATGAAAAATAATCTGAAAACATATATCACCAGAATCAATAGCATATATCGAAGACTCGCATGTGTGTGAAATGGTAGTCAAGTGGATACACTGCAACTATGAACTTGGAATATAAATCAGATAACTATCTAGTGATGCTTCGACTACAAATCTCACGTTGTTATTACACTCTAACATAAAATCATTCTGAAACAGGTGTAAACACTCATCTGTGTATATATATGCGAGAAATAATTATTGTGCAAAACAAATAAATTCGCATATGACTCTCAACAACGTATGACACGACAAAAATAAAATAGTCTCACGAATAGATATCGATCGTCAAGTAAATATCATCACCACCATGCTTTTACTTCCTTTTCCTTATCGGTCACATATCAAATCATGTTTTTATAGAATCAACTAGGACTTTACACGGGTTGTAATATTGGTCAAGGGTTAAGGCTTAGAAAAGAAAGGTAAAATGGATTCAAAGTGTCCATAAGTATCTAGAAATAGCCGCCTTAACATGGAACACAAGGGCTTTACTACAACGACTAGTTATATCACTTTTTTTTCCAAGAGGATCATATCCTTTTTTTTTTCTTCTTTTTTTTTTCTTTTATTTATTTATTTATTTATTTATTTTTTTTAGATCCTTTTCTTTTACTACTCGATACATCATATTTTTTTTTCAGTCGTTTAATAGCCCAATTTCTTTATGAAAACTATTCTCTAACTACTTTCGGACATAGGGTAGGTACTATTTAATATTGGCAAACTCCATATCGGAGTGGGTAAGATAATAGGTGAACAAAGAAATGGCTTAATTAAAAACGGCTCAAATGGGTTAACAAAGGGTATAAAATAAAGAAATATTTATAATGGGTAGGCCAAAGGTCAAAAAGGTTTATTAGAACAAACGGCCTAGTGTCATTTTCTAAAGTTACATGATTTTTCAATGTTATGATATAAAAGGAAATAGAATTTCTCTACTTTTAATATATTCTCTTTTTTTTTTTTTTTTTTTTTTTAAACATGGTAATTCTAATATTCACTCGACTTTCAATCAAAATGAAGAAATAATGAGACCAATCAACGAGATAGTGCGATGTGTCAAAGAGATTCGATAAATTTAAACTCTCACAAAGAATAATAGGCTCTAAAGCTCACCGGGTTCTAGTCTCCACAATATTACTATTTAGAAATCCAAGGTATATTACAGTTCAAGGTTAATATACATCCATATGACTACGTGCAGTTGTAGACACCCCAATTTTGACCTAACGTCGAATTTAGGAGAGCGTCACCTCCACGTCCGATGATGACAATGACCGAAAAATTTGAAGTATTCCAAGCTCTTCAGAGAATTCTCCAAAACGCGATAAAATTTCACAGAAAGAGGGAAATACCAGGTATTTAGGAAAATTCTGATATAAAACACAACTTTTAGAAAAGATATTCAAAAATAATTTGTTTCAAAAAGAGAAAAGACCTAAAAGGGGAATTTTAGTCAAAAACGGCACACGGCGGGATTCCGCGGCACTCGGTGACTGCCGCTCGGCAGTCACAGAGTGCCGTGCCGGCACTCATCAAGTGCCGCCACAGGTTTCTGACTGCCGTTCGCTTTTAAAATCTGTATTTTGCAGAGCAATACGTATGCGCATGCAAATAAGAACAAAAAACTGATAAAGTAAGACTGACAAAATTGCGGCAATCCATTAATTGTCGCGGCATTTGGTGAATGCTGCGCGGCGGTCATTAAGTGCCGCAACGGCATTTGATGAATGCCGCAGCGGCCGTCACGGACTGCCGCGTCAGTATCTGGACTGCCGCGCTGGACAGCAGTCTGCATAATTTCAGAAAGTACACATTGTACCAACTAATGAGATGTTTACACATGTCTTTTGCTCCGAATTTACTGAAATGACCTAGGTATTTTTGTCTATATAAGAAGAGGTATCTCCATTGAGAAACACATGCAAAAAAAAGAGGAGGGAGGAAACACACAAAAAAAATACTTCCATTCCACCAACATTTTTTAGAGAGAAAAGAGAGTTTGGAGAGCTTGAAGAAGAGTTTGGAAGATCTTCAAAGGAGAGAAACTTTGAGGATAGTTTGGAGGTGACCCTCTAATCTTAGTTGTGTTTTCTTTCTTTGTTAAGTAAACTTGGAAGTCCTTACTTCCTAGTTCTTTGATCCTTCTTCTATTTTTCTTGTTTATGTTCTTCTTTTGAGATTCTTGGAGATCCTCAATATCTCCCTTGAAAGCTCTTGAGTTTGATGTTTTGAATCTCATGTAAGCTTATACTTCACATGGGAGTCAAAGTTTGATCATCACTTTTTTTATAAGTAAATAGATGGATCCAAGTCCATGCTTATGACTTGAGTCCTCTAGCTTGATGTTTCATGGAATCCCTTCTATATTCCTTGGAGACTCATGAGTATTAGTCATATCTTCATCTCCAATGACCATCAAGTGGTAGGAGAAAGTATTTTGGGTCTAAACTCATCTCTATGGTTTGGATTCATCATCTTGAGATTTCATGAAGTCTATTCATACTTCATTTGAAATCTACAAATATAAAAGTCTTTAGCCTCCAATGACCATCAAATGGTAGGAGAAGTGGTTTGGTTTAAACCCAACTTCATGGTTTAATAGTTGGGATTAACAAATAAAAGTTGAACTTGACAAATGAAAACAGTGAGTTCACAAACTGTTTTTGATCAAAGATTTTTAGTTCGAAATCTAACTGTTGAAATCAAGTGAAACCAACGGGAAAGTGTCAATAACACAATATTATACCACTGTAATTTTTGTTTTAAGGTGGTTTTATGTTTAGAAGGGTTTGATCATGGGTTTTGTGAGTCAACCACAATCTGCCCAGAGTTTCAGAATAGTTTCAGAACAGCAAGTCCATTTTGAAATTCATAAATCAGAAGTCTAATGGAGTTTTTGGGGTCTCTAATAATTTTTTCTGGGTACCTTAATGTGTTAGGAAGATCCCCTAAAAAGAATGAAGCATTTCGGATTATTTTACTATTTTTAAAAAATCAAACAAAATCTCTGGACAGAGAGTTGTACATCTCTGAGTGATGTCTGGTGTTTGTCCTTTTCCCAGAGATCCGACCGTTGAAACCTTGATTTTCTTTTTGATTTGGAAACTAGACTCACAGGAGCAGCTCGTGTCCAAATTTCATCAACATCAAACCATAAGAGACGTGCTTTAGTTTTCTTTTAAGTTCTGGTCTGCTCTCTGCAATTTTCAGAGTTTTTATGACACATTTGACTTACTTTGTAAATAAGGGCCTAAACGACTTTCTTATGATCTAAGGCTTAAACCATGCTTTAATAATGATTATTTGAGCTTGAATTCAAGGTTTAAGAGTATCTCATAGTTTATCCTTGTCCATGTACATATTCATCTATATGATTCGACATTTGTAATTAAGATTTATTTGCTTTGGATTTAATTACATTAGATAGATTTAAGCTAGAAATTTAGGGTTGTTATTTCTAACATCATGTTTTACATATCATGTGAACTAACCCTTTGTTTTGTAGCGCTATTAAGGTACGATTTCTCAATCCCTCTCTAGTTTATCAAATTCCTTAATTTTTATTTGATTTTCGACCTTATGCGCGACACCTTAGAGTTAAGATTTGCCTTATGTGTATATATGGATTAGAGACTCTTTTCCTAGGTTTTATTTAATCGCATGCATTGCACGTTTATTATCGCTGCTGGACCCCGGGTAAGTTCACTTGTTCCCTATTGCATATCATATCGCTTGTTACCTGAATTATGTGGCTTTTGAATGATATTTTGTCAATTGCAATTTTACACCCTTTGGACATGCTTTTGTGATGTATATGTATATATGTATTAGTTGAGGGCATGCTTAGATTAATAAATTTGATTAAAAGGATGTTGAGTAGAGGCCTATCGCAAGATAGGATGAGAGAGGGTGTTTTAGTCCGATGGGCTCCTTCCTCTCTCATTCCATAATCCCCGGACCTAGTTAATCTCTGGTTTCTAAAAGATCAGTTTGCTTTTAAAATGGTTTCTTAATTTTCCTTTTAAAAATTAAGTGGCGACTCATTTTGTTTTTAGAAATTGATTTTGAAAAGCTGTGGGTAAGTCAACCTGCGATATCCACAATCTGGCGACTCTGCTGGGGATCGAACCCAGAATCTCTGGTTTCGCAGACCAGAATTCTGATTTTGGGTTCACTTGAGGATTAGACTTGAAAAATATCCTTTTAATCGAATTAATTAATCTTTGTGTGCCTGTTGCATTTCACTTGCATGTCCAGCCAGTCGATTGCACGGAACTATGACCTTGGAGGCTCGGGGCAACCCGGTCGGTCAAGTCATCATGGGACTGTGTGATCACCCTTGATCTCGTACCATGATTTGGTATATGAAGCATCCTATCGGGTGTGTGTCAAGGGTCCCTTATTTGACCAAAATCCAGCCTTTGCATAGTAGTTTCTATAGAACATTTCAATCTTAGGAAATCAATTCTTGATTAGGGTTATGTGTTAGGAAGTTTTGTATGCCCGGAAGGGATTACTTGAGATGATGACGATACTTGCTTGATGAAAGATGAAAAATCTTTTAATCACCTTTTAGCAATTTCTCCTCGTGTTACATGACATTTGGAGGACATGCCGAACCTTGATTATAAGATTATACTTTTCATATCATGTTTAGTTAAGCATCATTGACCTTGTATGCATCCAAATTTATGAAAAGTACGGTAATAATCCGATCGTGTGATCCTTCTACCCCGAAAGAATTTTAAAACCATCTTTGAAAGCAAGTGATTTTTTGTAATCTTCATCCCAAAGTTTTCAATTGCTCTTTCAAAAATCTTTGGAGTTCACTTTTGATTAAAGCTCCAAACTAATCTTTGGAATTTTTTTTTGAAAAAAATGCTCTTCAAATGAATTTTAAAGCAAAATTTCAATCAAATTATCTTCATTGAGAAATGTTTTCACATCCTCATTTTTTTAATAAAAAAATTCAAAATTCTTGAGAATTGTTTTTGAAAGATCTCATCGTTCTAAAGAAATGCTTTTCAAATGAATTTCGAAATTTTTCTGAATATCCAACCTTTGAAAGGGTAGTAAAGATCACAATAAAAGGAGAAATTATTGCACTTGACATGGGTGAGGATTTTATGTGCTTATGTGTTTACCTGTTAGGATTAGAATTTTCCTTTGCTTTGGCATATAGAGTAGGCACACACACTTGCATTTCATTCGTGTGCCATATGTACAGTGCATGCATCAAATCATAAGAGCGTGTACATTTTGCGCTCTCACTAATCGATATCATTACATATGTATAGCATATAAACTCACAACATCTCCCTCCCAGTTAAGATCAGAGTCCCTCAAAATTTCCCTTACTATTCAATTCTGCATGCGGGCCTTTTCATGTCGTGAACCTGTAGAAAGAGTGGAACAACCAGATCCCCGAGTGAGGACACTTCTAACCTCTTGGGTTCGTCTTCTTGATTTTTTAGGAGAACATGGACCGTCATTTTGAGATTGATCCGCCAATGGCATTAAGAGATTTGGAAGAGAAAGTGAGCAAACTGCAGGCCACCGTTGAGCAACAAGATTCAAGGGTGAAGCAATTGGAGGGGGTCATGCTTGAGTTCATTCAATTATTAAGAGATCAAATGGGCCTTGTTGAGGAAAAGATGGATCAGAGAATAATGGATTGCTTAAAGAAGCACCAACAGGCATGTCCAAATCTAACCATTCACCAAAGCCCACATCCAGGCCCAATCCCAACTAATCAAAGAGCTATTCCAAGTCCACATCTCAACCCAAAAACCACCTCTAGCTTAGAGTCGAACTCAAAATCAAACCAAGCCCGCAAGCCGAGAATCTTCACCAACCTTGGCATGCCATTATCCATGGCCCTTGGTCACCTTGTCAAGAATGGTCACCTCAACCCCCTGGACCCAAAGCCACTACCAAATCCCTTACCTCGCAAATGTGACCTTTCTTGGTACTGCGCCTATCACCAAACCCCTGGTCACACGACTAACCATTGCATGAAGCTCCGTCATGATATCCAAGATCTCATCGAGCATAAAATCATCACTCCTTTGCTGAACCCATCGAGTGACGTTTGGCATGACGTGCAGTCCTTTCAATCACAGCCATTGATGAGCACTCTCAAGGAATTTGTTGCCTCTATGAATGTGCAACAACCAATTGGCCCCAACCCAATCAACAGAATCGAAAAAGGCATTGACAATACTCGGTATGAGTTAGAGAAGGGCCATTCGACTGAAAATTGGGCCATGAAGGCAAATGATGCTCCTACAAAGATGCAGAAGGGGAATGACGAACCTGAAGGAAATACTAGTGAGGTGATAGTGTTTGGAACCGCTGCTGCTAAAGTAAATATGGATGCTCTCGAAAATTTAATGAATTGAAAATCATCTGTGACACTCCAATTGAGACCAAGTCAAGTCTGGCAGTCGAGTTATGTTAGGTTGGAGTCAAATGTCAAGTCCAATCGAGTCTTCTGGTCAGTCTGTTATCAAGTCTGTTTGCAAGTCTTTGTCGAGATTATCGAGTCGAGTGATGTAATCCTCCTTCCCTACTAGTTGAATAAAATCTCATTTGCTTGATTCATTGTGCCAAGCCGTGAATTTATGGATCATTAAGCCGAAAAAAAAAATTACTTTTTTCAATGATCACGGAAAATACTTTGTTGATAAATCTTTGCATTGAAAAGGATCCCCAAGTGATCAAAGCAAATTTTGTGCCCAAACCATGGAGAAAGTATAGAATTGATTAGCTTTACTTTAAGAATTTAAAGATGCTCTTGCTCAATCTTGAAAAGATGAACTTGGAACTTGAAGCTTGCTCACCATCCCCTTCTCTCAAATACCAAGCCTAAAATATGAGCCCAACCAGTCTAAAGCCATAAACTGGATCCTTGATGGTAGCCAGACATTTTAATGAACTTCTTATTCCAAACAAAAGAAAAGAAAAAGAAAAAGAGCTCGCTAGGATGAAAACCCGGAAGGGCGCCTAGGCAAAAGTTAGAGCACGAAAAAAAAAAAAAAAAAAAAAAAAAAAAAAAAGCTCGCTAGGATGAAAACCCGGAAGGGCGCCTAGGCAAAATTTAGAGCAAAAATAAGATACGTGTTGATCTCAAAAATCCTAATCCTAGCCAGTCAAAATCATGGAAAGAATAAGAGATAGTAAGGTAGAGAAAAGAAAGGAAAAAGAAAAGAAAAGGCAGAGAATAGATTGAGAATTCTTGAGCACTTCAAAGTAGATCATTGGCACATGAACTATCTCAAGGCTTTGTGTTGTTCTAAACAAAGAAAAGATGTTGAAAATAAAAGAGAGACTTATCAGCTTCAAAATTTTCTTGGGAGGCTCAAATCCTAAGTGAGCCTAAAACAATGCAGAGATATCTTTAAAAAATAAAGATTTGAAGAGCTGATATTACTTTAAAACATGATGAGAGTTGTAAAGATTAACTGGCTAGTGAAAAGGTTAAAGAATCAACCGTCAAATAAAAAAAGAAAAAAGAAAAGAAAAGAGGAAAGAAAAAGAATAAAGGAAGAAGTAGTTCATCATGCTATACAAAGGCTACCACAAGTGACATGCACTCCCTAGACCCAAATGGCAACATGGCTCGAAAAGCCCACCAATTCTTGAAGCCTTATTCTTTCAAGACCTCCAGAATTGATGAACTACGCTTTGACCTGATTCCCACTTGGGGATACGTAGGCAACCTGCTCGGTTCGGTCATCACCCCATCATCTCATGCTATCTTTCATTCAGGTCTTGCCCGAACTATTTTGGACCTGACGGGGATAAGTAGGCGAACCTCCCAAGGTTCTCGGTCCATAACCATTCCTAAACCGAAAGCATCACCCTTTGCACCTTTGGTTTCCTTCCTTCAGACTAGGGGCAAACCTGTGTTTGCCTAGAGCCATATATGTATTGCCAAACCAGGGGCAAACAAAGTTTGCCCATCAGCATTGGGTTTCCCGCTTCAGCCCACCACATTCATGATGACTATCTCTAGGTTGGGAGTAAATGCACTGCAGGCATCCTGTACCATCATGTTCTCAAAACCCTTGGATGAGCCTATTTGCCCTTAAGACTAGGGGCAAACTTTGTTTGCCAAAATCCCTTTGTGCCAGAGGTAAGTTCTCAAGTAATCAAGTTTGTTTTGAAATGATCGAAATAGAGTGCCTTTAATTCTATAAGCTAAAGCACTAATTTGAAGCACACTCTAGATAGGCAAAGAATTCGCTAAATCAAAAAGGGGAAGTTTTCGAAGTGTTGGTTTATCAGCAAAACACTGCCATTCGTAAGATGATGAATAAATGAAAAGTGAGATGATACATTATTCGCAATGAAAGCACATTGATTCATAATGAATGTAGAGTTTGAGTCAGTCATCTTGAGTAACTAGCTTTGTTAGGTATGTCCTCCTTTGATGAGTCAATAAATGGTCTCAAGTGTGTGGGTTTAAGATGATGAATAAAGATTTGAAAAGTCTCCATGAGCATCCTAAGAGCAGTACGAGCAGGGGTTTTGAACACTATCACAACATAGTGCTAAAATGGCAATATAAGAAGAGTCCAATACTAGGGGCAAAGGTGACTTCCCTCTTTTGACGAAATCGATGTGTTTCTTCCAAAGGTCCGCAAATGCAGAAAATTATTCTTTCTATTAGCTCCGTTCAAATTCTTTGCATTTGAAAACTCCTCAAATTTTGAAAAATTAACTCTGTGAGTCCGCGGACTCCCGAACTTTTGTGAAATCAATTCTTTGAGTCCGAATGACTCCGAATATTGAAATTTGGTTCTTTAAGCACGACGAGACTCTTGAACAAGCATTAGTCCTCAATGGCAGCATCATTTTTGTTAGTCCTCAAAGGCAACCTTGGTCCTCAATGGCACCTAGCATTAGTCCTCAACGGCATCTTAATTAGTCCTCAATGGCATCTTCATTAGTCCTCAATGGCATCTGCATTAGCCCTCAATGGCAACCTTGCATTAGTCCTCAATGGCAGCAACATTTTTGTTAGTCCTCAACGGCATCTTAATTAGTCCTCAATGGCATCTTCATTAGTCCTCAATGGCATCTGCATTAGCCCTCAATGGCAACCTTGCATTAGTCCTCAATGGCAGCAACATTTTTGTTAGTCCTCAAAGGCAACCTTGGTCCTCAATGGCACCTAGCATTAGTCCTCAATGGCAGCATCATTTTTGTTAGCCCTCAATGGCACCTACTATAGTCCTCAATGGCAATTTCTGTTAGTCCTCAATGGCAATCCCTGTTAATCCTCCCGAGCATCTGCATTAGTCATCAATGGCAACCTCGCATAAGCATTAGTCCTCAATAATTCTTCGAGTCTCATTCAAACTACCGATTTTGAAATTCTTTTGAGTCGAATTGACTCCAATGTTGTAAATTGAAATTTTCGTTTAGCCGAGTCGACTCCAAGTTTTGAAAATTGAAAAGAATTTGAGTCTGAAAAGAATTTGAGTCTGTTCGACTCCAAGTTTTGAAAATTAATTTGAAATTGAGCCTGATTGACTCCCAATCTTGAGAGAACATATCTGACGGGGCCGAAGGGCTGCAGATTGTTAGGAAAAAACATATCTGACGGGGCCGAAGGGCTGTAGATTGTTAAGAGAAAACATATCTGACGGGGCCGAAGGGCTGCAGATTGTTCAGAGAAAACTCACATCGACACCAAAGTATAAGGCGCGTAGCGCATCTCAGTCGATCAGATGATTTTTGGAAGACACCGGGGTATAAGGCGCGTAGCGCATATCAGTCTTTCAGCGTGGTTCCTGATTTGACACCGAAGTATAAGGCGCGTAGCGCATCTCAGTCGATCAGATGATTTTTGGAAGACACCGGGGTATAAGGCGCGTAGCGCATCTCAGTCTTTCAGCGTGGTTCCTGATTTGACACCGAAGTATAAGGCGCGTAGCGCATCTCAGTCGATCAGATGATTTTTGGAAGACACCGGGGTATAAGGCGCGTAGCGCATCTCAGTCTTTCAGCGTGGTTCCTGATTTGACGCCAGAGTATAAGGCGCGTAGCGCATCTCAGTCGATCAGATGATTTTTTTGAAGACACCGGGGTATAAGGCGCGCAGCGCATCTCAGTGTTTCAGCGTGGTTCCTGATTTGACGCCAGAGTATAAGGCGCGTAGCGCATCTCAGTCGATCAGATGATTTTTTGAAGACACCGGGGTATAAGGCGCGTAGCGCATCTCAGCCTTTCGGCGTGGTTCCTGATTTGACACCGGAGTATAAGGCGCGTAGCGCATCTCAGTCGATCAGATGATTTTTGGAAGACACCAGGGTATAAGGCGCGTAGCGCATCTCAGTCTTTCAGCGTGGTTCTTGATTTGACACTGGAGTATAAGGCGCGCAGCGCATCTCAGTCGATCAGATGATTTTTGGAAAACATCGGGGTATAAGGCGCGTAGCGCATCTCAGTCTTTCAGCGTGGTTCCTGATTTGACACCGAAGTATAAGGCGCGTAGCGCATCTCAGTCGATCAGATGATTTTTGGAAGACACCGGGGTATAAGGCGCGTAGCGCATCTCAGTCTTTCAGCGTGGTTCCTGATTTGACACCGAAGTATAAGGCGCGTAGCGCATCTCAGTCGATCAGATGATTTTTTGGAAGACACCAGGGTATAAGGCGCGTAGCGCATCTCAGTCTTTCAGCGTGGTTCTTGATTTGACACTGGAGTATAAGGCGCGTAGCGCATCTCAGTCGATCAGATGATTTTTGGAAGACATCATGGTATAAGGCGCGTAGCGCATCTCAGTCTTTCAGCGTGGTTCCTGATTTGACACCGAAGTATAAGGCGCGTAGCGCATCTCAGTCGATCAGATGATTTTTTGAAGACACCGGGGTATAAGGCGCGTAGCGCATCTCAGTCTTTCAGCGTGGTTCCTGATTTGACACCAGAGTATAAGGCGCGTAGCGCATCTCAGTCGATCAGATGATTTTTTGAAGACACCGGGGTATAAGGCGCGTAGCGCATCTCAGTCTTTCAGCGTGGTTCCTGATTTGACACCAGAGTATAAGGCGCGTAGCGCATCTCAGTCGATCAGATGATTTTTTGAAGACACCGGGGTATAAGGCGCGTAGCGCATCTCAGTCTTCCAGCGTGGTTCCTGATTTTGAGAATATAACGGACTTATATTCCCTGTTTTCGCAACGGACTTGCGTCAACCCGCGTTTTTGAGAATATAACGGACTTATATTCCCGGTTTTCGCAACGGACTTGCGTCAACTCTCGTTTTGAGAATATAACGGACTTATATTCCCGATTTTCGCAACGGACTTGCGTCAACCCCCGTTTTTGAGAATATAACGGACTTATATTCCCGGTTTTTGCAACGGACTTGCGTTGACCTTCGTGATCAAATCAAAAGCACTCTCATGACTCATGTGACAGATTCTCGCATAGATAATCTTCCCTGACTAACACGCCACGAAATGTGCGTCATACATAGGGAAAATGTGATAAGCATGACATTTACATAACCAGGTTAATTCAGAAAGCACGAGATTGTTTGAGCACGTGCATCACGATAAGATAGGTGCATTCATCCGTATGACTATTTGCGCTTGTGTGTACGTCTTGGTCTGATTCCTGAACGGATACGTAGGCAGCTCATCATCGAGCACGACCAGCATGAACCATTGCCGCACGCATGTTCTCTTTTGCAACGCATTTTGTTTTTACCTAAATTCGACGGTCTGGTCAAAGGCTTGTCTTCACACAGGCTTCGACATTCACTTGTGGCACGCGTTGCTCCACAAGCTCTGCCGAAGAGGGGCAAACTGTAGACACCCCAATTTTGACCTAACGTCGAATTTAGGAGAGCGTCACCTCCACGTCCGATGATGACAATGACCGAAAAATTTGAAGTATTCCAAGCTCTTCAGAGAATTCTCCAAAACGCGATAAAATTTCACAAAAAGAGGGAAATACCAGGTATTTAGGAAAATTCTGATATAAAACACAACTTTTAGAAAAGATATTAAAAAATAATTTGTTTCAAAAAGAGAAAAGACCTAAAAGGGGAATTTTAGTCAAAAACGGCACACGGCGGGATTCCGCGGCACTCGGTGACTGCCGCTCGGCAGTCACAGAGTGCCGTGCCGGCACTCATCAAGTGCCGCCACAGGTTTCTGACTGCCGTTCGCTTTTAAAATCTGTATTTTGCAGAGCAATACGTACGCGCATGCAAATAAGAACAAAAAACTGATAAAGTAAGACTGACAAAATTGCGGCAATCCATTAATTGTCGCGGCATTTGGTGAATGCTGCGCGGCGGTCATTAAGTGCCGCAACGGCATTTGATGAATGCCGCAGCGGCCGTCACGGACTGCCGCGTCAGTATCTGGACTGCCGCGCTGGACAGCAGTCTGCATAATTTCAGAAAGTACACATTGTACCAACTAATGAGATGTTTACACATGTCTTTTGCTCCGAATTTACTGAAATGACCTAGGTATTTTTGTCTATATAAGAAGAGGTATCTCCATTGAGAAACACATGCAAAAAAAAGAGGAGGGAGGAAACACACAAAAAAAATACTTCCATTCCACCAACATTTTTTAGAGAGAAAAGAGAGTTTGGAGAGCTTGAAGAAGAGTTTGGAAGATCTTCAAAGGAGAGAAACTTTGAGGATAGTTTGGAGGTGACCCTCTAATCTTAGTTGTGTTTTCTTTCTTTTGAGCTTCTAATTTACAAGTCATTTAGTTTTTCTTGATTAAGTTTTAGAGTTTGTTAAGTAAACTTGGAAGTCCTTACTTCCTAGTTCTTTGATCCTTCTTCTATTTTTCTTGTTTATGTTCTTCTTTTGAGATTCTTGGAGATCCTCAATATCTCCCTTGAAAGCTCTTGAGTTTGATGTTTTGAATCTCATGTAAGCTTATACTTCACATGGGAGTCAAAGTTTGATCATCACTTTTTTTATAAGTAAATAGATGGATCCAAGTCCATGCTTATGACTTGAGTCCTCTAGCTTGATGTTTCATGGAATCCCTTCTATATTCCTTGGAGACTCATGAGTATTAGTCATATCTTCATCTCCAATGATCATCAAGTGGTAGGAGAAAGTATTTTGGGTCTAAACTCATCTCTATGGTTTGGATTCATCATCTTGAGATTTCATGAAGTCTATTCATACTTCATTTGAAATCTACAAATATAAAAGTCTTTAGCCTCCAATGACCATCAAATGGTAGGAGAAGTGGTTTGGTTTAAACCCAACTTCATGGTTTAATAGTTGGGATTAACAAATAAAAGTTGAACTTGACAAATGAAAATAGTGAGTTCACAAACTGTTTTTGATCAAAGATTTTTAGTTCGAAATCTAACCGTTGAAATCAAGTGAAACCAACGGGAAAGTGTCAATAACACAATATTCTACCACTGTAATTTTTGTTTTAAGGTGGTTTTATGTTTAGAAGGGTTTGATCATGGGTTTTGTGAGTCAACCACAATCTGCCCAGAGTTTCAGAATAGTTTCAGAACAGCAAGTCCATTTTGAAATTCATAAATCAGAAGTCTAATGGCGTTTTTGGGGTCTCTAATAATTTTTTCTGGGTAACTTAATGTGTTAGGAAGATCCCCTAAAAAGAATGAAGCATTTCGGATTATTTTACTATTTTTAAAAAATCAAACAAAATCTCTGGACAGAGAGTTGTACATCTCTGAGTGATGTCTGGTGTTTGTCCTTTTCCCAGAGATCCGACCGTTGAAACCTTGATTTTCTTTTTGATTTGGAAACTAGACTCACAGGGGCAGCTCGTGTCCAAATTTCATCAACATCAAACCATAAGAGACGTGCTTTTGTTTTCTTTTAAGTTCTGGTCTGCTCTCTGCAATTTTCAGAGTTTTTATGACACATTTGACTTACTTTGTAAATAAGGGCCTAAATGACTTTCTTATGATCTAAGGCTTAAACCATGCTTTAATAATGATTAGTTGAGCTTGAATTCAAGGTTTAAGAGTATCTCATAGTTTATCCTTGTCCATGTACATATTCATCTATATGATTCGACATTTGTAATTAAGATTTATTTGCTTTGGATTTAATTACATTAGATAGATTTAAGCTAGAAATTTAGGGTTGTTATTTCTAACATCATGTTTTACATATCATGTGAACTAACCCTTTGTTTTGTAGCGCTATTAAGGTACGATTTCTCAATCCCTCTCTAGTTTATCAAATTCCTTAATTTTTATTTGATTTTCGACCTTATGCGCGACACCTTAGAGTTAAGATTTTCCTTATGTGTATATATGGATTAGAGACTCTTTTCCTAGGTTTTATTTAATCGCATGCATTGCACGTTTATTATCGCTGCTGGACCCCGGGTAAGTTCACTTGTTCCCTATTGCATATCATATCGCTTGTTACCTGAATTATGTGGCTTTTGAATGATAGTTTGTCAATTGCAATTTTACACCCTTTGGACATGCTTTTGTGATGTATATGTATATATGTATTAGTTGAGGGCATGCTTAGATTAATAAATTTGATTAAAAGGATGTTGAGTAGAGGCCTATCGCAAGATAGGATGAGAGAGGGTGTTTTAGTCCGATGGGCTCCTTCCTCTCTCATTCCATAATCCCCGGACCTAGTTAATCTCTGGTTTCTAAAAGATCAGTTTGCTTTTAAAATGGTTTCTTAATTTTCCTTTTAAAAATTAAGTGGCGACTCATTTTGTTTTTAGAAATTGATTTTGAAAAGCTGTGGGTAAGTCAACCTGCGATATCCACAGCAGTGCGACAAGATATGCAAGTATAAGATATAAAACAATGATTCCGATAATATATAATTCTCAAAACATCTTCTCATAGATTCGGTCGACATTCGATTATATACTCTCTTAATTCTCAAAATTTCAACGAAATGTAATTATAATCAAAAGGAACGCAATATTGAACAGTATTACGAAACTGATTTTTATTTATTTACAGAACTACTAAAATGTTTGTTTCTCTATTATTATTATTTTTATTTATTTATTATGTTTTACAAAGAATTAAAAGAATTAAAAGAACTAACAACTGAATGAAATAACGAATAAAAGAAAACTAACAAAAATAAACTGAAGTACGAAAACAAGAAACAAAAATAAACTGAAGTACTAAAATGAAAATGAAAATATCCATATACTCCCCCCAAACCAAATCACTGCATGTCCCTATGCAGAGGGGAACATGACAATGACATGGATGTAATCCGCATAGAATATCACCAAAATGTCCACTCCACGGAAAATGCCTGATGGAGGCTGTACTCCAGATCGAACGTACCAATCCACAAGCTCCAACTCTGGGTGCTCCGCAGGGTCGAACGGTGGACCTACCCCATCAACATCATGTACATCCAAACTCTGACCCTCCACAATCTCCTCAACGACGCTCGGACCCAAATCCACCCAATCGTCCTCCGGACCGGAATACGGCGCGAATATCGAGGCAATGTCCTCAGGGGACCAGTCAGGGTGACCCGGACGCTGTCGAACAACGTCCGGCACATAATCAGGTAGGTTCCTATATGGATAGGTAACCTCCGGTGTAGGCACACTAGACTCAACAGGGTCAGATATAGAAATATCAGCGAATCCTGAGACAACACCCTCATCGTCATCATCGGTCGAGGACTCGACCGATTCAGACGATGACGACTCAGAAGATGTAGGAGGAGCGCCATAAGGGCCATCAAGAGACGTAGGGTCATCGCCAAACATGTCATCCTCGTTAGAAGAATCGGAACAACTGGTAATGGGCCTACGAGGACGACGACGACTCCAGCCGGGACGACCGACTGGGTCGTCAGGTTTGGCTATCCTAGGACTAAGTATAGAGGTATCAGAAGAAGAACCAGAGTCAGAACAGTAACGCGACTGACTGGGAGACCTATCAGGTGACGTAGGAGGAGACATCGGGTGATCCATAGTGAAAATATGAGAAGGAGAAAGGAGGATCTGGATAACTATATGTATATGTGGTCGCGATATGTCCTGAAACCAAAAAAAAAAAAATAAAAAATAAAAACGTCACAACTGAAATATAATTAGCGCAAGTTATTAGTCATGAAAAACATAGGTGCTATTCAGGATTATAATAATGTATACCAAAAAGAACTACCCTTGAATGTATAAACCTAAATTAATAAGCCGGTACATGCGCTGAGAGTCAATGTAGTGAATAGGTTAATGTGGAATCAGATTGATCAAAATTAAATCGTATTCACTTTTAATTAATAATTCGGAATAGTTAATGGACATTTTAGCATAATTTCCCCCAAACCTGAGTCGAAGCAATTCCTGTTAGCGTGCAATGGGTTTGATAATTACTAATTACTGACTCATTGCTGTGAAGTTGTGATAAGTAATGACGTAAAGCATTATAAACAGTAAATGACAATAAGACCAGTGCAATGAATATAATGTCCAGACATATAGCAAACCACAAAACAAAATGCAAAAATGCAAAAATAAATTATTTACAGACCCAAAGGAAATAAAATAAAAGGAAATAATCTAAACCGGTCGAAGCCGGGTACAGTAAAATCCTAACAATAACCAAAAGACTAAATAAACAGGAAAAGCAACAAAATACAATAATATACAGGCCCGAATGTCTGAAAATGTCTAAATCTCCCAACAAATACAAGAAAAAGGAAAAATACATGTCTAACCCCCCCAACCAAAACCTACTCAGTCATCACCACCCTCAATCAAAACCAACTCCAACCCAGTACTCCCCTGGCCAGTAGTATCATCACCATCCCCATCACCGTCACTCCCATCGTCATCGTCACCAGCATCTCCAGCCTCCTCCTCACCCTGTACCTCCCCCTGCTCCTCAACTCCCTCCTCAGCCACCTGCTGCGCCTGTCGCGGGAAAGCCGACTGATATGCAGCCTCGCCCTGAGCTAGAATGTCATCCAGCTGGTCCGGATGAGCCAGCTGGAAATATGAACGCATGTAGGACTGAAGCCGCAGGGTCTCTCCACGGAAAGCACAGACGTCCCCATATGTCCAAGCGTAAGGAGTATACTCCGGGGGAGGTGGACGCTGTGCCGCCTGCTCGCGACGGGCCTGGGCTGCCTCACGTGCCCTCCTCACCTCCAAATCTAGTCGATCCAAACTCAGCTTCCAATCAGCGGAAGCGAAGTCTGGAATATGCGCGTCAATGGGCTCATCGGCAGGGATAGGAAAGGCCTTAGCCCGGAGAATGGCCGTAATGGTGCGAGGATAGGGCAGAAGAAGTTTAGAATCAAGGGAGTGGTCAATGGCATGAGCCGCAAGACGCATGCCCTCCATAATAATCAAGCCAGGGTGAAACCAATCGCTGCGGTAAACAGTGTGGAGGGCATGGTGAATTTCCTTGGTCCGTTCTTGCTCATGACCAAGGGGGTACAGGTTTCGTTTAAAGACATGGTCGACGAACCACATCTGGCGGGGCATATGAGATCGGCGAATAGATTGGCCCGAACCAGAGCGGCCGCCACACATGTCCTGAATGATATGAATGAAGGAGTGGGCTTTGTTAAGGACGGTTAATTTGGGAACTTGGTATGAGTGGGAGGGGAGTTGGAGTATTTCAGCGATGTTGTCTGGGTTGAGGGTAATGTCGTGGCCATCTATGGTGGTGGACAAGAAGGCGTGTTGGCTTAAAGATTGTTTATGATAGCGGAGGTTTTGGTAGAAGAGGCGGACAAATCGGGGATAACTAATTAGGTCTGGGTTTCTAAAATAGAGCTGTGGGGCCAGTTTTCGGGCTACTAAGTTACTATGGCCCCACTTCGTGTCTTTATCAGACGCGAAGTACTCAGCATCTATAGCGGCCTCGTAATTGAGGCCGCGGGTGGCGTATTTGGGACCTAATTCGTTCGGGTTAGGGTCGTCTGGAGGCGGTGGTGGTGGGTCAGTCTGTTTTTCTTTGCCTTTGGTTTTTTTCTGTGGCGGGTGGGACGAAGAAGCGGATCGAACGGTTCTTTTGGTCATATTTTAAAAAGAAGGTACGGATTTTTAGAAAAAAAATTGAAAATGTCGGCTTTAAAATAGGACTGTGCCCAGAAAAAGAAAAAGAAAGGGATAGGGGGAAAGGGTCACCTGCAAGAAAAACAATCCCGGCAAGGGACACAATCAACATATAATCAACAGTTCAAAAGAAATTGGGGTTCACGGGGGAACACCCAGCAACTGTGAGAAGAGCCGATCCCTTCCCACCCACTGTCCCGACAAGGGCACACACTTTGCGGCAAGTCACGGGGTACTTGCCGCGTGTTAAATAGCAATGTAAATACGGAAATAGATAACTGACACTAATGTTAAAAGCAACATTGCAATTGTTTAGTATGACTGTCCCAAGTTGGGTTAATACGTTGATGCAACGCCAAAACTCCTTAAATCATTTCAACGTCGAAATCCGGTTAGCAATATGAATTATGGACACACTCAAATTCACATTCAATTTTAGGAATATGCTTCCTGTATACAAGATGAGAGCAAATGTGTAAAGCATGTGAAGGAAAACAACATAACTATCATTGGAGCTCTAGTATATGCTTTCTGATTCAATGTATGAACATTTAAAACTAATGTCGACGTATTCAATAGAATTTGAACTCAACTAAGAACAATGAACACGATATTTTGATTCCTCTATGATTGCTGTTCACTTGCATTGTCAGGTTATATGAATGTTTATGTGTGTGAATCCGCAAGTCATGCTTGGTTATATAAATAGAGATTAGAGTGTTATTTATGTGTAATAGAATTCTTGCAGATCTAATTGTTTGTTCCTATGTGACGTATGTGTACTCTATTCAAACTCGCACTGAATTCCTTGTATGATTCTTAAATTGAGCACAAACAATGTTATTTCCACATCATAACCCTAGCATTTAAGCAGTGCATATCATCATCCATGTAGAAATTAGTGTGTATGAAGAGATGTGAGTCAATAAGTCAATGCATGTATGGATCCGCATATGAGTACGTACCTATGTAAAAAAAAAAAAAAATTAGGATTCAGAGTTTATAAACATGTGGTCACTGAAATTCTCCCAATACTTATGCCCAAATTCATTACTCACATGCGGGCACATAACAAAACCATTAAGCGTAGATTACAAGCCTGTACTAAAAGGTCATAGGTTTGTTTTAGATGAATTCGAATGTGCGTTTACTAGTCTCAAATTAGAAAGGGCTAGTTTCTACGATCAGGTCGGGAACTTATTCACATTCATACTGGGATATTCAACATTACAGGAATAACAATTAATATGTGTATTAAGTTATGAAATGCTAGTGTGTGTATTTAATATTTCTGCATGCGAAAAGTGGTTGTCTATAGAGGCTTGTGTTTCTATAGGGCTGCATAATATGCCCATGATTAACCCAAACCCTAGTAGCTAAAATTTAGCCCCCAAATTGAAGTCCAATTCATCTACAAATCGTATGTCACAAACCCTAATTAGAAGCATTCAAACAGATTTAAGACTCTGATTCCCTAATCCTGAAGTTAGTGTTTGTGAGTCCTATCATGATCCCCAATTTGTTAATCCGAACAGATTTAAGACTGAGTAAGGTCAGGCTCAAGGTTTCAAGACCCCCAATTTGTTAATCCTAACATGATCAGTGGTGCATATGAGTTAATGTTCATGAATGAGAGGCTTCATGTGTAAAAATCTGTGTGTAAAGCAATACTTGTAGGCAGAGATTCCCAAATGCAAACCCTAGTAGCTATAGTGATCATACCCCGAAATTTGTGAACCTAATCTTAGGGTTTCTAATCAACCCCCAAAATTCAGCCCTGGGATTAAATCACTTGTTTGATTATGTGGGTATTCATGTGTGCGAGTATGGAGTACATAGATGTATGCGGATGTGGATGTATCAGTGATTCAAACCAATTTAGGGTTTCAAAGCAACCCGAAATTCCTCCCTAAGATTCAAACCATGTGTATGACTCCATGTGCACATATACATATATATGGATCTGTGTGTATAGACTTTGGACCCATGAATGTATATATATATGTATATATACCTGTATGTATACCATGAGCAGAGGAAAAGGGGGTTTGCTGTGTAATCGCGTCTAACGGCGGCAGTGAACGGTGGTGATGTAGCGGCGGCGGCGTCTTGATGTGGTGGTGGTCCGATGAAGGTGGACGGCGGCGGTGTCTTGAAGTGGAGGTGTGTGGTGGTTTGTGATGGAGGGATGAGAGAGAGAGAGAGAGAGAGATCGCGAGAGGGAGAAGAGAGACGTAGACAGAGAGAAAATAGTGAATCTGAAACAAATTAGGGCTTAGCCCTGTATTTAAAAGGAGGGGTACCTCGCGCGAGCGGATCGCGCGAGCGAGGCTCGCGGGCGCGAATCCCTCCGCGAGGAAAAGCTGAGGTTTCATTTTATAGCTGTTAAGAATTTTTTTCTAAGTCTCATCTTCGCTCGAGCGGGTCGCTCCAGCGAGTACCTCGCTCGCGCGATTTCAAGCGCGAACAAAAGCTGAGGCTTCTTTTAAAAGGCTAAACGAATTTTTTTCTAAGGGGATATCTCGCGCGAGCGGTCCGCGCGAGCGATAGCTCGCGCGAGCGGGCCGCGCGCGCGAGATGCTAATTTCTCAATTATCTTTTCTGTTCTCTTGTATATATGTTATAAAATTTAAACTTTGCATCTTCTGGGCATTTAGATGTTCAGACAATGGCCAAAAACTACTAAATAGTGTACAAAATTCAAGAAAATTCTAACTAATGCTTGGGTTGCCTCCCAAGAAGCGCTAAATTTTACGTCGCTAGCTCGACCGATGCACGTGCTCAGTCGAGATAGACCGGATCTACCAGGTCTATAGATTCGATTTCTCTCTCTTCTGTTTCCTCGGTTCGATACGGCTTAAGCCGTTGTCCGTTTACTTTAAAAGGTGCCCCACCATTCATATCTTGGATCTCAATCGCTCCATGCGGGAACACTTGCGTTATAGTGAACGGACCGTCCCATCGGGACCGTAGCTTTCCCGGGAATAATCTTAATTTTGAATTGAACAACCAGACGCGTTGTCCGACCTCAAAATTCTTTCTTATAATCATTTTATCGTGAAAAGCTTTAGATCGTTCTTTATAGATTTTTGAATTTTCATACGCTTCATTTCTCAATTCTTCAAGTTCTTGCAATTGAAGTTTACGATGACATCCTGCCGCTTTTATATCTTGGTTAAACGTTTTTACGGCCCAATAGGATCGATGTTCGAGTTCCACCGGTAGGTGGCACGCTTTTCCAAACACTAGGCGGTAAGGAGACATCCCAATAGGGGTTTTAAACGCTGTACGATAAGCCCAAAGCGCATCGGGCAGTCGTTGTGACCAATCTTTACGGTCTGGATGTACCGTTTTTTCTAATATACTTTTGACCTCTCTATTAGTCACTTCAACTTGGCCTTGGGTTTGCGGATGATATGCGGTTCCTACTTTATGGGTGACAGAATATTTTCGGACGAGGGCTTCGAAATAACGATTACAGAAATGTTTCCCCCCGTCACTTATAATCGCTCGTGGCGTACCGAATCGACAAAATATATTATCTTTAATAAATGAAACCACAACTTTGTGGTCGTTGGTTCTCGTCGCCACTGCCTCCACCCACTTAGAAACATAGTCGACCGCGACTAAAATATATTCAAAACCACAAGACGAGGGAAACGGACCCATAAAATCGATGCCCCAAACGTCAAATATTTCTATAATAAGAATTGGGGTCATGGGCATCGCATCACGATGTGACATATTCCCTGTTTGTTGACAACGTACGCAGTTCTGACAGAATTCATGTGCATCTTTAAACAATGTTGGCTAATATAACCCACTTTGGAGGACTTTAGCGGCCGTACGACGGCCACCAAAGTGTCCTCCGCATTCTAGAGAATGACAAAAATTTAATATGGATTTGAACTCACTCTTCGGAACATAACGTCGTATAATTTGATCAGAACAGTGTTTAAATAACAATGGGTCATCCCAGTAATAGTGTTTAATTTGAGAAAAGAACCGATCTTTATCTAAACGAGACCACGTATGCGGGATATATCCCATAGCTAAGAAATTAACGATGTCGCTGAACCATGGACGATTGACGGCAGATAATGCAAATAATTGCTCGTCCGGAAATGAATCCTGGAGAGGGGTTATATCGTTAGATTCTATATAGATTCGTGACAAGTGGTCAGCTACAACGTTTTCAGAACCCTTTTTATCCCGTATTTCATAATTAAACTCTTGCAGGAGTAAAATCCATCGGATTAACCTAGGTTTCGTTTCTTTCTTATTCAGCAAATGTCGCAATGCCGCATGATCAGTATAAACGATGACTTTTGAACCCAATAAATAAGAACGGAATTTGTCGAGGGCAAATACAACCGCAAGTAATTCTTTTTCCGTTGTTGTGTAGTTCAATTGCGCATCATTTAGTGTTTTACTTGCATAATAGATCACATGAGGGATTTTATTGACCTTTTGACCTAACACGGCCCCTACGGCATAATCGGAAGCATCACACATCAATTCAAACGGTAATGACCAATCAGGGGATTGGATTACCGGAGCCATGGACAATAATGTTCGCAACGTTTCAAATGCCTTGAGGCACTCATTATCAAATACAAAAGGCACATCCTTGGCGAGCAAATTGCACAAAGGTCGTGAGATCTTACTAAAATCTTTTATAAATCGTCGGTAAAAGCCGGCATGACCGAGGAAAGACTGAATTTGACGAATGGACGACGGCGGTGGAAGTTTATCAATTAGTTCAATTTTCGCCTTATCTACCTCAATACCCCGTTTGGATACAACGTGACCCAATACGATCCCTTCTTGAACCATAAAGTGGCTCTTCTCCCAACTCAAAACCAAATTCGCTTCCTCGCACCGGGCGAGGACTTTCGTAAGGTTTTGTAAACACTCGTCAAATGTTGGACCAAAAACTGAGAAGTCATAAACACTTCTAGAAACTTCTCAACCATGTCCGAAAAGATTGACATCATACACCGTTGAAAGGTTGCCGGTGCATTGCACAAGCCAAACGGCATACGTCGGTAAGCAAAGGTTCCGAAAGGACAGGTGAACGTTGTCTTTTCTTGGTCATCTGGGTAAACGGGCACCTGGTTGTAACCAGAGTATCCATCTAAGAAACAATAATAACTCTGACCGGACAGACGTTCTAGGATTTGATCAATAAAAGGGAGAGGGAAATGATCCTTACGAGTCATCATGTTAAGTTTTCTATAGTCAATGCAAACCTGCCAACCGGTAGTTTGACGGGTGGGTATAAGGACTCCCTTTTCGTTGGGTACAACCGTGATACCTGACTTCTTTGGGACAACCTGAGTTGGGCTGACCCAATTACTATCGGAGATCGGGTATATAATACCGGCATCTAAGAGTTTAATCACTTCCTTCATAACCACTTCTTTCATGTTAGGGTTGAGACGTCGTTGCATTTCCCTAGATGGTTTAGCATTTTCTTCAAAATTTATTCTATGCATGCAAACTGACGGGTCAATTCCTTTTAGATCAGCGACCGTCCATCCAATCGCCTTTTTATGATTACCTAGAACCTTTATTAGTTGTACTTCCTGACTTTCAGTTAAATTTGACGCGATTATAACAGGAAGGGTTGCGTTTGTTCCTAGGAATGCATATTTTAAAGAATCCGGCAACGGCTTAAGTTCGAGCGTCGGAGGACACTCAATGGATGGTAATGCTGGTTCATGTGAAAGAGGTGGTAACGCCCCTACTTTAGGTTTCCATGGAAGCGCATTAGTCGTATTTACTGATTCCAATAGAGTATTTACATCTTCAATATTTGTGTCAATGTTGAAATCATTAAAATTGAAATGTGATAAGCATGCTTCTAACGCTTCCTTAGTCAACATAAAAGGCGCTGCCTCTTCAACTAATTCGTCTATTAAGTCTATGGCATAGCAGTCTGCCTCTTCATCATCTCTATATGGTTGATTAGATGCATTGAAAACGTTAAGACGCACAGTCATGTTACCAAAAGTTATATCCATCACACCAGTCCTACAATTGATAATTGAATTAGCCGTAGCTAGGAAAGGGCGTCCTAGAATGACTGGAACTTGTTTACTAGCATCTAGGACAGGTTCGGTGTCTAGTACAATAAAATCGACCGGATAATAACATCTATCAACTTTGACCAATACATCCTCTACTACCCCCCGTGGCACTTTAATTGACCTATCGGCTAATTGTAAGGTGGCCGCAGTCGGTTTCAGTTCTCCTAAACCCAAATGTTCATAAACTGAATAGGGTATCAAATTCACACTTGCACCTAAATCAAGAAGAGCCCGTTGAATGTATTTATCACCTATGTGACAAGCGATGGTTGGAGTACCTGGGTCTTTATACTTGAGAGTGTTAGTGTTAAACAGGGAGCTAACCTTTTCTGTTAGGAACACTTTCTTAGATAAATGGTTTCTAGACTTCCTCTTCTGAGTGCATAGATCTTTTAAGAACTTAGCATACGGGGGTATCTGTTTAATCGCATCTAGTAGTGGAATATTGATTTTGACTTCTTTAAATATTTCAAGGATATCTTCCGGTTTCGTGGTTTTCCTAGTGAAGTGAGCCGGGGCTTCCCCGCTCGGTGGAAATGGCATCCTAGGCACATAATCGGAAGGGTTTACCGCTTTAGATGTTGTATTTGATATCAAAGGGTTAGCGTCTTTTGAAACTGGAGTAGAACTCTCTTCCTTTTCACCCTTTTCCTTTTCTTTATCTTTATCTTTCCTAGCCTCGGGAGGAGGTACGACCTCCTCGGGACGTTCAGTTGTCCTTGTTGAGACAGCGTTAACCTGATCACTCGCCGAACTCACCTCATACTGACCTTTAGGATTTTGCACAGGTTGACTTGGTAATTTTCCCTCATTACGTCTATTCAATGTATTAGCTAATTGTCCCATTTGGGACTCTAATTTTGCTATAGATTACGTATGAGAATTTACCAGTTGAGACTGCGATTGTGATTGGGCCTCTAAGGTCTTTAATGATGCCAACACGCTCTCTTCGAAGGTTTTATCCCTAGAAGGATTAGCACGGAAGGAGGGCTGTTGGTATTGATTTGGTTGATTCGGAGGCTGCTGATACTGATTAGATTGTGGTTTATACGCATTAGGAAAATTGGTTGTATCAGGTTTCGAATACGGCTTCTCACTATTGGAGTTCCATGACAGGTTCGGATGAGTTCCCCATGTCGTGTTTGGTTTATACCCCATGGGGTTATAATTCGGTCGTTGGAACTGTTGAACCGCATTTATATGCTGTTCGACAAATTCCGGGAACTGGGATGCGGTCGGACATGCTAATGTTGAATGTGACGAATCTGAGCATAACTGGCATACTTCAGCCGAAGGAGGTGGGCCTTGCACGCGACCCATCATCATAAGTTGGTCCATTTTTCTATTTAGTTCTTGAATTTCGTAAGAATGATTAGACTCAACTTTCGCTTCTCTCTTTGGATTAGGTAGAAGGTGTCCTTCAGGTCGTACGGATACCGCTTGATGCATAGAGTTTTCACTTAATGTTTCAAATATCTTCCATGCTTCATCGGCACTCTTGTGGAGGAACGTCCCCGCACAAATAGCATCGACGGTATTTCTAACGGCAGGAATCAATCCTTCATAAAAAACTTGCACCAGCTGCCATTTGGGTATCTGGTGATGAGGGCAAGAACGGAGAAGTTCTTTAAATTGTTCCCACGTATCGTAAAGTGTCTCCCCATCTTGCATTGTAAAATTAGTTATTGATTTTCTAATCTGATTCGTTCTAGTTATGGGGAAGAACTTTTGTAGGAACGCAGTTTGCAACTCATCCCATGTTCTTATTGAATTTGGCTCCAACGATTGGAGCCAGTACTTAGCTTTATCTTTAAGTGAAAACGGAAACAGGCGCATTTTTAATTCATCGTCTGTTAAGTTCTGAATCTTTAAAGTCGCACAAATACCCTGAAATTCGCCTAGGTGATTATAAGGGTCTTCCTTAACACGCCCGTGAAATGACGGTAGGAGCGCAATAGTTGAGGATTTAATTTCAAAATGAGCTGCCGTCACTTCCGGCAATGCAATACACGACGGTGGCGTGTAGGCCGTAGGAGTGAAATAGTCCTTTAATGGTGGTGGTGGGGGTATGTTCAGATTATCCCCCTCATTCCGATTATTCCCATTATTCTGGTTATTTCTAAAATCGGCCATCGGAATAGGTTCGATTTTTATTGTTTTAGTTTTTCTTAAACGATTACGCGTACTACGGAGTTCTAATTCAAATGAAGATGACGGTTCAGGTGTGGACTCGTCGTCCAACATCAACCAAGCTCTCGAAGCTTGGGCTGATGACCTAAAGCCTCTAAGTGTTCGTTCAAGTTCGAGATCAAGTGGGTTTAATTTAGGATTAGTTGAACGAGTTCCAAACATACACTAAGGGTTGACTCAATAAAACAATAAAAACAAAAATAGCTACTCTAATAACCAAGCATGCAAGCACACAAGCTAATATGATGCATGAAATTATCCTGTAATGCAATGACCGCGTCAAGCCCAGCGCCCCGGGTTTCCTAGCTAATGCAGTGCTCACTCCACACCTACCCTAATGCAAGTATTGCGTCTCAGCGCCCTGACTTACAGTGGTTGATGCGAAATTTTAAAACTTAGCGAATTTACTTGTTTTTTTGCTTTTTATTGCAATTTTCTGTTCAGGTTCGCGTAAGCTCCGTTGACGTGCACAGCTGCTCCACTCGATCCTGCTAGAATTGACGGTTTGAGATCTGTAGAACAAGAATAATTTTAGCGACTCTAAAATGAAACTAAAACAAAGAAAATAAAACGGAAACTAATATTTACTAACTAAGTAAATTACGATTCTAATAATTAACGGCAAAAGTTATTTCAATCCCCTGCAACGGCGCCAAAAATTGATCTCGTCAAAATCAAGATATAAAAGTATGCTTATTTTTTGCTTTACTTTCAAAAGATTGTAGTGTGGAAAGTACAGGTCGAACCCACAGAGATTGTTAACTTTTAATCCTTTAATTACTAAAATCTAATCTATCTAGTTATAAGAAAATCGGAAGTTGAATTGATTTAGGTTTTGATTATCACTATTACTTTAAACTATGAATTAAACTATGAATTTATAGAAATAAGATCTAGAATGAAATCTAAGTAAACTTATATGCAAACTTGGAAATTGATGTAAATATATGGAGATGGGACCTAGGATTACAAATCCACCACTAACTATGCATTGAGGGTCTATACTTCTTATTCTAAGTTCTATGTTTGGATAATTATGATCTATTGTAGCTACAAGCCCAATAGTATCGTCAAGAAGATATCGTTAGTTTAATCTAAACATAATCCATCTACGGTTCACATGAATCATCTACCTATAACTAGGGTGTAGCATAACTCATCTTTCCTAAGCATGGATTATAAAAGAAGTAAACATCACAATCACATAAGCACCATTGTATGTAAATACTCCTATCAATCACAGATATCAAGGACTATTGAGTTCAATAAGTATAAGGAAAAATCTAAGACAAGAATAGATCCAAAGTACTCTTGATTATTAACATTAAAAACTGATTATATAAAATCCACCAACATACAATCACTATCCATAAACATAAAAACTTAAAATAAAAAAGCATAGAATCCCCCTTTACATAGCTAGGGTTTCATTGAAACCCTAGATGAGGAGTTTAGTTGCTCATGATAGGTGAAAGCATGAAGATGGAGTTGATGTAAGCCATTAGAAACCTTCCTCTTGCCTTCAAAAAGTGCTGAATGAATATATTGGTGAATTGCTCTCAAGGTGTGTAACCCTTGAAAATCATCAAAACTAGATATATATAGTTTACAAGGGTCTTTAGAAGCCTCTTTCCATTCGTATTGCACTGAAACAGCAGTTATTTCCAATCTGGACGTCTTCCAGTGATTTCGTCTGCACAGGACTCCTTAGAATACTGAAATACGCACTTTGGTTTTTTCACATATCGCGCGCGCGGGTCGCGCGAGCGCGACATTGGGTACCTCGAGCGCGCGGGTCGCGCGAGCGAGTTATTGGGGGTCTCGCGCGCGCGGGTCGCGCGAGCGATTCTCTGATTTTCGCGCCCGCGGACCGCTTCGCGATGTGACTTTTTCTGCTTCTTTCTTCCTGCTTTTTCACCTATTTTAACCCGATCTCCTTGTTTTCTTCTAAAACCTGCTAGAAAATAGAAAATAAAGTAAAATTACACAAAAAGAGGATAAAAACGACTAACAAATGTGAGTTAAGGCGTATACTTAGGAGTTGTTCTCTCCCGATCAGTTACCTACACCGCTGAGCTTGCTAATGGACCCTTTATGAGACTATAACCCGACCTTTGAATATAGTTTCTATAAAACCCTTCAATTAGGATCTTGTTTATCATCTTTCATTAGGACAATGTGATGAATTATTTGCGTTTGCCCGTAAGGGATTACGTGGATGATGAGTATATGTATGCGAAGGCATCATCAAACCTTGTATGGTAGATTCCTCTAGAGTAATATGGTCTTTATCCAAACATCCAATTATTATTCAAGGATATTTTTTGAAATTTTTAAAAATATAAGCACTTCTTTGAAAAACCCGAGTCTTTTGAAAATTCTGGGAATATCCCTTTTGAAAATTCGCTTTGAAATTCACTTTTACAGAATCCTTCCAAAATTCTCTCTAGATTTTAGAGAATTTCAAAATCGCTACTTTGATGATTCAATTTTAAATTCCCCTCTCAGACTTTGGAGGATTTCAAATTCCTACTTTGGTTTTCAAATTCCAAAAGAAATCGATTCCACACTTTGATGATTTAATTTCAAAATTCTCCCCAGATTTTAGAATTTCAAATTTTCCTACCTCGATTTTCAAAAATCATGATTTCACCCCACAAGCATTGATGGTTCAAAAATATTTTTGAAATTTACAAATCTCCCACTTTCTTTCAAGATTTTCATGAAAAAAAATTCAATTTTGTAAACCTGAGCCATCAAGAATTTCAAAGCTAAAAATCCTCAGATGATGATTGGATTAGTAAGATGATTAGCATACTCAACGAATCTTATGTGATTATGTGCTGATATGCTAGGTCTAAGCTAGATTAAGGTGCATTGCATTCAGATTAGATTGCATTTCATCTACATTGCATACACTACACGAGCATTGCATATACTACTCACGAGTGCGGCGCCTTTAATATAAAGAAAAGTTTTGTTTTTCTCAAAATTTTGAAAAAGATTTCTTCAATTTTAGAAAATACTTTTTTTTTTTAAAAGGAACAGATTTTCCATCTTTGTAAATCCACTCTTTGTAAATACCATTCTTTGAAAATTCTTTTATAATAAAGATACCTGATTATTTTGAAAATCCCTAATAAACCAGAAAAGAAGATAGGACCAAAGAGTTGTACTCCCTCCTGGGTCAGAGCTCCGAACAGTCGTTTGATCAGATCTGAATTTGGGGTAAGATCAGCCAAATCAGTCAGGGTTGGAAAGATGACACATGAAACCGATATGGATGCTAGGATGATTGCTATGGAATCTATTGTCAACCAAATCAGTGAGCTGCTTGTGAAAATGATGGGTGTGATAAAGCAATTGGCTGAAGCAACACCTCCGACTCTACCTCTTGCACCTTGTGATGATAATGAGTGGTTTAAAAGCTTGGCTAATCTTGGAATACAAACTCTGGATTAGGAAATCCTTGACAAGCTCACCAAGAGTGGTATACTAGAGAATGCGACCCGCAAGAGTAGAAGAATTGATGACCACAAGCTTGATAAGGAGGGATTATTTGATATGCCCAATGCAAGGCCTTCAAAAAAATTCAAAGGGCCTCTTTATTTGAATAATCATCAATTACCTGATAGTGATGCATTAGCACCACAATTTCCAAAGAAGAGACAGGACCAGGGGCAGTCAAGAGAAAAGAGAGAATTTTCTGAGTTGGGAATGTCTTTAAGCAACGGACTTAAGAGGATGTAAGAAAGGCGATATATCAAAAAATTGGAACCCAGGCCAGAGCCAGATCTGCTTCCACCAAAATTCAGAACCCATTTGTACTGTGATTCTCACCAAAAGCGCAAGCATAGTACAGACAGGTGTACGAGGCTTAGGCATGAAATCCAGGACATAATTGAAAAGGGTATCATCATTCCTCCACCTCAAAAGGCCCGAGGAATTAACCAAAGAATTCAAGAATGAAGAACTTGGGAGACAAGGAGTAGTGTTGTGATGATGTTTGGAATAGCTGCTTGTTGAAGCCAAATGGATGTTTAAAAATGAATAAGAAAGTCACAGTGACACTCCACTTGAGATCAAGTCGAGTCTAGTCCAGTCTGTTTTGTGTTTTTGAGTCTTGTTGTCGAGTCTGTTTGTTATCAAGTTGTGTTAGAGTCTATATCGAGTACTGTAATCCTTCTCTTTTGAAGTAATAAAAATCTTGATTTTCTTGATCTAATGCGCCTTGTCATGAATGAATGAATCTCTAAGTTGAAGATGTTATTTCTCTGATTATTGTGAAAAATACACTGCTGATAATTTTGTGCATTGAAAAAATCCCAAGAGGATCAAAGTTGATTTTATGCTGACCGCAGAAAGCTAAGAATTGATTAGTCTTACTTTAAGAATCTTGAGATGATTTTGCTTAAATCTTGAAAATATATACTTGATAATAACTCGGGACTAGCTTAAATCCCTGATCTTTCCATTTCAAAATCTTGAGCCCAGAAAAATGAGCCATTCAAACCTGTCTAACCTGCAAGGCATGTACACTTTGTCCTTGATGGTAGCCAAACATTTCAAATGAACAACTTCTCTCAAAAAAAGAAAAAAAAAAGAAAAAAAATAAGCTTGCTAGGATGAAAACCCAAAAGGGCGCCTAGTTAGAGCACAAAAGAAAAAGAAGAAGCTCGCTAGGATGAAAACTCGAAAGGGCCCCTATGTAAAAGTTAGAGCAGGAAAAGAAAAGAAAAGTTTGCATGTTGTTTTCAAGAACTTGATCCTAGCAAGTCAAAACTTTAGAGATAAAAGAAAATAAAAGAAAGAAGATGAAGAAGAATGAAGAAGATCAAGAAATTGGGAACATGAACTATCCCAAAGCTTTGAATTATAATCTCTTTGAATAAGCCCAAAAGATTTGAAGGGCTAATCTTGTTCCAAAAATATGTATGATGTATAATGATAAATGAAAAACTGGCTGGCTATTGAAAATGTGAAAAGAATCAACCGTCAAAAATAGAAAGAGAAAAGAAAAGAAAAGAAAAGAAAAGAAAAAGGAGAGGTAGTTTAATTTCTTTCAATGCTACCACAAGTGACCTGCTTCAGAAAATATGTCTGATAACATGGCTTAAAAAGCCCCCAATTCTTGAATCCTTGCTCTTTCAAAACTTCCAGCCTTTGAGGAACTACGCTTGACCTGATTACCACTTAAGGATACATAGGCAACCTACTCGGTTCGGTCATTGCTCCTGAAACACTCAGTCACATCTCAAATACCTTCCTTCAAACCTCGACTGAACTACTTTGGACTTGATTCCCACTCAGGGATAAGTAGGTGAGCTTTCCTGGCTCTTGGTCCCTGACCCTTACAAACTAGGGGCAAGCTTTTAGTTTGCCCAGAACCTCAAGATATCATTGCCATACTAGGGGCAAACTACGTTTGCCCAAACCTCCATATATCGTTGTCAACTAAGGGCAAACATCGTTTGCCTGTACCCCCTTCCACATTATTAGCAAATCCTGAGCCATCAAGTATATCTTTAAAAACATTTGAAATGAATTATCTCTTATTCTATAAGCTAAGGCACTAATTCAAAGCACATTTTTGGTGAAAGCAAAGGATTGGTTGAGATCCATACGGAATATTTTCAAAGCATTACTTTATCAGCTGAGTATTATCACACTAAGATGAGAAGTGCACATAAAAGGCAAAGAGATATGTCAAACATGACAAATCTGCATTATATCATGGCAAATAAAGTTGTCTCCTCCAAACTTCTATTTCAGTGTCAAGAGTGTTATCTTCCTGTGTCAATGTCAGTTTTTCATCGTCTAGTCTGTCATGTTCTCGAGTGTGTAGGTCCAGAGTGATCTACAGTAAAAAAATTTCAAAAACTCTAAGAGCATCCAAAGGTAGAAACAAGCAGAAGTTCCAAACACTATTATTGCATAAGTTAATCCTAGTCAAGATGAGGTGTCGAGTGGTTAATGGAAAAATGCTAATCAGAATACCGGCCTTGGATGATGAGTTGAGCCATTGTTGAAACAGATCAGAGTGCCTTGCATAAATATCTGCTAGAATTGGTTGAAAATTTGTGAAGCACGTCAAAGTCATGCCAGAATCATCAGGTCTTTTGAGTATTTGCCAATTATGAATTAGAATTGTGATATTGGGAACTTTGTTTTGACCCTGGAATGGCCTAGTCTTGATATATAAGCCTTAAGAGTTCTTGAAAATTGTTGAAATTGGTCTGAAGGACCCGTGGGAATTTGAATCTTGGTAGAAGCCATTTAGAGTTGAAGAAAAGTCCCCAGACATTAAGAATCGAGGGCACCACAGCTTGAAATAGCTGAGAATTGATGATTTGCAGTGAACTCCCGTTGTTTTGGGATTAATTATAAATTATCTCTGAAATTGGCCATTTGGGTCTACCATCACTCAAGAATTACATCCAAAATGGATTTGTAGAAGATGAGTTAGAATACAGAATCTTCAAAAATCGGGGTCAAGATATTCAGAAAAGGTTAGAATGAACCCAACATACACGAGCTGGTCGAAGCACCAATATGAGTCTCAGATTGAATCAGCATGGCCTCTAGAATATGTGCTTACCTTTCAGAAATCTCAGATACCTCCCCAAGTAGAGAACTTTCAAAATTCGTGTTGCCTCTAGATATAGGGTATCTCTCAACATTGTATATCAGAATTTGCCTCCAGATATAGGGTTCTTCTCAGCATCATGATTGCCTCCAGATGAAGGGCATCTCTCAGAAATTTGTATAACAAAATTGCCAAAATCGCGTGCATCTTAGAATCGTGTATCAAGGTTGCCTCCAGATGAAGGGTATCTCTTAGAATTCATGTATCTCTCAGAATTCATGTGTCAGAATAGAAGATTTATCTTTGGCAGAGTGACCTGTTTCAAAGATTTATCCCCAATAGAAGGACTCTATATTAGCAATTGGCCCCAGCAGAATGACTCTACATCAGCAATCGTCCCCAGTAGAAGGTTCTACATTAGTAATCTCCCCAGCAGAGAACTTTCATCAATCGTCTAAGTGGTTAGGACTCTCAGGAATCGAGTTTAAGATTAGGTCAAGTTTAAGACTGAATCAATTTTAAGAGTAGATCAAGTTTAAGATCAAGTCAAGTTTAAGACAAAATCGAGTTTAAGATAAGATCGAGTTTAAGATCATGTCAAGTTTTAAATCGAGTTTAAGATCAGGTCAAGTTTAAGACAGAATTGAGTTTAAGATTAGATCGAGTTTAAGGTCAGGTCAAGTTTAAAACAGAATCGAGTTTAAGATTAGATCGAGTTTAAGATCATGTCAAGTTTTAGATCGAGTTTAAGATCAGGTCAAGTTTAAGATAGAATCGAGTTCAAGATTAGGTCAAGTTTAAGACAGAATCAAGTTTAAGATTAGATCGAGTTTAAGATCATGTTAAGTTTTAGATCGAGTTTAAGATCAGGTCAAGTTTAAGATAGAATCGAGTTTAAGATTATATCAAGTTTAAGATCAGGTCAAGTTTAAGACAGAATCGAGTTTAAGATTAGATCGAGTTTAAGATCAGGTCAAGTTTAAGATAGAATCGAGTTTAAGATTAGATCGAGTTTAAGATCATATTTAAGAATAGATTGAGTTTAAGATCATGTTTTATATCATATCAAGTTTAAGATTAGATCGAGTTTAGGATCATGTTGAGTTTTTAGATTGAGTTTAAGATCATGTCGAGTTTTAGATCGAGTTTAAGATCATTGGTCGAGTTTAAGACCATGCCTAAGTATAAGATTGATATGAGTTTAAGAATAGGTCGAGTTTAAGATCAGATCATGTCTAGGATAAAGTCAAGTTTAAGAAATTATCATGAGACCTGTTGAGAATAAGACTTGTCTAGAACCCTCTTCATTAAGAAATCTGAATCAATAGGAGAGATTGTGTCAAAAGTTCCCGTATGTGAGAGAGAGCCATCACATCCCTTGCATTAGATTTTGCATCTAGAACCCTTGAGGATGATCCCTCCAGCACGTGCACATTCACGTTTGCATACTGCATCAGCATCCTAAGATATGAGCATTTTCATCCGTATTATTTATGTGTTATTCTCTGTCTTCTCATGCGCTTGAACTATGCCCTGGTCTGATTCCTGGAAAGGATACGTAGGCAGCTCCAGTGGAGCACGACCAACAACAGCTTAGATTTAGCCGTCTCTACACAGCATTGCATTGCATTATTGCATTCGTGATTTCTTGATTTTCTATAATTTCAAATTTCTTGATTTTTGCAGATTTTTGTTTTTCCTAATACCTCTCAGTATGGTTATTGGGTGCCTTCTAGCTTTGGCACTCATTTGCAGTTCACGTTGTTCACAACAAGCTCTGCCAAAGAGGGGCAAATCGTAGATACCCAATTTTGACCACACTGATAGGATTTAGAGTGGACAACATCTTGGAGGATTCAATGATGAAAAGTACCCCGTGGAAGGTACTGGATTCCACACAATTGAAAGATCAAACTTTGGAAAGTGACTTCAAGTTCAGAAAAGCCCTTTTCCATGCATAAATTCTGGTTTTATCAAAAACATCTCTCGGAATTCAAATTCACTCAGGGTTATATGAACACGAAGTGTTCTTAACGTAGTATTCTAGATGTCCAGAGATTCAATTTTACAGAAAATTTTGAAATCGATGCGCATTAAAAAGCAATTTTGGAAAAGATGTCGTTTGATTTCAAAAAGACGATAAAAGTTCCGGAGGACTTTCGGACTACAATTGGACTTCAATTTTCATCATAAAACCTCTTGGAATATTTTTATACTGACATTCAACTCGATAGATTTCCAATAGTACATAAACGGACGATTTTGGACACCAAAAAAGCATTTTTACAAAAATTTGGAAAAGCAGTTTACGTAATATTTTAAACAGAGCTTGAGGGCAACCAGGGGAGCTCGAAAAGCAGGTGGCGGGTCCCATAAAGGGGACGACGGGTCCCATCTAAGATGCCACCCATATAGTGCCCCCTCCATCGAGCGTTTTGAGTTCCAGACTTCTAGAAGCCTCCCACTGCGAGGAAATTGCCTGGAAACTGCATTTAGGCACCGAAATGGCCATTTTAACCCTTTTCTGCTCTCTAAAAATCCTATTTTAACCCTGTAACTTAAGAGTTAAGTTTTCAAAACTCTATATATTGATCCATATGAGATCATCTTTGACACAAGATATATAGACACACAAGTATATATACAAGAGAGTATATACAAGTACACATAAGAGAGAAGTACATACAAGTGAATATACTTGCAAAATACTTTCAACTTAAGAGAGATTTCTAGAGAGATGAAGTGAATTATGAATTAGAACTTTCCAAACTAATATCAAGATAATTAGATTAGAGATTTAAGACATCAATTGCTTCCTTTAACTTCCATGGATGAGTGCTTGAAGAGCTTGAAGAACACTTAAAGAAGAAGACTCTTCAATTCAACTTTGGTGATATAATTGAGAATCCTCCAAGAGGTAGACATCCCAACTCATCTCTAATTCCTACTTTTATATATAGATCTATAAGACTTGGATCTAATTTAGCTTTGTTTTATTTGTTAAAACACTCATCTTCTTCCTCTCTCGTTCTTTACACACTCACAAAACTAGATCCAAGTCTCTTTTGATTTTATTGATAATTCTTAAATTAGAGATTGATTTTCACTTTGGTTTTCAGTTTTGATTTCATTCTTCAATTTTAGTTTAGATCCATGCATACATGATTATATATATGTATCTATTTTGAATTCTATGATGGTTAGGAAGTATGATCTATGAGAAGGATGATTCCTATGTTTATACCTATCTCTTGATTATTCCTATGACCTAGAATTCCTATTCAATTTCATCTCCAATAGGATATTTGAAGGTCCCTTTGATCCCTGATCTAGAGTTCTTCATAGAACTTGAGGGCTAAATTGATTGGGAATTATTTTAATTAAATTGATATATGGGTATGATCTCTCAAATAACTTTCAACCAACACCTAAGATGTTTTCCTCATACTTTAAAATGAACTAGTTAAAATTCAGCAAAATAGATTGGTTTTGTCCATAAGATTTGGTCCATCAAAACCCATAGTTTGATGAATTTTAAAAATTTTGGGTAAACTTTGATGAATTAGCTTTCATTCGATCCGTTTTGAGAACCTCTAGGATCCATATGCTATTTTTAGAAATTGTTGAGAAATCGGTGGATAGATTTGAACATAGTCTCTTTGTGCTTGAATTTCAGAAAATCTATAATAGTTATTGATATTCTGCTTTTTAGGGATGATTCCTAACTCATGTATCTATATGCCGATGTAAAATCGTGAGCATACGATTGAGTTAAGATCATTTTCTAAGCATTTGAAGTTGATACAACTATTCTGGAATTTTCTAGATTCAACTACAATTATGATTATGTATACAAAATGGTCATACCTTTATCACTCAACAACAATTGATGAATAGAAATCATCTAGGATAAATTGATGAGAGACCAAAAGCCTAGAATAACTTGATTAACATGATTCATGAATTTCTATCATACTTCTATTGTGTTTTGCATTCATTTGTCAAATGATATCAAACTTCCAGAATAACAGAGTTTGTTTAAAAACAACTTTTTAGAAACTTTAAGTTTATGACATGTCCATGGGATTATTATTTTCACACACTACAATGAAATATCTTTCTTTTGACACCAAATAGAGCTTTACATGATTTGTGTAGAATTAGTTATGATGTTTACAAGAACAGTGGACAGTCCTGGTCCACTGTTCCCAAAACTCTTATTTCTCAAACTTCAAAAATGGTAAAGAGGTACAACTTTTTGGAGAAGTTCCCTAAGACATGTTTTTAACTTTCCGTAAAAAGGTTTTAACCCAGCTCATGTTTAAGACCACTTTTGATATGATTCATTAGAGGTTGCTGAATCTGGAAATTTGATTGATGACATCTTCTACTCGTCTTTCATGCGTATCATTTGTTTGCTTGTGTTTTTTGCAATGCTTGGGTATTCTTTGGTGTCTTAGGGCAGAGAGTTGGATGTCGTGGATCCGGATCTCGATTTGTGTGTTTGCCTCATCTATATGTGGCTTATTGCCCATGTATCGTGTACTATCTCTATCCCTTCTCTTAGAATTTTTTTAGGTTTACAACTTTGTTTTCGACGATACATTTCCTTTAGGATAGTCTCTGTTTAAATGATTATATGTTAGAGACATCTTATCTAGGATTGTTATATGATTGCATTGCACGTTTTCTTTATTTTTTTCTTTTGCAACTTTGCTTGAGTCAACCCAATGTAAGTTCTCTTGTTCCCTTTTGCATATCATGACATGTTTCCTTTATTTGCATTGGTCCCGGGCGGAACTAGCCACTGTGAGTATACCTCTCTCTTGTATTGCATGTGCATCCGATTTCTACTTGATTTAATATCTTGACATGATTTTCCTTAGATGTTCCTTTTTGACATGTATATATTATCTAGTATGTTTGAGGAAACAACACCAATTATGAATTAAAAACAAGGATATTTGAATCAAGGCCTACCGTTCGGTAGGGCGAGGAGGGGGTGCTTTAGTCCTGCTTTGGCTCCTTCCCCTCTTGTACCAAGACACCCGAACCTATTTTCTGGTAATGAAGGGCGAGTAACCTTATTCAATTTTGGGCGAGTCAAACTTAGGTTTCCTAATTCCCGATAAAAATTAGGTGGCGACTCTTTGTCTCTAGGATCGTGTGAGGAAGTCCTAGTTTTCCTTAAAGTGTGCTCCTTGAGATCCGTCCTGGGACACTATCGAGGGAAAATGCTGGACCTCTCGCACACCACGGTCCACAGCTATTAGGTGTCCGCACATATCACAGTTATAGCACACCTTAACGGGCTTATTTGTGGATTCAACTTGTGTTGTTGGTCCTGATTTCTTTTCTCCGTTCCTATCTCTCTTATGTCCGTAGTGGTTGTCTCCTTTCCTCCTTTCCACATTTTCAATCAATACTTGTTTATTCCCTTGTCCCTTGCTGATTTGAGTGTCGTATTCTAAATCTGCAACCATATTTACCAAGGACTCAAATGGCTGGTTTAGATATCCCATCGTCAAATGTCGAATAAATGGAATGAGACCTTTGTGATATTTTCGAATCTTCTTCCTTGGGGTGTCTACCATATATTGACCAAATCGAGATAGTCGTTCAAACTAGGTGGTGTACTCTCGTATGGTCATGTTTCCCTGGACTAGATCAAGGAATTCTCTCTCTTTGTGATCCTTTTCAATCTCTGGGAAGTACTTAGCCAAGAATCTCTCTTTGAATGTGGTCCATAACATTCTCCTTGCTGCTTCTTCTCCGATTGTTGCCTCTTCAGAATCCCACCAATCAGCTGCCACATAGGTAAGTTGGAAGATGGCTAGCCAACGCTTCTCTACTTCACTACATTCAATCACTCTAAATATGCGATCCATCTCGCGAAGCCATTGTTCAGCCTTCCATGGTTCGCCTAATCCATCAAACTTTTCTGGAATAAGAGCAAAAAATCTCTGGAGTAACTTGTCGCCTGATTGTTGAAGGGGGGGGGGGAGGTGCAACGTGGTTATTACAGTTGTGATTGCTATTACTATTTCGTTTCAGTCATTGTAGGAAAGCTTCAAATACGCCTGTTGGATCCATCTCCGGAGGTATAGCAATTGATGTTCCACTTGCTTGGCCCTGGGTGGCTCGGGTTACTCTAACCATATCTTATAGTTTGGGAAAGACTCAACGGTCCTACACAAGAATTGACGTTTACCAAATTAAATATAAGGAAACAAATATAACATCACAAGGGTTCAACATACAAAGCTAGACTGCCTAATCATCTATAGTGGTTTAGTATTGACTCATCACTTTTTTGAGTCTCAATAAGTTTACTCGTGCCTAAGACTTCTCGTCGGTATGACAAGTCATCTTAGCCAAACTATCTAGGCTTGACTAATTAAGTGCACTAGGCATCTATCGTCCAATAATTGATCATATAACCTTAACAATGTTGAACATGTAAGACATAGGATTAGTAATCAATTCGAAAACAAGAATTTATCACATCCATTCAAATATATTTAAGTCAAGTTGAAAGTAGTTTTTTTTTACAAATCACAAAATAGAAAGATTACCATAGGGGTACGAATACAAGTTCTTACTAGTCTAGATTACATTAAATAAAGTGGTACTACAACCTCTAGCAAAATACAATCAACTAACTAAGGGTCCAATCTCCATCTCTCTCGACATCAGAATCTATGGTAACCTCTCCTAAGTCACTGGATGACGGAAAGCCTATCAAAGGAACACCTATCCATGCATCCCAAGTTGGTTCTAGGGGCTAATCAGGGTCCTCTTGTTAGAGATGTATACTAAAAGCCATGCTTCATGTAGTTAATTTATTATTTTAATAAAATCAGTTATTCCATTTTTATGAGAATCTGTGTGGGCAATGTTTGTATTATATTATTTATTTAATATTATGCATGTGTGTCTCTCATTCTACATAGTAGGTGGTTTGGTGTGTATTACACATGGAAGATCAGACCACTAGATATTGTAGAATGTAAAATTTTGGTTTACTGCCTTAAATGGGATTGGACACACCATCGGTAGGACTGCAGCATGGTGTTGTAGTAGGTTTGTCTTGACTGCGGGAAACGGTATAGTTTCAACTCACTATGCTGGTACACTTTGTGTATTAAACATGACCGACTTGGGGTAATTATCTTTATACTGACTTATAAGATAATTAATACCTCATGGCTATTATGAGTGCTTATGCTCTAAATTCTAATTTAATTTATAGACACGTACATTTGATATTTATACTTTGATCCCTAAAAGGGTGAGATCCTTAAATGGGTCAATATCTCATTGGATTGGGTGACAATATTAATTGTGTGGTGGATATTAATTAATGATGGAATCCATGTCTCAATTTTGGGATTGATGATATCCCCTTGAGAAAGCTTATAAGTTTTGATTATGTCAAACCCTGCAGGTGGATTTTGTATCCGACATATCAAATAAGTTAAGCAGAGGATCTCAAGGAATTTTAAGAGATTAATTAGATATGATTGTCAGTAATTATATTTAATTAATGGATATCTGTAATCTTAACATGGGGAGATAATAAGCATTTAATAACATGGAGCTCGAAATATATTTTTGAGATAAGGGTAGGAGTGCAATTATAATTCTGTAGTGGTATGAATTATAATTTATGGAAATAGGAATCTGATTTAGTTCGAATTAGGGTTTCCTAATTCCATAAGGAAGCCTATTCCTTATTGACTTCTTATGGTCCCTATCGTAGCCTATATATATGATGCCTTGGCTCTTCTCTCAGGTTGCGTGATTTCACATTCTAAGCTTCCCTTGACCTCCTAGCTTTCTTCTAGAAGGGTTTCCACTAAACCCTAGTCTCCATGAGCATTCAAGAGACATAGGAGTGAAGATCGCTAGCATCGGACAACGCTCACTTAAAGAACGTCGGACTGCTCGATACTGATCAAAAGTTGCTGAATTTTTTACACGACGTTCCTGACGTCGAGACGGAGCTGCTGTAAAAAATTCAAGTCAATCGGAGATCGTTTAGTTCTTCTGACAAACACATCTTTGTCGGATCAATGTGATCATGATTGAATTGTCATAGCAATCAAAGAGAGTGTTATAACTGGGAATAGAAAACAGAACGTAAAGAGGGAAGAGCAGAAAACTAAAAGGATTTCGAAAGAGCCCACACTCAGTTCGATATTCTGGCAGCAGAGGAATATAGTAGAAGATCGTGAGCTGTTATCGAGCCCGTGTTCTCGATTCGTCTACTACAGCAATCCGTTTTAGCAGTTTAAGGTAACCCTAGTTTCGCCCTTGTAGGGTTATTGTAGTTTTCATGTAATTTTTTTGTAGTACCAACTTATACGCGTTGTCAATGGATTCTGGGAACGCAGTTTCCTAAGAGTGGTATCAGAGCAACGTTGATTCTGCGTATGGGATGTACGCAACCATGTTGTCCAATAAAACAGATCTTATGCGTGTTTTGATGGATGGATAGAACGTAGAACTGTGCTAACCCTTCTTTTGCAGCGTTCTTATTCCACTATTATGGTCACTGATTTTGTGTGATTGGATCCCATGATGGTTTTATCCGTGGTTAATTTTTCTGTTTTAATATAGCATGTGAACTCCTTTATGGAGGCATAGGATTTGTGTGTATTGGATCCCACGCTTGATTGATGTGTGGTTAATTTACTGCAAAGAAATAGCATGTGAACTCCTTTATGGAGGCATAGGGTTTGTGTAATATATCTCAAGTAAATCCGTGAAGATAGTTCGTGAAGACAGTTTACAAGCAGTTTCAGAAAGCAATCTGGAGGCATAGAGCTTATCGGGTTCAATGAAGATTTCTTCACAAGAGTTGCAGCTTGACCATAATAGTGGGATTCCTATTTTATTGTGGTTTCCTTATTTATGTGTGATTGAATGATTATTATTGTTTCATGTTTAATGAATAGGACAACATGGATAATTGTTCCTAGACCTATTTCAGATGTCTAGCTGCATGTTTAATTTATATTAATTTAAAATGATGGACAACTACATGTGTATTTAAAAATAAAACTGATTCCATAATTTGAAAACATAAGTACTTATTTTCTAAAATCATGAGAATAGAATAATTTTATTATCTACACATGTGGGTTTCACAAGTAAGGATGAATTAATCCTTGTCAAGTATTCCATTATTTTTTATTAATTAAATTAAAAGTTTTTCTAAAAAAATTATAACCCTCAATTTTTTTTTAAAATTCTAAGTGGGAGAGGGAATTTATCAAGTATAAATCCTATGGTCTCCATCACTAGTTTGTAGATGATATGATTAATTTTGTGTGATGGCTTTAGTGTCATCCTCCCCATCGGATGTAGTTGATCATGGAATCATCAGTACAAACTTCTTTAAAAGAATGTTTTGGGTGATTGTTGGTGTGGGTCACCTCTCCATCAGAGGTGTTCCTCATGGAACTCTTGACCTAGAATTAAGTGATGGTATACACTTAGCTATAAATAATAATATCCTCTCCATCTGAGTGACTGTTATTATTTATAGGACCAAAGTAAGTCAGCAGTTTAATTTTATTAGGCAAAGTACATTGCCTGGATAATAAAATTAAAAGGCAATTGTCTATCTGAACAAATGATGGATAGTATATGGCTTCCCATCGAGTCATACTATTCGCGGTGTATCAGGTTGCTGGCGGATTCCTTTCAAATATGGTAGAGGGAGCCAATATTTTCAACTCGAATCCATAGTAATTTTGCCCAAACGTAATTATTTATGTTATGTGATTCTCAGGCTTTTAAATGGGTACTTTCAATCCACTTGCTGTTATACTTAAAGAAAACTAACTTACTGGACCAAACTATATAAATAGAAAAGGAATTTGGATATTGTGTTAACTGCTGAAGAGTACAAGTTTGTGCTTACTCAAGAATGTCCTGAGCAACCTGGTGAGGGGGCAACCGCTGAGAAAACCCAGGCTCACAAGCAATGGGTCAAGGCTGATGAGATGGCGCGGTGTTACATTTTGGCATCCATGTCAAATGTTCTGCAACATCAGCATCAGTCAATGACCAGTGCCTATGACATGATGGAGAGCCTCCGAGAGATGTTCGGAGATCAAAGTCGTGCTGCTAGGCAGGTTGCCATGAAAGACTTGATGAACACAACCATGGTTGAGGGGACGCCAGTAAGGGATCATGTTCTTAAGATGATATCTCTTCTTAATGAACTACAGATCCTTGGAGCTGAAATCGATGGGGAAACCCAGGTCGATATCGTACTCCAGTCACTGCCAGAGTCTTTTAAGAAATTCCGCCTCAATTACAACATGAATAAATTTACATATACTTTGGCGGAGCTGCTTAAAGAACTCCAGGCAGCTGAGGGTCTCAACAGAAAGTCAGGGAGTGCTCTTGTGTTTGAGAAAGGTTCTACTTCAAAGCCGAAAGGCAAAAAGAAAATGAAAAAGGCTCAAAAGAAGGCCGCGGGTCCTCCGCCAATCCAAAGGCCACGAGGAAAACTGGGAAAGCCTAAAGGAAAATGTTTTGTTTGCAAGCAGCCAGGACACTGGAAGAAGCAATGTCCAGTTTATCTCGCCAGACAGAACAATCAAGGTAAATCTCATTTACTAGTTGTTGAATCGTGTTTAGCGGTCCGATCTACCGGTACCTGGTGTGTAGATACGGGAGCCACTGATCATGTATGCAATTCTTTGTAGGGGTTCCAGGGAACCAGGCAGCTCAGTGATGGAGAGATTTATCTATATATGGAAAATGCTACGAGAGTAGCAGCAGTTGTAGTAGGAGATCTACATCTTAGTTTTGGTAGAGATAGGATTTTAATATTAAGAAATTGCCTTTATGTACCTTCTATTAGAAGGAATTTAGTTTCAGCTTCTAGTTTAGTAAAGAATGGATATTCAGCTCATTTTAATAAAGTAGTAGTTATTAAAGAAAATAAACATTTAATTTGTTCTGGTCAATTGGTGGATGATCTTTATATTATAAATCCTATCTCTCCTATACTGCAACTTAATGAATTGAATAACACAAATAGTTTTCCATTTAAGAGAAAAGAACCTTCGAGGATGAACCAAACGCATATTTGGCACTTACGCCTTGGTCATATTAATTTGAAAAGGATTCAAAGACTGGTTCAAAATGGGCCATTAGGCTCATTGGAAGTGGAGGCACTTCCAGTTTGTGAATCCTGCTTGGAAGGTAAAATGACCAAGAGGCCATTCTTGGCCAAGGGCTATAGAGCAAAAGAGTCGTTGGAACTGGTTCACTCTGATTTTTGTGGTCCTATGACTATCCAAGCAAGTGGGGGATTTGAGTACTTTGTCACTTTCATCGATGATTACTCAAGGTATGGGTACATTTACTTGATGCGGTGTAAGTCTGAATGCTTTGAGAAATTCAAAGACTTCAAGGCTGAAATGGAGAAGCATCTAAGTAAATGTATCAAGACACTATGATCTGATCGTGGTGGAGAGTACCTCTTGGGAGAGTTTAGGGAATACTTATTGGAGCAAGGGATTACATCCCAATTATCTGCACCCCGTATGCCTCAGCAGAACGGTGTAGCAGAAAGAAGGAACAGGACTCTTATGGACATGGTAAGATCTATGATGAGTTATTCGGATTTACCAATTTCCTTTTGGGGACATGCATTAGAGACAGCCGCATACATTCTAAACTTGGTACCATCTAAGTCAGTACCTACTACTCCCACGGAATTGTGGACTGGGCAAAAGCCTAGACTGCAGCATGTTCGGATCTGGGGTAGTCCAGCACATGTGCTGAAAGGGAACGCAGAAAAGTTGGAATCGAGAACAGAAGTATGTTTCTTTGTTGGGTATCCAAGAGGAACTAAAGGTGGTCTGTTTTATAGTCCTAAGGATCAGAAGGTTATTGTTAGCACCAATGCCACATTTTTAGAAGAGGACTATGTTATGGACCACAAGCCCAGAAGTCGTATTGTTCTAGAGGAAATGAGATGAGAGACACCGAGACATACTTCTTCGATACCAATAGTACGAGAAGAAACACCACAAGAAAGAGTTATCGATATTCCATTACCACGTCGTAGTGGGAGGATTATCGAAACTCGTGTAGATCCCGAACTAACCATTAACACGCAGGTTCCAGTAAAACGTGTAGATAATGGTGTATTAAGTTCAGAATCTTCACAACGAAATATCAGTGATACACAGAAACGGGTTGTGCCTCGTCGTAGTGGGAGGGTTATTATTCAACCTGACCGGTATATGTTCTTGGGAGAGTCTTATGACCGGGTCCCTGATGAACAAGGCACCGACCCCTGTAACTACAATGAAGCACTCCAAGATAAAGATGCAGATCTTTGACAAAAGGCTATGAAATCTGAAATGGAGTCTATGTACTCCAATCAAGTCTGGGATCTTGTAGAACCACCCAATGAAATAAAACCCATTGGATGCAAGTGGATCTATAAGAAAAAGAGATGAGCAGACGGTAAGGTGGAAACCTTTGAAGCTAGGCTTGTTGCGAAAGGGTTCACTCAAAAAGAAGGAATCGATTATGAGGAAGCTTTTTTTTCGCCGGTGGCAATGCTGAAGTCTATCCGGATTCTCTTGTCCATTGCTGCACATTTCGATTATGAAATTTGGCAAATGGATGTCAAGACAGCATTTCTTAATGGGAATCTTGACGAGTGCATCTATATGGTACAACCAGACAGGTTCATCGAAAAGGGCCAAGAACACATATTGTGCAAGCTTAAGAAGTCCATTTATGGACTTAAGCAGGCATCTAGGTCTTGGAATATCTGCTTTGATCAAGAAATCAAGTCTTTTGGTTTTGATCAATGTGTGGATGAATCTTGTGTGTACAAGAAACATGATGGAAGAGTGGTGGTGTTCTTAGTACTATATTTGGATGATATCTTGCTAATCGGAAACGATGTGGGGGTATTATCTTTTGTAAGGGTATGGTTGTCCAGTCAATTCGATATGAAGGACTTGCGAGAAGCCGGTCACATTCTAGGAATCAAGCTTATGCGAGATCGCAAGAATAGGATGTTGGGCTTATCACAAGGCACTTATATCGACAACATTCTTGCAAGGTTTAGCATGCAAGATTCCAAGAAGGGAATCCTTCCCTTCAGACATGGAATTACTCTATCTAAGGATCAGTGTCCTAAGACACCTGATGAGATAGAGAAGATAAAGGCAGTTCCTTATGTCTCGGCAGTAGGAAGCCTAATGTATGCTATGCTATGTACTAGACTTGACATCTGCTTTGCTGTTGGCATGGTTAGTAGATATCAGTCTAATCCAGGGCAAGAACATTGGACTGCGGTGAAAAATATTCTCAAGTACCTGAAAAGAACTCGAGACTATATGTTAGTTTACCAAGCAGACAGTCTTGTACCCATTGGGTACACAGATTCTGATTTCATGGCAGATAGGAATTCCAGAAAGTCTACCTCGGGATATGTGTTTACCCTAGGAGGTAGAGCCATTAGTTGGAGTGAGGTGTGTCACTTCATGGCTTTGAGTCTAAGTGGGAGATTGTTAGAGATGTATAATAAAAGCCATGCTTTATGTAGTTAATTTATTATTTTAATAAAATCGGTTATTTCATTTTTATGAGAATCTGTGTGGGCAATGTTTGTATTATATTGTTTATTTAATATTATGCATGTGTGTCTCTCATTCTACATAGTAGGTGGTTTGGTGTGTAGAGTTCGGCTTACACACGGAAGATCAAACCACTAGATATTGTAGAATGTAAAATTTTGATTTACTGTCTTAAATGGGATTGGAAACACCATCGGTAGGACTGCAGCATGGTGTTGTAGTAGGTTTGTCTTGACTGCGGGAAACGGTATAGTTTCAACTCACTATGCTGGTACACTTTGTGTATTAAACAGGACCGACTTGGGGTAATTATCTTTATACTGACTTATAAGATAATTAATACCTCATGGCTATTATGAGTGCTTATGCTCTAAATCCTAATTTAATTTATAGACACGTACATTTGATATTTATACTTTGATCCCTAAAAGGGTGAGATCCTTAAATATGTCAATATCTCATTGGATTGGGTGACAATATTAATTGTGTGGTGGATATTAATTAATGATGGAATCCATGTCTCAATTTTGGGATTGATGGTATCCCCTTGAGAAAGCTTATAAGTTTTGATTATGTCAAACCCTGCAGGTGGATTTTGTATCCGACATATCAAATAAGTTAAGCAGAGGATCTCAAGGAATTTTAAGAGATTAATTAGATATGATTGTCAGTAATTATATTTAATTAATGGATATCTGTAATCTTAACATGGGGAGATAATAAGCATTTAATAACATGGAGCTCGAAATATATTTTTGAGATAAGGGTAGGAGTGCAATTATAATTCTTTAGTGGTATGAATTATAATTTATGGAAATAGGAATCTGATTTAGTTCGAATTAGGGTTTCCTAATTCCATAAGGAAGCCTATTCCTTATTGACTTCTTATGGTCCCTATCGTAGCCTATATATATGATGCCTTGGCTCTTCTCTCAGGTTGCGTGATTTCACATTCTAAGCTTCCCTTGACCTCCTAGCTTTCTTCTAGAAGGGTTTCCACTAAACCCTAGTCTCCATGAGCATTCAAGAGACATAGGAGTGAAGATCGCTAGCGTCGGACAACGCTCACTTAAAGAACGTCGGACTGCTCGATACTGATCAAAAGTTGCTGAATTTTTTACACGACGTTCCTGACGTCGAGACGGAGCTGCTGTAAAAAATTCAAGTCAATCGGAGATCGTTTAGTCCTTCTGACGAACACATCTTTGTCGGATCAATGTGATCAGGATTGAATTGTCATAGCAATCAAAGAGAGTGTTATAACTGGTAATAGAAAACAGAACGTAAAGAGGGAAGAGCAGAAAACTAAAAGGATTTCGAAAGAGCCCACACTCAGTTCGATATTCTGGCAGCAGAGGAATATAGTAGAAGATCGTGAGCTGTTATCGAGCCCGTGTTCTCGATTCGTCTACTACAGCAATCCGTTTTAGCAGTTTAAGGTAACCCTAGTTCCTCCCTTGTAGGGTTATTGTAGTTTCACGTAATTTTTTTGCAGTACCAACTTGTACGCGCTGTCAATGGATTCTGGGAACGCAGTTTCCTAACACCTTTATCATCTCAGGCACTGCTACCAGGTCTTCCTCTTGATCATCAATTGAGTCATCATCAAAGCCCGTGGGGGTAACAAAATGTACTATATCTTCCTAAGGCTCATCTTGATCATGGACTCTAAGGTCTCCAAAAGCATGAGATATCTCCTCTATCTCAACAGTCATCAAGCGCGGAGCTATCATTGTGGTATGGTAGCTCTGGAATAGGTCTCTCACGGGAGAAACAACGCATCCATCTTCCTATCCTCTAGAAAATATTGTGCCTGATGCTAGCACCAATGTGAGCTAATCCTCGAGAGAAAACCTGTCTCTCTAGGGTGACTCTATACTCTCCATCCTCAGCATCATACTCTTCTCGGTGCTCCATGTACCAACACAGAAAACTAACTTAGTACCGGTGCTAACCAAGAAAATATCTTAAATTCATAGTGACAAGGGGTACTTATTCTCAATCTTTTCTAAACTCTGAGTTATCGTTGACTATCCCGGGGTTTGATTTCCTAGGAGTACATTAGCTCCAAACTCCACATTTTGCACTTGTGATTTCTACAACAAGGTTGATCTCATATGTAATACCCGTTCCTGGAAAAAGGTAGTAATATTTAATTCTCATGCATTAATTAGTGTGATTCATTGTATGTAATGATTTGGGTGAGTTTCAGTCACCCCGATGTGATAAGTGCTTGATAAAGGGCACAATTTGATAGATATGAAATGAGACCCACGAGAGGCCTAGATGGAATAAATTGCATTTAGTTATATTTATATGATTACATGAATATTTGTTAAAGTGCTTTAATATTATATTATTGGTTGTGAACCTTTATGATACCAGCTTGGGTACCCTAGTGAGAGCAAATTGGAATTGGATTCATAATTAGTAGGTTAATTAACAACTTCATAAAATATTTGGGACCATAATTGGAACCCGTACATGACATAGATAAATACCTATTTAGATATTTGGTAGTTAAAATAGTTAATCGTGGGTGTTATAATAAATATCAAAACTTGAGGGGAGTTAATCCTGAATATGGCTAAGCTTCCTTTGGAAGCTTTATACTTAACATACATATTATATATGTTTGGCGGTTGGGTCTTGATTATCAGACCAAAAGAAAAAAAAACAATAGAAGGGAATGGATACTGAGAGTGAGAGCCAAGAGCTAGGAAGAGAAGAACGGGGTTTCGTTCCATCTTGGTCTTGCCGTTTCTTCGCCGTTAGTACACCGTTCTGCGAACTGAAGCCATATTCGGACACGTGGAGGTGAGAGGATTATTTCTATGTCTTTCTTTTTTAATATTGGTAATGTTTTTCTATGACCCATTTTAAGGGGTGATATATATAGGTGATATATATAGGTAGGGATATCATTGGAATCATCAGGAGCTAGTCTTGCAAAGGAAATTGAGAATTCTAGGCTTACTTTGGACCTATTTGTGAGGTGAGTGTCCTAATCTCAAAATTGGATGTTTAATGTCTTTTAATGATTATTAAATTCTTAGAATACTTAATTTATGATTAAGTAGAAAAGTATGTGATTATTTATTATTTAGCGTGTCTGAAATGCTGAAATTGCCATGTTGACATGTTGAGTTGCTTATCTGCTTATTTGGGTTAAAGGGTCTCAAGTGATAATCACCATTATTTAGCCTGTATATAATGGATGCCATTCCTAATAGAAAAGGGGGATGATGATGAAGTCCTCAGAGAAAAGGGGACAGTGGTGACGACCACAGCGAATTGACTTCGGTCACATGAGAGTGTGTGATATTACTTTTAAAGCGACGACAAAGTGAGAAAGGCCCAGAATCAGGGGTCCAGAATGATAGTGATTGATTACTTGACATGCCGGCGACCATTTATTGTTGTGAATGTTTAATTGGTGTTATGAATCATTAAATACTCTAATTGCATGATTAGTACCATGTACTCATTGAGCGGAAGCTTATTCGATTTTGTGGCTAATGACCACACAAGTTCAAATGAACATCACAGTGAGAAGTGTTGAACCACAGGGTTTTGGACAACTTGGGAGTATGTTTCTTTTGTTGTATGCTAATACGTTGTTTGTGGGCATACTCAGTTGGGTTGGGAGTTGGTTGTAAAATTTGTAATTAGGAACTCATATTGCATGTTTTGGAATTGAGACCAGTTAGTGTAAGAATTTTGTAATAGATTAGTTTAATCTCTTCATAGTTTCAAGGTGTCATGGACATGTTAGTGAATCAGCTAGTATTGAATGAGAATAAGTTTATATGTGTAATTTGGTTTTGGTTCTGTTTTAATTCTTAAAAGGGAAACCGGTGTAGAAACATGATCTGAAAAATCCGCAGGACTATTTTTGGCCTATCAACTTTTACTGAAACAGACATAACTCTTTCTAGAAAATTCGGATTCGCGCGCCGTTTTTTTTGCGTTGGAACTGAGACTCGAAGGGCTATCTTTTGATATAAAATTTGACTATATTTTCTAAATGGCCTTTCTACCCTTGGGATTTATTTCAAGCATCTTGTTTTAAAAAGGGTTTTATAATGAGTTTTAACTTGTTTAGACACTTAAATCACTGTTATTCTTGCTTGTTACACGTCATAATCCGTGTGGGGGCTGGTTAGGGTGTGACATCATATGATTCAATCCTTCATGGAGATCGATTAATCATTCTTATAGACTATAGGTATATAGGCATAAAATGAGTTATTAGTATGAATAAAACTAATTACAAGCAAGCATTATAGCCATATGAAAATGTATGAGTTATGCTAAAAAAAATGAATTTTCATTAAAGATATTGTTAGTACGAGCATCAAGTTCTAATAATACAAGTCTTAACCGACTTAGCTTCCTACTATAATGCAAAATGTAGAAGTACAATCTGAATATAAACAAGATCAAGCTAACTAGAGCATCTATCCTCTAACTGTGGTGCTCCTCCTAAAACCATGTTACTATCTGGGGGACTCTATTAAGTAAAGGAAACGAGTCTTCATTGGTAACTTTGAATATTTACATAGTACAACACAGTTACAAAAACATTTACATCAGAGAGCGCGCACACTGAATATATACATAGTAGGGAACAGTACCAAAAACATATATATATATATATAGAAAAGGCATACACATTACTACTAACACTTGTTACTGGTCTGAGTACAGCTATATACACAAAAGATGGGCTACTATCCCTATTACAGTAGAGCTCTAGATCCTGGGGATCCTATCCCAAAAGTCCTCCACATCTGACTCAAAAGGTGGGGCATCATTCTGAATCGGAATCTCCTCAGGTGGAACCCAATCCAAGTTTAGGTCGAACTCATCGATCATCTCATCATCATCATCGTCGCCCTCTAAATCATCCTTATTCTCAACCTCTGGCCCTCCATCCTCCATGACTACCATCGCTCTATCCTCGTCAGCAACCTCTGTCGGATCCTCATCGCCATCCGCCTCTGTCGAATCCTCGTCACCATCAGCCTCTGCCGGATCCTCCTTAACTATGTCTCCCTCGGGTGGCTCCTCACCCGCATCCTTAGCTGGGTCAACATTTGCTGCGGGATCAGCATCCTCTACGAGATCAATGTCCTTTACTGGACCCTTTCTATCATCAGCCTCCTCCATGAACATCTCTGGCTCGTCATCGTCTAACTCGTCATCATCGTCATCATCATTGGACTTGTCCTCACTATCAGACCCCATGACTGGCTCTGCGGCTATGGGTGCATCAACTATGGGCTCCTCTGGTGCTGGTGGTCCTACGGGCTCTGGTGGTGGCATCAACTTTACTCGAAAAGTAATGACTCTGAAGGTATGACGGTCGTGATTCATCCCAGCTACCTCCTAATGAACGTATCTAAGGGTGCTCTTTCGTTAGTATGCCTCCCTCTACAAGATTTCTAGATCCTCGATCCCTAATACATATATGTCATGCCACATATTATCGTCCAAATGCTGTTGGGCACTCTGTCAAATCCTCTGATGGTACAACACTAGGTCTGCTGGCTCTATGTGATCTGGGTAAATCCAATGTCCTCCAAATCCATCTTGGACATAAAAAGGTTCCATGCTAACCTGTCCAATATAAAACTATAATAAGGTTAGTATCTTCACAAGTGGGGAAAGATCTAATGGTTTATAACTTAAAGCACGTAGGACAATCTGTATACATGTCTTAACCTAAGGCTTTGATACCAAAAATCCTGTCACGCCCCAGCTTAGCAAAATAGGAAAAATTTAAAATTTTCCACTTTTGGACCCGTAGATACGTGACAGTTGAATTACCGATATGTCCTTCTAACTCCGCACAGGTATTATAATTAAGGGAAATGCTAAACATAAACATAACCACAGTATAATATAAACATTAAGAATCAATCCAAACTGAAACTTATCTTATCATCAAGTCATAATGTGGATATCACATTTTTATTACCCACGGCTTTTTAAAACTTTTTTCAAGTTTAAAATTCAAATATGAGTTGCCACTTAATTTTTTTAAAAGGAAAATTAAGAAACCATTTAAAAGCAAACTGATCTTTTAGGAAACTAGAGATTTCTAGGTCCGGGGATTATGGAATGAAAGGGGAAGGAGCCCGGCGAACTAAAACACCCCCTCTCATCCTATCTCGTGATAGGCCTCTACTCAATATTATTTTAATTGAATTATTAATCTAAATGTTCCCTAAACTAATACACAGATATCGATACATTGCAAAAGCATGTCTAAAGGGTGTAAGATTGCTAATGGTGAAAATATCAGTCAAAACCACATAATTCGATTAGCAAGCAATATGATATGCAATGAGGAACAAGGGAACTTATCCGGGATCCAGCCGCAAATATTAAATGTCCAATGCATACATATGAAGATAAAACCTAAGAAATGGTCTCTAATCATATATATACACATAAGGCAAGATCTAATTCTGAGGTGTCGCACATGGAGTTGAAAATCAATTAAGATTAAAGAATACAATATACTAGAGAGAGGTTTAAGAAATCATACCTTAATAGCGCTACAAAACAAAGGGTTAGTCCACATGCTTTAGGTAAGATATAATATGAAATAACATTCTTAAACTTCTATCAAGTAAGAAAGAATTGACATAATTATGAATTCCTACTACTTTGTTGGAAATGCATCACTTCTATAGATATACAAGTCTCAACTAGGAGCCAATGTAATGTCCATATAGAGATGGTGTAGTCCCAACATGATCATAAGGAACTCATAATTTGGTTCAATTAAACACAATTTAATCCTAACACAAAATGGGTTCTAATTACAAGTATCAATCTATATGGATTAATGTACATGAATACATGAACAAGAGTAAGTTATGAGATATTCATAGGTTTGGATCACTTGGCCTTTGGATTTAAGTTTAACTAATCATTATCAAGTCATGGTTTAAGCCCTAGGTCATAGAAAAGTTATTTGAAACATTATTTGCAAAGTTTACCAAATCTGTGACAAAGTTCTAAAAATTACAGAGAGCAGACCAGAATTTCAAAAATAGAAAAGCATGCTTCCCATGGTTGGATGTCAATGAATTTTGGATACAAGATGCCTCTGTGAGCCTAGTTTCCAACCCAAAAAGAAAAATCGAAGATCAACAGTTCAATCTCTGGGAATTGGACAAATACTAGACATCACTCATAAATTTATAACTCTCTGTCCAGAGTTTTTGTATGATTTTCTAAAAATAGTAAATAAATCTGAGTGACTCTAATCTTTTTAGGAGATCTCATTAACACATTTAACTTTATAAAAAAAATTATTTGGAGTCAAGAATGTTTAATTAAAAGTCTCTGATTTATTCATTTCAAAAAGGTGTTACTATTCTGAAACTCTGGACATCTATGATTACTTCACAAAACTCATGACTAGGTCATTTTAAACATGAAATCTCATTAAAACAAAAATCACAGCGGTAAAACATTGTGTTATTGACACTCTCCAACTGATTTCATTCAATTCTAATAGTCCATTATTTAACTAAAAATATTTAATCAATGGTGGTTCATGAACTCACTGTACCATTATTGAGTTCATCTTCTATTTGTTAACTCTAGCTACCAAACCATGGAGTTTGGCTTAACCCAAACTATTTCTCCTTCCATTTGATGGTCATTGGAGGCTAAGGACACTTATACTTATAGATTTCAATGGAGTATGGAGAAACTTCATGAAAGCTCAAAAGAATGAATCTAAACCATGGAGATAGGTTTAGACTCATTAACCAAACATACTAATATCAATTTTAATCCCCTTGTAAATCATGAGCTTACAAGGAAACTAAAGGATCCCAAGTCAAAGGATTACATTGAAGGTCTCGTGAATCCCAATACACGAACATAATAAAAAAGGAGATCAAAGCTCAAGTAATATCTATGTTAACTTCATGATTTATTTAACCATAAACCTTAGGCCACTTTGATCCAAACCAATGAAATGAAAACTCAATCACAATATTAGTGGTGTATGATGAAATGAGGTGGGAAGGGAGCTCTTGAAAATCTATAAAAGATCCTAAAAAAATTCTATATACTGTGATTGAGCTTGAATTAAAGAATAATTAACTTAGAGGTTACCTCCAATTATCCTCAACTTTTGGATTTTTGAAGGTCTTTTAAAGGTGATTCAAGCTCTTTTTCTTCTAGCTCATGAAACTTCTTTCTTAAACTCCTTTAAAACTTTCTCCTAATTATGTTTGAGAATTTTGAAGAGGTTTAAAATAAAGAGAATTAAGATAAGATTCAAGATTCAAGAAGGAGATTCGAAATCAAGATCCCTTGTAATAGGATATTCATCCCCCATATATAGGAAAATTTTGGAGGGTTATTTCAGTAAATTCATAGTGAAAACCCTAATTCTGGACATCATTTTTGAAGGTACAAAACATACTATATTACAGTAGACTTCTAAAAATCACAGCATTCAATGGAGATGGAAGCGACACTCAGTGAATGCCGATGCGGCATTCAACGAGTGCCGCGGACAACTCTGCGAACTGCCGTCTTTTTTGGAATTCTGATTTTTGTGTCATTTGGTGTATTTTTGCGACGATCAGAGAGTGCAACAGCGGCAATCAGAGACTGCCGTTCCGGCAATCAAAGACTACCGCAGCGGCACCCCGCGACTGCCGTAGCCTATACCCTGTGCCGTTTTTCCCTATCTTTTCCTTTTCCTTCTCTTTCTTTTTTTCTTACCTTATATTTGAATCGAAGAGCCTTTCAAAGAGTTTGAATTACCTTTGGAAGCCCTAGATTAGTCGAACATTATCATCATCAGACTTAGAGGTAACGCTCCCCTTAATTCAACGTTTGGTTAAAATCAGGGTATCTATAGTTTGCCCCTCTTCGACAGAGCTTATGGAGCAACGCGTTTAACAAGTGAATGTCGAAGCCTGTGTAAAGACAAGCCTTCTTTGACCAAACTGTTAGATTTAGGTAAAACAAAATGCATTGCAAAAGAAAATTGGCGCGCGATAAGGTTCTAGTTGGTCATGCTCAACGATGAGCTGCCTACGTATCCATTAAGGAATCAGACCGACACAGTTCAGATAAGGGTCAAATGCACAAGCACGAGTAGTCATACTGATGGATGCACCTATCCTGTCGTGATGCACATGCTCATGCAAATGACCACGGTCAATACAACCTCATGCTCTACAAATGATGTGATTCGAGATCGTGCAATCCATGCCCTATGCTTACTTAATGCTCGTGTTTACTCAAATTTAAAGATGAGCTATTCTTCAGAATTCAGAGTTTCTATAATCATCAGGTTGATTTTTTTTCAAGATATGTGGCCGCTTTGGCCGAACGGACGAGCGCAATTGACTGGGCGGCGCTTCGCGACTTAGGCCTCGGTGTCAATGTGGGTTTGCTCTGAAAAATCTCCAGCCCTTCGGCGCCGTTGGATATGTTTGCTCTGAAAAATCCACAGCCCTTCGGCCCCGTAGAATATGTTTGCTCTGAAAAATCCACAGCCCTTCGGCCCCATCGGATATGTTTGCTCTGAAAATCCACATCCCTTCGGGCCCGTCGGATATTTTTTTTAATTTGAAGATTGGGAGTCAATCAGACTCAAATTCTTTTCAAATTTTAAGATCGGGAGTCAATCAAACAAATTTTTTTCCAATTTTCAAAATCAGGAATCAATGGGACTCAAATTTGTCTCAATTCTCAAGATCAGGAGTCAATCAGACTCAAAGAATTTATATTTTGCAAAATTGGGAGTCGATTGGACTCAAAGAATTCAAAAATTCCAAAAACAGGAGTCCATTTGACCCAGAGCAACTCAAATTCTAAAATCACAAGTCAGTTGGTCATGGAAATCACTTTCAGAGACCAAAGCGAATAAGGCGGGCAAATTTCGGGGTTTAGATTTCAAATTTCAGGACCCAATTTTGAATTTTGGGGGGAAACCAAAGGCCTTTTAACCGCCTCATTCATGGTACACACTACAAATTGCGTCATGACTGCCATGCGGCACTCGCTCGCAGAATGCCGCTACGGCACTTCGCGAGTGCCGTACGATGCTCCGCGAGTGCCGTACGATGCTCCGCGAGTGCCGTACGACACTCCACCAACTGTCGCGCACGTTTTTTGAGTGCCACATTGGTTAGCAATCGTCCATCCTAATGCTCCCTTATGTTGTTTTAACAGTTGGATTAACTTACCCTCTTGTTCAGGATTTAATGTAGATGAAATTATGATAGGGTAAGTCTTTTTAGTCCCTAGGAAGGCATATTTGAGCTCTATTGGAAGCTCCTTTAACTCCAGATCGGGAAATTGAAAATTGGAAGGCATGACTAGTTTTATTTTTGGAGGTAGTGGTTCATATGGTGTTACCCACATGCATTCAGCTCTGTCCTCCTCTTTCATCTCCATCATGAGGCAAGTATGATTTAAAGCAGCATCCAATGGGTTAGAATCATTAGGTTGATAGATAGCATCAAATTGTGACACAACTACCTCCAAGGGATCTTTATAATCTACAAAATCAGACTCGTCTTCGATGACCGTTTCAATATAATTGATTTCTTCCTCATCCTTGTATTCTTCAGGTCTGGAATTTGAAAAGATCTTGACATTTAGAGTCATGTTCCCGAATACGATGGTCATAATACCACTTCTTATTTTGATTGTGGCATCTATGGTGTTGAGGAATGGACGTACAAATATCACCGGGATTTGTGAACATGGATTAGACACAGGTTCAGTGTCCAAAATCACAAAATTGATCGGGACGACAAATGAATCTATTTGCACCAGAACATCCTCTAGTATTCCTCTAGGGTATTTCACAAACCTGCCTGCCAGTTGTAACGCAACTCTGGTAGGTTTGAGTTCACCCAACCCTAATTGTTTATAAACTGAGTATGGTAGTAGGTTTACGCTTGCTCCTAAATCAAGGAGTGCGTTGTCTATCCTTTGATTCCCAATTCGGCAAGAGACAGTTGGGGTACCGGGATCTTTGAGTTTCGGAGGCAATTCATTTTGGATGATTGTGCTTTCTTGACAAGCGACATAGGCGTGTTTCTTTACACTTTGCCTCCTTTTGACCGTGCATAAGTCTTTAAGGTACTTAGCATAGGCCGACACCTATTTGATTGCATCAAGGAGTGGGAGATTGATTTTGACTTGTTTAAACAACTCCAAAAACTCCTGATTCTTTGCCTTATTTTTAGGTTTCTTAAGCCTTTGAGGATAAGGCGCAGGGAACGGGCATTTAGGTAATTCATCAATGACAGGATCCTTTCCGGGCCTTCTCTCAGCTTCTTCTACTTCTTTAGGAGTGTCATCATTTGATTCTAATGGTTTGTCATCAGTGGATGCAAAGCGGGGGTTTTTGTAAAATACAATCGCGCTAAAGGAAAGAATTGTATTAATTTTTATCACAACTTCCCATGTTATCCGCAATTTGCATTGCAAGGCTAATTTTTATACAATATGATTAATCTATGATAAGTTGTATTGTTTTAGCTGTTGTTTGTGCAGATCACTGCTGTGTGGACTAAACAGATGAACATCAGAATAAATAGAATGCTGGAACGCAAACAAAAGAAGTCAAAGCTGAAAAGTGAAGTTCGATCGCTCTAAGAAGGTTCGATCGATAGAAGGTTCGATCGCTCGAAGAGAGTCGAAGCGCTTGAAGCTCAAGGGTTCGATCGATCGAAAGCAGTTCGATCGATCGAACGGGGTATTTCCAGTAACATTTGCGTGCGCAGCAGAATGCGGGTTTTAACCCTAGTGCCTTAGGTTTTCTATTTATATGCGTTTTGTACACGTCTATAAGGACGCCCACTTTTACATTTTAACAGTTTAGAAGGAGAGATAGAGAGTTTGTTTGGTTTTTGTAGGTTTTTCATTGAATTCTCATATTGTGGATTGGATTTCTTGAAGTTTATACAAATATCTTCTATTCCAGGTTATCTATATACTGTTCATTCATACTCTGCACGTAGTAGTCGTAGTTTAATCAATTATCTAGTGATATTACATGTTAAATATTGTCAAAATCATAGTTTTTTAGATTTCTTATGAATAACTCGCAACCAAACGGGGTATTAATGTTTTCTTACGTTAAAACTAATTCTGTGACACTCCAGACGATGTCTGAGTAGTCCCAGGTTGGGAGAACACGATGAAACAGTGATCTCCAGCCTCTGCCATGCAGCAGGATAATCGCTGTGTTCGATCGATCGAAGTTAGTTCGATCGATCGAACCAGAGACAGTCAAGCGATCGAAGTCAGTTCGATCGATTGAGGGATGAAGGTCTTCGATCGATCGAAAGCGCGTCGATCGATCGAACACTCGGATTCTTGAGGATGTTCCCTGCAGTATTCCAGGACTTTTTGTTTTAGGACTTGTTATCATTCTGTCCCAAATAAATGCTCAGTCTGTCAAAACAGTTTTAAAACTAAGGCCCTAAGGCATTTTCTTTCAATACATTTTGCAAACCATCTTCAATGCTAACACCATTGAGGATGCGAGTCTTAACTATTGAATTAAACCGCTTTTGTGTATTTCAATTTAACTGTGATGATATGGTCCCGGTCATGAAAGGGCCATAGAATCTTTATCTTTTGAGGAATACGGAAAACTGTAGGTAATGTACTCCTTTGTGCTTCTAGGCAAATGCATGGTAGATGGCTAGGTTACTGTGGATTCGTGTAATCCCAACACTTTCTTTTTAAAAGTTAAACACCCTAATTTTAAGTACTGTTTTAATTAGCTAGTTAGATTGTTTAGTTAATTTTAATTATTTTCATTAGTAATCCTAGTTTGTGGAACTTTGTGTTCTGCACCATCATTCAATCTTAGTATTTTATTTTGTTTTCTTTAGAGGTTAGTCTAATTCGATAGGTCAACACCTTCCCTGTGGGATCGACCTGGTCTTACCAGATATTACTTGCACGTCTACCTACACTTGGGTATTGCACAAGAGCGCACAAGAAAATTCTCGTGCCAAGTTTTTGGCGCCGTTGCCGGGGAAGGCGACGATCGATTCCTTAGATTACCTCAGTCTCTCTTCATCTCTTTCTATTTTTATTTTCTCTCCTTTTCAGTTCTTTTGGGTAAGTTCTCACCCTAGGGACCCTCTCAGTTCATGTCCGAGAATTCCATTGAAGGAATTTTTGGGAATCCTTTCTATCTGTCTGACTCTGAAAGCTCCATCAACCCCATAGCCACTCCAACTGCATCAATGGATGATCATCAGAGTGAAAACGGTGACAATGTTGTGGTACCAATCGATGAGGCACTCCGTCCTCTTTGCGATCTCATGCAACCAGAACATGCACCTACGCCCTCTTGCATTCAAATCCCACCGCACAATGGCGAATTCCAGTTTCGCAATGGGATGATTCAACTGCTTCCCACTTTTCATGGGATGGAAAGCGAGAAGGCGTATTTACATGTCACCGATTTCGAGGATGTTTGCAAAACATTCTCGCAAACTTGTCCTAGGGAGGTGGCGCATTTAATGCTATTCCCCTTCACGTTGAAAGATAAAGCGAAGGCGTGGCTCCACTCCCTAAAACCTAATTCAATTTTCACCTGGCATGCGATGCGCACCGCATTTTTGAAGAAATTCTATCCTACTCGCATGACCACAGACCTTCAGCGTCAAATCAATTCCTATAAACAAAAGAGCAATGAAACCTTCACAGAAGCGTGGGAGCGTTTCAAAGATTTGCTTCTCTCGTGCCCACATCATGGGTTTGAGAAATGGCGAACGATCAGCTTCTTTTATCGGGGATTGAATGGTGAAACAAAGAAGTTGGTGGAAACAATGAGCTCGGGACCATTTCTGCGTAAAAACACTGAAGAGGCTGAAGCCCATTTCGAATGGTTAGCTGAATACGCTCATGAATGGTCAAATTCTGACAATATCTCACGCTCACAGATATCCTGTGTAGAGGAGAAAAGCCTATACCAGCTAACCAATGAAGATCACCTCATGACCAAGTATGCAGAGCTGGAAAAAAGGGTAGAGGAGTTAAGTATGAAAGGAGAGAGCTCTAGGCAAGTCTTGCCTGAAGAACCATGTGGCACATGCAACATGTTGGGACATACAACTCAATATTGTCCTAATGTGCCACATTTTCAAGAGCAAGCCCCTATAGAGATGAATGCCATGCAAGGTTTTCGAGGGGCGGGGAATTCCAACAATAATTTTCAAAATAACAATAGATGGAATCACCCCGGTTTTGATTGGAGAAATAATGCTGGGGCCCAAAATCAATATCAACAGCAGCCCTACAACAACAATCAATATCAAGGGCAAAACAATAGGCCAGCCCAGCATTACAATCAAAACAGAACTAATAATTACAATCAAGCTCAACCCTCCAATGCACCACAAACCAATGCCTATGTGCCCCCGCACAAGAAGGTACAAGAGGAGGAGCCACTTGCTAATGCCAATCTAACGCAGCAACTCATCCAAATGATGAGTAGAATGTCTACACACTAGAGAGGATAGATGCACGGCAAGAGAGCTCAGGAGGAACATTCCCTGCTCAACCACTTCAGAACCCCAAGGGACATAACAATGGTCCTAACAATCAAGAACATGCTAAAGCTGTGACTACACTGAGAAGTGGAAAAATCATAGAGAAAGGCATGCCTCTGTCCACTCCCGAAGTGTACGATGAGGAGGAAGTGGTGGATAAGGATGTTGAGCTACCATCTATTCAAGAGGAGGAGCAGTCTACCAATGACGATCCTATAAAGGCAAACACTGAAGCTCCTAGAGTAGAAGAAGAAGTTGAGCGAAGGCCTGGAAAGGAATCTGTTAAGGAGGAACCACCAAAATGCCCCTTCCCTGCACCTTATCCTCAACGGTTGAAGAAACCCAAGAATGAGATGAAGAATCAGGAGTTTCTGGAACTGTTTAAGCAAGTTAAGATTAACCTTCCACTCCTAGATGCTATCAAGCAAGTGCCGGCCTATGCTAAGTATCTCAAAGATCTATGCACGGTCAAGAGGAGGCAAAGCGTGAAGAAACATGCTTATGTCGCATGTCAAGCCAGTGCGATCATTCAAAATGAGTTGCCTCCAAAACTCAAAGATCCCGGCACACCTACGGTCTCATGTAGAATTGGGAATCAAAAGATAGACAACGCACTCCTCGATTTAGGAGCAAGCGTGAACCTGCCGCCATACTCAGTCTATAAACAGCTAGGGTTGGGTGAACTCAAACCCACCCGAGTTGCTTTGCAATTGGCAGACAGATCTGTAAAGTACCCTAGAGGGGTATTGGAGGACGTCCTTGTCCAAATAGACACTTTTGTATTTCTGGTTGATTTCGTGATATTGGACACAGAACCTGTGTCTAATCCTGGTGCACATATCCCGGTTATTTTTGGACGTCCATTCCTCAACACCATTGATGCCACAATCAAGATTAGAACTGGTATCATGACTATCGTATTCGGGAACATGACATTGAATATCAAGATCTTCTCTAATCCCCGACCTGAAGAATACGATGATGAGGAAGAAATCCATTATATAGACACGGTCATTGAAGATGAAGTTGACTTGGTCGACTATAAAGATCCTTTGGAAGTTGTGATGACTCAATTTGGTGATATTTATCAGCCTGCAGAGTCCACTCCATTGGATGCTGACTTGAACCAGACGTGTCTTATGATGGATACGAAAGAGGAGGATAGAGCCGATTGCATGTGGATACAGCCATATGAACAACTGCCTCCTAAAACCAAGTTGGTAATGCCCTCTAGTTTCCAGTTCCCGGAATTAGAATTGAAGGAGCTCCCCAAAGAGCTAAAATACGCATTCCTAGGGACTGGAAAAACTTATCCTGTGATCATTTCATCTGTTTTAACTCATGAACAGGAAAGTAAGCTAGTGGAAATGCTTACCAAGCATAAGGATGCTATGGGATGGACAATTGCTGACCTCAAAGGCATAAGCCCATCCATATGCACACACAAGATATATCTGGAGGAAGACGCCAAACCCTCAAGGCAAATGCAAAGGCGTCTGAATCCCAACATGCAAGAAGTGGTTAAAAAGGAAGTGCTTAAACTACTTGATGTTGGGATGATATATCCAATATCTGATAGTCCTTGGGTTAGTCCTACCCAAGTAGTTCCAAAGAAAGCAGGCATAACGGTCATCCCGAACAAAGAGGGTGAATTAGTACCGACACGTGTCCCCACTGGATGGAGGATGTGCATTGACTACAGGAAGTTAAATACTGTGACCCGAAAGGACCATTTTCCTTTGCCATTTATGGATCAAATGCTAGAACGCGTGGCGGGTCACAAGTATTACTGCTTCCTGGATGGATATAGTGGATATAATCAAATTGAGATTGCTCCTGAAGATCAGGAGAAAACCACATTCACGTGTCCATTCGGTACTTTTGCCTACCGACGAATGCCGTTTGGCCTATGCAATGCACCGGCTACCTTTCAGCGGTGCATGCTGAGTATATTCAGTGACATGGTCGAAAACATCTTTGAAGTTTTCATGGATGATTTTTCAGTATTCGGCCATAGCTTCGAAGATTGCCTTAGCAATCTCGAGCAGGTTTTAATGAGGTGTGAGGACAAACACCTAGTTTTGAATTAGGAGAAGTGTCACTTTATGGTGACCAAGGGAATAGTTCTAGGCCACATAATATCCGATGAAGGAATCCAAGTGGATAAGGCTAAGATCGACATAATCTCAAATCTACCTGTCCCCCGTACAGTGCGAGACATTCGTTCATTCTTGGGGCACGCCGGTTTTTATCGTCGATTTATCCAGAATTTCACTGCAATCTCTCGACCCCTTTGTCAACTTCTTGTCAAAGATGCACCTTTCGAGTGGTCAGAGAGTTGCCAAAAGTCCTTTGAGGATCTAAAAGATCTCCTCACCTCCGCACCTATAATACAGGCACCCGACTGGAGTTTGCCTTTTGAATTAATGTGCGATGCTAGTGATTACGCCATTGGCGCAGTCCTAGGCCAGAGAAAGGACAATAAGCCACATGTGATATACTACGCCAGCCGAACCTTGAATGACGCTCAAATGAATTACACTACTACTGAGAAGGAGCTGCTGGCTGTAGTATTCGCCCTGGACAAGTTTAGGTCATACCTGATAGGGTCGCCAATCGTCTGTTTTACAGATCATTCGGCCCTCAAGTATCTTTTGTCAAAGAAAGACGCTAAACAACGGCTTATTCGCTGGATACTCTTACTCCAAGAGTTTGATCTAACTATCAAGGACAAGAAAGGAGTAGAGAATGTGGTTGCGGATCATTTGTCCCGGTTGACTTTTGTTGACAATACTGAATCCCAATCCATTAAAGATGAGTTCCCAGATGAATAGCTACTGGCAGTAAGTAGTCTGCCTTGGTATGCTGATGTGGTAAACTACCTTGTTACGGGTGAGACACCGACTCATTGGTCGAACCAAGATAGGAAACGGTTCCTCTCGTTCGCACGCCATTTTTTCTTTGATGACCCATACCTTTTCAAATACTGTGCTGATCAGGTCATCAGGCGTTGCGTACCCAACGAGGATATAACCGTCATATTAGCGTCATGCCATTCTGAGGCGTGCGGTGGCCACTTCGCGTCACAAAAGACCGCACAAAAAGTCTTACAGAGCGGTTTTTACTGGCCTACAGTCTTCAAAGATGCTTATTCCTTTTGCAAGACATGCCAACGCTGTCAAAAGCTTGGAACCATTTCTAAAAGGAATTCTATGCCTTTAACCCCTATCATCACAATTGAGATATTCGATTGTTGGGGCATAGATTTTATGGGCCCATTTCCCAAGTCGAATAACTGTGAGTACATACTCCTTGCTGTCGAGTATGTATCCAAATGGGTAGAAGCGATACCAACGAGACGAAATGACCACAGAACGGTCATGTCCTTTCTAAGAGAGCATATTTTGTCTCATTTTGGTACTCCGAAAGCTTTACTCAGTGACCAAGGAAAGCATTTCTGCAATAGGCCTTTGGAGTCACTTCTCAAGAAATACGGAGTTCATCATAAAATCGCTCTTGCCTATCATCCACAGTCTAATGGGCAAGCAGAATTGGCTAACCGAGAAATCAAGCATATTCTCGAGAAGACAGTTAGTTCCAATCGAAAAGACTGGGCATACAAATTGACCGACGCGTTATGGGCATACCGTACTGCCTATAAGACGAATCTTGGTATGTCCCCGTATAGACTAGTTTACGGGAAAGCTTGCCACCTTCCTGTTGAAATTGAACATAAAGCTTATTGGGCGACACGCTCATTGAACTTTGATATTCAAGAGGGAGGTCAGTTACGCAAGCTTCAACTTGCAGAGCTAGAGGAAATACGACGAGACGCGTATGACTCTGCAAAGTTACATAAGGAAAAGTTGAAGGCTCGACACGATCGTACGATTTTTCGTAAATCATTTGAGCCGGGGCAGAAAGTATTGTTGTATGACTCTCGCCTCCACCTTTTCCCAGGAAAACTCCGTTCCCGTTGGACAGGCCCTTTCATCGTAAAAACTGTTTTTCCACATGGGGCGGTTGAGATTGTCAACCCAAAGAACGATGATTGTTTCAAGGTCAATGGCCAAAGATTGAAGCCGTTCTTGGAGAATTTCCACTCTGAAGTTGAGCACATCCAGCTGGATGAGCCCAGCTATTCTCACGCTTAAAAATCCGAAGTGGAATTCCAAATTGTTGTTGTATTTCTTTTCTTTTCTTGCACTTTAGTTTCTCTCTCTTTTGCTTCTTTTTGGCTTTCGTTCTTTATTTCGTGTTTGTGATCTAGTTCTAATCCATTATTCCTTAAACCACTCTGTTGCAGGTGCGTAGATGCGAGGTGATGATGTTCACTCTGTCGGTTCTTGGGCTGATTCAGAATGTCGCTGTGGCACCTGGATTGAGGGTGAACTCATACCCTGCCCCTTGCTTCATCAGGACCCTGAAGCTCATTCTCTTATCGATGCTGCTCAAGGGTACATTCCATATCCACCAGCCCTCCTGGATATCAACCCATACGAAAATATGGGATTTCAGGATGATGATGATGTGGAGGAGGATGATGACCTGTACATGGGACGCATGGTGGATGACGCACTCATGGCGCAGTGGGAAAACGATGACATGTGGGAGCCATGGGAGGATCATGTCCTTCAGGATGTCGTCCCAGAACGCCACAATGCTGTCTTTGTTTTCGTGGACGATTTCCTCGTGCTTGAGTTGGTCCCATACCGCTACGTGCACTTGAGCTACTTGCTATTCAGGCTCCAATGCCCCTTACCAGCCAGTGCATTTTGGGAACCACTGCCAATAGTGAGGTTGGAACTTGTCACATTTCTTTGTATTATTGTTTCTATTCTTTGTTTTTCTTTTTGTGTTAACTTATGTTTCTTGTGTTCTGTTGTTTGTTGTCTTTTGTCCAGGATTGTCACTATGTTCCTAAATGGCATCCCGGTATTCCTTCCACATCAACTGATTCATGGTCTTGGGCCCTACATAAGGCCCCCACACACTCCGCCGCGAGAGGACAGTCCGTTGCGCAATCACACTCCGTTATCCTTGTCTCCATCTGGATCACCTCTTGCATGGGCTTTCAATTCTGTGGAGACGCCAGACTTGTTTGATGATGTCCTTGCTGCTTTTCGATTGTTCTGGGAAAGGGAATCATCGAGTTTGGACTTCACGTCTGAAGATTCGGCGGATTATGAAGAGATTGTGGAAGAGGGAATCTTTATACTCGAAGACTAGTGCTACATTTCAGTTGTTTCTATTCAATTTCAATTCTTGTTTATCAACTGGAGTGTAATCCTTGACAAAATGTTTTTGGTTTTAGTTTTAGTTTTATTTTTGGTTTTCTTTAGTTAAATAAGGTTTTAACCACAGTTGGGGATGATAATGTTGCAATTTGGATGCAATTATAAAGTTTTATTTTTATATAAATTGCGATTTTCTATTCTGGGGATGAATTTCTGTCCTACATGCTTGTTCTTCAACTGTTCTCTCAGTCTATCTGCATGTCCAGATTTGTTTTTGATAGTTGGGGATGATGTGGTTCAGATCCCATTGAATTCTGGAATTTTTGTGTTCGATCGATCGAGCCCAGTTCGATCGATCGAAACCTGAATGTTCAAGCGCTTGTAGTTTATGTTCAATCGATTGAAGGATTTGTGTTCGATCGATCGAACATTCTTCGATCGATCGAACGAAGCATTTAAACGAGGCGTCTTCAGGACATCTCTTCATTACCCTCACTCTCACTCTCAATCGCTCGAAGACAGAGGAGAAGGCGACTGGGCAATTCTTGATTTCTGGCATCCAAATAGATGCTCTGATCAACCCTCTACTCATCCTCATCTTCATCTCATCATCCGTCCATCCCCACTGCAGGTTCTGACCCGAGGTAGGCCCCACTCATGTGTAGTTTCCTTTTCCTTCTTGTTTGTGTTAGAAAATCCCAAGGGGGTGTCCCCTTGGTCTTAGGATCGTCTTTTGTTAAGCATAACTTTGGTTTTCTTTTCATTTCTGCAATTGCTGAACACCGCTGTGTTCGATCGCTCGAACTGGTTTCGAGCGATCGAAGGGAAGTTGTTCGATCGATCGAACAAAGTTCAAGCGATCGAAGTCTACTCCAGTTCGATCGATCGAACTCAGTTCAATCGATCGAACTCCAGCAGTGTCTGTTTTGTTTCTTTTTTTTTTTTCTTCCTGTTCTTATCTGTATCTTGTGTGGTCTTATTTTCAGGACTGCCAGATGAATCCAGTGACGGGCTATCATAAGTCCAAGCCCCTCGACCGTACTATACCAGACCCGGTACCCGCACACGGGTTCCGGAATAACGAGGATAGGGTTTGGTTCGAGCGATATTTTCAGACACGGATGGTTATGATTGAGCGCCTTATTGAGCATATCTGGACTGAGAGCCCATGGTTCCTCACACGGATCCGCGCTATGCCTCACTGGTTCGATCTCCTGTCGTTGGCCAAGAGGGTCAACCTATCCTGGATCAGAGGTGCGTGTGCGACTATGATCAGCGACCCGGTTACTCCATTCACCTACCATGCCTTCTTTCGGAGTCGCTCATTCATCATCAGTCCCGCGACCGTTTCCGCCGCGTTGGGGGTACCAGAGGTGCCTAATTATGTTTGCCCCCACCGGCCTGATGCACCAGTGATCCCACCATCCGCTATTATCAGGGAGCTCACTGGAGGCACCGTCCCGTCTTGGGATGGCGATGCTTTGATCGAGGACCACTTTCTCACCGATGACTACCACATGCTTCATTTGGTCCTCAGCAATTGCCTCCTAGTGACGTCCTATCGAGAGAAGATCGCGGCTTGGTATGCGCGAGTCTTATATGCTGTGGGGACGGGACAGCCTGTTTGTATACCACGCCTATATATTGATTTTATGGTCCACCCCACCCGTTATATCTCGTCCAGGAAGCACCTGAAGGGTGCTTGGGCTATTCAGAGGGTCATGGCCGATGCCGGGTTCCTCGAGCTCCCTGGAGATGATATCCGCCCTTCTCCCCGCCGATTTAGCGAGGCGGCTGCTCGCCGCTCCGACGCCCAGAAGAGGAAGCGCAAGGGGAAAGGGACAGCGAGGGTGAGGGGGAGGAAGAAGAGGCATGGCGGTACCGACACGGAGGCCGGAGCTTCAGGGACACCCACCGAGGTGGAGGAGCTTGATTCGGATGATGAGGATGATCCAGTTGCTGCGGTTCAGCAGTTTGAGCTGCGACAGCGGTCGCAGTCTCGTGCCCAGGGAGAGTCTTCTTCTTCTATGCCTCTCCCGACAGTTCGCGAGCTATTATTGGAGGAGAGAGAGGCCAGGATTAGACTCGAGGGCCGGATGGATCAGATCCAGACCTTGCTGGAGTCCATTTTGATTCAGATAGGGGTTGATCAGGTTGTTCACTCTGCTCACCATCCCACAGCCACCCCTTCTGCCCCGCCTACTGCTGATCCATCGCATGTTGCTACTCCTACAGATCCACCACTTACTGATCCATCATCTGCTGCCCCAGCTGCTGAGGCTACTGATCCGGTTTCGACCACTGCTTCCGAGCCATCTACTGCTCCTACTACTACTGTATTGCCGCCTACTCCCATCGACATCCCTTCTGATATAGCCGATGATACGCCATCTGGGGTCGATTAGTTTTAGTCGGGGAGGTGGTATTTATGTATTTTTGGTTGGTTGTATATGTTGGTGGTTTTTGGGTGTATTATTTGGTTAGTTGGTATTGTATGGACAGTATTTATCACTGCTTGTATTTTATTTTATTCTGTTCATATTCCAGTGGTTTCGATTGATTGGATCATGGTTTTCTCGTATTATTGTTATCTTTTGATCCTGTCTGTTTTGGAGATTGTGTTATACTTTTCTATGCTAGGTTGCTCGCTTGAGGTCATCAATTTGCTCCATACAGGTGATACCCATCGATTAATTTATTGAAAATCAACTTCTGGGGACTTTGTTGTTTTCAGTTGGGGGTAGGATACTAGATAGGTATACACCCATAATGATCAGGTTTTGCACCTAGATATGTTTTAAAGTCAATGAGAACACAGTCTGTTAAAATTTGAATTAAAATTTGAAAAATTTTTATTGAATAGTATTGATAGAATAACTCTGAATAACCTTTCCTGCTTGTTAATTAGACAATGATACATTTGTAGTATTCTTATCTTTTTATGGATTAAATCCACGCGTTTTTTTTCTGTATCACTAAAATGAATTGCATCTGTAAAGCTATTATGTACCCACCACTTTTGTGCACTAATTAGCAGCCATGTAGAAAATCTGAAAATGGAGTTAAAATGAATATTGTGCGAAAAAGAACAAGTAGTGGAAGCTAATAACCCTTTGTGAGCTATTGAGCCAATCATCATTTCTGAGGGGATTCTCATACATTGTCGAATGTTTTTTCTTGCATATACTTGGTAAATTCTTTGTTAAGTCTCAGTTTTCTTTAAAATTTTGACTGCCTATTAGAGGAGAACGTTCAGGATTTACCAATTAAACTTGATGAACACTTAAGTGCTAAAAATTGAAAGTTGAGAAAATGATTCAAGCCATCGTTTACCCATTCCTTTACCTAATATAGCTCACCCTCATTCATTGAATCGTTTCACCCCTGATCCCACCTCAATTAAATATTTCCAATAAAATCACAAGAATCCAAATCTTTGATCTATACCTTGACCTCATTGAACCGTTTGATAAATTTGTTGAGAATGAGTCATCAAAGTATGTGAAATGGAATGAAGTTGTTGTGGGGATGTCCAGGTTAAAAAAAAAAAAAAAAAAAAAAAAAAAAAAAAAAAAAAAGAAGTATATGAAGTGAATGGGAGATTGGGTGGAGAAAAGTATAAATAATAAAAAGAGAAGAAATTCCATCACATATTAAAAAGCACACTCTTCTCTACAACACCCCCACCTACTAAACAAAAGCCGCAAGTCAAAGTCTTGAAGATTCTCAATAATTGATTTGAACATGGAAGTGTGAGTTGAGTTCTCCACGGTATTTCGCTCCTCTAGTAAGTAGTATTCCATTCATGAGACTATACACTCTTAAATATTCGTTTTTCATAGAGTCCAGTATGAAAGCATTAGCACTTAGAATATCATTCTTATCAAAGCTTTCATACGATGTGCGATCATTGTAAAGCAAGTTTCTGAGAGACGTTCTTTTTGAGTGTGACCAATGTGAGAATTGAGCTAAAACTGCAAGTTTCCAAAGTACAATGGTCTAGATAACTCTTAATAAGGGTTGGACGCATGGTTGTTAATTTCACACACACACGGGTGCATGATGGTAATACATTTGTATATTTTACTTGGTGATATGGGAGAGCATGTGGATCTCTTTCATGGGTTGATAGAGGATATTATATTATTGTAGAGTTGAATTAATAGCTTAATGGAAGGGAAATTCTACAAGTTGTTCTAAATCTTTTTGAGCTTAAAATTGGAATTATATTCACTGCAAACCCTCACGAGACAACACTCGTCCACTAGGGGGAACCTAGGGGTTTAACGGCTTGTTGCATTCGCTAAATGCAACCGCGATTCCTGCGAAAGTGAGTTAGGATTTTTCTCTCTATCTTAGTTTAGGTTGTTTTTAGTTTTTCTTTGTTTCTTAGTCGTGGTAGTATTAGTTTAGGAATTTTTATTTTATTTTTATTTTTGCTTTATCGCTAGGGACTAGCAATAAGCTAGTTGGGGGTTGTGCAAAGCGGGGGTTTTTGTAAAATACAACCGCGCTAAAGGAAAGAATTGTATTAATTTTTATCACAACTTCCCATGTTATCCGCAATTTGCATTGCAAGGCTAATTTTTATACAATATGATTAATCTATGATAAGTTGTATTGTTTTAGCTGTTGTTTGTGCAGATCACTGCTGTGTGGACTAAACAGATGAACATCAGAATAAATGGAATGCTGGAACGCAAACAAAAGAAGTCAAAGCTGAAAAGTGAAGTTCGATCGCTCTAAGAAGGTTCGATCGATCGAAGGTTCGATCGCTCGAAGAGAGTCGAAGCGCTTGAAGCTCAAGGGTTCGATCGATCGAAAGCAGTTCGATCGATCGAACGGGGTATTTCCAGTAACATTTGCGTGCGCAGCAGAATGCGGGTTTTAACCCTAGTGCCTTAGGTTTTCTATTTATATGCGTTTTGTACACGTCCATAAGGACGCCCACTTTTACATTTTAACAGTTTAGAAGGAGAGATAGAGAGTTTGTTTGGTTTTTGTAGGTTTTTCATTGAATTCTCATATTGTGGATTGGATTTCTTGAAGTTTATACAAATATCTTCTATTCCAGGTTATCTATATACTGTTCATTCATACTCTGCACGTAGTAGTCGTAGTTTAATCAATTATCTAGTGATATTACATGTTAAATATTGTCAAAATCATAGTTTTTTAGATTTCTTATGAATAACTCGCAACCAAACGGGGTATTAATGTTTTCTTACGTTAAAACTAATTCTGTGACACTCCAGACGATGTCTGAGTAGTCCCAGGTTGGGAGAACACGATGAAACAGTGATCTCCAGCCTCTGCCATGCAGCAGGATAATCGCTGTGTTCGATCGATCGAAGTTAGTTCGATCGATCGAACCAGAGACAGTCAAGCGATCGAAGTCAGTTCGATCGATTGAGGGATGAAGGTCTTCGATCGATCGAAAGCGCGTCGATCGATCGAACTCTCGGATTCTTGAGGATGTTCCCTGCAGTATTCCAGGACTTTTTGTTTTAGGACTTGTTATCATTCTGTCCCAAATAAATGCTCAGTCTGTCAAAACAGTTTTAAAACTAAGGCCCTAAGGCATTTTCTTTCAATACATTTTGCAAACCATCTTCAATGCTAACACCATTGAGGATGCGAGTCTTAACTATTGAATTAAACCGCTTTTGTGTATTTCAATTTAACTGTGATGATATGGTCCCGGTCATGAAAGGGCCATAGAATCTTTATCTTTTGAGGAATACGGAAAACTGTAGGTAATGTACTCCTTTGTGCTTCTAGGCAAATGCATGGTAGATGGCTAGGTTACTGTGGATTCGTGTAATCCCAACACTTTCTTTTTAAAAGTTAAACACCCTAATTTTAAGTACTGTTTTAATTAGCTAGTTAGATTGTTTAGTTAATTTTAATTATTTTCATTAGTAATCCTAGTTTGTGGAACTTTGTGTTCTGCACCATCATTCAATCTTAGTATTTTATTTTGTTTTCTTTAGAGGTTAGTCTAATTCGATAGGTCAACACCTTCCCTGTGGGATCGACCTGGTCTTACCAGATATTACTTGCACGTCTACCTACACTTGGGTATTGCACAAGAGCGCACAAGAAAATTCTCGTGCCAGTGGACAACTCCTCTTCTTGAGTGGATGGTTTGATTTTATTTACCACTTCATCCTCTTCATACTCTTTAGGGGTAGAGAAGGGTAAATTGCACCCTATAATCTTGCCGCTTCTCAGAATAGTTACGACTTTTGCTTGTTCGTGATTAGTGGGACCATTGTTATATCCCTTAGGGTTTTGAAGTGGTTGAGCAGGAAACATTCCACTTGACCCCTCTTGTCGTGCATATATTCTCTCTAATGTTGCGGACATTTTACTCATCATTTGAATTAACTGTTGTGTTAAATTCGCATTAGAGATTGGATCTTCCTCTTGCACCTTTTTGTGCGGTGGCACGTAGACATTTGATTGCTAATTATTATAGGGTTGAGCATGGTTATAGTTATTTGATCTATTTTGATTGAATGGCTGGGACTGCCTATTGTATTGCCCTTGATAGTGATTATTGTTATTGTAGGGCTGTTGTTGCTGATATTGGTTTTGGGTCCCAGCATCATTTTTCCAATCAAAACCCAGGGTGATTCCATCGATTGTTATTCTGAACGTTGTTATTATTGTAGGAATTCCCCGCCCCCCTATATCCTTGCATGGCATTCATTTCCATGGGGGCTTGTTCTTGAAAGTACAGCACATTAGGACAATATTGATTGGTGTGTCCCAACATGTTGCATGTGCCGCATGGTTCTTCAGGTAAAACCTGCCTAGAACTCTCTCCTTTCATTGCCAACTCTTCTACCTTCTTAACTAGTTCTTCATATTTACTCATTAGATGATCCTTACTTTTTAATTGGTATAGACTCTTCTCCTCTACACAGGATATCTATGAGCGTGGGACATCTTCCGAATTGGACCATTCGTGGGCATGTTGAGCTAGCCACTCGAAGTGAGCTTCTTCTTCTTTCGTGTTTTTGCGAAGAAATGGCCCTGAACTAATGGTTTCAACCAACTTTTTAGTTTCACCATTTATTCCGTTGTAAAAGTAGCTTATGGTTTGCCATTTCTCATACCCGTGATGTGGACATGAGAGAAGAAAATCCTTGAAATGCTCCCAAGTTTGAGTGAAGGTTTCATTGCTCTTTTGTTTATAAGAGTTAATTTGTCGTTTAAGCTCAGTGGTCATGCGCGATGGAAAGAATTTCTTTAAGAACGCAGTGTTCATCGTATGCCAGGTATAAATCAAATTCGGCTTCAAGGTGAGTAGCCACGCTTTTTCTTTATCCTTCAAAGTGAAAGGAAATAGCATTAGACGTGTCACATCTACAGGGCAATTTTGTGAGAATGTTTTACAAACATCCTCGAAGTCCTTGACGTGTAGATATGTCTTCTCACTATCCATTCCATGGAAGGTTAGAAGGAGTTGAATCATTCCGTTGCGAAATTGAAATTCGCCAGCATGAGGTGGAATGAGAATACAAGAAGGTGTAGGTGCGTGTTCGGGTGTCATGAGATCGCACAAAGGACGAAGTGAATCATCAATCGGTACAACCACATTCTCACCGTTTTCACTTTGATAGTCAGCCATTGAATTAGTAGGTATGGCTACAGGACTAATAGAATCAGAGGAATCGGCTAAGTAAAATGGATTTTCGTAGATTCCTTCGATGGAATTATCGGACATAAAAGGAAGGATCCTAAGTCGTTTTAATCTAAAGAATAAGAGACAAAAGAACAAAAAAAAGTAGAAAGAGGTAAAGATAGATTGAGGTAATCTAAGCGTTAGCATGTCGCTTTCCTCGGCAACAACGCCAAAAACTTGACACGGCTAAAAATGTGTGTGCTCTTATTTGCTATACCCAAGTGTAGGTAATCGTCCAAGTAGTAATCTGGTTAAGACCAAGTCGATCCCACATGGAAGGTGATAAACTAAATAATTAGATTAAACTCTAAAAGGAAAATAAAAATCAATATATGAAAGGTTTCAGAACACGAAGTTCCACGAAGTAACTACTAAAATTAAAGCAACTAATGTAAATCAAACCAATGATTAACTAATTAACTAAAGCGATGTTTTAAAATGTGTTTTTTCTTAATAAAAGGGAATGTTGGGATTACACGAATCCACCGCGACCTAGCCATCTACCATGCAATTACATTGAAGCTCAATGGAGCACATTTTCTACAATATTCTGTATTTCTCTTAGAATAAAGAATCCATAGTCCTTTCATGACCGGGACTGTATCATTACAGTTAATTTGAAACACATGAAAGCAGTTTAATACAATAGTTAAGACTCGCACCTACAATGGTGTTAGCATTGAAGGTGGTTTACAAAAGAAATTGAAGAAAAATGCCTTAAGGCCTTAAGTTCAGAGACTGTTTTGACAAACTGAGCATTTGGGGACAGTTTGATAACGAATTTCTAAAGCAGAAAGTCTAGGAATACTGCATAGAATGTTGTCAAGAATCAGAGAGTTCGATCGATCGAAGCACTTTCGATCGATCGAATATCTTCATCTCTCGATCGCTCGAAATGTCTTCGATCGATTGACAGTGTCTCTGGTCCGATCGATCCAAAAACTTCGATCGATCAAACACAGGAATTATTCTGCTGTATGGCAGAGGCTTGAGATCATGATTTCATCATGATTTCCCAACCTGGGGACTACTCAGACATGGTCTGGAGTGTCTTAGATTTGTTTTTAACGTAAAAGTCCATTAAAGTTTTGTTTGGTTGTGATTTTAACATATAATCTATGAAAACTAATGATTTAACCCTAACTAACATGCAAAGCTACGATTCTAGTAGATTAATCTACAATAAACAACAAGTAGAATGTAAACAAAACGATAAAAAGTAACCTAGAATGATGAACTTTTATTAAACTTAATAGAATCCAACCAAAAACAATAAAATCCTTGATAAAACCTACAAAAACAAGAACAAACTCTCTTCTCCCTATGTAAAACTGATAAAAAGTGAAGTGGTCGCCCTTCTGGACGTATGGAAAACGCATATATATACTACACTTAAGGCTAGGGTTAAAAATTCCATTTCTACTGTGTGCGCGTAAATTCTGATAAAAGCCATGTTCGATCGATCGAACATCGCTCGATCGATTGAACTTCTGGGATCTTCGAGCGCTTGAACATAATTCGATCGATCGAAACCTCGATCGCTCGAGACCTCCTCGATCGTTCGAAACTTCCTTTTCATGTTTGAATTGTCTTCATTAAAACCAAGCACTTCCTTTTATCTAGCTCATTCAGTTCCTCACACAGCAACAGTAATCTGCACAAATAACCACTAAAGCAATACCACTTATCATAGATTAATCATATTGTGTAAAAACTGGCATTGTAATTCAAATTGTAGATATACAAGGGAATTGTAGACTAAATTAGTGTATTTTCTTCTTTTAGCGCGGTTGTGTTTTACAAATACCCCCGCTTGTCACTTAGTATCAGCATATCGGCCATTACACATCTCAATCATCATTTCTCTTTCCACAATCATGGCTATCACTTGCAATAGATCATGATCAACACAAGAAGACTCAACCCAACATAACTCACAATCTCCATATTCTCTTAACTCATACCATATGAACAAACAAATAGTTTCAGCGACTATAATGTCAATACACGTGTTCGTATGTCAAAGGTTTAATTATTAGATGACATTAGGTTCATTATTCAATCATATATCTTCGTAACAAACTGAAGTTTTGTTCTACCATATTAGAACAATAATAGAAAGTTGATAGACATGTGATCACACAATATAACTTAGACATGGATTAATAATATTCTGCTAAAGTATAATCGATTGAAATACATCAACAATCAATTGGGAAAACTGTAGTGCCAATCGATTGGCATAAGTTGCAATGGATTGGTATCCAAAAGATGGCTATCGATTGGGAAAATCACAAACAGATTAGGATAAAGTTCAATTGATTGGACAAAGTGCCAATCGATCGGTACTTCATCTTCTTCCCAAGAACGTACTAAAAATGTCCAAAATTGAATACAAACATTATCGGTTCCATTTCTTCGTACAAAAACTCATAAAAACACCTCATATAGCTACTAAGTGAGTTTGAGAACTCATAAGTGTGTGTATATATGGTGGTATGCTTGAGAAGCTTGGACTTGAAGCTTTAATGGAGTCTCTCTTTTCCTCTCTTTTCTGCCTTTTATATCTTATCTCTTACTTTTTCTTTTCCTTCCCTTGATTCTGTTCTTGTTCTCTTCTTCTTAACAGTATATGTGTATGTGTGAGTATAAATGTATATATATATATGGGTATATATATGTATATTTGTTTGTATATATGGGGAGCTGAAGAAAATCAACCAAACTGACTAAGGGCAAGTTTGGGGTCATATTTATAAGCAAAGGTCGTGCATGTGGAAGCAGGTGGTGTCAAGCTTGTAAAAAATGCTTGGATAGCAAGTTCAGTCAGGGGGAATCAATTGGGTTCAGGTGGCAATCAATTGGGACTAAGGCGGCAAGGGCAATCAATTGGCATAAGTGGCAATCGATTAGTGAATCAAGGCAATCGATTGGGAACCAAATTCACCAATGACAAGGTTAAGACAAGGTATTAACATAGAAACTCATAGCATTCATGTATATTATAATTATAGCAAAAATACGAGTATTACATTATCCACCACTTATTAAAGATTTTGTCCCCAAAATCATAAGTAAGTGAATATCAGAAAAATCAAAACAACTCTGGAAACTTCTCCCGCATCTTCGACTCAAGTTCCCACGAAGCTTTTCCTTCATTATGATGTTTTCACTGAACCTTCACCAATGGAATCTCTTTGTTTATGAGCTTTTTGACTTCTTGATCCAAGATCCGCACTGGTCCTTCGTTAAAAGTTACATCATCATTCACTTCAATATCCTCAAAGTTGATCTCGTGCGTTGGGTTGTGGGCACACTTTCTCAGCATAATAACGTGGAAAACATTGTGTACTCCTGACATCTTGGGCAGTAATGCAAGTTGTTAGGAAACTTTTCTCATATGTTCTAGAATCTCGAAAGTCCTATGAAATGTGGCGATAGCTTCCCTCTCTACTGGCCGAATCTAATGGTGCCTCAAACTGGAGATACTTTGAGAAGAACATGATCTCTAATGCTGAATTTTATATCCTTACGATGCTTGTTTGCATAAATCTTGTGCCTGGTCTTTGCTGTCTTCAATCTTCTCTTGCACGATTTGAATCTTCTCGTAAGTCTCCCAGATCATATATAGTCCAAGAAGTTGATTGTCTTCTACTTCAGCCCAGCATAGCGGCAATCTACAAAGTTGATTGTTTCCTAAACGCGATAGATAAATGAAGGTGTCTATGACTTGTGGTGACTGGATAAACAAGTTTTCTCAAACACAATATATGACCTCTATGACTTGCGGTGTTATGCGGTAGAAGATATCTATGACTTGCAGTGGTTGAGAATACGTAGCTGACGATAAGTCTTGGCAATAGAATTGATGTGTCAATGCTTGAAGCGTTAAATCTCTGACATGCGGTGGACTATGCAAATGTTCTTAAAAGTGGGGGATGAACTAATGTATTTTCTATGACTTGTGGTGTATGTGGTAGATGACCTCTATGACTTGCGGTGTTACGCGATAGATGGTATCTATGACTTACGGTGACGTGGTAGACAGAGCATTGGTGCATCCAGGAGTTTGACAATCAAGTCTGCCCTAAGAGTCAGTATTTGCTGAGTTTGTTATTAACAAGACGATAAGGGTTGAGTAATGACATTGGGATAATAAAGAGAAAGATATCTTTGTAACACTATATCTTAGACATTTCCATAACTTAGTATTACATTATATCATTGGTACCTTGTGAGTTTCTATTCACACAGCTCTCAGTAAGCTGACAGCCGTTATTGCTTGGACATTCCTCGTCCAGATTATCATGTCCCTCTTAATACAGGTAACGATGCTTATGGCGATGGCTAATACTCGAAAGAGGATTATGTTGTGGGTGGCCCCACTAATGACTATTATGCTGGGAAAGATTACTATGTTGGCAACTACCCTTACGACAACTAGAGATGAAGAAGTTCTATCTAGTTTATATTCCTGTTGTTTCTATTGAACTTTTGTAATGGATACTTGGGCATAAGTTGTCTCCAGACCTGTTAGGTTCCTGAGGACCACACTGATGTTTGTAATAAATACAACTGTTATTATATCCAGTTTGATTATGTTACTATTCTTATTCATTAGTTGACTGGTACTGTGTGGTGTGGACAATTAGTGACATTCACCCATCATTCCCTATGGACCCAAAAAGGAAATTTATTTTTCTCTATTTTTACTATTCTGGGGTGTGACATGATCTCTAGCAGCTCCATCCATAGTGCTTTGTGTGCAGTGTACCTATATAAAGATCCATCATTAAGATGTTGATCTCGCCCCCAAACAATATCGTATATAACAATAGTAAAAGCAATCAGCAAACTAAAATCTCAGATATACACAGCAAAATTGACTCGTATATATATATATATATATCAATAGTCAAGACATCTATTTACAAGGAACCATTACTAACAAGGATTACGCATAAGCTGACTACCATGTACAACTTGATTGGGAGAGAACAGATCCTAATTACACGCCTTAATTCACATTTGTTAGTACTTTTATCCTATTTTTGTGTATTTTACTTTGTTTTCTATTTTCTGTCAGAATTTGGAGAAAAGTAAGGATTCCAAGCTAAATTGGGTGAAAAAGCAGAAAGAAAGAAGCTGAAAAAGGCATCTCGTGCTAGCGGCCCGCTCGCGCGACAATCTGGAAACTCGCTCGTGCGACCTCCCAAAATCGCGCTCACGTGGCCCACTCGCACGACCTGTGTAAAAATCAAAGTTGTGTATTTCAGTATACTGAAGATCCCCACGCGAACGAAATTGCCTAATTACGTCAAGATTGTAAAATATAGCAATTTTTGTGCAAATAGGTTTAGAAAAGTCTCCAAACTTGCTCCAAATCTATATATATCCTATTGTAAATCAATTATAGGGTTACAAACCATATTATACAACAATATACACAGCCATTGAAGAGGGAAAAGCAAGGAGAAGAAGAAGAAGACCAAGGATTCCCATGGCCTCGTCCATCAACCTGTTGCCAATCTTCAATTCTATGGCCGCTTAGACCAAGATCTAGGGTTTCAATGAAACCCTAGCCAAGTAATATGGTGTATTTTATGTTTTTCTTTTAGTTTTATTATGTATGGATGATGATTACATGTTTAGAGGATTTTAATAATAAAATCGTACTTCTATTGATTAAATCATTGTTTTCAAAATCTATTCTTGTCTTAGATCTATTTTGGATGTGATGTGCTCAATGATCTATATTTGTTGTGCTTGTATGGATTATTTACATGTAATGGTGCTCAATTGAATTGTGATATCAAGTGGCCGAATAGTTCATGCCTAGGAAAGACGGATTGTGCTGCAACCCTAGTTTAGCGTTAGACAATCCGTGCCAATCGAAGATGAATTATGTTGGTGCTTGAATTGTAGTTATCTTCTTGACGGAGGAATTGGGCTTGTAGCTACAATTCTCCATTATCATCCAATGTAATACGCTAATTGAATGCATAAATACCCTTATTATGAAGCTAGTGGTGGATTTTCCATCCTAGGTTCACTTTAAATATCGTTTAAACAACTTTTAATTGCTTTCAAAATTTAGATTTACTTTCTTCATTCTTAGTTTAATTAAAATCACAGTCAAAATCCGTTTTTCTTAATTAATTAGATTTAGGTTTTAAAATTAAAGTGCTTTAGTAATTCAATCTCTGTGGGTTCGACCTTTACTTCCACACTATCAATTCTTTATACCACTATCCCATGCATGCTGATCACATGTCATGAAATGCTCATGCGCATGCTCTCAATTCTTCATATCTATTCTTTAACTGATTATTAACATGCAGTTTTGTTCCATTTTACTATCCAGTTCAGCAATATCTTATATAATAATTAAAAAGTCTATCTTGTTACAGTGTTGCATTATCACTTAAATTAACAGTATCACTCATAGAAACATGGATCAATATTTAAACAGCTAAACAGTTCATATTATAATCAACAGGAAATAAAACATGTTCTGCAAGGTTTGATCGATTGACCTCTTTTCAATCGATAGAGAAAAAGGTAGTTTCGATCGATCAAAGTCCCTTTGATTGATTGAGGAAATAGTAAATCGATCCAGAATAGCTCGATCGCTTGAGAAACAGGCAGTTCTATTGATTGCACCAAGTTTAATCGCTCGAGAGTTGTCTTCTACCCAAAAACTAGGCAGAGACAAACAAAGGTCTCGGGGTCACAATATACACGTCTAAAATACATATAAATCATCCTAGAATTTATCCCTCGAGTGAGTTAATGAACTCACCTTGCTCCGGTGGTCCGGTGGCGGCGTTCCCGAGCTCCACCGTGGCGACTATGGTTGTGGTGAGCTTTCTCTCTCTTCTCCTTCTTCTCTGTCTCTCTGGTCTCTCTCTGTCTTCCTTCTTCTTCTTCTTCTCTTCTCCTTGTTCTTCTTCTCTTCTCTCTGTAAGTATATATATATCACACATACACACACGGTTATATATATATACAAAATACACACACATACACACATACACAAGTTCTCTATCTCTAAACTCTCTAAACTGCCCAAATAGCACACACACACGCAGAGCACACATATATAGGGAGGCAAGAGAGGCAGGTGGAAAACACGTAAGATAAGAATAATAACACTTTTGATCGATCAAAGTGAGTTCGATCGATTGAGAACATGTCGGACAAGGTTCGTTCAATTGAAAGGAGTTCAATCGCTCGAGAAAAGGTCCACGTCACAGCATCAGGCCGGTAGAGTTTTGATCAATTGAAACGAGTTCAATCGATTGAGAATGCCAAGGTTTAAGTGATCGAGAATACTTTGATCGATCGAGAAAGGTTCTTCACCAAGGGCTCATACAAGCATACAAGGTCTTATTTATATAACCATGTATCTAGAAATACAGGGCATTCATTATCCACCACTTATCAATAGATTTTGTCCTTGAAATCTGAAGCAGTAATCCTACACAAAAAGAATTTTCATCTCGGAAGACAAATACAATCAATGATCTGCGAATACTAGGGTGACAACTACCAAATCCTCAAGATTTTAGCTATATGAAATTCGTACATCAAACTTTGGGAAAAGGTTCTAGGTAATGCAATCTAACCTTCTTACAAAATCTAAAACGGCTAGTTCCAAAACACAGAAAGTTCTCGTCTTAGGTCAAACTTTATAGTGTGAGGTTCTACTGATCAAGTGTTTTAATATCATCTAATTTGTAGTGAAGCATTGCCGTCTACTCCTGTCTTTGAAGATGCTTCTCACTGTGCTAATGAAGTTTCCACTGCATCACAAGTTGATAGTCTCCTACCTCTGGACTTATCATTATGATCGTCAACGTCCTTAGTCAATCTCTTGTTTGTACACAATATCCTTGTTAACTCGCTTGTTGTTGTCATCCTTCAGTGTGTTAACCTAAAAGCATTTTTGACTCCGGCATCGTAGTTGGTGATTTAAACTTCCTCACGTGTCTCCAAATTCTCATACTATTGCTATAATCATCTCGTCGAGGTCGTACAATCTGTGGAATACTTGTTCTACTTCCATGTACTAATTAAATAGGTTAGGGCTATACACGGATATCGTGAGTTGACCTACTGTATAACATCTCAACCTCAATGAAAGCAACATACTATCAGTATTGATAAGCATCCTTCTATGGTACTCTTTGTAATTCTGGTGTTGTCTTTGCGTTACTCGTATCTCTTCTCATATACTCGCAATCTTCTAGTTTGTCCTTTCTTATCAAGTTTACATCTCAAGAAAATTGAGATTCCTAATCTCTGTCCAACATACCAGTGGTTGGCATAGTCTTCCATCTAGGGAGGCAAATGATGTCATATGCGAATGTAATCGATGTTGTATGGGGATGCAGTTGATGTCAGGAAGCGATGCAAAAGATGTCATATGCGGATGCAATTGATGTTGTATGGGGATGCAATTGATGTATTGTCTATACTTGGATAACTACTGTCATAGATGACTATTGATCAATGCCAAATGAATTGCTCAGGTATCTACAAATTATGGTGTAGGCTAATCCTCTAACAGTCAAATCAAACCAATGCCAAATTTCTGCAATATAGAGATCGTATGTAATACATGATATAGGTGTTGAGTGTTGTACCTTCTATCTATCATCCTTGTCTAAGTTGAGATCCATTATTTGTTCGTCGAGTTTGTCCTTTTCATACTTCTTGTAACGAAACATTGTGTTGCGTCTCTAGCTCTAGTTAAAAGTTATGGACATGACCAACTTTAACATAGTTAAAACATCGTACTCCTCGTCTATTAGATTTCCTTAACGCTCTACATTCTTGGGAATGGTGTCTCGGTATTCCATAATTGTAGCAGATATCTCATTCTCTGTGTTGTGTTGGAGTCGCCACTGGTTTTGGTTCTTTCTTGTCATTCCCTAATCTTTTGTGCTTCTGGAAATTGACTCCATAACTTCTCTCTGTGTTTCCTCGTTGAACTTAGTTAGCTGCTAACACAACCTGACTGTCCCTTCCTCTCTGATCCATTAGGAGAAACTGGTCATTCTCTGGTAATGTTAAATCAGATCATTGCCTTTCACTAATTTGAGTGTCGTCTTCCAGTTTCATTGCCATTTCTACCAGAGCTTCGAAAGATTGGTTTAAATGTCCTATAGATATATGACGGACATGTGGAACTAGTCTCTAATGATATCTTTTGATCTTCCTTCTTGGTGTATTGATCATATGTGGTGTAAATCATGATAGTCTCTTGAATTAAGTTGTATATTCTGGCACTGTCAAACTACCTTAGATTAAATTTATGAATTCTATCTCCCTTTTGTTCTTCTCAGACTCTGGGAAGTGCTTTTCTAGAAATTAAGTCTTGAATGATTCCCAAGTCATCCTTCCTACAATTTCTTCACCTATCGTAGCTTTCACTGCGTCCCACCAATCTGCTACTGAGACCATCAGTTGAAATACTGCCAAATGTCTTTTCTCAATGTTAGTACATTCAAGTGTCTCAAATATCAATTCTATCTGGCGAATCCATTACTCAACTTGCCATGCTCCCATTAATCCTGTAAAGGTTCCTGGTTGAAGATCACAAAATTCCTTTAGTAGCTTGACTCTCGTTTGACGTACTGGTGCTTCATTGGCGATGACACAATCAGCACGATTGACGGATGAAAATTTCAACCACTCCTGTTGGATCTATCTCGGGAGGTACTACATCAGGTACTCCATTCAGCTGGCCCGGGTTTCCTCGAGTCATTCTAACCATAACGAGTGCTGGTAGTGTTCAGTGTTGCTACCTACAAATGAAAAACTATTCGATCAGACACATTCTATCTTACAACTCAAGCAAGAACATATGGTAACGAATATATAGTACCACTATATAACACAATCACACCAAGCAATACGGATATCCAACATAAATAATAATAATAATAATCACCATAGAGGTTAGTCTACCTACCAGGTATTCTCAAAGGTATCTATGATCAAAACAAAGGTTATGAAACTACAAGCTCTAAGTGTAACGTCAAATCCAAACATTCTATATCTATTCTCAGGTTTTAGAATACGAGTACTGCTCAACTAACATGTGAGACCACTTGATTCGACGTGAAAAGTGCATGTTCATAGCGTATTACATGGTTCTTTATGCATACTTTTATTCCCAAAGTCCCTACAGTTAGGGGCATTCTAACAACAATGTTCTTTCTATTGTGTTAATGCTAAAACATATGTTTATGCGTTGTTTTATAGGTATTAGCATGCAAATCAATGAAGTGAAGCTAAAGAAAGTGATTCTAGTAAAGAGAACAACGGAAGCAGCTGAGAAAATGCCAATTTTGACAATGAATACTTTAGATTTGGAATATTTTCCTAAATATACAAAATGTAGATCTTTGAGTTACAGTCGTGTGACCGCAAACAGGAGGTCAATCCGAGATCCGAGTGAAAAGTTATGGCCATTCTCCCATCGGTGCGCAGAGTTGTCAAAATCAGAGGAGTTCAAGCCCTTGAGCAGAGTTCAATCGATTGATAGTTCGATCGATCGAACTAAGCTCGATCGATCGATCTTTATTTTCATCCAAAAGTTGCGTAAACTCTACACGAACCCTATATATAAGTCGTTTTGACGCCAGACGAAGGGAGGATGCTCCAGAACGCAAAAAACAGCAGTTTAGGGTAGTTTTAGGGTTAGATTAGGAGTAGATTAGGTTAGATTCTTGTTTTTCTTCCCCTTTTCCATTGATTTATTGAAGATTATTGAAGATTAAAGTTTATTTCAAGATTATTACAAGTTTATTTCAGATGATTTCCATGTTTTTCTGTTCCTTTATCATATTTGATTGTTTATTATTATAGTTGTTATGATTGTTTTGTTTTCTAGTTTTATTCTATTTTCGGAGTTTAGACGTTGGAAATATGTGATGAAACATTGATTCCCAACCTCTTCCATGCAATCTTTAGAAACCTTGGGCTCGATCGTTCGAAGGTATTTCGATTGATCGAACTAGAGCCATAGTCAAGCGATTGAAGACATTTCGATCGATTGAAGGATGACGCTGTCCGATCGATCGAGAGCGCTTCGATCGATCAAGCCTGTTGATTCCTGAGATGATTTTTTTAAGTATTCCATGACTTTCTATTTTAGAAATCTGTCATCAAATTGTCCCTATAAGCTCAGTTTGTCACAACAGTTTTTAGAACTTGAAGCCTTAAGGCTATTTTCTTCAATGACTTTTGAAAACCACTTTGACTGCTAACACCATTTAGAGTGCAAGTAATAACCATTGTTTTAAACTGTCTTCCAAGTATTTTAAATCAACTATGATGATGTAGTCCCGGTCATGAAAGGACTATTGATTCTTTATCTTTAGAAAAATACGGAATGCTGAAAAGGATTGAACTCCATAGAACGTTAATGAATTTGCATGGTAGATGGTTAGGATCAATGTGGATTCACGTGTTTCCAACACCTTTAATTTATATGTTTAATTTGTTATGTTGCTTTATACTTTAGTCTATTATTTAGTTTAATTTAATTAATTAGGATTCGTTAGAACCTCCACCCGTATACTCATCTCTTTCCTTTTCTTTAGGTTTTAACTTAGTAGATATTCTCTCTATTCCTTCCCTGTGGGATCGACCTGGACTTCCAGTACTATATTACTTGCACGATCACCTACACTTGGGTGTTACACAAGAGCGCACAACTTTTTAGTCGTGTCACCACTCATCTAACATGTGGCTAAAGGTAACAAAAATATTCTTATCCTAAACCTCTTTTTATTTCTATGTCATATTGACTGTTCTGAGATCGCTCAAGAATTTGTCAGTAGCCAACTCCAACGGTTCTATATTTAGGATCTCCACAACCATAAGTAACTCTCGATGCCTTGTTCTCCGTGAACTCTGCTACCAACAGTTCTAAAGAAATCTTACTAGCTCCAACAGTAACTATTTGCTAACGAAACATTCTCGAATGGATTCTTCAAACTTCTCATCTACGTGACAAGATAATAGTTCCGTCTTATCTCAACTAATCCTCATGCTATCGACATTAACTTAGAACTCGGGTTCTAACCACAAAAGACAAGCGGTTAACAACTAAAACCAAGGCGTTGATGCCAAAAATCCTGTCACGCCCCGGAGAAGTAAAAATAGAAAAAGCAAGTTCCTTTTTGGTCCCGTAGGTTCGTGACTGGTGAATAATCGCATTGTCATCTACTCGAACCAACAAACACAATGATTGGGAGCATGCTATTCATAGAACATATCTTATTAACATAATCAGAGGCTACAACGGAAATATAAAAGGTTTGGAAGCAACATATGCCCAAGTACCAATTATAAAAGTCTACTAAATCTATTACAACAGCTGACTTAGAGTCTGAGGCATATAACCAATATTAACAGCAGTACAATAGATATATAAACTAACTATTACAAAGTGGCACGTCTTTGTCTTTAAGCCCTCAGCTCCAAGTCCAGTAGAATATCAGTCTTCCACCCTCAATACCCACAAAGCTCTAGACATTGGAATATCCAGGGCACAAACGCCATCAGCCTTGAATACAAAGCTGAGTGAGTACATCAAACACACTCCTCACACGTTATTGTTCAGTATCTTAAAATGTGATTAATCTCTTATCAATGACATCTCTCACAGACATAGCAGAGGTCTCATTAAACTATACATGAATTTAATGATAGTAGAAAACATATTAAGTAAGGACAAGGATAAAGATCATGATATAATATCTTATCACATATTCACCAAATCCATGCATACAACCCATGCATCCATCCCATGCATCTATCTTCACGTCGGGATGTTGAATCCACAACTGAACCATCATCTGTCATACCCGTATATGGGAGGCAGTTCGATCGCTTGAAAAACAGGCAGTTCGATCGATTGAACCAAGTTCAATCACTCGAGAGTTATCTTCTACCCAAAAACTAGGCAGAGACGAACAAAGGTCTCGGGGTCACAATACACACGTCTAAACTGCATATAAATCATCCTAGAATTTATCCCTCGAGTGAGTTAATGAACTCACCTTGCTCCGGCGGCCCAGTGGCGGCGTTCCTGAGCTCTGTGACGGCGATTATAGTAGAGGTGAGCTTTCTCTCTCCTCTCCTTCTTCCCTGTCTCTCTCTGGTCTCTCTCTGTCTTCCTTCTTCTTTTTCTTCTTCTTCTTCTCTTCTCCTTGTTCTTCTTCTCTTCTCTCTACTTTAAGTATATATATCACACACACACACACACACATACACACACACACACACACATACACATACATAATTATATATATACATATGCAAAATACACACACATACACACACACACACAAGTTCTCTCTCTCTAAACTCTATAAACTACTAAAACACCACACATACATGCAGAGCACACATATATATAGGGAAGCAAGAGATGTAAGTGGCAAACACGTAAGATAAGAATAATAACACTTTCAATCGATCGAAGTGAGTTCGATTGATTGAGAACAGGTCGGTCAAGGTTCGATCGATTGAAAGGAGTTCAATCGCTCGAGAAAAGGTCCACGTCATAGAATCGGGTCGGCAGAGTTTTGATCGATTGAAACGAGTTCGATCGATTGAGAATACTAAGGTTCAAGCGATCAAGAAGACTTCGATCGATCGAGAAATGTTCTTCACCAAGGGCTCACACAAGCATACAGGGTCTTATTTGTATAACCATGTATCCAGAAATACAAGGTATTGTAAGAGTGGTCATGGCTCTCTGATGAATCATTCTGGTGTAGTACTTCGGGGTTGCTGTCTCTACTCTACCCTCATGTATCAAATGCCCTCCGTACATATCTAGAACGAATGTATAACAACCAAAAATTTCTATCTGTGTGTAAATAATGATTTTAATTATTATTTTCAGTTAGCAATATTATATAAGTGTGCCTATGTAAGACACGTGTTTGAAAATTTTATGTTTGGAAGACATAAATTAAATCGTTAGTGAGGCCGTTTAGTTTGAGTGTTGCATTTTATTAATTTATATTTGTTAAAGAAAGTGAAGGGTTGATATGCATTTATTTTTATATAGTGTTTATAGGCTCGCGAATGTGTCAAATAGCGTATCTGGTATTAAATTAAGTACCCGGGGCATGAGTACCCTATGGGCTAACCAGTTTAGTGGTTTGGATTGCATTCTGGGCTCATATGGGTCTTCTTTATGAGCCCACAAGAAGAAAAATGGGATTTACATGTTTGTGTGTGTTTGTAGACACCCCAATTTTGACCGGCCGTCGAATTTAGGAGAGCGTCACCTCCACGTCCAATGATGACAATGACTGAAAAATTCGAAGTATTCCAAGCTCTTCAGAAAGTTCTCCAAAACGCGATAAAATTTCACAGAAAAAGGGAAATACCAGGTATTTAGGAGAATTCAGGTACAAAACACAACTTTTGGAAAAGATATTCAAAAATAATTTGTTTCAAAAAGAGAAAAGACCTAAAAGGAGGACCTTAGCCAAAAAACGGCACACGGCAGACTACCGCGGCACTCCCTGAGTGCCGCGCGGCAGTCAGAGAGTGCCGTTCCGGCATTCACCGAGTGCCGCCACAGATTTCTGACTGCCGTTCGCTTTTAAAGTCTGTATTTTGCAGAGCAATACGTATGCGCATGCGAATAAGAACAAAAAACTGATAAAGTAAGACTGACAAAAATGCGGCAGTCCATTAATTGCCGCGGCATTTGATGAATGCCGCGCGGCAGTCATGAAGTGCCGTAACGGCAGTCGTGAAGTGCCGCAGCGGCAGTCACGGACTGCCGCGTCAGTATCTGGACTGCCGCGCTGGACAGCAGTCTGCATAATTTCAGAAAGTACACATTGTACCAACAAATGAGGGAATTACACCTATTTTTTGCTCCGAAATTCACCAAAAATACCTGGTAATTTTGCTTATAAAAGAGAAGGGATCTTCCTAAAAGAGGGGGACCAAGAAGAACACCAAGAAACATATTGGGAGAGAGAGCATATGCAAAATACTTCCATTACACCAACATCTTTTAGAGAGAAAAAGAGAGTGTTTAGAGAATTAGAGAGAAGAGCTTGGAAGATCTTCAAAGAAAAGAAAACTTTGAGGATAATTTGGAGGTGATCCTCTAACCATAGATTTTTGGCTTTTTTCTTTCTTCTCTTAAAATCTATAATCCTAAAATCTTTCACTATTTTCTTTGTTTGTCAAGTAAACTTAGGAGTTCCTTTTGTTTCCATATTACTTTCTTCCACTTTCTTGTTTATATTCTTCTCTTGAAGGTCTTGGAGATCTTCAATATCTCCTTTGATCTCTTGAGCATGATCTTTTGAATCCCATGTAGGCTTGTGCCTCACATAGGAGCCAAAGCTTGATCACCACTTCATAAGAGGATCCAAGTCCATACTCATGAGTTGGGTCTTCTAAGTTTGATGCCTTGAGGAATCCCTTCCATGTTCCTTTAGGACTCATGGGTCATAGTCATGTCTCCCTCTCCAATGACCATCAAATGGTAGGAGAAGGTAGTTTTGAGTCTAAACCCATCTCCATGGTTTAGACTCCTTGTCTTATAGATTTCATGAAGTCCATCCATATTTCATTTGAAATCTATGAAGAATAAAGGTTTATAGTCTCTAATGGCCATCAAATGGTAAGAGAAGTGGTTTGGTTCAACTCACCTTCATGGTTTAATAGTTGGAGTTACCAAATAAAAGTTGAACTAGCAAAGTAAAAACAGTGAATCCACAAACTGTTTTTAATCAAAGTTTTTTAGTTCGAAATCTAACCGTTGAAATCAAATGAAACCAACGGGAAAGTGTCAATAACATGATATTCTACCACTGTAATTTTTTCTTTAAGGTGGTTTTATGTTTAGGATGGTTTGATCATGAGTTTTGTGTCACAAATACAATCTGTCCAGAATTTCAGAATAGTTTCAGAACAGTGACACTCTTTTGAAACAATTAAATTAGAGTTCTAATAAAGTGTTTGTGACTCAAAATAATTTTTTCTATGAAGTTTAATGTGTTAGGAAGTCACCCTAAAAAGAACAAAGAAATTCGGATTTGTTTACTATTTTTAATAAATCGTGCACGAATTCTGGACAGAATGTTGTAAAGTGCTGAGTGATGTCTAGTATTTTTCATATTCCTGGAGATCCGACCGTTGTAACTGTGATTTTCTTTTTGATTTGAAAACTAGACTTACAGAGTCATATTGAGTCCAAAAATCATCAAGATCAAACCATGGGAGATATGTTTTTTATTTCTTTTAAGTTCTGGTCTGCTCTCTGCAATTTTCAGAGTTTTATGACACATTTGATTTACTTTGTAAATAATGGTCCAAATGACTTTTCTATGATCTAGGGCTTAAACCATGCTTTAATAATGATTAGTTGAGCTTGAATTCAAATTTTAAGAGTATTTCATAGTTCATCCTTGTCCATGTACATATTCATCTATATGATTCGACACTTGTAATTAAGACTTATTTGCTTTGGATTTAATTACATTAGATAGATGTAAGTTAGAAATTTAGGATTGTCATTTTTAACATCATATTTTACATATCATGTGAACTAACCCTTTGTTTTGTAGCGCTATTAAGGTGCGATTTCTAGAACTCCTCTTTAGTTTATCTTAATTTCTTGATTTTATTGACTTTTTAACTTAATGCGCGACACCTTAGAATTAGGTTTTGCCTTATGTGTATATGTGATTAGAGACTCTTTTTAGGATTTTCTTTTATTCGCATGCATTGCACGTTTACTATCGCTGCTGGATCCCGGGTAAGTTCACTTGTTCTCTATTGCATATCATATCGCTTGTTACCCGAATTATGTGGCTTTTGAATGATATTTTGTCAATTACAAATTTTACACCCCTTTGGACATGCTTTTGTGATGTATACGTATATATGTATTAGTTGAGGACATGCTTAGATTAATAAATTTGATTAAAAGGATGTTGAGTAGAGGCCTATCGCAAGATAGGATGAGAGAGGGTGTTTTAGTCCGACGGGCTCCTTCCTTTCTCATTCCATAATCCCCGGACTTAGTTAATCTCTGGTTTCTAAAAGATCAGTTTGCTTTTAAAACGGTTTCTTAATTTTCCTTTTAAAAATTAAGTGGCGACTCATTTGTTTTAGAAATTGATTTTGAAAAGCTGTGGGTAAGAAAAATGCGATATCCACAATCTGGCGACTCTGCTGGGGATCGAACCCAGAATCTCTGGTTTCGCAGACCAGAATTCTGATTTTGGGTTCACTTGAGGATTAGACTTGAAAACATCATTTTAATCGAATTAACCAATCTTTGTGTGCCTGTTGCATTTCACTTGCATGTCCAGCCAGTCGATTGCACGGAACTATGACCTTGGAGGCTCGGGGCAACCCGGTCGGTCAAGTCATCATGGGACTGTGTGATCACCCTTGATCTCATACCATGATTTGGTATATTAAGCATCCTATCGGATGTGTGTCAAGGGTCCCTTATTTGACCAAAACCCAGCCTTTGCATGATAGCTTCCATAGAACCTTTCAAAATTAGGAAATCAATTCTTGATTAGGTTTATGTGCTAGGAAGTTTTGTATGCCCGGAAGGGATTATTTGAGATGATGACGATGCTTGCTTGATAAAAAATGTATAATCTTTTAATCACCTTTTAGCAAATTCTCCTCATGTTCTGCGACATTTGGAGAATATGCCGAACCCTGATTATAAGATTATATTTATTATATCATGTCTAGCTAAGCATCATTGACCTTGTATGTATCCAAATTCATGAAAAGTACGGTGATAATCCAATCATGTGATCCTTCTGCCCAAAGAGTTTTAAATCCATCTTTAAAAGCAAACAGATTTTGCCGTCTTCATTCCAAAGTTTTCAATCGCTTTTCCAAAAAAATTGGCAGTTCATTTTTGATTAAAACTTCAGAGCCAAACCAAGGTTATTCATCAGCTGAGACACTTTTCAAAACAGGAATTTCGACCCAATCACTTTTTGAAAAGCGTGATCCAAAATTCTTGAAAATTGTTTTCTAAAGATTTCATCAGAAATGCTTTTTTTTAAATGAATTTCGAAAACCCTAAAATTTTCAGACATCGAAGGGTAAAGAGGGTCACAATGAATGGAGAAATCGTCGTACTAGACATGGGTAAGGGTTTTATGTGCTTATGTGCTTATGTGTTAGGACTAGGATTTTCTTTTTCTTTGGCATATAGAATAGGCACACACGCACACATGCATCCACATGACATATAAAAAGGAAGTTGTTTTCAAATGCCTTTGTTTGATAAAATGAAAATAAAATTTTTAAAGAAAAATTTTCAAAATTTGCTGTAGGAGCAAAAATAGCCAATCAAGCGTGGTTTAGGGATCCTACAGCAAGACTTGTAAGGGGAGAATACGCCAACATGACCGAAGAAAGAAACAACGAAGAGATGACCGGGTTGAGGGTACTAGTCGAACAGCAAGCGGAACAGATGAGGAGACAGGCCGAGAACATGAACCGCATGATGGGAATGATAGAGGAGCTGAACCGCCGACCGCCGTCGCATGTAATTCCACCTATTATAGATCCGCCTTTGGGAGGAGGAGACGGAGACTGGTTCGACGATCAGGAGGCACAGTGGAATGATGCACTAAGAGCCAACAGGGACAGAGAGAAAGATGAGAAGGAGAAGCTGTTGACCGAGAAGATAGAAAAGTTGGAAAGGGTAATGCGCAAGGCTCAGGGAGTGGATACCTATCTGATGGAACTAGAAGGATTGTATGACAGAGTCCACGAAACGCTGCCGGCTGGTTTCAAAATGCCAGTTTTCGATAAGTTTGATGGCACAGGCAATCCCCGCAGTCATGTCCGAATGTGCATAGGAGCTTTTCAGCCTAGTGGACTGAGCACTACCATGATGGCTGTTCTATTTCAACAAACTTTAACAGGAGCTGCTCTGTCATGGTACCTTACACTTGAACCAAGCAAAACCAGAGTATGGGAAGAAGTAATTAAGGCATTCGTGGCACAATACGAGTACAATCAAGATTTGGATGTTACTATCCGAGATTTGGAAACGACCAGGCAGGGGAACAAAGAATCATTCGCCGAGTATTTGAGTCGATGGAGAGGAAAGGCAGCTAAAATGGTACAAAGGCCCCCTGAGAAAGACCAGATCCGAATGCTAATGAAAAATCTGCAACCAGTTTATCAAGAAAAGATGAGATTTCAGTCAATCAACACCTTTGCTGAGGTATTCGATGTAGGGACAAGAATCGAAGATGCAATTCAAGAAGGGACAATCAAGAAGGAAGAACCACAGAACCGATATCGAAGGCCCAGTTATGGAGGGCACTCGGGGGGTCACTCTGGCCCCACCGATGTCAATGCACTTAGCGAGCCGGAGAAAAAATTCGATATCACCAGAAACCATCCAAGAGGAGGGGAGGATAAGCCACTGAGGAAGTTTTCAGACTTGGGAGTATCATTATCAACCGCCCTCGACAGGCTGTTAGCAAAAGGGCATCTCCGTCAGCTAGAACCTCGACCCCCGCCGAGTCCACTCCCACCACACTTCAAGGGAGATCTCTACTGCAAGTATCATCAACAAAAGGGCCACTCGACGGATCGATGCATGAGATTAAGGCACGAAATCCAGGACCTCATTGATAACAAAGTGATATCCGAGCCACCTGTCAAAGCCCCCAATGTCACCAAGAATCCTCTGCCGAACCATCGTACTGTGCCACCACCACGGGGTCTTTATTTCTTAGGGGTGGGAAAAGCGGCATTCGATCCGTCCAAGCTAATCACAAAGGTCGGAGAACCAAAGAAGTTCTATCAGTTGCCAGAAAATTCGAGGATCTGCATGCTCGGAAGCCAGCCAGGGATATGGGAAAACGAAGTGACGAGGCAGTCAGATTGGTGGGTCCAAGAAAGCAATAATCGGAACATAGGCCGGGTAGGGGAAGATGATCTATGGTATCAAAGCGACGAAGAGGCAAAAGAAGGCTTAGAGACCGTTTCAGAAACCGACAATATTTGGGCAAGAGAAGAGATCGATCATTTGACTCGATCTGGTAGGCACTTCAAGCCGCATGAGCTAGAGGAAGATTACCCGGGGAGAGAGCTGGAGAAAGGAAAAGGAAAAATGAACGAGGAAGAAGAAGAGGATCGGGTCCTAAAGCAGATGAAGAAAACTCAGGCTAACATCACTGTCTGGGGATTGCTGATTGCCTCCAAACACCATAGGCAGGCAGTCCTAGACGCTCTGAATCAAGCTGACGTGTCCATCGACACCACCCCGGAAGACCTCATAGGATTGATCGGCAAAATCCCGACTTTGGCTATCACCTTTTCATCGAATGACTTACCTCCGGGAGGACCCACGCTCAACAAGCCACTGTATATCACCGTTGAATGTTTGGGGAACACCGTGCCCGCTTGTCTCGTTAACAATGGGTCTGCTCTTAATGTATGTCCTTTCCGCACAGCCAAACGAATGGGTTTAGATGAATCTTCTTTTGTACCGTCTCAACAAAAAGTCCGGGCATATGACAACACCCAAAGGGCAGTCATGGGCATTATCCTTCTTAATCTCGCTATCGGACCGATGGATAAAGAAGCTGAGTTCCAAATCATCGATATCCCCGCTTCTTTCAATCTGCTGCTGGGAAGGCCTTGGTTGGACAGCTTGGGCGCTATACCATCGACGATCCATCAAAAGGTTAAGTATGTCTGGGAAAACAAAGTCTGTGATATCCTCGGAGACAGTTGGGTTCGTTCGTCCGAAGCGTCGTCAAGCGCACCGGTTTTAGAATTACAGCTGCAAGAAGAAGAAGCGAAGATGGGAGGATTCGAGTTCATCAGCATGATAGAAGGAGGAAAGCCGAAAGAATTTCCACCACCCCATTTGGATCAGTATACTAGTCCAGTCGTCGCCGGAATCATGAAGAAAATGGGCTTCTTTCCAGGATTGGGGTTGGGGAAGAATCTTCAGGGCCTGCCGGAGTTTCCAAAAATTCCTACTCAGACTCACACTCACGGCTTGGGGTATCAGCCAACAAAGAAGGAACTAAGGGCAAAGAAGAAGGCTTTCGATGCGCCGCTAGACCCTTACTTAAAGACTCTCAATGGATACTTTGTGAAGGAAGGAGAAGATTTCCCTTTTTGCGGTTTCCCAGAACCATGGATGGACCAAAAAGACAAATGCATGAAGTCGGGGTTCGAGATCTTCTTCTCCGATGAATTTTCTGGGTACAAAGACCCATTTTTGCAAATGCCTGAAAAATCTGCTGCTGCCGAGGACTGGATTGGTACGCTAGACGGTTCTGCCATGAAAGATCTGCTAGGCGAAGGGAACGCAGAGGTCATGAAGGAGGATCCCGGAAAGACCAAAGGTGAATACGTCGAGGGCATAGTTGAGGAAGCTGCCGAGAGTGAAGAAGGTGGGGAAGGGAAGGCTGAGGAAGAAGAGATGGAGAAAATCACCAAGACAGGAGGTCCGGAAGAATGCTTTATTACTGGCCTGGGAGGAGAGCACAAGAAGGAGTGGGTTTTTGAGTCTAGTGATAGGTTCCCCCCACACCCAGAGTCTGTAATGGCCCAAATGAGGCGTCTTTCGATTTCTATGTCTGTTGTAATCACTCCAAAGAAAATCAATGAAAGTATGACTGATTCTGCCTACTCGAACGCGCTTAATGAATGTGATGAATGTGATGATCATGAAATACCTATTGAACTGCAAAAACTAATTGAAAAAGAAAAAGAAACTGCATGTAAAATCATTGAGGACACCCTAACAATTAATCTTGGAAATGAGAACAATCCTCAAAATGTCTTCATCGGCTCTACGCTTAGCAATAAAGAAAGTAAAGAACTAATCGGTCTATTAAATGAATTCAAAGATGTTTTTGCATGGTCTTACAATGATATGCCAGGTATCGATCCAAAAATAGTCCAACACCACTTCCCCCTCTTTCCCAATTCAAAACCCATAAAACAAAAATTGAGGCGAATGAGGCCAGAATGGGCACTCAAAGTAAAAGAGGAAGTTGAAAAGCAATTAAGGGCTGGATTCTTGATGGTCACCGAGTATTCCGAATGGATTGCCAACATTGTGCCTGTCCCAAAAAAGGATGGTCGTGTTAGGGTTTGCGTGGATTTTCAGGATTTGAATAAAGCAAGCCCTAAAGACGATTTCCCATTACCCCACATCGACGTGTTGGTTGATAACACTGCGGGACATGAACTTCTATCTTTCATGGATGGGTTCTCCGGGTATAATCAAATCCTCATGGCTCCCGAGGATAGAGAGAAAACCACGTTCATCACTCCGTGGGGAACATATTGCTATAGGGTCATGCCATTCGGGCTCAAGAATGCAGGCGCAACCTATCAAAGGGCTGCCACCACTTTACTGCACGACATGATCCACAAAGAGGTAGAGGTGTATGTGGACGATATGATTGTGAAATCCAAGGAGAGGGGAGGGCACCTAGAGGCTTTGAGAAAGTTCTTTGGGAGATTGAGGGAGTTCAAGATGAGGCTGAACCCGCAGAAATGCACGTTCGGAGTCACTACTGGCAAACTGCTAGGGTTTCTCATTACCCAAAGGGGAATAGAAGTGGACCCTACCAAAATAAAGGCCTTAACCGAGATGAACCCACCGAAAAATGAAAAAGAACTGAGAGGGTTCCTGGGTAGAATACAATTTATAAGTTGTTTCATCTCAAAGCTCACCATGACCTGCGACCCGCTGTTCAAGCTACTCAGAAAGGGAGAGAGATTCAATTGGGACACCCCGTGTCAACAAGCCTTCGACAAAATCAAAATCTACCTCCAGAACCCACCTGTCTTGTCGCCACCTTCGCCTGGGAGACCTTTGTTACTTTATCTCTCTGTATCCGAAGATTCAATGGGATGTATGCTGGCCCAAGAAGGAGAAGAGGGGCACGTGGAGAAGGCCATTTACTACTTAAGCAAGAGAATGGTAGGATATGAGTTAAAGTATTCGCCCTTGGAGAAGGCCTGTTGGGCCTTGGTTTGGTGTACCGGTCGCCTCCGCCACTATATGCTAGCCTTCCCTGTAAACCTGATATCCCGAATGGACCCATTAAAATACCTGTTCGAAAAACCCGTCTTGACCAGTAGGATTTCCCGTTGGACCATGATGCTGGCTGAGTTCGACATCAGATATGTTACCGCCAAGTCCGTAAAAGGAAGGGCTGTCGCCGAGTTTTTAGCTGACCTCGCTGTAGAATCTGAGGACAAGGGAGACTTTAAGTTCCCAGATGAAGGAATAATGGAGGTCAAGGAGGAGTTGTGGAAAATGTACTTTGATGGAGCAGCCAACCAGTTAGGTTACGGGGTCGGAATCATTCTCATAGCACCCGATGGGACCCCTACCCCATTAGCTGTCAAACTCAAATACAACTCAACCAACAATACCGCGGAATACGAAGCATGCATAATTGGGATGGAAGCGGCCTTGGCTTTGAAAGTCGGACGGATTGATGTCTTCGGAGATTCCAACTTGATCATATCCCAGGTCCGAGGAGATTGGAGGGTAAAACATGAGAAATTGAGACCTTACCATGATTATCTAGAAAGCCTGAAAGCGCAATTCCGAAAGATTTCCTTTTACTACCTCCCTCGTGAAGAAAATCAACTAGCCGACTCTTTGGCTACCTTAGCCTCGATGATCCAAATCCCTTCCAAAATTGCCATGATCCCGCTGTCCATAGAAGTGAGGAACCAGCCGTCATTCGAAATGATCACAGCCATAGAGAGAGAAGATGAAGTGCCTTGGTATGTGGACGTGTGGAAGTTCATTAAAGAAGGAGAATACCCCGAAGGAGCCTCAGAAAAGGACAAGAAAGCGGTACGACGATTTGCTGCTCAATTTGTGATCTACGCGGATAAACTGTGGAAGAAGTCCTACACCGGGTATAATTTGGAGTGTTTATATGGAAGAGAAGCTAAGAGAATGATGGAGGAAATACATGAGGGAGTATGCGGGCCCCATATGAACGGGCACATGCTGGCGAAGAAGATCATTCGACAAGGGTACTACTGGACGACCTTGGACAGAGACTGTTGTGAATATGTTAGAAGGTGTCACAAGTGTCAGATTCATGCAAATTTGATGCACACCCCGCCGTCGCAGCTCTATAGCATGACCACCCCTTGGCCATTTTCCGTATGGGGGATTAATATCATCGGCGAGATAGTTCCAAAGGCTTCCAATGGGCACCAGTATATAATCGTGGCAATCGATTACTTTACAAAATGGGTAGAAGCGGCCTCATATGCGACTTTGAAAGCCAAAGATGTGGTGAGTTTCATTGAGAAGAACATAATCTGCAGATACGGAGTCCCGAACGAGTTTATCTCTGATCATGGCAGTCATTTCCAGGGGGAAGTTATCCCGCTCTTAGAAAAGTATAAGATCACTCGCCATCAGTCATCCCCGTATAGGCCCCAGACGAATGGAGCAGTAGAGGCAGCGAATAAGAATGTTAAAGCAATCTTGGGGAAGACGACAGATACATATAAGGATTGGCATGAGAAGCTGCCATTTGCTTTATGGGGGTATCAGACGTCAGTAAGGACTTCAACGGGTGCTATGCCATACTCACTGGTCTACGGAATGGAGGCAGTTGACACGAGAAAAATCTTGTGCGCTCTTGTGCAATACCCAAGTGTAGGTAGACGTGCAAGTAATATCTGGTAAGACCAGGTCGATCCCACAGGGAAGGTGTTGACCTATCGAATTAGACTAACCTCTAAAGAAAATAAAATAAAAAGAATAAGATTGAACGATGGTGCGGAACACAAAGTTCCACAGCTAAAATTACTAAAGAAAATGACTAACGATCTAACTAGCTAATTAAACAGTACTTGAAATTAAGATGTTTAACTTTAAAAGAAAGTGTTGGGATTACACGAATCCACCGTAATCTAACCATCTACCATGCATTTACCTTGAAGCACAAAGGAGTATATTACCCACAGTTTTCCGTATTCCTCTAAAGATAGAGATTCTATAGCCCTTTCATGACCGGGACCATATCATCACAGTGAGATTAAAATACTTAAAAGCGGTTTAATCCAATAGTTAAGACTCGCATCCTCAATGGTGTTAGCATTGAAGATGGTTTGCAAAATGTATTGAAAGAAAATGCCTTAGGGCCTTAGTTTTAAAACTGTTTTGACAAACTGAGCATTTATTTGGGACAGAATGATAACAAATCCTAAAACAAAAGGTCCTGGAATACTGCAGGGAACATCCTCAAGAATCCGAGAGTTCGATCGATCGACGCGCTTTCGATCGATCGAAGACCTTCATCCCTCAATCGATCGAACTGACTTCGATCGATTGACTGTCTCTGGTTCGATCGATCGAACTGACTTCGATCGATCGAACACAGCGATTATTCTACTGCATGGCAGAGGCTAGAGATCACTGTTTCATCGTGTTCTCCCAACCTGGGACGACTCAGACATCGTCTGGAGTGTCAAAGATTGATTTTTAACGTACGAAATCATTAATACCTTGTTTGGTTGTGAGTTTTTCATAAAAAATCTAAAAACTATGGTTTTGTAAATATTTAACATGTAATATCACGAGATGATTGATTAAACTACGACTACTACGTGCAGAATATGAATGAACAGTATATAGATAACCTGGAATAGAAGATACTTGTATAAACTTCGAGAAATCCAATCCACAATATGAAAATTCAATGAAAAACCTACAAAAACAAACAAACTCTCTATCTCTCTCTATAAAACTGTTAAAATGTCAAGAGGGTGTCCCCCTGGACGTGTACAATACTCCTATATATAAGAAAACCTAAGAAACTAGGGTTAAAACCCGCATCTGCTGCGCACGCAAATGTTACTGAAAATACCCCGTTCGATCGATCGAACTGCTCTCGATCGATCGAACCCTTAAGCCTCAAGCGCTTCTACTCTCTTTGAGCGATCGAACTCTCGATCGATCGAACCTTCTTAGATCGATCGAACTCCACATTTCAGCTTGGGCTTCTTTTGTTTTCATTCCAGCATTCCATTTATTCTGATGTTCATCTGTTTAGTCCACACAGCAGTAATCTGCACAAACAACAGCTAAAACAATACAACTTCTCATAGATTAATCATAGTGTATAGAAATTAGCCTTGCAATACAAATCGCAGATAAAACAGGAAGTTGTGATAAAAACTAATACAATTCTTTCCTTTAGCGCGGTTGTATTTTACAAATACCCCCGCTTTGCACAACCCCCAACTAGCTTATTGCTAGTCCCTAGCGATAAAGCGAAAATAAAATAAAAATAAAAACTCCTAAACTAATACTACCACAACTAAGAAACAAAGAAAAACTAAAAACAACCTAAACTAAGATAGAAAGAAAGATCCTAACTCACTTTCGCAGGAATCGCGGTTGCATTTAGCAAATGCAACAAGCCGTTAAACCCCTAGGTTCCCCCTAGTGGACGAGTGTTGTCTCGTGAGGGTTTGCAGTGAATATACCCACAAAATTCTCCAATTTTAAGCTCAAAAAAATTCAGAATAACTCGTAGAATTCACCCTTCCATTAAATTGTTAACTAAACTCCACAATAATATAATATCCTCTATCAACCCATGAAAGAGACCCACATGCCCCCCTATATCACCAAGTAAAATATAACAAATGTATTACCATCATGCACCCGTGTGTGTGTGAAATTAACAACCATGCGTCCAACCTTATTAAGAGTTATATAGACTATTGTACTTTGGAAAACTTGCAGTTTTAGCTCAATTCTCACATTGGTCACACTCAAAAAGAACGTCTCTCAGAAACTTGCTTTTACAATGATCGCACATCGTATGAAAGCTTTTGATAAAGATGATATTATAAATGCTAATGCTTTCATACTCGACTCTATGAAAAACGGACTTTTAAGAGTGTATAGTCTCATGAATGGAACACTACTTACTAGAGGAGCGAAATACCGTGGATAACTCAACTCACACTTCCATGTTCAAATCAATTATTGAGAATCTTCAAGACTTTGACTTGCGGCTTTTATTTAGTAGGTAGGAGGGTTGTAGAGAAGAGTGTGCTTTTTTAGTATGTGATGGAATTTCAACTTCTCTTTTTATTCTTAATTCTTTTCTCCACCCAATCTCCCATTCATTTCATATACTTTTTTTTTTTTTTTTTAACCTGCATTCATCATCATATTTTTTTTTTTTTTTTAGATATATAACCCACAACTACTTTCTTCCATTTCACATACTTTGATGACTCATTCCCAACAAATATTTCAAACAGCTCGATGAGGTCAAGGTATAGATCAAGGGTATGAATTCTTATGATTATATTGGAAATATTTAATTAAGGTGTGGGATCAGGGATGAAATAATTCAATGAATGTAGGTGATAGTTATATCAGGTAAAAGAATGGGTAAACGATGGCTTGAATCATTTTCTCAACTTTCAATTTTTAGCACTTAAGTGTTCATTGAGTTTAGTTGGTAAATCCTGAACGTTCTCCTCTAACAAGCAGTCAAAACTTTAAAGAAAACTGAGACTTAACAACGAATTCACGAAATATATGCAAGAAAAAAACCTTCGACAATGTATGAGAATCCCCTCAGAAATGACGACTGGATCAATAGCTCACAAAGGGTTATTAGCCTCCACTACTTGTTCTTTTTGCACAATATTCATATTAACTCAATTTTTAAGTTTTCTACATGGCTGCCAATTAGTGCACAAAAGTGTTGGGTACATAATAGCTTTACAAATGCAATTTATTTCAGTGATACAGAAAAAACGCGTGGATTTAATCCATAAGAAGATGAGAATACTACAAATGTGTCATTGTCTAATCAACAAGCAGGAGAGATTATTCAGAGTTATTCTAACAATACGATTAAAAATTTTCAAGATTTTAACAGACTGTGTTCTCATTAAATTTAAAACATATCTAAGTGCAAAACCTGATTATTACGGGTGTATACCTATCTATTGTCTCCTACCCCCAACTGAAAACAACAAAGTCCCCAGAAGTTGATTTTCAATAAATAAAATAGATGGGTATCACCTGTATAGAGCAAATGATGATCGCAAGCAAAGCAACCTAGCATAGAAAAGTAGAACACAATCTCCAAAACAAACAGGATCAATAAATAAAAATAACACGATAAAACCATGATCCAACAAACCAAACCACTGTAATATGAACATAATAAAATACAAACAGAGATACATAATGTCCATACAAAAAAAAAACAACTAACCACATAATACAACCAAAACCACCAACATATATCCAACCAACCAAAAATACAAAAATACCACCTCCCCAACGAAAACTAATCGACCCCAGACGGCGTATCATCGGCTATATCAGAAGGGATGTCGATGGGAGTAGGCGGCAATACAGTAGTAGCAGGGGCGGCAGCAGATGGCTCGGAAGCAGCGGTGGAAAAAGGATCAGCAGCCTCAGAATCTGGAGCAGCATCAGATGATGGCACAGTGGTAGGTGGTGCAGACGGGGTCGTCGATGGATGCGGAGTAGAATGAACAGTCGACTCAACCCCGATCTGAATCAAAATGGACTCCAGTAAACTCTGGAGATGGTCTATCCTGCCCTCGAGTCTAATCCTGGCCTCTCTCTCCTCCAAGAGTAGCTCGTGAACTGTCGGGAGAGGCACAGAAGAAGAAGACTCTCCCTGGGCCTGAGTCTGCGACCGCTGTCGCAGCTCAAACTGCTGAACCGCAGCAACTGGATCATCCTCATCATCTGAATCAAGCTCCTCCACCTCAGTAGATGTCCCTGAAGCTCCGGCCTCCGTGTCCGTCCCACCTCGCCTCTTCTTCCTCCCCCTCACTCGTGCTTTCCCTTTCCCCTTTCGCTTCCTCTTCTGAGCGTCGGAGCGGCGAGCAGCCGCCTCGCTAAATCTGCGGGGAGAAGGGCGAACATCATCGCCAGCAAGCACGGGGAAACCGGCCTCAGCCATCGCCCTCTGAATAGCCCAAGCACCCTTCAGGTGCTTCTTGGACGAGATATACCGGGTGGGATGGACCATAAAATCAATATATAGGCGTGATATACAAACTGGCTGTCCCGTCCCCACTGCATATAAGACTCGCGCATACCAAGCCGCGATCTTCTCTCGATAGGAAGTCACTAGGAGGCAGTTACTGAGGACCAAGTGGATCATATGGTAGCCATCAGTGAGAAAATGGTCCTCGATCAAAGCATCGCCATCCCAAGACGGAACGGCGCCTCCAGTGAGCTCCCGGATAATAGTGGATGGTGGGGTCACTGGTGCATCTGGCCGGTGGGGGCAAACATAATCTGGTACCTCTGGTACCCCCAACGCGGCTGAAACGGTGGCTGGACTGATAATGAATGAGCGACTCCGGAAGAAGGCATGGTAGGTGAATGGTGCAACCGGGTCGCTGATCATAGTCGCGCAAGCACCGCGAATCCAAGACAGGTTGACACTCTTGGCCAACGACAGGAGGTGGAACCAATGAGGCATAGAGCGGATCCGTGTAAGGAACCATGGGCTCTCTGTCCAGATGTGCTCAATAGGGCGCTCGACCATCACCATCCTCGTCTGAAAGTGCCGCTCGTACCACAGCCTATCCTCGTCATTTCGGAACCCGTGTGCAGGTACCGGATCTGGTATAATACGGCTGAGGGGCTTAGACTTATGGTAGCCCGTCACTGGATTCATCTGGCAGTCCTGAAAATAAGACCACACAAGATACAGATAAGAACAGGGAGAAAAAGAAACAAAACTAACACTGCTGAAGTTCGATCGATTGAACTTGGTTCGATCGATTGAACTGGAGTCGACTTCGATCGCTTGAACATTGTTCGATCGATCGAACAGCTTCCCTTCGATCGCTCGAAACCAGTTCGAGCGATCGAACACAGCGGTGTTCAGCTATCGCAGAAACGAAGGTTACACAAACACCTAACTATCAAAAAGAGATCCTAAGACCAAGGGGACACCCCCTTGGGATTTTCTAACACGAACATTAAGGAAAAGGAAACTACAAACAAGTGGGGCCTACCTCAGTTTAATACTCGCAGTGGAGATGGAAGTGATGATGAGATGACGATGAGGATGATCAGAGGATTGATCAGGGCTTCCTTTTGGATGCCAGAAATCGAAAATTGCCGAGTCGCCCCCCCTTCTGTCTTCGAGCGATTGAAAGTGAGAGTGAGGGAAATGAAGAGGTGTCCTGAAGACGCCTCGTTTAAATGCTTCGTTCGATCGATCGAACACAAATCCCTCAATCGATTGAACATAATCTACAAGCGCTTGAACATCCAGGTTTCGATCGATCGAACTGGGTTCGATCGATCGAACACAAAATTTCCAGAATTCAATGGGAAACATGAACCACATCACCCCCAACTATCAGAAACAATTCTAAACATACAGAGAGACTGAAAAACAGTTAAAGTACAAGCATGTATGACAGAATTTCATCCTCAGAATAGAAAATTGCAATTTATATAAAAATAAAACTTCATAAGTGCATCCAAATTGCAACATAATTATCCCCAACTGTGGTTAAAACCTTATTTAACTAAAAAAAAACCAAAAATAAAACCAAAACTAAAACCGATAAAAATTCCGTCAAGGATTACATTCCAGTTGATAAACAAAAGATGAAATTGAACAAAAACAACTGAAATGCAGCACTAATCTTCGAGTATAAAGATTTCCTCTTCCACAATCTCTTCATAACCTGCCGAATCGTCAGAAATGAAGTCCAAACTCGATGATTCCCTTTCCCAGAACAATCGAAAAGCAGCAAGGACATCATCAAACAAGTCTGGCGTCTCCACAGAATTGAACGCCCATGCAAGAGGTGATCCGGACAGAGACAAGGATAAAGGAGTGTGATTTCGCAACGGACTGTCCTCTCGCGGCGGAGTGTGTGGGGGCCTTATGTAGGGCCCAAGACCATGAATCAGTTGATGTGGGAGAAATACCGGAATACCATTTAGGAACATAGTGACAATCCTGGACAAAAAACAACAACTGAAAATAAAATAACAGAACACAAGAAACACGAATTAACACGAAAAGAAAAACAATGAATAGAAACAAAAATACAAAGAACTGTGACAAGTTCCAACCTCACTATTGGCATAGGTTCCCAAAATGCACTGGCTGGTAATGGGCATTGGAGTCTAAATAGCAGGTAGCTCAGGTGCACATAGCGGTATGGGACCAACTCAGGAACAAGGAAATCGTCCACGAAAACAAAGACGGCATTGTGGCGATCTGGGACGACATCCTGAAGGTCATGATCCTCCCATGGCTCCCACATATCGTCATTCTCCCACTGGGCCATGAGTGCATCATCCACCATGCGTCCCATGTACAAGTCATCATCCTCCTCCACATCATCATCATCCTGAAATCCCATATTTTCGTATGGATTGATGTCCAGGAGGGCTGGTGGATATGGAATGTACCCTTGAGCAGCATCAATAAGAGAATGAGCTTCAGGGTCCTGATGAAGCAAGGGGCAGGGTGTGAGTTCACCCTCAGTCCAGGTACCACAACGACATTCTGAATCAGCCTAAGAACCGACAGAATGAACATCATCACCTCGCATCTATGCACCTGCAACAGAGTGGTTTAAGGTATAATGGATTAGAACTAGATCACAAACACGGAATAAAGAACGAAAACCAAAAAGAAACAAAAGAGAGAAAAACTAAAATGCAAGGAAAGAAAAGAAATACAACAACAATTGGAACTTCACTTTGGATTTTTAATCATGAGAATAGCTGGGCTCATCCAGCTGGATGTGCTCAACTTCAGTTTGGAAGTTTTCCAAGAACGGTTTCAATCTCTGGCCATTGACCTTGAAACAATCATCGTTCTTTGGATTGACAATCTCAACCGCCCCATGTGGAAAAACAGTTTTTACGATGAACGGGCCTGTCCAACGGGAACGGAGCTTTCCTGGGAAAAGGTGGAGGCGAGAGTCATACAGCAATACTTTCTGCCCCGGCTCGAATGCTTTACGAAAAATCGTACGATCATGGCGAGCCTTCAACTTTTCCTTATGCAACTTTGCAGAGTCATACGCATCTCGTCGTATTTCCTCTAGCTCTGCAAGTTGGAGCTTGCGTAGCTGACCTCCTTCTTGAATATCAAAGTTCAATGAGCGCGTTGCCCAGTAAGCTTTATGTTCAATTTCAACAGGAAGATGGCAAGCTTTCCCGTAAACCAATCTGTATGGGGACATACCAAGATTCGTCTTATAGGCAGTACGGTATGCCCATAACGCGTCTGTCAATTTGTATGCCCAGTCTTTTCGATTGGAACTAACCGTCTTCTCGAGAATATGCTTGATTTCTCGGTTAGCCAATTCTGCTTGCCCATTAGACTGTGGATGATAGGCAAGAGCGATTTTATGATGGACTCCGTATTTCTTGAGAAGTGACTCCAAGGGCCTATTGCAGAAATGCTTGCCTTGGTCACTTAATAAGGCTTTCGGAGTACCAAAACGAGACAAAATATGCTCTCTTAGAAATGACATGATCGTTCTATGGTCATTTCGTCTCGTTGGTATCGCTTCTACCCATTTCGATACATACTCCACAGCAAGGAGTATGTATTCACAGTTATTTGACTTGAGAAATGGGCCCATAAAATCTATGCCCCAACAATCAAATATCTCAATTGTGATGATAGGGGTTAAAGGCATAGAATTCCTTTTAGAAATGGTTCCAAGCTTTTGACAGCGTTGGCATGTCTTGCAAAAGGAATAAGCATCTTTGAAGACTGTGGGCCAGTAAAAACCGCTCTGTAAGACTTTTTGTGCGGTCTTTTGTGACGCGAAGTGGCCACCGCATGCCTCAGAATGGCATGACGCTAATATTACGGTTATATCCTCATTGGGGACGCAGCGCCTGATGACCTGGTCAGCACAGTACTTGAAAAGGTATGGGTCATCAAAGAAGAAGTGACGCGCGAACGAGAGGAACCGTTTCCTATCTTGGTTCGACCACTGAGTTGGTGTTTCACCCGTGACGAGGTAGTTTACAATATCAGCATACCAAGGCAGACTACTTACTGCCAATAGCTGTTCGTCTGGGAACTCATCTTTAATGGATTGGGATTCAGTATTGTCAACAAAAGTCAACCGGGACAAATGATCCGCAACCACATTCTCTACTCCTTTCTTGTCCTTGATTGTTAGATCAAACTCTTGGAGTAAGAGTATCCAGCGAATAAGCCGTTGTTTATCGTCTTTCTTTGTCAGCAGATATTTGAGGGCCGAATGATCTGTAAAACAGACGATTGGTGACCCTATCAGATAAGACCTAAACTTGTCCAGGGCGAATACTACAGCCAGCAGCTCCTTCTCAGTGGTAGTGTAATTCATTTGAGCGTCATTCAAGGTTCGGCTGGCGTAGTATATCACATGTGGCTTATTGTCCTTTCTCTGGCCTAGGACTGCGCCAATGGCGTAATCACTAGCGTCGCACATTAATTCAAAAGGCAAACTCCAGTTGGGTGCCTGTATTATAGGTGCGGAGGTGAGGAGATCTTTTAGATCCTCAAAGGACTTTTGGCAACTCTCTGACCACTCGAAAGGTGCATCTTTGACAAGAAGTTGACAAAGGGGTCGAGAAATTGCACTGAAATTTTGGATAAATCGACGATAAAAACCTGCATGCCCCAAGAATGAACGAATGTCTCTTACTGTACGGGGAACAGGTAAATTTGAGATTATGTCGATTTTAGCCTTATCCACTTGAATGCCTTCATCGGATATTATGTGGCCGAGGACTATTCCCTTGGTCACCATGAAGTGACACTTCTCCCAATTCAAGACTAGGTGTTTGTCCTCACACCTCATTAAAACCTGCTCGAGATTGGTAAGGCAATCTTCGAAGCTATGGCCGAATACTGAAAAATCATCCATGAAAACTTCAAGGATGTTTTCGACCATGTCACTGAATATACTCAGCATGCACCGCTGAAAGGTAGCCGGTGCATTGCATAGGCCAAACGGCATTCGTCGGTAGGCAAAAGTACCGAATGGACACGTGAATGTGGTTTTCTCCTGATCTTCAGGAGCAATCTCAATTTGATTATATCCACTGTATCCATCCAAGAAGCAGTAATACTTGTGACCCGCCACGCGTTCTAGCATTTGATCCATAAATGGCAAAGGAAAATGGTCCTTTCGGGTCACAGTATTTAACTTCCTGTAGTCAATACACATCCTCCATCCAGTGGGAACACGTGTTGGTACCAATTCACCATCTTTGTTCGGGATGACCGTTATGCCTGCTTTCTTAGGAACTACTTGGGTAGGACTAACCCAAGGACTGTCAGATATCGGATATATCATCCCAACATCAAGTAGTTTAAGCACTTCCTTTTTAACTACTTCTTGCATGTTGGGATTCAGACGCCTTTGCATTTGCCTTGAGGGTTTAGCGTCTTCCTCCAGATATATCTTATGCGTGCATATGGATGGGCTTATGCCTTTGAGGTCAGCAATTGTCCATCCCATAGCATCCTTATGCTTGGTAAGCATTTCCACTAGCTTACTTTCCTGTTCATGAGTTAAAGCAGCTGAAATGATCACAGGATAAGTTTTTCCAGTCCCTAGGAATGCGTATTTTAGCTCTTTGGGAAGCTCCTTCAATTCTAACTCCGGAAACTGGAAACTAGAGGGCATTACCAACTTGGTTTTAGGAGGCAGTTGTTCATATGGCTGTATCCACATGCAATCGGCTCTATCCTCCTCTTTCGTATCCATCATAAGACACGTCTGGTTCAAGTCAGCATCCAATGGGGTGGACTCTGCAGGCTGATAAATATCGCCAAATTGAGTCATCACAACTTCCAAAGGATCTTTATAGTCGACCAAGTCAACTTCATCTTCAATGACCGTGTCTATATAATGGATTTCTTCCTCATCATCGTATTCTTCAGGTCGGGGATTAGAAAAGATCTTGATATTCAACGTCATGTTCCCGAATACGATAGTCATGATACCAGTTCTAATCTTGATTGTGGCATCAATGGTGTTGAGGAATGGACGTCCAAAAATAACCGGGATATGTGCACCAGGATTAGACACAGGTTCTGTGTCCAATATCACGAAATCAACCGGAAAGACAAAAGAGTCTATTTGGACAAGGATGTCCTCTAACACCCCTCTAGGGTACTTTACAGATCTGTCTGCCAATTGCAAAGCAACTCGGGTGGGTTTGAGTTCACCCAACCCCAGCTGTTTATAGACTGAGTATGGCAGCAGGTTCACGCTTGCTCCTAAATCGAGGAGTGCATTGTCTATCTTTTGATTCCCAATTCTGCATGAGACAGTAGGTGTGCCGGGATCTTTGAGTTTTGGAGGCAACTCATTTTGAATGATCGCACTGGCTTGACATGCGACATAAGCATGTTTTTTCACGCTTTGCCTCCTCTTGACCGTGCATAGATCTTTGAGATACTTAGCATAGGCCGGCACTTGCTTGATAGCATCTAGGAGTGGAAGGTTAATCTTAACTTGCTTAAACAATTCCAGAAACTCCTGATTCTTTGTCTCATTCTTGGGTTTCTTCAACCGTTGAGGATAAGGTGCAGGGAAGGGCATTTTGGTGGTTCCTCCTTAACAGACTCCTTCCCAGGCCTTCGCTCAACTTCTTCCTCTACTCCAGGAGCTGCAATGTTTGCCTTGATTGGTTCGTCATTGGTAGACTGCTCCTCCTCTTGAGTAGATGGTAGCTCAACTTCTTTATCCACCACTTCCTCCTCATCGTACACTTCGGGAGTGGACAGAGGCATGCTTTTCCCTATGATTTTTCCACTTCTCAGTGTAGTCACAGCTTTAGCATGTTCTTGATTGTTAGGACCATTGTTATGTCCCTTTGGATTTGGAAGTGGTTGGGCAGGGAATGTTCCTCCTGAACCTTCTTGCAGTGCATCTATCCTTTCTAATGTGGCAGACATTCTACTCATCATCTGTATGAGTTGCTGCGTTAGATTGGCATTAGCAAGTGGCTCTTCTTCTTGTACCTTCTTGTGCGGTGGCACATAGGTATTGGTTTGTGGTGCATTGGAAGGTTGAGCTTGATTGTAATTACTGGTTCTGTTTTGATTGTAATGCTGGGCTGGCCTATTGTTTTGCCCTTGATATTGATTGTTGTTGTAGGGCTGCTGTTGATATTGATTTTGGGCCCCAGCATTATTTCTCCAATCAAAACCGGGGTGATTCCATCTATTGTTATTTTGAAAGTTATTGTTGGAATTCCCCGCCCCTCGAAAACCTTGCATGGCATTCATCTCTATAGGGGCTTGCTCTTGAAAATATGGCACATTAGGACAATATTGAGTTGTATGTCCCAACATGTTGCATGTGCCACATGGTTCTTCAGGCAAGACTTGCCTAGAGCTCTCTCCTTTCATACTTAACTCCTCTACCTTCTTTGCCAGCTCTGCATACTTAGTCATGAGGTGATCTTCATTGGTTAGCTGGTATAGGCTTTTCTCCTCTACACAGGATATCTGTGAGCGTGAGATATTGTCAGAATTTGACCATTCATGAGCGTATTCAGCTAACCATTCGAAATGGGCTTCGGCCTCTTCAGTGTTTTTACGCAGAAATGGTCCCGAGCTCATCGTTTCCACCAACTTCTTTGTTTCACCATTCAATCCCTGATAAAAGAAGCTGATCATTCGCCATTTCTCAAACCCATGGTGTGGGCACGAGAGAAGCAAATCTTTGAAACGCTCCCACGCTTGTGTGAAGGTTTCATTGCTCTTTTGTTTATAGGAATTGATTTGACGCTGAAGGTCTGTGGTCATGCGAGTAGGATAGAATTTCTTCAAAAACGCGGTGCGCATCGCATGCCAGGTGAAAATTGAATTAGGTTTTAGGGAGTGGAGCCACGCCTTCGCTTTATCTTTCAAAGTGAAGGGGAATAGCATTAAATGCGTCACCTCCCTAGGACAAGTTTGCGAGAATGTTTTGCAAACATCCTCGAAATTGGTGACATGTAAATACGCCTTCTCGCTTTCCATCCCATGAAAAGTGGGAAGCAGTTTAATCATCCCATTGCAAAACTGGAATTCGCCATTATGCGGTGGGATTTGAATGCAAGAGGGCGTAGGTGCATGTTCTGGTTGCATGAGATCGCAAAGAGGACGGAGTGCCTCATCAATTGGTACCACAACATTGTCACCATTTTCACTCTGATGATCATCCATTGATGCAGTTGGAGTGGCTATGGGGTTGATGGAGCTTTCAGAGTCAGACAGGTAGAAAGGATTTCCAAAAATTCCTTCAATAGAATTCTCGGACATGAACTAGGAAAGTCCCTAGGGTGAGAACTTACCCAAAAGAACTGAAAAGAAGAGAAAATAAAAATAGAAAGAGATGAAGAGAGACTGAGGTAATCTAAGGAATTGATCGTCGCCTTCCCCGGCAACGGCGCCAAAAACTTGACACGAGAAAAATCTTGTGCGCTCTTGTGCAATACCCAAGTGTAGGTAGACGTGCAAGTAATATCTGGTAAGACCAGGTCGATCCCACAGGGAAGGTGTTGACCTATCGAATTAGACTAACCTCTAAAGAAAATAAAATAAAAAGAATAAGATTGAACGATGGTGCGGAACACAAAGTTCCACAGCTAAAATTACTAAAGAAAATGACTAACGATCTAACTAGCTAATTAAACAGTACTTGAAATTAAGATGTTTAACTTTAAAAGAAAGTGTTGGGATTACACGAATCCACCGTAATCTAACCATCTACCATGCATTTACCTTGAAGCACAAAGGAGTATATTACCCACAGTTTTCCATATTCCTCTAAAGATAGAGATTCTATAGCCCTTTCATGACCGGGACCATATCATCACAGTGAGATTAAAATACTTAAAAGCAGTTTAATCCAATAGTTAAGACTCGCATCCTCAATGGTGTTAGCATTGAAGATGGTTTGCAAAATGTATTGAAAGAAAATGCCTTAGGGCCTTAGTTTTAAAACTGTTTTGACAAACTGAGCATTTATTTGGGACAGAATGATAACAAATCCTAAAACAAAAGGTCCTGGAATACTGCAGGGAACATCCTCAAGAATCCGAGAGTTCGATCGATCGACGCGCTTTCGATCGATCGAAGACCTTCATCCCTCAATCGATCGAACTGACTTCGATCGATTGACTGTCTCTGGTTCGATCGATCGAACTGACTTCGATCGATCGAACACAGCGATTATTCTGCTGCATGGCAGAGGCTGGAGATCACTGTTTCATCGTGTTCTCCCAACCTGGGACTACTCAGACATCGTCTGGAGTGTCAAAGATTGATTTTTAACGTACGAAATCATTAATACCTTGTTTGGTTGTGAGTTTTTCATAAAAAATCTAAAAACTATGGTTTTGTAAATATTTAACATGTAATATCACGAGATGATTGATTAAACTACGACTACTACGTGCAGAATATGAATGAACAGTATATAGATAACCTGGAATAGAAGATACTTGTATAAACTTCGAGAAATCCAATCCACAATATGAAAATTCAATGAAAAACCTACAAAAACAAACAAACTCTCTATCTCTCTCTATAAAACTGTTAAAATGTCAAGAGGGCGTCCCCCTGGACGTGTACAATACTCCTATATATAAGAAAACCTAAGAAACTAGGGTTAAAACCCGCATCTGCTGCGCACGCAAATGTTACTGAAAATAACCCGTTCGATCGATCGAACTGCTCTCGATCGATCGAACCCTTAAGCCTCAAGCGCTTCTACTCTCTTTGAGCGATCGAACTCTCGATCGATCGAACCTTCTTAGATCGATCGAACTCCACATTTCAGCTTGGGCTTCTTTTGTTTTCATTCCAGCATTCCATTTATTCTGATGTTCATCTGTTTAGTCCACACAGCAGTAATCTGCACAAACAACAGCTAAAACAATACAACTTCTCATAGATTAATCATAGTGTATAGAAATTAGCCTTGCAATGCAAATCGCAGATAAAACGGGAAGTTGTGATAAAAACTAATACAATTCTTTCCTTTAGCGCGATTGTATTTTACAAATACCCCCGCTTTGCAGCAGTCCTTCCAGTCGAGGTGGAAATACCCTCTCTCAGAGTCTTAACGGAATGTGAAGTGACAGAATCAGAATGGATACAGGGAAGGTTTGAGGAATTGATGCTGCTCGATGAAAAGAGGCTGACCGCGATAAACCATACTCGGGGGTACCAGAAGAGAATAGCTCGTGCTTTCAACAAAAAGGTCCGCCCAAGGAAGCTTACTAAGGGTGACCTGGTCCTCAAAGAGCTGAAGGTGCCTGTTTATGACCCCAGAGGAAAGTTCAAACCTAACTAGGTTGGGCCATACATCATTAAGACCCTCCTTTCCGGAGGGGCGGCCTATCTCATGGACCTGGACGGGGTTGAATTTAAGCAGCCGATTAACCTCGATCGCCTCAAGAAATACTTTGCTTGAAACCATTTCTTTCGAAGCCTCCTACCTTGATGAACTACGCTTGACCTGATTCCCGCTAGGGGATACGTAGGCAACCAACTTGGTTCGGTCATTTTAAACAAATAAAAATAAAAAAAAATAAAAAAATAAAAAAAAAATGGTGCTAAACTAGGGGCAAACTAGCGTTTGCCCAAAGCCGCTTCAAAGCCTTAAAACCAGGGGCAAACTTCGTTTGCTAAGCCGAAGAACCCAGATACAAAACCCTCCCGTGGATCATCTGGCTATCGAGATAAGTACTATAAAAAGGGCAAATGAGAATTCATAGAAGGATTAAAGTTTAAAGCAAAGAAGCAAAGTAAAGAGCCAAGTTAAGACACTAAAAGGATAATTCTTCATAAAAGATTAATCGAAAGGGTGGACACTTTAGATTTAGCATGACAACACTTCTTGAAAAGGAAAAATAAGAAAAATCACATTCAAAAAGCGCAAACAAAGGGTAGGCAGGGTCTGTCAGAAAAGTTTCGTAAAATGTCAGGCGTTTTTCCCTGTTTTTGTCTACTTTATTATGCATGTGTCTGTCAAGCTCGCCTCGCAGCCAAGGTTTGGATCTCTAGAAGATACTCAGTAGTAGGCACAGTCAGAGCGGGAATCCTCGGGAACGGAGCAGCCATTCTTCCATGCCAAGCCTCCATGAAAGCTTTCACTATGGAGGGACGCAAAGCGAACCCCTTGGTAAAATCAGCAGTTATAGAATCGGTAGCGCCTTGTAAGAGTCCAAACTGACGGACCACCCGGCCAGGGATGTAAAAAGTAGTGGCACACAAGCCCGGCAGCCAGATGCCAGGTCGCCCAGGGAGGCGCACAGCGATAGAGCGACAGGTCCACGACGGACAAACCCAGCAAATGTCACTAGAAGAAAGGCCCTGCAGCCAACCAAGCCACGCATCGGCAGACTGAAACAAGCTATGAATCTCCACGCGATCATAAGGAAGTGACCCCCGGAGATGGGAAGCATGTATGAAGAGATCTAGACGCTCCATGAGCCAAACTTGCAGAACGAAAGGTGCCCCGGCAGATAACATAACCCCAGTAGCATGGGCATGGCCCAGCCCGATTATAGTTTCACCAAGGACTAGCATAACAGCACTCTTCATCTCCCGCAAACCGCAGGCGATGGGTATGAGAGTGTCCGAAGACGACCGAAAGAGGAAGTAAGAGAGCATAGAAATCGACAAGGCACTACGTCGAATGATCTGATACTCACCATTCTAAGGGTCCCCTATGGGAGCGTAAACAGAAGAAAGGCGCTCAAAGTCGATTTGCCTGTCATGAACAAAAGAGCCCGCCGCATTCCGAGACATGTGGAGGAGGCTGGCTAAGTCCCGAACATACCCGGCCTGAATCTGAGGAACCATCAATTCAGCAGAAGGATCCGTGTGGAGAATGGCGCTAAATTCCTCAAACAAGGGGCAGATCTCTTGAGAACCGAAGCGGAAGACGTTGAAAGTGGGATCCCAACATTGAAGGGCAGCCCGAAGTAGGCCCTCATTCAAACTCATCCGTCGAAACGAAAAGAGATCGTTCAGTCTGAAACACTCAAAGTTAAGTCTGTCAATACCCGAGAGAGTATCCATCCATGGGAAGAGGATTTGAGAACCAATGGGGGCCATTGAGGGGAGAATGAGGAGAAATGAGAAGTGTTTTGCGGAACTTTGAGAATGAAGGGATATAAATAGAAGAATAAGGCTGTCTACCTACCCGCGGCACTCGATAAAGTGCAGCGGCACTCGATGAAGTGCCGCGCGGCAGTCAGTGAATGCCATTGCGGCATTTACAGACTGCCGTAGCGGCTCTCACTGAGTGCCGCGGAGACCAAACCGTGTGCCGTTCTGAGTTTTTTATTGGCCAGAATCTGTTTATAACACGATCAGCCCACCTGCAAACAGAAAATTAATTGAGAGGCAATAAAAACGTGCGCATCATGCAGCACGTACAAATACATTCATTCATTCATTCGTTTTCAAAAGATAAAAGAAATGAGAGCATTCAAGATAAAGTCGGGACCAAGCCATGGTCCCACATACGGCAAGTAAGCAAAGAAAACCTAAATGTGCAAAGCATCTATCCTACCAACTATAAGGAAGCAACCATCAAAATAAAGCATATGTGTATATATATATACAGTCATCCACCAAAATAAAAATCCTCTCAAAAGAAAACAAAAAACATGTAAGCAGGATCAGCTCCGACCCCGACCCCGACCCCGACCGCGAGCTTGACGAGTCGTGCGCCTAAGAGGGTCCTCCTCTGACTCAGTCCCGCTGCCTCCACCACTCTCTCCACGCCCGCTGCCTCGGCCTCTGCCACTGCTAGTGCCCTCGCCGACGCCTCCGCCGCGCCCAGCGCCGCTACCTCCGGGGGCATCGCTGAAAGAGATACCGAACTGCTGAAGCCGATGCTGGAGCTGTCCCACCTGCTGAGACAGGACTCTGTTCTCCTCCATCTGAAAGAGAGGGGATGAGTCCAGAAAAGTGTTGAAAAGACATTTGGAATACTAAGAATATGGAAAGGGTAGAAGATCATACCTGGGCCCTCAACTGAACCGCAGCAGTCGCCCGAGCTCCCTCAGCCTGAAAATAAGAGCCAGGAATAAGGATTAGTAAATGGAAGTACCATCCCGATCAAAAGTGGGAGTGGGGATAAAATTCTTACCATCCACTCTCGCCCGAGAACCCACTGTCGCACGCTATGAGCATACGCTAGGCCCTCCTCCGCATAAGCACGCGGGACGATGTCATAATGTAAAGGTATGGTGGGAACACCATGTAAAAGTCGAGGAATCGTCGTCGAGTGGGGCTCTCCGAATGAGACGGTCGACATAGTCCAGTCCCACTCAGGCAAGGCAGGAGCTCGAACCGCAGCAGGAACAGGCTGCAAACAAAAGAAACAAAGCATGGGTATAGAATAAAAAGAGAAAATTCACAGAAATAATAAAGGAATCGTTTACTCACCCGAGTCACTTCCATCAGAGGGAAGTTCGGCATCAGCTTGGCGGCGCGAAAAGCCGCATATCCTGACGGGTCGTCCAAAAAGTCGTGGATACCGAAGCCGGCTCGAGCAGCCGTGAGATCGCCGCCCTGAAGTGTGTCTGTGGCCCTCATAGAGTCAGGAGGAGGGAACGGCACAAAGAACCCGGGGGCCGCTATCGACTGCCGGGTCACTCTCTCTCCCAAATACCACGCCATACCCTCTGACCCACCATCAAGAAGTCGCCTCGTCGGGTCATACCCGGCCGACTCTCGAATCCCCACACTAGCCTCGGGCAGCACCCTGAGCCACGGCTGCCAGTGCACATGCCCCTCCCTCAGGTTCGTCAGGAAGTTCCTGAACGAAACAAAATCATGAGCCCCGGTCTTCCTCCCAACCCTGTCCTTCGCCCATTTCAGCCCCTGGGGCATGATAAGGACGTCGACATCACGCGTCTGAGGAGACATCATGCGAAGATACTCGTGGGACCAAATCTGTGATACAAAGAGAGAAGAAAGAAGATTAGTCTCATATTTTAAAAAAAAGAGGAAGAAAGAAATATGATAATGAGCAATACAGGAAAAAGTATACCTCCCACGCTCTCCAATACCCGCCAGTAGCAGCCGACCTGTCCCGGGAAATGACGCTCATATGCCTGTACAGGATGACCAACCCTGTACCAACCCAGTCGTACTCGGCAACCTGGTCCAGGCGCTCCAACGACGCTACCAAGGAAGCAGAAATCCGGTCCCCCTTGGTGCTCAACAAGGAGCACCCCAGCACATACATCAAAAAACCTCGGGCCATCTGCTCGTCTGTAAAGCCGGGTTTCCCCCGAAAAGTATCCATAAACCATCGAGCTGTGACCAAGGCCTCCTCCGGGACCACCCCTAGCAAGGGCTCCATCTGATCCCACTCCTGGTCTGTAAGGTGCCGCATAGGGCTCTCCTCCGAACGGAATCCCCGTGATCATGCTGAAGTCTAGGGGGGTCATCGTCATCTCCCCAAAATTGAAGTGGAAGGTACTCGTGGTATCCCACCACCGCTCAGCCAGCGCATGCATCTGCTGTAGATCGTTGGAGCTCTTCGTCAAAAGTTTGACGAAGTCTCCAAACCCTGCTGCGTCCACTAGAGCCCTCACGGTCGGGCTCAGCTCTGTGTACCACTCGTGGCCGTGGGCGAGGCTGCCATGACCCTTCAGCACCTTCGGCTGCAGCTGCAAGAGAAGAATAAAAGGGTTTGTTGTTAGGGAATGGATAAAGAAGAGAGCAACAACAACGAATAGATAATTAATAAATGGAAAGTCCAGAAGTGTTCATAGAGGATTTCACACTTGTTTGCATTCAGGAGGAAATGAATAAGAGAAAATGCTCGATTTTCTAACAAGGTTCTGAAAAGAAAAGAAAAGAAAAAGAGTAGTTTGTCCACATTCTCTGAAACACATGCACATATAAAGAGATTTTAGGCCCAAAAGAAAAAAGAAGAAAAAAAAAAGGTATATAAGTTTCGAAATGTGTAATTGCAAACGTTCGAGAATCATTTTTTTTGAATAAATTTAACGGCACTTGGAATGCTCAAAGAAAATTTTTTGCCGATGTAATAAAATACAGGAGAAGGTTCAAGATCGTGTATTCATGGGCATTGGATGTTTGAAGTTTTGATTAAGTGGTTTTCAAAAATCTTTGATGAAAGTTAAAAAGTTAAAGGAAATAGAAATAATAACAATAAAAGGATGAGTGTTCAAAAGAATTCCAGCGTAACATCCAGTTTTTTTTTAAAATTCATAAAATAAAAACTTCTTTGCAAGGGGCATGAAATGGAGCGTTCAAGACACCACGAGCATGTCATTCGGAACAGGGTGTCTAAAGTTATAGCAACCCTACGATATATCCACACAGGAAAGGAAATGCGAGAAAGAAATGCGAAAAATAAAATGAAGGAAGTGTTTACCTCGCGCTTGAACGCGCGGGCCGACAGATGCTCATCAGGATCCCTCAGTAGAAGCGTGGCGTCTGGGTGATGCGTATCAGTATACCTGGCCCTCTTCTTGCGTCCTGAACCACTCGCCATAATCTATCAAAGAAAATAAGAGAATCCACGCGTAGATTAGTAACGATTCGGAAAAACATTGAAATAAACGAGTTTAATCAAGCTCTGATCTAGCAGAACTAACATGTGGATGTCGTAGATCAATGTAGAAGCGAAGAAAGGATGAGAGAAAAATTTCTCCAGAGAGATTCCGAAATGAAGAGAATTGAGAGAATGAATGAAATGTTTGAATCCCGGCGGTTTTAACCACTGCCACTCAAACGCGGCACTCATTTTTCCGTGCGCGACAGTCAGTCAACTGCCGCGCGGCACTCGCCGAGTGCCGCAACGGCACTCCGTGAGTGCCGTGCGGCAGTCACGGACTGCCGCAAAAATCCGCGTGTGCCGCGATTAAGGCGGTTCAAAGATATTTACATTCCCCCCAAAAATTCAAATCAAGTCCCGAAAGTTGAACTTGAGCCCCCCAAAGTGTGCCCTCATTGCACCTTTTGACTCCGATTTTGTTTCCGGGTTTAAATCAACTACAAAATTCAAAATGTGGGTATAAATTTGAGCCTGTGGGCTTCCAACTCCCAGAAATTGAAATAAAATTCGAGCATGTGGGCCCCAAAAATCCAAAAGATGAAATCCTGGCCTGTGGGCCCCGGATCTTGAAAATATAATGTAGATTCCAAGCCCGTGGGCTCCCGAACTTTGAAATTCGAGAATATAACGGACTTATATTCCCGGTTTTCGCAACGGACTTGCGTCAACCCTGTTTTCGAGAATATAACGGACTTATATTCCCAGTTTTCGCAACGGACTTGCGTCAACCCCGTTTTCGAGAATATAACGGACTTATATTCCCGGTTTTCACAACGGACTTGCGTCAAACGGACTTATATTCCCGGTTTTCGCAACGGACTTGCGTCAACCCCCCGTTTTTGAGAATATAACGGACTTATATTCCCGGTTTTCGCAACGGACTTGCGTCAACCCCCGTTTTTGAGAATATAACGGACTTATATTCCCGGTTTTCGCAACGAACTTGCGTCAACCCTCGTTTTTGAGAATATAACGGGCTTATATTCCCAGTTTTCGCAACGGACTTGCGTCAACCCCCGTTTTTGAGAATATAACGGACTTATATTCCCAATTTTCGCAACGGACTTGCGTCAACCCCTGTTTTTGAGAATATAACGGACTTATATTCCCGGTTTTCGCAACGGACTTGCGCCAACCCCCGTTTTTGAGAATATAACGGACTTATATTCCCGGTTTTCGCAACGAATTTGCGTCAAACATCGAAATCAAATCAAAAGCACTTTCACGACTCCCGTAACAGACTTTCGCATAGATAATCTTCCCTGACTAACACGTCACGAAATGTGCGTCGTACGTGGGGAAAACATGATAAGCATGACATTTACACAACCAGGTCAATTCAGAAAACACCATTGCATGGCACTTACATCACGACAGGATAGGTGCATCCATCCGTGTGATTACTTGCGTTTGTGAATGATCAACCCATGCCTGAACTACGCTTTGGTCTGATTCCTGACGGGATACGTAGGCAGCTCGCCGTGGAGCACGACCAATTAGAATTTCGCTGCACGCCTGTTTTTGCAACGCATTTTTGTTTTCGCCTAAATTCGACAGTCTGGTCAAAGGCTTGTCTTCACACAAGCTTTGACATTCACTTATGGGACGCGTTGCTCCACAAGCTCTGTCAAAGAGGGGCAAACTGTAGACACCCCAATTTTGACCGGCCATCGAATTTAGGAGAGCGTCACCTCCACGTCCAATGATGACAATGACCGAAAAATTCGAAGTATTCCAAGCTCTTCAGAAAGTTCTCCAAAACGCGATAAAATTTCACAGAAAAAGGGAAATACCAGGTATTTAGGAGAATTCAGGTACAAAACACAACTTTTGGAAAAGATATTCAAAAATAATTTGTTTCAAAAAGAGAAAAGACCTAAAAGGAGGACCTTAGCCAAAAAACGGCACACGGCAGACTGCCGCGGCACTCCCTGAGTGCCGCGCGGCAGTCAGAGAGTGCCGTTCCGGCGTTCACCGAGTGCCGCCACAGATTTCTGACTGCCGTTCGCTTTTAAAGTCTGTATTTTGTAGAGCAATACGTATGCGCATGCGAATAAGAACAAAAAACTGATAAAGTAAGACTGACAAAAATGCGGCAATCCATTAATTGTCGCGGCATTTGATGAATGCCGTGCGGCAGTCATGAAGTGCCGTAACGGCAGTCGTGAAGTGCCGCAGCGGCAGTCACGGACTGCCGCGTCAGTATCTGGACTGCCGCGCTGGACAGCAGTCTGCATAATTTCAGAAAGTACACATTGTACCAACAAATGAGGGAATTACACCTGTTTTTTGCTCCGAAATTCACCAAAAATACCTGGTAATTTTGCTTATAAAAGAGAAGGGATCTTCCTAAAAGAGGGGGACCAAGAAGAACACCAAGAAACATATTGGGAGAGAGAGCATATGCAAAATACTTCCATTACACCAACATCTTTTAGAGAGAAAAAGAGAGTGTTTAGAGAATTAGAGAGAAGAGCTTGGAAGATCTTCAAAGAAAAGAAAACTTTGAGGATAATTTGGAGGTGATCCTCTAACCATAGATTTTTGGCTTTTTTCTTTCTTCTCTTAAAATCTCTAATCCTAAAATCTTTCACTATTTTCTTTGTTTGTCAAGTAAACTTAGGAGTTCCTTTTGTTTCCATATTACTTTCTTCCACTTTCGTGTTTATATTCTTCTCTTGAAGGTCTTGGAGATCTTCAATATCTCCTTTGATCTCTTGAGCATGATCTTTTGAATCCCATGTAGGCTTGTGCCTCACATAGGAGCCAAAGCTTGATCACCACTTCATAAGAGGATCCAAGTCCATACTCATGAGTTGGGTCTTCTAAGTTTGATGCCTTGAGGAATCCTGTCACGCCCCGGAGTAAGCCAAAAATAGGGAAAATAAAAATTTTCCTTTATGGGTCCGTAGACACGTGACTAGTTTGTTAACCGTTCTGTCCTTCTAACTCCGCACCATAAAAATCATAAGGAAATGCTAGAACATAAGCATAATCTAAACTTATCAGAGCGTAAGTACAGCAGTGGAAATTAAACAGGGATTACAGTAACTTTAATCTTAATACAAGAGGCCATACTAAACAATTTATACAATCTTAAAACTTGAGAAACTGTCTATCAGGTCCTGGGCAAGGCTTTATTCTCCTTGACTCCACGGTACAGCATCCTGAACTCTTCTATCTATCTCCAAACCTGCAACACTCTGGGCATACGAATGCCCAGGGCGTAACATGCCGTCAGCCTTGGAACAAGGCTGAGTGAGGGTCTCAACCGCACAATAATCAGTAAATACAACACATCTCTCAACTCACGTCATAGTTTAGTACTTTAAAGCACGGTTATTCTCTTATCAAAAGACGCATTCTCACCACGGGCATAATAGAGGTTTCAACAAGAAAGATAAATAGATAAATATAACATCATAGAATACATTCTCTTTATTATAAACTCGTGCGTGCAATTGCATGATCAATAAGACTCATTCCCAACTCTTTTCAAAGACACTTGCTTTTAAACAGATATTTTCAAAACCATATTATTTTAAAACCAAAACTTTCCAAAACCAAATCATTTATACCAGATCATTTCCTCCTCCACTCAATCTCATCATTCACTTTCTCTCTCTCATCCACTTGACAACACGCGGTATATCAAGGATGAAAATATACTATCACAGCCAATTCATACTCATTCCCTTGATAGGCCACCGGACGTCTTCACGGCGCACACTATCTGTAAACAATGAAACTGGCACATGGGACGTCTTCAACCATGTGTATACTCTCACCGGTCGTCTACACGGCTGAGAAATATATTAGAGCACTAGCCGGATGTATTCAACGATACATGGGACGTCTTCAACCACGTATGCGCATCACCGGACGTCTTCAACGGCGAAAGGCGCGCTAGGAACCCCAACCGTTCATGTCCACCCGGCTCGTCAGCCGTTGATCCATAGGATCCAGAAATCACATCTCATCTCATTCACATTCTCATCAAACACTTCTCTTTCTCATACATGACGCATGCTGACACATGTCATGAAATGCACGTGTGTCCATCATCGATACTCATGTGCAATTCTACTTTTATTCCTCTTTATTAATAACATAGCATGCGTTATCTATTCAGTCAACAACATCGTAAAACGTGCATTTAACACATAGCAGCAGAAACGTAACATATAGAGCATGGATCATATAACATGGATTTGATACCGATAAACATATAGATAAAACCCTTGACATGCTCACGTATGCGATAGCACTACCATAACATGCTTTTAAACATCTTATAATTAACGGCAATACACTTGACATCATAAATCAGCTCATCACTTATACAGAATATCATACATGTGACTTTAATCATCTTATATTAGTCATAATAGGATTAGAGTGAGGTTAGGAAACTCACCTCGAGTCGCCGCTCCTCGAAACGCAGATAAACGTCAAGTTCTACAACAATAAACGGAATAAACAGAAGTAATGTATGAGTACAACTATAGGGGCAAAATGGTAATTTTACCAAATGAGGTCATAAACCTCAAGGTAGTGATCTACGTGTCATTCTAAGTCCAACGCCATTGACTAGACTCAAATCGGAGTCCGTCGCGTTTTTCGAGGTAATATGCGGGGCTTACTACACTAATGCAGACCCTAAAAGACAGGCTGTATTTTCGACCGAGTCGAAAAGTCACCAAACTTTACGAGAATGTTCTAGACATTATTCTAAGACTCTGGGAACTGACCGCGTAATTTTCGGAGTCCTAGATTATTTATTATGAATTTTTGAAGATAATATATACCAGAAAATACCCGAAACGGGATTTAAATACATAAGTATAATTATACAGAGAAATCAGTACTTAGAAGTATTTTTATTAAATACTAGATATTAAAATACACCACCAGTATTTATTTCATAATTTTCGGAGCTCGTTTGGTATTTTTAATAATTAATATACTCATAAAATAGCTCCTTATTAATTATTAAAAATACTAGACTATAATATTATAACTTTTTAATTTACACTATATAATAAAATAGTCCCTGGGTCATTACCCTATTTTTCTAGAATTTATAAATACACATAGGTATTTATTAACTATTTAAAATCATTTAAAACTGATATTTATTATTTATATAAACCATATAAATAATAAAAATATATAATATATATAATATAATAATGATATATAGAATATTAAAATAATATTCTATAATATAAAAACATTAATGGTATTAATTATAATCCATATGCAATTATTAAAATAATTTAAATCAATTTAAACTACTTAATATTAATAATTCTAATAATAAGAATAATAATAATAATAACAATAATAATAATAATAATAATATAAATATTCTCAGACCCGACGGGTCAACCCGAACCGACCCGATCTAAATGGGTTACCCGAATAGACTCACAAGATAACCCAAAGACGCAACCCGATGGGTCAGACCCGACCCGACCGAAACCCAAACGGGCTACCCATATATACTCACAACTAAACCCAACCCATTTACCCAAACCCTAACTAAACCCGGACCACACCCTGTCCCATACGCAGACACAAGACAACCCGAACCGACTACCCGAACCCTTACCAGACCCTTACCCAAACCTACTCACGTACTAACCCAGCCCGCTAGCCCAAACCCTAACTGAACCCGAACCAAACCCTGACCCAACCTCAGACACATACCAGCCCGCCCCAACTACCCGAACCCGACCTAAACTAGACCCGGCGTCAAAACGACGCCGTCCCACTTAAAATACCCATGGGTTATTTAAACCCAACCCGCCCCGCTACCCAAACCCTATTACACACTCAGCCTAACCCTACCCAAACCCGACCCAGACCCGTTTGTTATAACCCGAACCCAAACGGGTCTCTTCGTCTTCTCCGGCGAACTGGCGTCGCCGGAAAGTCGCGCCTCGCCGGAAAACTCCTCTCTCTTCATATCTCTCTCATCTCTAACCCAAAATGCACAAAACCAACGGCATTGTGACCGGCTAGGGACCCTCTTCAACATACTAGAAGCTGGGGGATCGGTTTATTCGTTTAGTACACCTACCAGCCGATTATTCTTTCGGCTTATTTGGAGAATAACGGCCTGCATGGCCATCCAAACTTGCCCCAAATCACAAGCTGTTCAATGGGGGTCTATCTGGGACCAAGGGGGTCAGATTAGTATAGATTTTAGGGGCCTTGTTTGTGATTTGCAAATCAAGCTCAAAGATTGAGCTTTAATGGAGGCCGGAGGTGACAGAGAGCCTTAGGCTCTGTTTGGGGTTCATGCATGTAGTCCTGGGGGTATCTAAGGGACATGCAAGAGTTCAGAATGAAGTGGGGGTGGGGTTTTACCTCAATGTAACTCAATCTTCTCTGATCTCTCTTTCTTCCTCCTGCGTCTCTATCCTCTCTCTCTCCCTGGTCTTCTGCGTGTGTGTGTGTATAGAGACAGTGTAGAGAGTGAAGAGAGGTTGTGTGTGTAGTGTGTACCCAATGTGGGGTGTGGGAGTGTGTACAAACCGAGAGTGAGGGGGTGTGTTCTCTCTCTCTCTCAAGCTCTCTCTCTCTCTCGGGCTCTCTCTCTCTCTAAGACAATCTGTAGAGACAGATTGTGGGGGAGGTGGGGCTAATATGAGGGTGAGGGGTTGCATTATATAGAGGGAAAATGGTGGGGAGGTTTGGTTGTGTGTATAGTTGGTGCACCAATGTGTACCCACATGTATAAGTAGGTGTGTGTGTGTCCAAGGGTAGATTGGGGTGGGGTCCACGTATCCGTCAAGTGGTAGTGTGGGTCCCATACAGGTAATATGCACTGAGGTGTGTGCCTGGGTCTTAAAGTACGTGCAAGTGTATGTTGTGTGTGTCTAAGGGTAGATTATTAGGGTGGGGTCCACTTGGTTCCTAAGTATAGTGTGGGTCCCACTCTTGAGTTGGTGTACTGTAATGTGCACAAGTGCCTAGGTTTATGTGTTCAACTGTGAATATGAATGCAAATCCTGAAACTTATACGTACAGGGCTATGTAGAAGCCCAAATTCAAATCTGTCTACGGATCCTAAAATAGAACTATAAAGTAGATGATGCGACCAATCTAAATAGTTACTATATTAGAATTATCGTCGTCGCTGCTAAGAGGTTGGTTAAAGGATCTTATAAGGATTCTCACTAGGGTCATTCTAATGGCCTTCTGTAGCTATTATCAAGGTGACGTCATCACTCTAATCTTACGTGGAATTTCTAGGGAAATTTCTGGGTGCTACATCTCTACCCACCTTATTTGAGGATTTCGTCCTCGAAATCTAGAGTTTGCTAGATCTTAAATGTGCCAAGTCTTACTCATATGGTTAGTTGTTCTTTACTAACTCAGGCGCTCTTATCAATCTAAATGGTCTTCCTGACCATAAGTTGTTGTCCACTGTTCCTGGGTCTGATTTCTATGGAATACATCAGCTCCTTCTCACAATTTCTCTTGAACTTTCCCAAACATCTTGTAACATCATTTCCATATAGAGTTCAGAATTCTAGCAGTGGGCATGGTACCTTCAGTCTTCCATTCTGTTCAGTGCTGGAATTGATTCCCTGATCTGCGTGTTCTCTTTCTGGATATTTGTGGTGGTGGAGCATTGTTCTGAACTTCTTGTTCGGGACAAACTTTGCGTACATGCCCAGTCTTTCCACAATTGAAACACCGTACTTGTTTCCCGGTGAGTTGTCTCGGTGCTGTGCATTCTTTGGAGTGGTGTCCAAGTGTTCCACAGTTGTAACAGATATCACGTTGCTTCGCGTGTGTCTGAATGACTGTTTGACTAACTTTATTGTCATTACTTCTCTGTCTCTTGTGAGGATTCTGGATGTGCCCAGAGTTTCCTCTGGTGATTACAGACTGTATTCGGCCGGTTGTCTGTGACACTTGATTGCTTCTTCGACTTCCTCCTGGGTTGGTTGCCTGGAACCAGTTATCTTTTCCTCTTTGTTGGTGGCTCTCTAGTTTCTTGCTATTCAGAGCTATGTTCTCCAGTTGTGTGGCTAATTCGACCATTTCTTCGAATGGTTGGTCGAGGTATACTGCTGCTGTCTTCTGAATGTCTGGATTAAGTCCTTCGTAATATTGCAGTGTCTTATTTCGTTGAGTATCTACCATGTACGGAGCAAATCGTGATAGTCTCTCAAATTTCGACGTGTATTCTTGCACCGTCATGTCGCCTTGAACTAACTCTATAAATTCCTTTTTCTTCTTGTTTCTTTCTGTTCTTGGGAAGTACTTTGCTAGGAATTTTGTTTTGAATGCTTCCCACGTCATTCTCCTTGTAACATCTTCGCCCACTGTAGCTTCGACAGATTCCCACCAGTCGGCTGCCGAATATGTCAATTGGAAAACAGCCAAGCGTCTTTTCTCCGTTTCGTTACATTCGAGGGCTTGAAACATTCGTTCCATATCACGAAGCCATTGCTCAGCTTCCCATGCTTCTGTCATTCCAGTGAAAGTTCCTGGTTTAAGTGCACGGAATCTCTCAAGCAGTTTATCTCCTGTCTGACGAGTATTTCCGTTGTTGATGACGCGGTCCAGGTGATTACTTGCTTGTTTCACGCGTCGGACAAGGGCTCCTATCAATCCAGTTGGATCTACTGCTGGAGGTATCACATTTGTTGGTCCGTTGGATGAATTCTGAGTATTCCGTTTCCTCTTAACCATGGTGTACGCTAGAAAGGGTTACACCTACGAGTTAATCACCTATTTGGTCAATACCTTATCTTATCTTGTCTGATCATATGACAAGTAACAATATTGAGTTAACAGAGATTTCTAGCATATAACGATCATCACAACTACTACTAGGATTAAGGGTAAGGCATCCTTATCCTTGGTCTTTCTAGACTCTAGGTTGAACTGACTGTTCCGAGATCCATCTCAGGAAGTTCGTCAGTGCCTACAACATCTATCAACTAATGGTCAAGCCTATTTTCTTGTTAATAATAAACATATAAGAGGTAAGAGTAGCAATTAGTTAAAAGTAAGAAATCATCTCATCCATACAATTATAGGTAAGTCAAGTCAGAAACATCTACTACTGATCAGAAAATAAAAGGGTACATCAACAGTACGAATATTAATTCTACGAATCTGGAATACATCAAAAGAAGTGGAACAATTAAAATATAAGATGAATCTAGCTAAGAATCCATCCTCCATCTCTCTCCACATCGGAGTCCGAGGTCACCTCTCCTAGATCACTAGATGGTGGAAAGTCAATCAGAGGGATACCAACAAATGCATCCCAGGCTGGCTCTAGGGGCCAATCAGGGTCCTCTATCATCTCTGGCTCCGCTAGTGGGTCCTCATCTGGATCATCATCTGAGTCATCGTCAGAACCTGCAGGAGTAACATAGTGTACTATGTCCTCTTGTGGCTCTCCCTGGTCATGGATGGCAAGGTTTCCAAGGGCATGAGGAATCTCCTCCATCTCAGCAGACAGTAACCGCGGTGCTATCACTCTATGATATGCTATCTCTGGAACAGGTCTCTCACGGAAGAAACAGCGTGTCCATCTCCTTAAGCTCTGGCGAACTGTATGCCTGATGGTGTTGCTAACATAGTCAAATCCTCGAGGGGCAAATTGTCTCTCTAAGGTAACTCTGTGTTGTCCATCCTCAGCATCGTGCTCTACCTCGTACTCCATGCTAGCCTGCCCAACACAGAAAACTAACTTAGTGCTGGTGCTAATTAATGAAATATCTTAAAGTTTCATAGTGACAAGGGGGTATCTTTCTTAATTCTTTCTAAACCTTGAGTTACTGTTAATTGTTCCAAATCTGACTCTCTGATCCTATAATAGTTCTTGCTTCTACATTTATTACACTAGTGACTTTTATGGGTCAACTTATTGCGGGGATTTATTAGTCATTCTTATAGGCTAAGAGTATACAAGTTTAAATATATTACTAATGACAGCAAGCAATACATCCACGTGAGAATATATATATCCAGTTAGAGATAATATCCATAGATAGATTTAAACATAGTGCAACATAGTTACAAAAACATTTACATCAGAGAGTGCGTACGCTAAGTACGTACATAGTAGGGAATAGTGCCAACAACATATACATGAAAGGCGTACACGTTACTACTACTACGTGTTACATGCCTAAGTACAGCTATATACACAAAAGATGGACTAACAGTCCTATTACCTAATCCTTCGATCATCCAGGTCCTAGATCTTCGACTTTCCCTTCCCAGCTATGTCTTTCTTGGGTGGCTTCTTGCTCGCATTCTTAGTTGGGTCAGCATTGACTGAGGAATCAGCATCCTCCACAGAATTGGTCTCCTTTGCTGAAACTTCTTCATCATCATCCTTCTCCTTATCAGTCCCCATAACTGACTCAACAGTCAAAGGTGTATCAGCTATGGACTCCTCTGGTACTGGGGGTGGCATAGCAGAAGATGGTCCTACGCGTCCTGGTGGGGGTGTCAGCTTAACTCGAAAAGTCATGACTCGAAGGGTATAGCTGTCATGAGTCATCTCAGCAGCTTCCTGATGAACAAGTCTAAGGGTGTTTTCTCGATAATATGCCTCTCTCTGCAGAATCTCTGGGTCCTCAATCCCCAACACATGTACATCATGCCACATATTTTCCTCTAAATGTAGCTGGGCACTCCGTATGATCCTTTGCCGGTACAACACTGGGTCCGCAGGCTCTATACGATCTGGGTAAACCCAATGTCCTCCAAACCCGTCGTGGACATAGAATGGTTCCATGCTAACCTGTCCAATGTAAACTATCATAGGGTTAGTATCTTCATAATTGGGGAAAAGATCTAATGGTTTATAACTTAAAGTGCATAGGACAAACGGTAAATGCCTAACCTAGGCTCTGATACCACTAAAACCCTGTCACGCCCCGGAGTAAGCCAAAAATAGGGAAAATAAAAATTTTCCTTTATGGGTCCGTAGACACGTGACTAGTTTGTTAACCGTTCTGTCCTTCTAACTCCGCACCATAAAAATCATAAGGAAATGCTAGAACATAAGCATAATCTAAACTTATCAGAGCGTAAGTACAGCAGTGGAAATTAAACAGGGATTACAGTAACTTCAATCTTAATACAAGAGGCCATACTAAACAATTTATACAATCTTAAAACTTGAGAAACTGTCTATCAGGTCCTGGGCAAGGCTTTATTCTCCTTGGCTCCACGGTACAGCATCCTGAACTCTTCTATCTATCTCCAAACCTGCAACACTCTGGGCATACGAATGCCCAGGGCGTAACATGCCGTCAGCCTTGGAACAAGGCTGAGTGAGGGTCTCAACCGCACAATAATCAGTAAATACAACACATCTCTCAACTCACGTCATAGTTTAGTACTTTAAAGCACGGTTATTCTCTTATCAAAAGACGCATTCTCACCACGGGCATAATAGAGGTTTCAACAAGAAAGATAAATAGATAAATATAACATCATAGAATACATTCTCTTTATTATAAACTCGTGCGTGCAATTGCATGATCAATAAGACTCATTCCCAACTCTTTTCAAAGACACTTGCTTTTAAACAGATATTTTCAAAACCATATTATTTTAAAACCAAAACTTTCCAAAACCAAATCATTTATACCAGATCATTTCCTCCTCCACTCAATCTCATCATTCACTTTCTCTCTCTCATCCACTTGACAACACGCGGTATATCAAGGATGAAAATATACTATCACAGCCAATTCATACTCATTCCCTTGATAGGCCACCGGACGTCTTCACGGCGCACACTATCTGTAAACAATGAAACTGGCACATGGGACGTCTTCAACCATGTGTATACTCTCACCGGTCGTCTACACGGCTGAGAAATATATTAGAGCACTAGCCGGATGTATTCAACGATACATGGGACGTCTTCAACCATGTATGCGCATCACCGGACGTCTTCAACGGCGAGAGGCGCGCTAGGAACCCCAACCGTTCATGTCCACCCGGCTCGTCAGCCGTTGATCCATAGGATCCAGAAATCACATCTCATCTCATTCACATTCTCATCAAACACTTCTCTTTCTCATACATGACGCATGCTGACACATGTCATGAAATGCACGTGTGTCCATCATCGATACTCATGTGCAATTCTACTTTTATTCCTCTTTATTAATAACATAGCATGCGTTATCTATTCAGTCAACAACATCGTAAAACGTGCATTTAACACATAGCAGCAGAAACGTAACATATAGAGCATGGATCATATAACATGGATTTGATACCGATAAACATATAGATAAAACCCTTGACATGCTCACGTATGCGATAGCACTACCATAACATGCTTTTAAACATCTTATAATTAACGGCAATACACTTGACATCATAAATCAGCTCATCACTTATACAGAATATCATACATGTGACTTTAATCATCTTATATTAGTCATAATAGGATTAGAGTGAGGTTAGGAAACTCACCTCGAGTCGCCGCTCCTCGAAACGCAGATAAACGTCAAGTTCTACAACAATAAACGGAATAAACAGAAGTAATGTATGAGTACAACTATAGGGGCAAAATGGTAATTTTACCAAATGAGGTCATAAACCTCAAGGTAGTGATCTACGTGTCATTCTAAGTCCAACGCCATTGACTAGACTCAAATCGGAGTCCGTCGCGTTTTTCGAGGTAATATGCGGGGCTTACTACACTAATGCAGACCCTAAAAGACAGGCTGTATTTTCGACCGAGTCGAAAAGTCACCAAACTTTACGAGAATGTTCTAGACATTATTCTAAGACTCTGGGAACTGACCGCGTAATTTTCGGAGTCCTAGATTATTTATTATGAATTTTTGAAGATAATATATACCAGAAAATACCCGAAACGGGATTTAAATACATAAGTATAATTATACAGAGAAATCAGTACTTAGAAGTATTTTTATTAAATACTAGATATTAAAATACACCACCAGTATTTATTTCATAATTTTCGGAGCTCGTTTGGTATTTTTAATAATTAATATACTCATAAAATAGCTCCTTATTAATTATTAAAAATACTAGACTATAATATTATAACTTTTTAATTTACACTATATAATAAAATAGTCCCTGGGTCATTACCCTATTTTTCTAGAATTTATAAATACACATAGGTATTTATTAACTATTTAAAATCATTTAAAACTGATATTTATTATTTATATAAACCATATAAATAATAAAAATATATAATATATATAATATAATAATGATATATAGAATATTAAAATAATATTCTATAATATAAAAACATTAATGGTATTAATTATAATCCATATGCAATTATTAAAATAATTTAAATCAATTTAAACTACTTAATATTAATAATTCTAATAATAAGAATAATAATAATAATAACAATAATAATAATAATAATAATAATATAAATATTCTCAGACCCGACGGGTCAACCCGAACCGACCCGATCTAAATGGGTTACCCGAATAGACTCACAAGATAACCCAAAGACGCAACCCGATGGGTCAGACCCGACCCGACCGAAACCCAAACGGGCTACCCATATATACTCACAACTAAACCCAACCCATTTACCCAAACCCTAACTAAACCCGGACCACACCCTGTCCCATACGCAGACACAAGACAACCCGAACCGACTACCCGAACCCTTACCAGACCCTTACCCAAACCTACTCACGTACTAACCCAGCCCGCTAGCCCAAACCCTAACTGAACCCGAACCAAACCCTGACCCAACCTCAGACACATACCAGCCCGCCCCAACTACCCGAACCCGACCTAAACTAGACCCGGCGTCAAAACGACGCCGTCCCACTTAAAATACCCATGGGTTATTTAAACCCAACCCGCCCCGCTACCCAAACCCTATTACACACTCAGCCTAACCCTACCCAAACCCGACCCAGACCCGTTTGTTATAACCCGAACCCAAACGGGTCTCTTCGTCTTCTCCGGCGAACTGGCGTCGCCGGAAAGTCGCGCCTCGCCGGAAAACTCCTCTCTCTTCATATCTCTCTCATCTCTAACCCAAAATGCACAAAACCAACGGCATTGTGACCGGCTAGGGACCCTCTTCAACATACTAGAAGCTGGGGGATCGGTTTATTCGTTTAGTACACCTACCAGCCGATTATTCTTTCGGCTTATTTGGAGAATAACGGCCTGCATGGCCATCCAAACTTGCCCCAAATCACAAGCTGTTCAATGGGGGTCTATCTGGGACCAAGGGGGTCAGATTAGTATAGATTTTAGGGGCCTTGTTTGTGATTTGCAAATCAAGCTCAAAGATTGAGCTTTAATGGAGGCCGGAGGTGACAGAGAGCCTTAGGCTCTGTTTGGGGTTCATGCATGTAGTCCTGGGGGTATCTAAGGGACATGCAAGAGTTCAGAATGAAGTGGGGGTGGGGTTTTACCTCAATGTAACTCAATCTTCTCTGATCTCTCTTTCTTCCTCCTGCGTCTCTATCCTCTCTCTCTCCCTGGTCTTCTGCGTGTGTGTGTGTATAGAGACAGTGTAGAGAGTGAAGAGAGGTTGTGTGTGTAGTGTGTACCCAATGTGGGGTGTGGGAGTGTGTACAAACCGAGAGTGAGGGGGTGTGTTCTCTCTCTCTCTCAAGCTCTCTCTCTCTCTCGGGCTCTCTCTCTCTCTAAGACAATCTGTAGAGACAGATTGTGGGGGAGGTGGGGCTAATATGAGGGTGAGGGGTTGCATTATATAGAGGGAAAATGGTGGGGAGGTTTGGTTGTGTGTATAGTTGGTGCACCAATGTGTACCCACATGTATAAGTAGGTGTGTGTGTGTCCAAGGGTAGATTGGGGTGGGGTCCACGTATCCGTCAAGTGGTAGTGTGGGTCCCATACAGGTAATATGCACTGAGGTGTGTGCCTGGGTCTTAAAGTACGTGCAAGTGTATGTTGTGTGTGTCTAAGGGTAGATTATTAGGGTGGGGTCTACTTGGTTCCTAAGTATAGTGTGGGTCCCACTCTTGAGTTGGTGTACTGTAATGTGCACAAGTGCCTAGGTTTATGTGTTCAACTGTGAATATGAATGCAAATCCTGAAACTTATACGTACAGGGCTATGTAGAAGCCCAAATTCAAATCTGTCTACGGATCCTAAAATAGAACTATAAAGTAGATGATGCGACCAATCTAAATAGTTACTATATTAGAATTATCGTCGTCGCTGCTAAGAGGTTGGTTAAAGGATCTTATAAGGATTCTCACTAGGGTCATTCTAATGGCCTTCTGTAGCTATTATCAAGGTGACGTCATCACTCTAATCTTACGTGGAATTTCTAGGGAAATTTCTGGGTGCTACAAATCCCTTCCATGTTCCTTTAGGACTCATGGGTCATAGTCATGTCTCCCTCTCCAATGACCATCAAATGGTAGGAGAAGGTAGTTTTGAGTCTAAACCCATCTCCATGGTTTAGACTCCTTGTCTTATAGATTTCATGAAGTCCATCCATATTTCATTTGAAATCTATGAAGAATAAAGGTTTATAGTCTCTAATGGCCATCAAATGGTAAGAGAAGTGGTTTGGTTCAACTCAACTTCATGGTTTAATAGTTGGAGTTACCAAATAAAAGTTGAACTAGCAAAGTAAAAACAGTGAATCCACAAACTGTTTTTAATCAAAGTTTTTTAGTTCGAAATCTAACCGTTGAAATCAAATGAAACCAACGGGAAAGTGTCAATAACATGATATTCTACCACTGTAATTTTTGCTTTAAGGTGGTTTTATGTTTAGGATGGTTTGATCATGAGTTTTGTGTCACAAATACAATCTGCCCAGAATTTCAGAATAGTTTCAGAACAGTGACACTCTTTTGAAACAATTAAATCAGAGTTCTAATAGAGTGTTTGTGACTCCAAATAATTTTTTCTATGAATTTTAATGTGTTAGGAAGTCACCCTAAAAAGAACAAAGCAATTCGGATTTGTTTACTATTTTTAATAAATCGTGCACGAATTCTGGACAGAATGTTGTAAAGTGCTGAGTGATGTCTAGTATTTTTCATATTCCCGGAGATCCGACCGTTGGAACTGTGATTTTCTTTTTGATTTGAAAACTAGACTTACAGAGTCATATTGAGTCCAAAAATTATCAAGATCAAACCATGGGAGATATGTTTTTTATTTCTTTTAAGTTCTGGTCTGCTCTCTGCAATTTTCAGAGTTTTATGACACATTTGATTTACTTTGTAAATAATGGTCCAAATGACTTTTCTATGATCTAGGGCTTAAACCATGCTTTAATAATGATTAGTTGAGCTTGAATTCAAATTTTAAGAGTATTTCATAGTTCATCCTTGTCCATGTACATATTCATCTATATGATTCGACACTTGTAATTAAGACTTATTTGCTTTGGATTTAATTACATTAGATAGATGTAAGTTAGAAATTTAGGATTGTCATTTTTAACATCATATTTTACATATCATGTGAACTAACCCTTTGTTTTGTAGCGCTATTAAGGTGCGATTTCTAGAACTCCTCTTTAGTTTATCTTAATTTCTTGATTTTATTGACTTTTTAACTTAATGCGCGACACCTTAGAATTAGGTTTTGCCTTATGTGTATATGTGATTAGAGACTCTTTTTAGAATTTTCTTTTATTCGCATGCATTGCACGTTCACTATCGCTGCTGGATCCCGGGTAAGTTCACTTGTTCTCTATTGCATATCATATCGCTTGTTACCCGAATTATGTGGCTTTTGAATGATATTTTGTCAATTACAAATTTTACACCCCTTTGGACATGCTTTTGTGATGTATACGTATATATGTATTAGTTGAGGACATGCTTAGATTAATAAATTTGATTAAAAGGATGTTGAGTAGAGGCCTATCGCAAGATAGGATGAGAGAGGGTGTTTTAGTCCGACGGGCTCCTTCCTTTCTCATTCCATAATCCCCGGACTTAGTTAATCTCTGGTTTCTAAAAGATCAGTTTGCTTTTAAAACGGTTTCTTAATTTTCCTTTTAAAAATTAAGTGGCGACTCATTTGTTTTAGAAATTGATTTTGAAAAGCTGTGGGTAAGAAAAATGCGATATCCACAGTGTTTTATTGATAAGTGATGTATGTGTAGTATATATATACACATATATTAAACCCTAGCCCCCATTTAACAAAAAAAAAGGGAAGAGAAGAAAAGAAAGGAGAGAATAGACGTAGAGAGAGAGAGAGAGAGAAGAAAAGAAGAAGAAGAAAAAGAAGAAGAAAAACGGTTTTGGATCCGTTGTCGCATGTAAAATCGCAGAACGTGTTGTTCGTCATTAGGTTTGTACTCGCATCTATTCAACGATTCAAACAAGGTGAGTTAAATGTGTTTATTTGGATATATATACACACGTATGTATATATATACACGAGTGAATGAATTTCTTGTCTAATTTAATTGTTGGTGTTTAAATTTTGCTTTATAATGCACAATATTATTGTCGAATTAATTTATGACCTTTGTGTGACTTCATGAATTTGATCCTCGGGGAATGATCCGAGGGTATTCGTAAATGTTATATGGATAGTTAGATTTATAAACACTTGAGTGAAATACTAATGATAATTTCAAAGTTTAAGCAAATTTCTTTTTTTTATTTTTTTATTTTAGCAGTTGCTGAAACTTCAAATAAAATATTATAAAATCGTGGGTTAGAATATTAATATTCTGTCTACTTGAAGCTATGTAAAACGTGATTCTGCACAACTTTTGTTCTTTGAGTTTTTCCTGATTCTGCACTGTTTGGGCAGAAATTGACAATTACAGTAGCAGTGAACAAATGTCTCAGTGAATATTTTATGATTTGGAGAATTTGATTTCTTATTATGTGCTTTATGTATGCTAATATTCAATGTTTGGTTAAGGTATCTATACCTGAAATAATTGGTTGTATATTTTAAAAAAAATTATAAAAGATAAAATAGATACGTTGAATAGTATATTGGTGATATTGTAATTCGACCTAAAAATATTGTGGAACGATTGCTATGGCTAAATTGACAAAACAATATATTGTGAGAAATTGGAATGCATCTAAAAGATAGAGATGTGATTGGACTATGATAACGGAGCTATGTGATAAACATGAATTTCACAAAAATAGGAATAATATGAACGATAAACAATAATGGCAACATAATTCCTTTAGTGTTCACCACACCCCATTGTGTGATATGTTTGTTTTGGTAGCTCGACTTGCTGAGTGTACTCTTTTGTCAGTGGCTTCGTGATCAAGCTAGCCTAAGTCTTATGCTCAGCTTAATTTATAGACGTCTAGGCATATTGAACGGTCTTTCGTTGTGTATACCTAGTTTGGTTGATACCCCAACAAAACTGGCACCGGAGTGGATGTGGGTAGTATGTCCGGGTACACATATGTGTGGGCTATACCATGGAGGGTGGAACCTATGGAACACAAAGATAAATTTAAGGCTAATAAATAATGAATATGGATTATTTTATAAGACTGATAAGCGTGGAATAATGAACGCGATATTTAAGTTAGAATGTCGACGGTTTATAGATGGAATTGTTCGCCAGGTTTGTGATCATTCGATTTACAAGATGGTGGACCCACTAACTTTTATGCAAGGCTGGCTCATCATAGATATCCGACGTGTAAGTATTCATTTAGTATTAGTTGGGTTTGGGACCACTGCCACCACATTGAAGGAAACTACTCTTCTGTCCTGAAATGTGTTTGGAACTACTGTTCTAACCTGACAGATTCTGTGTGATGGAGTTGCTTATTTTCTGTGTGATGATAATGTATAATGTGTTGTGGTTATATTTTCTTTGTGAGTATTTTTGGGAGTCTATTGGACACCGCTGTTCCCTAAGACTCGTTTTATATTTTTGGTTGACTCATACTAGTATTTTATATACTAACCCGGGTGCGTAATGCATTCGAGGCGTTTCTATATGAAACGTAGTCGAATGTATGTGCAGGTTTAGTAATTGGAGATTTTCTATGGAGGTTCTGTTTGGGTAAAGAGATTGTCGCTATGTTGTTTATTATTAGAGTTGTACTTATTTTTGTTGTACTTGATTTTATTTTTGGTAGTGTGGGCCACATATGTATAATTGTAATAAGGATTGTATATTGGGTATTGGGAACATTGCAGTTGCTCTGACCAATGGATGCATAGATTTATTTTCTTTCTGATGAACTCTATAAAGAGGGTTTTTTATTTATTTAATGAATGTGGTATTTCTTTTGTAAATTGAAATGATCTAATATTTATAAAGGAACTTTATTTATTTTATAATGTAATTGATGTTTGGGAATACAAATTTAATAATAAAGAGTTTTCTTTAAAAACAAGATCACATGTCCTTATTTAATGAGTACTAAATATTATTTTCAATAAATTATCTATTAGTCTGTGTAAGGGTGTCATTCTCGGGGTTTTAGCAATTGAATATTAGTCTGGATACATGTTCTTGATTGAATATTTGGTTATTTAAAAATTGGGGTGTGACAGAATGTAAGCGCCATGCTACCTAAAAAAGAAACTATCTAATATCAGAAGTAAACTCTGAGACTCATATCTTAAAAAATTAAACTTAAACGCTAAATGTGTCGAACAATCAGTGAGCACAAGCGAAACCTAGGCTCTGATACCCAAAATCCAGTCATACCCCGATGTAGTAAAAATAGGGAAATAAAATTCTATTTTTGGACCCATAGGCTGTGTGACTGGTGAATATCACTCGATTGTCCACACACAGTTCTACAATATCAGAGACATGACGTTAATGAAATAACTGAAATACTAAAATACATTAATAACTCAACTTAAAAGATCTTATTACAGAGCCCAACTTAGTACTACGTCCCATTTTATATGTCCCTTTTTGGGAATCCAACTATTTAAGGGGACAAAAAGAATCTACACCTACTTTTCATAATTGCCCACAATCATTGCACTTGCTTTTTTGTTTTGTTTTGGTATTGATTATAAGGAAGGATAATTTAGGAAACTAAGTAAAATTTACATACTAATTTAGGAAAGTGGACAACAATTTTGGGACATCCCAAAAAGGAAAGGGGGCACATAAAATGGGACGAAGGGGGTAATAAACTAAAATCCAAATCTTAAGGCACACTTGCCAACTATAAAGTAACATAGTTAAAACATCATTTAAAGGACAACTAATCTAGCCCTATGCTTCAAGTGGCGTAGACGGCGTAGACGTCGTCGTCAGCTTTATGATGCACTCTTCTGATCCCATCCTCGATCTGATCATCCCAGGCACAACATTCCTCCGGGTAGTCCAAGTAGTAACCCTCGTCAATAGGTACCTCACCTGTATAACCATATGTTTGGAAAACTGGATGTGGGTATATCCAGCAGCATAAATGCCGTCAGTTTGGGAAAGCCGAGTGAGTAATAAATTAACAGAGTATCGTAATAAGAAGTCTTTATATAGCATTTGCATTTAGAAATATTTCTCTTGACGTTCTCATTCTCGTTCTTGTATGTTCTGATACACCATATGCGACTCAATGACGACTTGGCTTACAAGATCATGGACTATGTGTCCACGTTACTGACTTACCCTCCCATGCATGTCCAACCATACGTTGCTTGGATGGAAATTCCCTTCCTAAAGATTTTGATTTATTTTCATATATATATAGTAATGGTTAGCCTGGTACGAAACCTCAGTTATCTCATTCTCGTAACAGAATAGTCAACCTGCTATGAAACATCAACTATCCCATTCTCCATGATGTTTCCTGGTATAGAGTACCGGCCGTTACATATTCACAACGTGCCTTGGTATCATCATACATGTTGTTCCACAAAATCAACATGCCTTAGTATCAGCATACCAGTCGTTACACATTTCAATCACCATTTCTCTTTCCACAGTCATGGCTATCACTTGCCACAATAGATCATGATCCACACAAGAAGACTCCACCAACATAACTCACAATCTCTATAATCGCTTAACTCATACCATATGAACAGACAGACAGTCTCTGCAACTACAATGTCCCATATTATGCATGTCGACTTCTCAAAATGCGTGTCCATATGTCAAAGGTTTACTTATTAGACAACATTAGGTTCATTATTCAATTGCATATCTTCGTAACAAACTGAAGTTTCGTTCTAGCATATTAGAACAACAATAGAAAGCTTGATAGACAGGTGATCACACAATATAAATTAGACATGGATTAATAACATTCTACTAAATTACAATCGAATGGAATACATCAACAATCAATTAGGAAAACTGTAGTGCCAATCGATTGGCATAAGTTGCAATCGATTGGTATCCAAAAGATGGCAATCGGTTGGGAAAATCACCAATCGACTGGGTCAAAGTTCAATCGATTGCACAAAGTGCCAATCGATTGGTACTTCATCTTCTTCCCAAGAATGTACTAAAAATATTCAGAATTGAATATAAATATTATGGGTTCCATTTCTGCATACAAAAACTCATAAAAATACCTCATATAGCTACTAAGTGAGATTGAGAACTCAAAAGTGTGTATGTATGGTGGTGTGCTTAAGAAGCTTGGACTTGAACCTTTAATGGAGTCTCTTTCTTCCTCTATTCTCTACCTCTTCTCTCTTATCTCTTTCTTTCTCCTTTCCTTCCCTTGATTTTGTTCTTCTTCTCATCTTCTTGATAGTGTGTGTGTATGTGTGAGTATAGATGTATATATATGTGTATATGTGTTTGTATATATGGGGAGCTCAAGAAAATCAACCAAACAAACTGAGGGTGAGTTTGGGGTCATGTTTATAGGCAAAGGTCATGCATGTGGAAGCAGGTGGTGTCAAGCTCGTAGAAAATACATGGAGACCAAGTTCAGTCAGGGGTAACTGATCTTGTCAAAATCAAGATAAAAAGTATACTGTACTTTAAAATAAATGTAGTGTGGAAGTAGAGGTCGAACCCACAAAGATTGAAATACTAAAACACTTTAATTTTAAAAACTAAACCTAGTTAAGTAAGAAAAATAGAATTTTGATTTCAATTAAACTAGGAACAATAAAAATAAATCTAAACTATGAAAGCAATAAAAAGTTTTTGATAAATGTGTATGGAACCTAGGATTGCAAATCCACCACTAACTTCATAATAAGGGTATTTATGCATTCAATTAGCTTATTATATTGGATGATAATGAGGAATCATAGCTACAAGCTCAATTCCTCCGTCAAGAAGATAACTACGATTCAAGCATCAACATAATTCATCTTCGGTTTGCACGGAGTGTCTCACACTAAACTAGGGTTGCGGCACACTCCGTCTTCCGTAGGCATGAACTATTTGACAACTTGATATCACAATTCAATTAAGCACCATTACATGTTAATAATCCATACAAGCACAGCAAATATAGATCATTAAGAACATCACATTCAAAATAGATCTAAGACAAGAATAAACTTTGAAAGCAATGATTTAATAAATAGAAGTACGATTTTATTATTTAAAATCCTCGAAACATGTAATCATCATCCATACATAATAAAACTAAAAGAAAAACATAAATAACACCCTATTACTTTGCTAGGGTCTCATTGAAACCCTAGATCTCGATCTAAGAGGCCATATAATTGAAGATTGGCAAGAGGTTGATGGAGGAGGCCATGGGAATCCTTGGTCTTCTTCTTCTTCTTCTTTTTCTTCTTCTTCTTTTTCTTGTTTTTCCCTCTTCAATGGCTGAAGTTTTTTTGTATATTGATGTGTATTATGGTGTGTAACCTAAAAATTGATTTACAATAGGATATATATAGTTTTTGGAAGAATTAGAAAGCTTTGCTAAGCCAATTCGCACTAAAACTGCTGCAAATTACATTCTGGACGTAATTAGGCAATTTCATTCACGTGGGTATCTTCAGTGCACAGAAATATGCATTTTTGGTTTTTTGTACGGATCGCGTGAGCGGCATGAGCGCGTTTTTGGGGTCTCACGCGAGCGAAGTTCTGGATTTCCTCGCGAGCGGGCCGCTCGCGCGATATGGCTTTTTCTTGTTCTTTCTTTCTGCTTTTTCTCCTTATTTAGGCTGGAACTCTTGCTTTACTCTAAATCCTGACAGAAAATGAAAAACAAAATAAATATACAATAAAACAGGATAAAAAGTTCTAACAGATGTGAATTAAGGCGTGTAATTAGGACTTGTTCACTCCCGATCAACAACCAATTGGATTTAGGTGGTAATCGATTGGGACTAAGGTGGCAAGAATCGATTAGCATAAGTGGCAATCAATTGGTACTCAAAAGATGGCAATCGATTGGTGAATCAAGGCAATCAATTGGGAACCAAAATTCACCAATGACAAGGTTAAGTCAAGGTATTAACATAGAAACTCATAGCATTCATGTATATTATAAGTACAGCGAAAATACGGGTATTACATATACATATAATAACATGAATCATAATAATTAAGAATTATATACATAACAATATAAATCATATCAGTTGGGCTAGGCATGAAGTATAGTTGTCTAAACATGCAATCTCATATAAACAAATCATTATCGTCCATAGAATATGCATATAATATACACATATAGGATACATGGAATTATTCGTCTAATATACATGGAATTTGTACATATATGATACATGGAATTTGTACATATATGATACATGGAATCTGCACAGATAAGATACATAAAATCTTCATCTAATATACCAAGTATAATTATCTAAACATGAGTTCTCATTTAAACAGGTGAAGTTTACTTCTAAAATATGCACAAATAATATACATAGAGTATTTCTATAATATACCAAGTGAGTTAGGACGACTCACCTTGATATGGATTCGCAAATACAAGTATAGCATTGATCCCTACAATTAATATCAATTAACAGAACGGTAATTAACATTCATTCCAATCATAAGGGTATAATGGTATTGTGTCGAATGGGTTCCTAAACCTCAACATGATGATCCTTACATCATTTTGAGTCCAACGCCATTGACTAGACTCAAATCAGAGTCTGCCACATAAAAGGCAGGGTTTCCTATACAAGTGTGCGTCCTAGCAGTAAGCTGTATTTTCGACCGAGTAAAAAAGTCACTAAACTTGAGGGGATAGGTCTACACATTATTTTACGAATTTAGGAATTGAACGCATATTTTTTCTGAGTTACGGTTTATTTATTATGAATTATCAAAGATAATTCAATATAGAAAATACCACCGATGGTGCACCTAATTACGTGATATATCTAAGGACGACAAGCAGTCCCTAGAAACATCTTTATTAATTACTAGACATTTAAACAAGCTAGTAGTATTTTTCTCATAATTTTCGGAACTCATTTGATATTTAAAATAATTAAAGGATGAGCAAATGGGTCCCTATATATAAATAAAATTATGAAGTTTGGGTTTTATAAATAAATAATTCATAAAACAAATGTATTAGGCCTTGGGATTCATAATATAATTTTTCGAGATTTTTTTAAAACAGCCATTAGATATTTATTACCTAATTATCATACTTCAAACATATTCTTATTATTTATTTAAGCTAAATAAATAATAAGTATGCTACATAAATATTAAAGTGTAATTTTCAAAATATACTAAATATAAAAATGTAATATTCTAGAATATTAAAAAATAATTAATAATACTGTAAACTATTTTTTAAATCATTTAACAACTACACATATCTTTTTATTTTAATTAAACTAGAAATTATTATTTATTCAAACTAAATAAATAATAATTGTAATAGATAAATATATAATATATAATTCCAGAATATAAAATGTATAACAATATTTCAGAATTAACAACATCATATAAAACCATTTTCCATAATTTATAACAATTAATTTATAAGTAAAAGAATTTACAATATATAATTATTAATTAAGAAAAATAGAATAATAATAATTTGCGGGTCAGCCCGACCCGACCTGATCCAAAACGGATAATCCGTTTATAGAAACAATAGAACCCAAGTTTGCTGACCCATGGGTTAAATCGATTGGGACTCCTCCAAATATGGCAATCGATTGGAAATTGTTCCAATCGATTGGTACACTAAAATCATCAACAGAAGGGTTAAGATTCATACATGTATACAATGAATAACATCAAGTCTCATCTATTAATATATATTAAAAATATAAAGTATTACATGTCAGCTCCTCTTCCCAACTCTCATTATTCATGAATACACAATTTTCCCAAATTCATCTGATTACTAACTTAACCATCGAAGGGACTTTGGTTAACCTCGGTCTTCTTGCAGGAATTATCCACTTGGGGAGGAGGATCAACCTGTCTAATTCAACTCGATTCAACCATTCAAAAAGATCAGCATTCTGAGAAGTTATCATCTGCTGCTCAGCTCAAACTTCAATTCGGATCAGCTAATCCCGGCAACATCAGTTTCCAACATGGTTTATGTGTAGATAGCTCAAGGACGATCACGATGTAGGTCCCATGAAATGATACACTTGAATCACTACCAGATCAAGTTATTTTATACAGTTATAGATATGCAACTCCAGGAACTAAATAACCGTTTCAATGAGTTAAACAACGAGTTGCTACTTTGTGTTTCATGTTTAAATCCTTGTGACTCACACTACTTTTGACACGCAAAAAATGATTTGGGTTGGCTAATTCTATCCAAAAGACTTTTCTGCAGTAGAGCTTTTGACATTTCTGATCAGCTTGTGACTTGTATCATTGAGTAGTGAGAAGGGAACTTTTCGAACTTGCAAGGACCCTTTTTGTAACATTGTGGTTTTTAGTTTTCGATTTTCGTTTTCATTTTTTGTTCAGTCAATTAAACCGGAAACCAAAAAACATGAAACGAGCCCTTAAAATATGGTTGAAACTAATAGAGAAGACGAGGCATATTCATTGGTTTACAAGCTCATTACTTTGGTACTAGTTTTTTTCTCCCAACTGCTACAGTGGAGAGATCATTTGCTGCTATTAAGACTGAAGAATAGGTTGCGAAACAGAATGGTAGATGAGTGGATGAATGACAGCTTAACTGTTGATATTGAGAGCGATGTTTTTAATAACATTGATAAGAAGTCTCTCATGGAACAATCTAATCTAAGCGGTGAATAAAAAATATGTGAAGTCAAAATATCTCTTCCTTATGAAGACTAAGGTGTGTTTAATAATCCAATTAAGTGCTGAAATAAAAAGTTTTAATACTTATTTTTTTTTTCAGTGTGTTGGATAATGTACCACTTAATTAAAAAAATAACCAAAAATCCACTGAAAACTTGTAAAAAATTTCTATTGAAAATAATCATTGAATGCAGTCTATTTTAGTACTTGAAACACTACTTTTAGTACCGCAAATTTAATCACTTAAAATTTTCAATACTTAAAATTCAGCACTTAATTTTCAGTACTTAATAGTTTTTTATTACTGCATTTGGAGGCACTATTTTGTGGTTCAGGAGTATGTATAATCGTACTTACCCAAAACAAAATGTATGAAGCCAAAATATAACAATGAGAACTTGGGTTTTCATCTTTTTGATTAACTTAAAAGTACTTATTCCCTATCATTACTGTTAGATGTGAAGAAGAAAAAAAAACTTCGCTCCACCAATTGCGAAAAGATTAATAAAAGAGCATTTTTTTGCTCACTCATTGCTCACTCAGACCTCTAATGGGTGATATATGTCCCATTTAGTAGAGACCTGAGTGAGCAAAAATGATCAGCAAAAATGCTCTCTAGTACGCCCCGTCAATGAGAATTTGAGGAATTTTTTATTCAGTGGCACATTGTTCTGCATAGACAAGCCGCAATAAAGGAAGAAAGAAATTTATCTCACTTCGTTTCTAAGAAAGAGATTTATCTCACTTCGTTTCTATACTAATTGAAATTACATTATTGTGTCAGAGGAAGGATAGCTATAACACACCCACTGTACACTATTGAACTCATTTATATTTTGATAACAGTACAAATCATTATCAGAAACTACACAAAATTATGACACAAATTGCAGCCAAGAATCAATAGAATCTTGAATATTTAACTTTGCACTAATTCTGTAAGAGAATATTTAAGGGTAATTACTTGGGACACACCTAAAGACAATTTTTTGGACACAACCTAAGAAATGTGTCTATCTCTTTCATGTGACACTGTGGGGTCCAGTGATATCACAGGAGAGATATAGACACATCTTTTGGGTTGTGTCCCCAAAGTTGTATTTTTTGGGTGTGTCCCAATCTTTACGCAATATTTAACCATTGTACTACTGCTGCAAATATTGAATAAAAAACTATAGAAAACCAGTGAATTAATCATTGTATTATATTTTCTTTTCCTTTAGATTGCCTCTCACGCTTCTGCTGCCAACTCCGCCATCACCCTTCCGCATCATTGCTGCAAACTCTGCATAATCTATGCGCCCATCCTGTGGAATGACATACAAAAAATTTATTACTTAGCATCAACATTTTAATAAAGTAAATCTCAGACTATCACCATATTAAAATTTTAAAAAGAAGAAAACCACAAATGAGAACAGCAAGGATGGCAAATCTACCAGTAGTAATGTTTTTGAGTACCCTGGAGTGGTCATTGAACTACACAATTGTCTGTCATTTGTCCTTGAGTAACATTTGGGACACAACCTTCATACAACTTTCATACAACCTCCCCAAAAGATGTGTCTATCTCTCCTGTGATGTCACTGGACCCCACAGTGACACAGGAAAGAGATAGACACATCTTTTGGGGAGGTTGTATGAAAGTTGTATGAAGGTTGTGTCCCAAGTATTACCCTTTGTCCTTTGTAGGGATGGCAAAACCAAGTCGAAAAAAGAAAGAAAGAAAGAAAGAAAGAAAAAGGGAACGATAGCTACATGTATAGAAAGATAATTCCAAGTAGAAAATCAGAAATAGATGACCAATATAGTACCAGCTTTCTGATATGAGCAAAATACAAAAAAAGATGCTGAAAATATATTTTTCAAAGGGAAACCAAGAAGGCTAGAGCTCTCAATCATTTTGGTATAGGATTATGGAAGTTCCTGGAAGCATCCAAATTATGCATACTAAAAGGCTGTAGTCAACTTAACTCAACAAGCATCAATCCCAAAAATTTGGAATTCTCTTGTGTCAAGTAAAACGCCTGTCCAAAAATAAAATTATAGTTATGAAATTCAGTAAGCACATACATATGAATTAGAGTAGTTGGCTGCTAAGAAGTACTGCTGTCCCTGTACATGGTAGTTTAATGAATACTGGTATTAGCCTTACTGTTTTTGGTAAGGCTCTGTTTGGTTCATGGATTTAGTTGAGGGAAAAGAGAGGAAACACTTATCTTTGCTTGGTTAATAAGGAAATCAATTTAGCAAAAAAATTGAAAATATGGTGAAAATAAAATAATAAAATAATAAAATTTTTAATTTTTTTGAGTCACTTCTCAATATTTTTATTTTCTACTGTTATTTGATTATAGAGGAAAACACAAGAGAAACCAGTAGCAAAATAGTATTGCTTCTCGTTTCTCTAAATCCATAACACTAATGTAGCACAAGCAAAACAATAAAACTTCATCAAAACATAATTAACTTTTATGAATATAATTATCCTGGAATCAGCAGAATGTCCACACTCCAGTCATTACTTTCATCTATCTTTCTCACCGCCAAATACAGAATACATGGGGGCCATGGGCCCATTACCGTAAAGCGTGAAAATCAAGTTCTCAAGGTTGGGAATCTCAGTTCAACTTTGAGAGAATATAAACGGTACATAATAACTAAAACTTGTAAAAGTATGAACACTACGACTATGGGCCTGCTTGGAATCACTTCCCAAATGCACGTTTGGACTCAAATGTGCTTCTGGGACCCAAAGCAAGTTTCGGCTGAAGAGGTGCTTCAGCCTAAAAGTGATGCGGGAAGCAGAATCGAGTTTTTAAGTTTTTAATCAAATTTTTTCAAACTCCTATCATGCCCTTGTAATTCGGGTTTCTGCTTCTGCTCTAACGCAAAAGGCACAGCCAATTCAAACGGGCCTACCACACCCAAAAGATCATATGAAGTCAATAAAGAACAAACTAGGGCTGCACAAAAAACCCAGGACCCGAAGGCCCGCCCGACCCGAACCGGTTGGATCGGGTTGGGTCGGGTCCGAAATACATTGGGTTGGGTTGGGTTCGGGTCCAGTGTAAAGCAAATTTACTGGGTCGGTTCGGGTCTGGGTCACGGTTATACTGAACCAGACCCAAGACCCAAGGGTAAATAAACCACAAATTTCACAAAGGCAAAAACCCACTTTCTCATTTACGATCAGTCTTCACTCTTTCTCTTCAGACCCTTCACCGAATCACCACAAGGCACAAACCCTATCTCTCTTTCTCTCTCATGCGCTTCAGACCCAACAGTCCCTCAGTGATTTTGTAGCAGATTCACAATAGATTTTCAAGAAACCCATAAGCTGATTCTCATGCGCCTCTTGGATTGATCATATATGTATTTAAGCAATGAAAATACCATTTCGTTGAAGATTCCACAAGGCTTTAATGGTTTATTGGTGACGAACCTCTACTTGTCTTGCGATCCATACCAGTGACTTTGTATGCAGAAAGTCCCCAAGGATCCAGATGTCTTCTCTTCCAATACCCCAGGCTCTGTCAGTCTCTCTCTCTCTCTCTCTCTCTCTCTCTCTATATATATATATGTATATATACTTCTTGTGATTGATGACATTTTTTGTATGCCCTTTTTCTTTGTTGTTTTATAACTATGGAATCATCAGATTGTTGATGACTTGATGTCATCAAATTTAGGGAAAAGCTGAAGAAGAATCGGCCATGTGTATCCTTTTAATATACATATATATATATATTTTTGTCTGTATATGAGTTGAAAAAATTTCTAGGGGAAAAAATTTTGGGTCGTGACCCAGACCCGAACCGAACCGATCCGTATTACCTGGGTCGGTTCGGTTCGGGTCCAAATTTCTCTGGGTTGGTTCTGAGTCTCAAAACACTGAACCATTCATATTCGGGTCGGTTCTGGACCCGCCTCAACCCGACCCATGTGCACCCCTAGAACAAACTACAATGACAACTATGAAACAAAGCAATATAGTAAAGTGGTTGGATGGTTGAATGAATTACAACTGATGAAAGTATGATGTAACAAAGAGACTCACATTGTCTTGATCAATCTCTCTGATCATCTCATCGAGATGAACCTCGCCTAGACCAAAGTCCTTGCAAGCCTGTTGGAGCTCATCAATAGTTAGGTAACCACTGCCATCCTTGTCAAAGAAAGAGAAGGCTGCAATCAGATTATCCTCTTTTTCCATCTTATTCAAGTGCAAGGTTGCAGCAAGAAATTCACCATAGTCTATTGTTCCACTATTATCAATATCAGCCTACAAAAAGTAATTCCCATTCAATAAATCCCATTAGTCTTGTTAGAAGAATTTCAGAAAGTTCAAACAGTAAGGGTCTGTTTGGTTTTTGGATTTAGAGAAGGAATAGGACGAGGGAAGTAAAAGTATTTCCCTAATGTTTTTCCTAGTGTCCTGCTTAAATAATATTAGACAAAATTTTCAAAACATAATAGGAACTTAAGAAAAGAAGGAGCGCGATTCACAGCATATATAGATGTTAATGTACTTTCATACTATTCTTGCTTCCTTCCTATTTTCCTCGTTGTTTCCTTGTTAACCAAGCAAAAGAGCGAGGGAAAGGATAAGAAAACGATGAGGAAAACACTTTTCTTTGTTTGGTTAATACGTGAAATAGGAAGGAATGGAAAATTATTGAAAAATTGACTTAAAATTTAGAATTCTGTGAGTCTCACCCTTTTTTCTAAATTCCTATTATATCTGGAAAGTTTTTAACTTCGAATGTTATTAAAGCATGGCGGAAGAAGACACGAAGGAAAATAGTTTCCTTCTCTAAATCCACAAACCAAAAAGATTAAAATATTTTACCGCATTCATAAGAGACTTGATCTCAGATTCTGTCAACTCAGAGCCTACTCTTCTCAAGCCAGCTTTTAGTTCCTCGAATGTTATTGTCCCACTGCTATCTGTGTCAATCATCTTAAACAACTGTTTTAAACCACCAATTTCTTCTTCTGATAGGCTTTCTGCTATAACCTGCAAAAAGCATTTTGGTGCCAAAAATCAATGCGCTATTCTATATACCTTAATGCAATGGTAAATCTTTTCAGTTTACTATGTGAAGCAAATAACAATTGGAGGTACAAAGTACCTTCACTGCTCTCATCTCTTTCATAAAACATTATAGATTAACTGACTCCATATTCTTGTTTTACGTGTAAACTCGATTCCATAAAAGCATTAAAATGTAAAATGGAGGGGTGTGGTCATTATTTGGCAGAGTCAGAAGTTAGAAAGTCCTGAATAATGGAAAATAATGTGAGTCAGCTTTGCCTCCATCTATTGATTGATCTGACGGACAATTCAGATTTTAGCAAAGAAACAATATTTTAAGAGAGTAGTACTTGGCTCAAAACTTTTACTCACAACCTTTTCTCGCAACCTCTCTTTTGTGTCTATCTCTCTCCTAAAGGGTCCCACAATGCCAGTAGACCCTACAGTGCCCACTAGGAGAGAGATAGACACAAGGTTGTGGGAAGGTTGTGAGCCAAGTATTACCCCTTAAGAAATCCCTGAGAAGATAGTAGTACAGCACATCTCAAGGGTCCAAAGATTTGATTGCTTGTGAATCAAATGACTTTAGAATCTCAAATCAGTATGCAATGTAGTTTGAAATTGTCAAGGACAGGATACCTCAGACCTCACTCTTTCTAGGGACTATTTGAAGGACTTGAACTGGTTTGTAAGTGAACCGGTCCTATATATACAAGTGTTTCGTAGACACCTTTTTATTGCCCGTGTCGGGTCTAATATATCTCTTTACATGATGTTCGTTTCCATAAAAACCAAATAGAAATGTTGAGTGTTCATAAACCTGATCCTATTTTGTATAGTCCTAACCAGGCTCTAAGGTGGAAGAACTAAGTCCTCTTGAAAAGTTGAGTTCTACTTAGTAACCAAACACTCGGCTTCTTTTGGGATTCAATCAACACATTATGCATACAAGTTCATGCAGAAAAGTGCACCACCTCAAACAGATTGGAGTTTACACCAAAAATAGAGTGCTTGGTGCACCAAGTTTCCCAGCTAAAAATGGTCAAGATGCTCTTTTTGTGCCAAAACAACCACCTGTGGATGATGATCAAATTACACTCTCTCATCGCCATGATATGCTACATTGATTCTTGTTAATAGGTTGAAGTACCCATGCCGGACACTCGTCATTCGGCAGGGGTATAGGGTGCGTCTCCGACACTTGTGATTGGACACACCCAGAAGCATGTAAGCTATTTGCATAATCGAAAATTAAAGTCTCTAATTATATCCCTTTTGCACAAAGTTCTTTCGAAATGGATGAAATGCTCATGTTAAAGTTTTGTTGAAGATAAAACCACTGTTATTCTAAGAACTATGAGAACATTATATGTTTATTGTCGCGCCCTGTGTCCTTTGACTTATGAATTTGGGATAAGAATCACCAATACGGTCCTACGGATACAGCGACACAAAATGGCGATATGGCAAATCCTAAAAAAGCGCAACACGATGAGATATTTTTGTATATGTAATCATGTAACATAAAAATAAAAAGATTCTTAAAATAATTAAGTACTAAGATTGTTAAACAAATTACCCCCAAACAACAATACCTTCTTTGTCGTCTCGTCGCAGGTGATCTATGTCACTTCTCTCCCTGTCTCTCAACTTAAAAAGCCTGTGTAGCAACCAAAGTGAATCTGTTCTGGGCAGGCCAATTTTATTTCTGTTTTTTATTTTTCATTTTAAACCCTTCAACTTTCCAGTACTACTTCTATTTATCATAAATTTCTTAAATATTCAAAATAAACCCCTCTTTGGCAACCTTATTTTACATTAAGACTTTCGCCCCGAAACTCAAGACTTCTAAAAAAAAAACTTTCCATACTGTGTCGGGAAACTGTTGGAGTCGTGTCAATGATGTGCCGATGACATGTCGGATTTCAAAAATACATTCAAAAATTCCAGGCACATTATTGGTGTCCCCGACACGTGTCGGTGCCAAAGGTGTGTCAAACACAAATACAGCACTTCATTTGAAGATTCAGTGCTTGCTTTCTCGTCCGACGCACAAACAGACACGTCTTGCAATTGACACGCATAGCCGAGTCCATGTGAGATAGTTGCCATGGTCAATTACAGTCTTTCAGGATTCAAATAACACGGGAATTCACGGGCACTCGCAAATATTGTGAATGTTGGTACCTAAATAAAAGTTTTAGAGGTGGACTTTAAGCTATGATTACCAAGTGTAATTGGAAGTGTTAAGTTCTATCATCCAAATATTTTCTACCATTCTAATCAGTTTCAGGATACTTACAAGAAAATCAAGTATTGTGACAAACATGTAACCTTGTCATCTATGATCCTTCAATTTTTTGAGGTGCATGTACACTTGATAATGCCTAGGATATTATACGACAAAAGATATAATCATACGAATGTACTAAAATTTTTTGAAAAACTTCAGGTGCAATATGAAGTAAATAGAAGACTTAACGATAACACATACACGCAGTGCCATTTTCTTGAGTTTGTTCATGGCTGAGAACTGCTTCAGACGAGAGAAAACTGCAGAATCCAGAGGCTTGTCCGGGGCAAGTCTGTCATCCACGATCCACGGGTGACCTGGCACAAGAATAAAAAAATCCACTCTCATAACTCATAATGATGAGCCATATATTTAACAAAGTTAGAAAAAAAAAGCCCTTTCAAGCATAGCAAGCTTGAAACATCTATATTGGCGTAGCTATAACTAACTACCCACATAGGACTTCATGAGCGGTTATTCTTCTCGTGGGGCTCCTGTCAAGCATCTTTCGTATTAAATCTTTTGCAATTTCTGAAATGTTGGGCCATGGTTCAGATTCAAAATCCAATTTGCCTTCTAATATCTGTCTGAAGATACCTGCGTCAGTTTCTGCAAGTCCAACAAAGAAGGGGGTAGAGAGAGTAAATAAGTTTCTGGTCCAAGAGTGAGAGAAAAACTGATTACATCTATATCACTGTAAAGTATGGTAGATCATGAAGAATGGTACCTGCCCAGAAAGGTGGGACTCCGGATAGTAAGATGTATAAGATGACACCGGCACTCCATACATCGACTTGAGGTCCATAATATTTATGTAACACTTCAGGTGCAACATAATAGGGACTTCCAACCACATCAGAAAAATATTGCCCTGGAAGGAAAATAATAAGTCATTATCATTTTGTATTTGAAGAAATGCATCCAAGAATGAAGAGAAAGAAGTATGGCAGACATGAAAGTAGGTTGTGGAGTACCATCTTAACAATCTCATAGATAGAATCAAACCGTGAAGTTGAAATACTAAAAGGGATTCAAATTGATTGAATTTTCTAAGCATGCCTATGACACATTAGAGCTTCGAAGTGGTCTGTAAAGTTTATAGAAATTGCATGACATAGCATTGGAAGAAACTAATTATTGCTATATCAACGTCACATTTTTTTTTCCTTCCCTTGCTTTTCTGTATTTGTATTTTATATATAGCATGACACACAATTCCATACACACCATGCTTTTCATGAGATTAACAAAGAAATGGGCATGGTAGATATTGTTAGGGTCAAAAGTACTATCCACGGTCTGCGTGGGAGACGAAAAACAGAAACGAAAAGACACAACACAAGAATACCAGATTTTACGTGGTCCACATAAAACTAGGTCCAAGAGCTGCTGAGATTTTCACTATGCTCAAAGGCAGAAAGAAAATATTAGAGTACACGATAGCAGCCCTTAATTAACATAAAACTAGGACCACAGGTGTCAGTAACTTCTTTACCAAACATGGTTCTAACAGTCTACTCATTTTATTTCATTTCTTTTGTATTTCCTTTATTTCTAATTTCCAGATATTCGTAATCACGTGTCTCTCCACATGATCCCTTCCTTCTTTCTTGGGCTGTTATAAAGGAGAAAGAAGTTTCATTCAGAGATCATGAAATGAGAAATATCTTTTTTCCTCTTTAAGCACTTCTAATTTTTCTTTACAAATTAAGATCTGCCTCTCACAAGTGGTATCAGAGCTTTGCTCTGATCATCATGGTGAAGAATCAAGTACCAGCAGCCCTAAATTGGGAAAGTGAGTTAGAATCTACCAGAGCTCAGATGGAATAACAATTACAATCGCTACAGCTGAATATTGATGGAACCGTCGATTCATGACTAGATCTGAAGATCGAAAAGCTTAAGCGAGATCTGGAACAAAGCATGCAACTCACGTTGCAGAGGAATTTGGCAGCAAATCCTCAACATGCTTTGAATCAAATTCAACATTCAACTGCTTCCAACAATCCATCTTCTAGTAAGAATTCTGGCCATAGAACCCTCACCAAATCCAAACACTGACTCGCATAAACCCACCATCCACCCAATCACCTCTGAACATACCACACCACTCCACCACCAATTTTCTCAACATCACAAACCTTACCCTCATAACGACCCCCTCTTTCCACCATCACTACAAGTTCAACCCAGATCCCAACCTTTATCTCCCAACTACCCCATTACAGCCCATCTCAGCAATTCATCCATCAACAAACACACCCAAACCACACCACTTCACCCACAATTCCTTCATTTCTCTACCCTGATCCCAATCAATACCATGTCCATACCCCTACCTTGTTCTCATATAATCCAAGCCAACCCTATTCACCACCCCAACCCTTATAATCGGAATTTGAAAGTTGATTTAGTTTACAACCATGGTAATCCTCTTGACTGGATTTCCAGAGCTGAAAGGTATTTTAAATTTCATCAAGTACCTGATCACCAAAAAAGGGAAATCGAATCTATCCATTTCGAAGGTGATGCTGTACCGTGGCTTGATTGGTTAGAGACCAAATGCCCAATGAGTTCATGGCCACAATTCATCGAAGCTTTTCTATGTCACTTTGGAAACAAGGGAGGGGCTGATTTTAATGGTGCTTTATCGAAATTAGAACAAGGTACCAAAGCAGTATAAATATACGAGGCTGAGTTCTCAGATTGGCTTGTAGGCATCCTCATTGGTCTGATGATCAATTACGAGGCTGTTTCACCTCAGGATTGGAGGACGAACTACACTATGAAGTGCTTTCTTTCCGACCAGACAGTTTGGCTAGTGCAATGAAAATCGCACACAAGAAGGGAAGGTCAAGACAAGGAAAGCTTCAAACAGATGGAATTCCAACAAATCTCTCATCCAAGGATCAAAATTCGGTTTCGGTCTATTGTTTTGGTCTACCAAGAAACGGAAACGTTTTGGAAATGATTAGGAAACAGTGGAAAAAATTGGAAACATAACTTCAAACTTAACTATATGCGTATGTAAAGCTAATAATTGATTAATTGAACATTTGAGAGGTCTATATATGTAGAGCTGCATTAAAAATGTGTAGTTCAAATTGAAAATACATGAGGATTAAGTCGCCAATATACTATCAAACACTTCATAGAATCCACAAAACACTTTGTAGGTAGTGAACTTTCGGTATGGTGGGGTAGAATGAGGTGTATGAGTTCGTAAGAGAGTAGCAGTCTAAGAATCAGTAGTGTAGAGGGAGTCTCGAGAGAAAGTGGAGGGGATGTAAAGAGAGACAGGCTAAGGATCAGTGAGTGGGGGAAGTATTCCGAGAGAAACCTGTGTAATCAATGACCGAGCGCATGCACGTGAGGGAATATTCAGAGTGAGCTCATTAATGCACAGATCCCTAAGGAATAATCTCTGAAATTCTCTCTGAGTGTATGCCTCTAGAAAATTGTGTCACCTCTGAGGGTACTGTTCCTATTTATAGCAATTGGGACACGTGCCAAGGAATGAGCGTAGCTGATGTGGCCAATTCCTATTGAGGCGTACCAAAATGCCACATGTCGTCCGGAGACGACACAAGGAATGCCCTCGCGGTAAACTAGAGAGTTATTTTAGATAGTCTCACTGACCTTTAGAAAGGCTTAGGAAGTGTATCGAGGAATAGAATGTCGCGACCTTCCTAAGCGAGCTCCGCTCTTAAGCCAACCAAGCCGCATAACCTGAGAGTTCCCGTTAAGATAAAGATAGATTTTACCGCGCCATGGTCTAGAATGACCATGTCATGGTATAGTCCCATTGCACCAAGACCTGCCCCCAATCGAGGTCTATCTGAGCTGGGTACTACTAGGAGTAGTTTGCATGGTACGTGAGAAAGTATTGTCGACTTGTTCTCATCGGTGCCCTGATGATCACTTTTAGGGCTCCGTTCTTATCCTTCAGGCGCTGCGTATAGTGCCCTTAAGTGATAGATGGGCACGTGTCAGCTGTGGATACGTTTGTCAGATAGTGACACCCACATTTTGCCCCCTGCTCGGGTTGTACTGTCCGAAGGAAGTGCGGCTCGAGCACCGTGCCAGCTTTTTGCAGGGCTCTTGTCAGTTTTAAATGAGCCATGATGATTTTGCGTGGGAAAATTGAAACATTCATTTTGTCATTGACTTTTCGTTTCGCTGGATCCATTTGGCGGTTCTCCGAGGTTATATAAGAGGGACTACACAGCGGCCTCTTCCTCATACTTTCCGCCAGTTCATCATTTTTTGAGTTTTCAGCCCCTTCTTGCCTCTTCTTGATCTTCGGTCCCGGTTGATATTCCTCTGGGATTTTCGTGGGAGGGTCCATGCTGTGCTTTCAATGGCTGATGATGTTCGCTCATCAAGGGGGGAAGAAGAAGCTTTTGGGAGCGAACAACCTCAGCCATTGAAAGCACAGCATGGACCCTCCCACGAAAATCCCAGAGGAATATCAACCGGGACCGAAGATCAAGAAGAGGCAAGAAGGGGCTGAAAACTCAAAAAATGATGAACTGGCGGAAAGTACGAGGAAGAGGCCGCTGTGTAGTCCCTCTTATATAACCTCGGGAAAGCGCCAAATGGATCCAGCGAAACGAAATGTCATTGACCAAATGAATGTTTCAATTTTCCCACGCAAAACCATCATGGCTCATTTAAAGCTCACAAGACCCCTGCAAAAAGCTGGCACGGTGCTCGAGCCGCACTTCCTTTGGACAGTACAACCCGAGCAGGGGGCAAAATGTGGGTGTCACTATCTGACAAACGTATCCACAGCTGACACGTGCCCATCTATCACTTAAGGGCACTATACGTAGCGCCTGAAGGATAAGAACGGAGCCCTAAAAGTGATCATCAGGGTGCCGATGAGAACAAGTCCACAATACTTTCTCACGTACCATGCAAACTACTCCTAGTAGTACCCAGCTCAGATAGACCTCGATTGGGGGCAGGTCTTGGTGCAATGGGACTATACCACGATATGGTCATTCTAGACCATGGCGCGGTAAAATTTGTCTTTATCTTAACGGGAACTCTCAGGTTATGCGGCTTGGTTGGCTTAAGAGCAGAGCTCGCTTAGTAAGGTCGCGACAGTCTATTCCGCGATACACTTCCTAAGCCTTTCTAAAGGCCAGTGAGACTATCTGAAACAACTCTCTAGTTTACCACGAGGGCATTCCTTGTGTCGTCTCCGGACGACATGTGGCATTTTGGTACGCCTCAATAGGAATGAGCCACATCAGCTGCGCTCATTCCTTGGCATGTGTCCTAATTGCTATAAATAGGAACAGTACCCTCAGAGGTGACACAATTTTCTAGAGGCATACACTCAGAGAGAATTTCAGAGATTATTCCTTAGGGATCTGTGCATTAATGAGCTCACTCTGAATATTCCCTCACGTGCATGCGCTTGGTCATTGATTACACAGGTTTCTCTAGGAATACTTCCCCCACTCACTGATCCTCAGTCTGTCTCTCTTTACCTCCCCTCCACTTTCTCTCGAGACTCCCTCTACACTACTGATTCTTAGACTGCTACTCTCTTACGAACTCTCACACCTCATTCTACCCCACCATACCGAAAGTTCACTACCTACAAAGTGTTTTGTGGATTCTATGAAGTGTTTGACAGTAGATTGGCGACTTAATCCTCATGTATTTTCAATTTGAACTACACATTTTTAATGCAGCTCTACATATATAGACCTCTCAAATGTTCAATTAATCAATTATTAGCTTTATATACACATATAGTAAGTTTGAAGTTATGTTTCCCCATGTTTCTCAATGTTTCCAATTTTTTCCATTGTTTCCACATGTTTCCGAAACATTTACAAAACGTTTCCGTTTCCGGGTAGACCGAAACAATAGACCGAAACGAAATTTTGATCCTTGCTTGAGGCATACGAAGAAGAAAATCCTACTATATCCTTGCATGCTTTGACAGGCTCTCTAAGGCCTCAAACCATGAGACTTATTGGAACTCCTGGTAACCAGAAAGTACACATCATAGTTGATTCAAGGTTAACTCACAATTTCTTGCACCACTCATTAGCTAAACTTGCCAAGGGAGCTGAAGACATTTCCACTTCATTAAAAGTATATGCAGCTGATGGCTCTCTAATGCAAAGCAAGGGGAGGATCAATGAAGTCATTCTAAGGATTCAGCAATACCATTGTAAGGCAAATTTTTTCGTACTTCCTGTGATGGGTTGCGAAATTGTCTTAGGGGCAGAGTGGTTAGAATCTATTGGACCCATTTTTGGGGATTTTACAAGAAAGACCATGTCCTTTACCATTGAGGATCAAACTTTTACTTTACAAGGCATAACCCCACCTACCACCTCGGTGGTGAGTCCACACTCTATGAATAAATTGTTGAACCAAGAAAAAGTGGGAATCATAGCCCATCTAATGTGATTACTGCCGAGTCAGAACCTCCCACAATACATGCAGATGTTTAGGAATTAATTACCCAATATCAATCACTTTTTGAAGAACCCTTTGGACTCCCTTGCACTAGAACCCATAACCACATAATTTCCCTTATTCCTGGCACTGCACCTGTAAGTGTTAGACCTTATAAGTATCCTTACTTTCAAAAGGCTGAGATTGAAACCATAGTAAAGAAATTAGTGGCAAGTGGTGCTATTAGACCAAGTACAAGCCCCTTTAGCTTCGTTGTATTACTTGTGAAGAAGAAAGACAAAGGGTGCCGAATGTGTGTGGATTACAGGGCTTTGAATGCTGTGACAGTGAAGGACAAATTTCCTATACCAGTAGTAGATGAACTATTGGATGAATTATATGGCTCCACAATTTTCTCTAAATTAGACCTTAGATCTGGCTTCCATAAAATCAGGATGCATGTAGATGATATACACAAAACTGCTTTTCATACACACGATGGCCATTACCTTTGGCTTAAGCAATGCCCCTTCCACATTTCAGTCCCTAATGAATGACCTTTCAGACCTTATTTGAGAAAATTTGTGCTAGTCTTCTTCGATGACATCCTTATCTACAGCAAAACCAAATCACAACACCTCCAGCACATTAAAATGGAATTGCAACTGATGCAGGAGAATCACTTGAAAATCAGGCAGAATAAGTGTCTTTTTGGGGTTGAATCTGTTGAATAATTGCAAAACCTCACTCAGCTGCTCAAAAAGGGAAATTTTAAATGGAATTCTGAAGCAAAAGCTGCGTTTTTGAAGCTGAAAAAGGCCATGACTATAGCCCCTGCTTTGGCCCTTCCTAATTTTTCCAAAACATTCACCGTAAAATGTGATGCTTCCGGGGAAGGTATGGGAGCTGTCCTAACCCAGGAAAAACACCCTATTGCTTATGCTAGCAAAGCAATATCAGGGATGAATTTGCAATTATCTATGTATGATAAAGAAATGATGGCTGTGGTTTCTGCGGTTAAGCATTGGAAACCTTACCTTATGGGGAGGCCTTTTAAGATACTTACTGGCCACAAGACCTTGCAGCAATTATGCTAGCAAAGCAATATCAGGGATGAATTTGCAATTATCTGTGTATGATAAAGAAATGATGGCTGTGGTTTCTGCTGTTAAGCATTGGAAACCTTACCTTATGGGGAGGCCTTTTAAGATACTTACTGACCACAAGAACTTGCAGCAATTCCTCACCCAAAGGATCACAAGTCCAGAGCAAAACAAATGGCTCCTCAAGTTATTGGGATTTCAATAAACCATAGAGAACAAAGCTGGCAAATCTAATGTCGTTCCTGATGCCTTATCTAGACAATCACAACTTCATTCACTCTTGACCATCTCTAGTCCTGTTGTGGATATGTTTGCAGAAGTTCAAAGAGATTGCCTTCAAGATCCAAATTCAGCTCAATTATTCAAACAACATCTACAGGACAAACAGGCCCAAGCATTTTGCTTATGCTAATTCCACTCTTACCTATAGGGGCAAGCTCTATGTTCCTAAATCATCTCCATGGAGGGACAAGTTATTGAATGAATTCCATAGCACTCCTACTGGGGGACACTCAGGCTATATGAGAACCTATAAGAGATTAGCACAAAATTTCTTTTGGCCAGGACTCAAGAGAGATGTTAAGACATTTGTGGCCACTTGGCACGTGTCACATTCAAAAAATTGAAAACATACACCCTCCTGGTCTTCTTAACCCTCTGCCCGTTCCTACAGATCGATTTTGTTCTCACTCCAAAAATTCCACTTTAGTAGTTGTGGATCGCTTTTCAAAGTATGGCCATTATATTCCAATCTCACACCCATACACTACTACTCAAGTGGCTGAAAATTTTGTTAGAGAGGTATTTAAATTACACAGCATGCCTAGAACAATTGTCAGTGACGGACTCTACTTTCATGAGCCAGTTTTGGAAAGCATTCTTTTAGTTGAGTGGAACACAGTTATGCCACAACTCGGCTTATCACCGTGAATCCGATCACCAAACAGAATCTCTCAATAAAATACTGGAACACTACTTATGGTGCTTTGTAGGAGATAAACCCTCCACTTGGGTCAAATGGTTACCTTGGGCTGAGTGGTGAGCATCAATTAAAACAACCCCATTTCAAGCTGTGTATAACAAACCTCTCCCCACAATCTAAACCTATCTCCCGAGTTCTTCATCTGTGGATTGGGTGGACAAAACTCTGATGGAAAGAGATACTATGTTGAAATGGCTCGAGCAAAATTTGGAAGAAGCTCAAGGTCGAATGAAACATTATGCAAACAAACAAAGAACAGAGAGAGGATTTGAGATTGGTGACTGGATGTTTCTGAAATTGCAGCCGTATCGGCAACAAACAGTGGAGAGAAGAAGCTCCCAAAAACTCTCACCTTGTTTTATGGTCCATTCCAAGTCATTACTCGTGTTGGCAAAGTAGCTTACAAGCTACAATTACCTCCTCAGGCCAAGCTTCATACAGTGTGCTATGTGTCTCTGCTAGGGGTGTATACGAGCCGAGCCAAGCTCATGTGTTCGCAAGCTTGCTCACAAGCTTAAATGAGTCGAGCTTTCAAGTGATCGCGAGCTTTCTCGAGAGCTTTTTAATGCGCCCTTTAAAACTATATACTTTAATAATAAATCAGTCCTTTATCAAGTCTATTTACAAGGTTTGTCATATTTTCTCTAAAATTATATAGTTTTATAACAAACACATATAAAAACCAGCATACAAGCTCTTTATCAAGTCAATTAACGAGCTTTTTCACGAGCCTTAATCAAACATGTTCACGAGCTCTTTCGAGCCAAGCTGAGCCTAGCCTAGCCTAGCCTTTATCGAGCCAAGCCGAGCCGCGAGCCCTTGTTGAGCGGTTCAGCTCATCTACACCCCTAGTCTCTGCTCAAGAAAAAGGTGGGAGATAAGGTTACAGTCTCACCTACACTGCCTACTTATGCAAAGCTGGGAAGTATGGAGTGGGTTCCAGAGCAAATTTTGCAGCATGGTCTATTTCAGAAGGGAAATGCACCAATTGTTAAGTTCTTAGTCAAATGGAAAGGTCTTCCACAAGAGGATGCAACTTGGATTGAGTCTACAGAATTCACTAATCAGTTTCCTCATTTTGAAGCTTGAGAGCTTCTAACCATGGAGGATGGAATGTTGGCTCTAACAGTCTACTCATTCTATTTCATTTCTTTTGCATTTCCTTTATTTCTAATTTCCAGCTACTAGTAATCACGTGTCTCTCCATGTGATCCCTTCCTTCTTCTTTGGGCGGTTATAAAAGAGAAGGAAGTTTCATTGATAGATCATGAAATGAGAAATATCTTTTTTACTCTACACGCACTTCTAATTTTTCTTTACAAATTAAGACCTCTCTCACAACAGGTTACAAGTGTGAAATTACCAAAGTAAAAACTTACTACTCTTTTGTAGAAGTACTATCAGGCTCCACACTGCCTATCAGATATTGAATACTGATGCACAAACACCTCCATTGATGTGTAATATTTCTTGGTTATGTTTGATGGTAGTTAGACCCACTGACAACAAGTTTTGTAGCAAGAGAAAATACTGCCCTTATGCGACAGACAATTTTAGGATTTTGACTTTTTCAAGAAAAACCTTCAATAGGAATGATGTGTAAGGGAGCATGGAGTCAAAAAAGGGAGAAAACACAGAAGGTTTAGTGCATAAACAGAGAAATGAATATGTAGACACATAATACATAAACAGAGAAATGGATCCCAACAATATTTTATTCTAAACAATACAAAGAAGAAAATGTATGAAAACCCCCATTATTAACACAGAGAATAAACTGAAGAAAACTAATAAATAAATAAATAAAACATAAGAAACAGGAAAGTTTGTGCCCTGCCCAAAAAACAAGAATCAAGATTTGATTTCAAATAAGAGCATTAATTAATTAATTAACAAGAAAACAGATAAAATGGTAGTAATAAGAAACAAACCTAACCTGGCTTATAAAAAATAGACAAACCAAAGTCAGTGGCCTTAAGCTTGGCATCCTCATGTGATGAATCAAACAAGAAATTCTCAGGCTTAAGATCTCTATGCATAACCCCAAGAGAATGACAAGCCTCCACAACCCCAACAATAGTCTTAATCAACTGAGCCGCTTTTCTCTCACTATAATGCCCCTTTTGAATGATCCTATCAAAGAGCTCACCACCGGCACAAAGCTCCATCACCAGATGAACAAAAACATTGTCCTCGTACGTACCTTTGATTCTCACGACATTCGGGTGTTCGGACAAGTGGTGCATGATCTGAATCTCTCTCCAGACGTCGTCGTAATCTTCACGGCACAAGAGCTTCCGTTTGGGGATGGATTTGCAGGCGTATTCGGATCCGGAGGATTTGTCAGTGCAGAGATAGATAGTGCCGAATTGGCCTTGACCTAACTTTTTGCCCAATATATAATGGTCTCTCAGTCTTGGAGTTTGATAGGGAAGGATCGTTGTGAAGGGCTTTGATGAGGTGGTTGCCTTCTTCTTCCCCCCGTTGTTGTCGTCCGAAGACTGCATCTCTCTCACTCTCTCTCTCCCTCTCAACACAATGAAATGGATTTGGACTTCTGTTCCTCTCTCCCTGAAAATGTTTGATTTATCCTGAAAGTCAGATCTCTAATCTCTATGTCTCTCTTCTGTAGTGTATTGTTGTTTGTTATTTTGTTGGGAAAATGTTTTGTGCGGTTGGTGGTGGGGGAAGGAAAAACCGGTTTTCTTGGGTCCTGCTATATTTGGCGCGGCCGGCGGAATGCTGTTGGTGGCTTGATTTGCAGCAGCAGGGATGGCAATTAACCCGAAAATCATGGGTCCTCGCCCAGGGACGGGCTTGGAAAGCCCTTAAAAGGGTTAGGGCAGGTTTGGGATGTCAGATTTGAACCCGACATGGTTAGGGGTGGATTTGGTATTAGTGGAAGACACCCCGATAGACCCGATAATGTCGTATTTAAAATTGCAACGTTGTCCCACAGATGCCAGAAGACTTAGCTGAGCATTCTTTTGCTTTATAAAAAGTATTTGTGTGGTATCCTTCGCTTCAGTGAGAGGACAAGTGGTCTTACGGAGTTGAAATACCTCACACAAGATGCTTTTGCATTAGTAATTTAATTCCCTTTTAACACGTGGTTCAAAACTAACCACATTTATGTCAAGTTGAATAGTTTTGTTGCCATTAACATCTACAATAATGCTACATCAACCGAAATGCACCGAGCCTTTGCACCGAATTATTGGTGGACCCCACCAGCTGTTCACTCTCGCAGGTCGTCTCGCAGGTCGTCTTACCCATTTCGGTTTTAAAAAAAGAACCCGCCCAAACCAAAAAATACCCGCGAGAAAAGCAAAGCAAGAAGACTAACTCTCTGTATCAAATTCATTCCTCTTTGTTCATATTAGGGCTGCGAATGAGTTGCTGCGAATTGCTTGTTGTGAAGACTAACTCTCTGTATGAAATTCATCCCTTTCATCTATCCAAAGTTGAAGTGAAATACCCAAATCTCAAAACATCGATTGTGGACTTGGATTCTAGGCTGAACTCTCCTCAAATCAAACTGCTGCTTGCGATTTGGGGCAAATCACAGGTTTGAAATCTCACTCTCTCTCTCTCCATAGTTTTTTATATATAGATATACGAGATTTACACAGATCTGTATATGTATATTTATATATATATGCAGAGATATGTAAATACAAGATTTAGATATGATATGTATAAAGTTTTGATTTAGGGGTTGAACATTCTTTGTGCATATACACACATATATGCATCTATGCATTCCTAATGGCAGCTTTATGAAGATTTTGACCATTTTAGTGCTTATGTGATCAAACATGGTACTAATGGAGGATTCATCAACATGTAATGCCATTGTACTCATTGAACCCATCATTTTCTTTTATCATCGGATGAATTTGTATACATATTTTTGATTGATTGATTGAATTCCTTTACTATTGCCATGAATTTGTGTCTTATTTTTTTCATATTTTTTATAAATAATTAAGCTTGCTAAGGAACCATATTTCAATGGCCTTTGAACATGACACTTTGGTTCTCTAAAGTCATTGTACATTCATTACAACCTCATCTTTACATAATAAGTTAACACCAATGTATGTCATATTATTCCTCAGAGAATTCCATTGACTAACCCTACTTCTAGTCCTAATTATGTACTTGAATAAATTTAGTCCAACTTTGTACCATAGTTAAATTTCAGAGTACCAAACATAGTGACTAAAACTACTAGCTGCCACACTTAAAAATGGATGGCTATGATTTGTTCACACACAACCTATCCTAGTAATCAATGGTTGTGATTGTGACATGTCCCTAAGGTAAATGAAACTGAGTGGAAAAAACAATCTGCAACCACCCTATAACATTGGTTGGCCTTCAAATTTGTTTATTTTCAGATTGTCAGTTCTTTGACCATTTATTATTTATTCATATTTGGTGTTAGACGAGCTTAGCTGTTGGAAATAGTTGCTCTCAAAATCTTGATATTTCTCTCTAACGTAACATATCTTTGTAGGAAAATAAATGGAACATATAGACGAAGGTGCTTCGAGCCAACCACTACCGGCAGAAGTTGGGACTTCTCAATCGGAATATCACTCGCAATCTCCCTCCTTCCACGCACCCTCAGGTAACTCTCCTTGGGAAGTAGATAATAATTATACTATCATTGAGGAGGAGAATGTGCAAGAGATAGTTGAGGAGAACTTGGAAGACAAGGTTGATAAGCCTACGGTTAACATGAGTTTTGGTAGTGTTAATGAGCTGACAAACTACTATAGAACATACGGGGCCCAAAAAGGCTTCTCTATTTGCACTAGAACTTCAAAGAAGGACCTAGATGGGGTCCAAAGATATGTTACGTTAGTATGTAGTCGAAATGGAACTTCGAGGAGCACAACAAAGAATGTTTTGAAACCACGTGCGATTTTAAAAACGAATTGTGAAGCTAGGATCACGGCAACACTAGTAAATGAGGAAAAGTGGGTAGTGTCAAAAGCATTTCTTACCCATAACCATGTATTAAGTCCGGGGAAAACTCGCTTCCATGTGAATAATAGGGTAATAAATAAGGGTACGAGAAGAAAACTTGAGCTTAATGATCGTTCTGGGATAAGAATGAGCAAGAGTTTTCAATCATTGGTAGTTGAAGCGGGGGGATATGATAATTTAGGTTTTTCCGAGAAAGATTGTCGAAATTATATTGACAAAGTGAGGCGGTTGAGATTAGGGGAGGGAGATGCGAGTGCAATTCAACGCTATTTTATGCATGTTCAAGCTACTGATTCCATTTTTTTTTATATGATGGACTTAGATGATGAAAATAGATTAAAGAATTTATTTTGGGCAGATGGTAGACAAAGGGCAGCGTATGAGGAGTTTGGTGATGTTGTTACATTTGACACGACTTATTTAACTAACAAGTATGACATGCCATTTGCCCCTTTTGTAGGAGTCAATCACCATGGCCAATCAACATTGTTTAGTTGTGGGTTACTCTCAAATGAAGACACTGCCACTTTTACATGGTTGTTTAATGCATGGCTTACTTGTATGTTAGGTCAAGCTCCACCTGCTATAATCATTGATCAAGACCGAGCCATGCGTAATGCAATAGAGATAGTGTTTCCAAATGCGCGCCATAGATGGTGCTTGTGCCACATAATGAAGAAAATCCCAGAAAAATTAAGTGGGAACAACCAGTATGAGAATGTTAAGTATTTTCTCGCAAATGTTGTGTATGATTCCTTAACCGTTGATGAGTTTGAAACAGGTTGGAGTCAAATGCTTGACAAGTATGATCTTCAAACAAATGTATGGTTGAATGGGTTGTATCTTGAGAGGTATAGGTGGGTTCCTTGTTATGTGAAAGATTGTTTTTGGGCAGACATGTCCACCACGCAACGCAGTGAGAGCATGAATGCTTTTTTTGACAAGTATGTCAACTCAAAAACTTCTTTAAAGCAGTTTGCGGATAAATATGAAAATGCTTTAGCTGATAAGGTTAAAAAGGAGAATGACGCGAACTTAAGTTGTTACAATTCATGGATTCCCACTTGTCACGCCCCGCAGTAGCAAAAATAGAGAAAATAAATTCCTTTTTGGACCCGTAGGCCATGACAGTTGAAAGTCACCATATTGTCCATAACCAAAGTCAAACCATCAGAGTAATGATGTAAACCACGCATTGGAAAGTTCTAAGGTTGATATATATAATCAGAGTTCAATACTAACTATTACAAAACCAAAGTGTTTGCAGAAAATATAAATAAAACATTACAGCAACATATGCCGATTACAAACTTAACTATTACAACAGTCTCTAAAAACATAAGCATAAACTATCAACAGCAAGGTCCAAGTCTTTAGCTTGCGTAGTAGTCATCTCTAGCATAGCCTCCATCATCGTATGCTCCCTCCTTGTAGCCCCTATCCATGTATGCATCTCCTGAATACTCATAACCCTGGCCAGCTGGACGTCGAATATCCAGCGGCATAAACGCCGTCAGCTACGAAAGCCGAGTGAATGCAAATACTAACAGAGTATCTATAGATATGTAGTATATAATGACATCAATAAAAGGATCATCTCATCGTTCGTATGCATGTATGCACCAACTCAATATCTAACAATAGATATCGTCCCAATCTCCCGATACATAACATAGACTCTTGGGTCCACATTAATCAGACACGTAGTCCCATACCTACGGTCTGTTCACTCTTGACACGCAGTCCCATATAATCTAGCCAAATGCCCCGATATACTTTAGCCAACACACCCCATATGTTACGGCCAATACGCCCAATATGTTACTCTGGCCAACTCGCCCATTTTGTTACACTGGCCAACTCGCCCATGATGTTACACTGGCCAACTCGCCCATTTTGTTACACTGGCCAACTCGCCCATGATGTTACACTGGCCAACTCGCCCATGATGTTATACTGGCCAACTCGCCCATGATGTTACACTGGCCAACTCGCCCATTTTGTTACACTGGCCAACTCGCCCATGATGTTACAGAACATTACGGCCCTATATCATACGATCTTCGTGACCGCATTTGTACGTACCAATCATAAATAGTATCGACCATTGTGGTTGATAGACTCACTACTATGCATGTCGGCTTTTCAATCTCGTTATTATCTCAACATTAACCAAAGGGTTCCACGTTTCAATGCATTAAGTCCATTATTCCACGTATGTATTATTCCCATGCAGTTCTCTAACATCAATATATGATAATAAACAGGTTAACAGTTCATTAGATATAAAACAACTAAACAATTAACATTCAATTAAGTTCGATCGATTGAACTAAGTTCGATCGATTGAAAGCAGTAATATTCCATAATTGAACTGGACCTTTCCCGTACGTTCGGGGTCCGTTCTTTCTTTCACGCCAAAACATATATAAACATACATATCTACGCTACTAAGTGAGTATAGGCACTCACCGGTAAAGACGGTGACGCCGGCGAGTTCGGGGTGGTCGTGGGTGGTCTCGGGGTATCTCTCTCTCTTCTTCTTCTTCTCCGTTCTCTCCTTCTGCTCCTCGTAGGGTCGGGGTTGCGGTGTGATTTGGGATTTCTTCCTTTCCTTTCTTTTCTTTTCTTTCTCCTTCACTCTCTCGGCTAACTCTCTATTATTATTTTTTCCCTTCCTTTCTACAACTAATGGGAGGGGTTTTTATAGGGAAAGGGGGAAGGCCACCAATATGTATATATATATATATATTATACACAACACCTCACAAGACACCTCATAGGACACCTCACAAAACACTCAAGCACATGACACCTCATAGGACACCTCACAGGACACCTCACAAAACACTCAAGCACATGACACCTCATAGGACACCTCACAGGACACCTCACAAAACACTCAAGCACATGACACCTCATAGGAGTTGTTTGGGGGTTTGGCTTTGGATATAAGCATGGTTTGGGGAAACACATGTATAATTACGGGTTCCGAAATAATATTAACTACAGTGGAAATCTAGTTAGGTAATATTATCTTTCATTATAATTTTTTATTCTTGTAATAGTATTAAATAATATAATTAAAAAGTCGTATATTTACAGAAAATGTCGTAAAAATACAAAAACGGATATTTTCTCAAAATGACTAAAATCGAGATATCTTCTAAATAGAGAATAAAAACTCTTAACTTTCAATACGAATAGCAAATCATTTAACCATACGCAACTTTTTCCAAAAATTATATTTTCAGTTCATGACTTACAAAATTGTGAAAAAGACCAAAATACCCCTGTGACCAATTTTCGCTAAAATTGCACACGAAGTGTAAATCGTCAATTTAAACATGAAAATACGAGTTACAACAATCTACCCTCCTTAACAGAGATTTCGTCCCGAAATCTGAGCTAGCTAGTCACTAAATAAAGCTGGAAACTTCTCGCGCATTTCTGATTCCAATTCCCAAGATGCTTCGCGTTCGTCATGGTGTCTCCACTGAACTTTCACTAGAGGAATTTCTTTAGTCCTCAGCTTCTTGACTCCTCGTTCCAAAATTTGAACTGGTCCTTCAGTGTAAGTCACGTTGTTGTTTACCTCAATGTCCGTGAAGTCAATTTCATGTGACGGATCATGTACAACCTTCCTAAGCATGCTGATATGAAATACATTATGTACTCCTGACATCTTAGGCGGTAGTGCAAGTCGATAGGCTACTTTTCCCACGCGCTCTAAAATTTCAAACGGTCCAATGTAGCGTGGTGATAACTTTCCTCGTTTCTGTCCGAATCTGACAATGCCTCGCATTGGAGATACCTTGAGTAGCACATGATCTCCAACACTGAATTCCAAACTCCTGCGACGTTTATCTGCGTAACTCTTGTGTCGACTCTGCGCCGTACGTATCCTTTCTTTCACAACCTGGATCTTCTCGTTAGTTTCCCGAACTAACTCTGGTCCGAGTAGTTGATTTTCTCCAACCTCTGCCCAACACAACGGCGATCGACACGGCCTTCCGTATAATGCCTCAAAGGGTGCCATTCCTATACTCGAATGGTGGCTGTTGTTGTATGCAAATTCAATTAGCGACAGGTGGGTCTCCCATGAGCTTTCAAAGTCAATAACACATGCTCGCAACATATCTTCCATCACTTGGTTAACCCGTTCCGTCTGTCCATCAGTCTGTGGATGAAAGGCAGTGCTCAAGTTTAACGAAGTTCCCAAAGCTGTCTGTAGACTTTTCCAAAACTCTGCAGTGAATCTTGAATCACGGTCGGATACGATTGATACAGGTACACCGTGTAGTCGCACGACTTGTTGTATATACATACGGCTCAGACGTTCGACCGAGTATGCCATACTATAAGCTATGAAATGCGCTGATTTGGTAAGTCGATCCACAACTACCCAAATAGCGTCGTGGTTTTGCTGGGATCTCGGCAATCCTACCACGAAGTCCATAGTGATATGTTCCCACTTCCATCCGGGAACTGGTAGTGGTTGTAGAAGTCCGGGTGGTTTCTGATGTTCCGCCTTCACTTGCTTACACGTAAGACATTGAGACACGTGCTCAGCAACTTCTCGTTTCATTCCTTCCCACCAGAAGTTTCTTTTCAAATCCTTGTACATTTTTGTACCTCCTGGGTGGATAGTCATTCGTGACTTATGAGCTTCGTCCAGTAGGTCCTTTCTGAGATTATCTTCATCCGGCACACACAGTCTGCCTCTGCATCTGAGTGCTCCATTTGCATCAACACTCCAATTCTCGGGTTCTTTCACTGTGTTGCTTGCGAACCACTCCCGAAGTCCTTCATTCTTCCTTTGTGCCTCCAAAATACGACTGATGAGGGTAGGTTGCACCAAGAGACATCCAAAGTGTCGCCCTTCACTTAGATTTGAGGCTTGAATACCAAATTCAGCAAAAGTTTCCAATGCCTGCCACTCTTTGACCATAAGAGAAGCTACTACTATCCTCCTGGGTTTCCGACTTAGCGCATCGGCCACTACATTCGCTTTCCCAGGGTGATATTGTAACGTAAAATCGTAATCCTTTAACAATTCCATCCAACGTCGTTGCCTCATGTTCAACTCTCTTTTAGAGAATAAGTACCTCAGACTCTTGTGATCTGAGAATAGATCGAACTTCTCACCGTAGAGGTAATGCCTCCAAATCTTGAGTGCAAAAACAATCGCGGCTAGTTCAAGGTCATGCGTTGGATAATTTAACTCGTGAGGCTTCAACTGCCGTGATCCGTATGCAATAACCTTTCCATCTTGCATCAGAACACATCCGAGTCCTTGGTGTGATGCGTCGCTATATATGGTGAACTGTTCACCGCTCTTGGGTATCGCAAGCACTAGCGCTGAGGTCAATCTTTCCTTCAATTCCTGGAATGCGCGTTCATGCTTGTTACCCCATTCAAACTTCAAATCCTTCTTCGTCAGTCCGGTAAGAGGAGCTGCGATATTGGAGAATCCTTCCACAAATCTCCGATAGTATCCAGCTAGACCAAGAAAACTCCTGACTTCTGTTGCAGTAGTTGGTATATTCCAATCCAAAACTGCGTCTGTCTTTGACGAGTCTACAACTATTCCATCCTGCGAGACAACATGTCCTAAGAACTTGACCTCTTTCAGCCAAAACTCGCACTTACTGAACGTTGCATACAGTTGGTTATCTCGGAGGGTCTGTAGTGCGATCCTTACATGTTCCTCGTGTTCCTTCTCGGTCTTTGAGTAGATTAGAATATCATCTATGAACACAATAATGAACTGGTCTAAGTAGGGTCTAAAGACTCTATTCATTAGGTCCATGAATACTGCTGGAGCATTGGTTAATCCAAAAGACATGACCAAGAATTCATAATGCCCGTACCTCGTCCTAAAAGCAGTCTTTGAAATATCCTCGGGTCGAACCAACAGTTGGTGGTACCCCGAACGTAGATCAATCTTTGAGAACGTCGTCGCTCCTTGCAGCTGATCAAACAGATCATCGATTCTAGGGAGTGGGTACTTATTCTTAATCGTAACCTTGTTGAGCTCCCTATAGTCGATACAAAGTCGCTGAGTTCCGTCCTTCTTTTTGACGAACAACACTGGTGCCCCCCAAGGTGACGTGCTGGGTCGAACAAACTTGAGATCTTCTAACTCCTGTACTTGCTTCTTTAGTTCTTGCATCTCCGTTGGTGCCACCTGATAAGGAGCCTTCGATTGTGGTAAAGTACCAGGCACTAACTCGATACAGAAGTCAATCTCCCGTTTAGGTGGTAGTCCTAAAATATTCCGAAACACATCCTCAAAGTCTCGGACTACAGGAATCTGTGCAATAGTGAGTTCTGAAGTCGAGCTCTCCATAGCTGCTAGACGGCTAGTAAGAAAAGCATCGCTAGAGGGGTTGCATTGAAAATCAAAAGGCTGACTTCCTGGTACCGAAAAGGTAATCCTCCTATTGGCACAGTCCAACTTAGCACGATACTTTGTGAGCCAATCAAATCCTAAGATGATGTCAAATTCCTTCATTGACAAAATGATTAGATCTGCGGGAAGAATCCTATCCTCTAGGGTTAACGCACAGTCCTTGCACACTTTTCCTAATCTTACGGTTACTCCCAAAGGTGATACCGCATTCAGGGCTACATCAAGCGCCTGGGGTACTAAACCCAAAAGTTTAACAATCCCGATTGCAATAAATGAATTTGAAGCACCAGTATCAAATAGAACTTTAACTCGAGTGCTGAATAACGTAAGAGTACCTTCCATGTTCTGCTGTTCAGCCTCATCAAATCCCGCATGCTTCGGAAGAATAGCATTCATACGAGCCTGTCCAACTTGGCCCTGAGCAGCTAGTCCGTTGTATGCCCTACGGGGTGCTCTACAATCCTTGCTGATGTGGCCATGCTTGTTGCAGTTGTAACAGAGAACGCCCGCCCTGTTGTAGTTCTTGGAAGCTCGACAGTCCTTAGCCAAATGACCTGGCTTTCCACAATTAAGGCATCCACCAGTATTGTCTCCAATAACAACAGGAAGTCCTTGTGGATGAGGAGCTGGGTTCACAGCATGACGTTTCTGGGGAAACGCCGGTTGTGGCCTTCTCTCTCCATTCCAGCTACGCTTGTTCCCTTGGAATTGCATCGGAGGTCTAGGTCCTTGGTTACCTCTAGGTGGTAGCCGATTCCCAAAACGTCCTTGCTCCCGTCCATTAATATCCTCATGACCGACTGCCATTCCTACCATGGCCTTGAAGGTTTGACCCTGATGATTAAGAGTCATCCGTTGTAGTGGCAGTGAGAGGCCCTGGTGATACTGCCTATTCTTCTTCTCTGGGGTATCGATCATATGAAGAGCAAAACGGGATAATCGCTCGAACTGCACCATATATTCCCTCACGGTAAGGTTCCCTTGCCTTAGTTCGATGAATTCTCTCTCCTTCCTGTTCCTCTCGGTCTGAGGAAAGTAGTTCTCAAGAAAGAGCCCTTTAAATGTGATCCAGGGCATCCTTCTGGCCGCATCTTCTCCTACGGTTGCCTTCTCTGATTCCCACCAATCGGCAGCTGCATAAGTCAATTGGAATGTCGCCAGTCGACGCTTCTCGATCTCATTACATCCCAGTGTCTCGAAGATCGCTTCCATCTCTCGAAGCCACTGTTCCGCTTGCCACGGCTCAGTATTCCCGTCAAACTTCTCCGGACGAAAATGACGGAAACGTTCTACTATGCGATCCTCAACTGGCCTTGGAGGTGGTGCATGGTTATTTCCGTTATGCACGTTAGGATTGTTGATCCGTTCCATCCTACGTACAAAGGCTTCGAACAATCCAGTCGGGTCAGCAACTTGGGGTGCTGAGGGTGCATCTTCAATCTGTGTAGGATGGTTCCGGGTAAGAGGTCTTCCTGCCATCGATGCAGTAGGTTTGGGTACCTATACAGACATCTATTGGTTAGTCGTCGATCCCAAAAATAATCATAGAAAGCAATCCGCACTAAACATAATAGTTATAACTATTATCACATTATAGCAAGTAAACTTTATACGATCAACTCAAAAATTTTAACTTATAGAGTCAACCCCTATCTCAAGGAATCTTAAGGTTCAAACTCAATATATGTTGGACAATTGGTGAACACGACTACAAAACCTAGGCTCTGATACCAAAAATCCTGTCACGCCCCGCAGTAGCAAAAATAGAGAAAATAAATTCCTTTTTGGACCCGTAGGCCATGACAGTTGAAAGTCACCATATTGTCCATAACCAAAGTCAAACCATCAGAGTAATGATGTAAACCACGCATTGGAAAGTTCTAAGGTTGATATATATAATCAGAGTTCAATACTAACTATTACAAAACCAAAGTGTTTGCAGAAAATATAAATAAAACATTACAGCAACATATGCCGATTACAAACTTAACTATTACAACAGTCTCTAAAAACATAAGCATAAACTATCAACAGCAAGGTCCAAGTCTTTAGCTTGCGTAGTAGTCATCTCTAGCATAGCCTCCATCATCGTATGCTCCCTCCTTGTAGCCCCTATCCATGTATGCATCTCCTGAATACTCATAACCCTGGCCAGCTGGACGTCGAATATCCAGCGGCATAAACGCCGTCAGCTACGAAAGCCGAGTGAATGCAAATACTAACAGAGTATCTATAGATATGTAGTATATAATGACATCAATAAAAGGATCATCTCATCGTTCGTATGCATGTATGCACCAACTCAATATCTAACAATAGATATCGTCCCAATCTCCCGATACATAACATAGACTCTTGGGTCCACATTAATCAGACACGTAGTCCCATACCTACGGTCTGTTCACTCTTGACACGCAGTCCCATATAATCTAGCCAAATGCCCCGATATACTTTAGCCAACACACCCCATATGTTACGGCCAATACGCCCAATATGTTACTCTGGCCAACTCGCCCATTTTGTTACACTGGCCAACTCGCCCATGATGTTACACTGGCCAACTCGCCCATTTTGTTACACTGGCCAACTCGCCCATGATGTTACACTGGCCAACTCGCCCATGATGTTATACTGGCCAACTCGCCCATGATGTTACACTGGCCAACTCGCCCATTTTGTTACACTGGCCAACTCGCCCATGATGTTACAGAACATTACGGCCCTATATCATACGATCTTCGTGACCGCATTTGTACGTACCAATCATAAATAGTATCGACCATTGTGCTTGATAGACTCACTACTATGCATGTTGGCTTTTCAATCTCGTTATTATCTCAACATTAACCAAAGGGTTCCACGTTTCAATGCATTAAGTCCATTATTCCACGTATGTATTATTCCCATGCAGTTCTCTAACATCAATATATGATAATAAACAGGTTAACAGTTCATTAGATATAAAACAACTAAACAATTAACATTCAATTAAGTTCGATCGATTGAACTAAGTTCGATCGATTGAAAGCAGTAATATTCCATAATTGAACTGGACCTTTCCCGTACGTTCGGGGTCCGTTCTTTCTTTCACGCCAAAACATATATAAACATACATATCTACGCTACTAAGTGAGTATAGGCACTCACCGGTAAAGACGGTGACGCCGGCGAGTTCGGGGTGGTCGTGGGTGGTCTCGGGGTATCTCTCTCTCTTCTTCTTCTTCTCCGTTCTCTCCTTCTGCTCCTCGTAGGGTCGGGGTTGCGGTGTGATTTGGGATTTCTTCCTTTCCTTTCTTTTCTTTTCTTTCTCCTTCACTCTCTCGGCTAACTCTCTATTACTCCCTCCGTCCCATAATAAGTGTCCACTTCCATTTTGCACAATGTTTAAGAAAGTTGTATTATATTAATTTTTTTGGTTCATTAAAGAGTCACTTTCCAATTTTACCCTTAGATGTGATGGGTGTTTGACTTTTTGCTTGTTTTGGGACCACAAATAAATGCTACTTTGTCTTTATTATAAGGGTAGTTTTGGAAAGTAAGTAAAAGCTATATACCAATTTAGGAAAGTGGACACTTATTGTGGGACATCCAAAAAAGGAAACGTGGACACTTATTATGGGACGGAGGGAGTATTATTTTTTCCCTTCCTTTCTACAACTAATGGGAGGGGTTTTTATAGGGAAAGGGGGAAGGCCACCAATATGTATATATATATATATTATACACAACACCTCACAAGACACCTCATAGGACACCTCACAAAACACTCAAGCACATGACACCTCATAGGACACCTCACAGGACACCTCACAAAACACTCAAGCACATGACACCTCATAGGACACCTCACAGGACACCTCACAAAACACTCAAGCACATGACACCTCATAGGAGTTGTTTGGGGGTTTGGCTTTGGATATAAGCATGGTTTGGGGAAACACATGTATAATTACGGGTTCCGAAATAATATTAACTACAGTGGAAATCTAGTTAGGTAATATTATCTTTCATTATAATTTTTTTATTCTTGTAATAGTATTAAATAATATAATTAAAAAGTCGTATATTTACAGAAAATGTCGTAAAAATACAAAAACGGATATTTTCTCAAAATGACTAAAATCGAGATATCTTCTAAATAGAGAATAAAAACTCTTAACTTTCAATACGAATAGCAAATCATTTAACCATACGCAACTTTTTCCAAAAATTATATTTTCAGTTCATGACTTACAAAATTGTGAAAAAGACCAAAATACCCCTGTGACCAATTTTCGCTAAAATTGCACACGAAGTGTAAATCGTCAATTTAAACATGAAAATACGAGTTACTACACCACTGTTACTCGATATGCTATGGAAAAAGAAGTCGAAGATGTATATACAACCCCAAAGTTTAAGGAGTTTCAAGAGGAGCTAACAGGAACAATATATTGTATAGTGTTTAAGTTACAAGATCATGGTTCCATTTTAGAATATGAGGTATCTGAGGATCTTATGCAAGGAGAACGGATGAAGAGGGTGAAGTTCAAAGTAAGCATGGTGAAAGAAGAAGGAAAAAAGTGTGATTTAAAGTGTGTTTGCCGTCTTTTTGAGTTCCGAGGAATATTGTGTCGGCATGCCATTGCCATTCTAATCTCGGAAGAAATTTATTCAATTCCTAGTAAATATATTATACGTAAGTGGAGGAAAGACATAAAGAGGCGTCACACCAAAGTGAGGGCTAGTTATAGTGATTGGAGCGTAACTGAAGAAGGACGCCGCTACAACCTTATGTGTAAGGCATTTTTTGACATTGTAGACATAGCAGCTGAATTTCAAGAGAAGTATGATTATGTTATAGATGGGTTAGGTCACCTAAAGATTGGTGTAACTAGTAATCATGGTGTATGTGGTAGTAATAGTCCCCAATCAACTCCAACTCATATGTTGGGACAACCCAAATCACAAGGGAGCAAAACTATATTGAGCCCAATGGTTGTACGTAGCAAAGGACGTCCACCATTTAAAAGGAAGCAATCGAAAGTTGAAACAATAGTACAAAGAAAACACAAGGGAAAAAAGGTAATTATAATAATAAAAAGCTTTTTCTGATCATGTGTTGAATTTTTTTTTTCTACTAATTGTTTTTTTAAATTTCATAGAAAGCATTGAAACAAACATTCGATAATTTTGAGCAAGTTGTGGATATTCAAGGGAGCGTTCTTAATCAAAACAATGTCACGCAATTCGAGGTACTTCTATCTAAAGTTTCGTTATATTAATTGTTAAATTTTTTTTCTTAAGCAAAACAATGTCATGCAATTCTAGCAAAAGAAGGGATCATGTGTTGAATTGTTGTTATACTAATTGTTTTATTTTCTTTTTTCTTTTTCATTGCAGTTGAATCAAGAATGAATATTGAGCTTGTTTCATCAAGAAGAATATTGCAGAACTCTTTTGTATTAATTTTTTTTTAGAGGGAGATGAGACTTTTATTGTTGCACACTAGTGTTTGTTTCATTGATGTTTGTAACAGTTGGAATGGTTGTTAGTGGCATTACTTGGTAGTGGGTTTGTTTCATTGATGTATGTAAAACCGTGCTATTTTGGGTTGATTTAAAGTGTGTTTGTATTGTTTTTTTGTGTTTGTACAGTGTTTTGTCAAGATATTGTGCAGTTTATGTGTTTGTGCAGTGTTTTGACAAGAGTTTGTGCAATTTTTTTGTGTTTGTGCAGTGTTTTTGTCAAGAGTTTGTGCAGTTTTTTGTCAAGAGATTTGTGCATTTTTTTTTGTGTTTGTGCAGTGTTTTGACAAGAGTTTGTGCAGTTTTTTGTGTCTTAGTTTCTGCAGTATTTTGTGAAGATTTTGTGCAGTTTTTTTTGTGTTTGTGCAGTGCTTTGTTTTGTGTCTGAGTCTGTGTAGTTTTTTGGGTTAGTTGCTCTTGTGTTTGTGCAGATTTTCTTGGACTTGGTAATGGAAACAAATTAATGTCAGCACATTACATTCATTCAACAAAAACTAAAATTAACGTCAACACATATACAATTATGCATAGATCATACTAGAAAACCTCCATAGAATATATTTGGTATCAGAGCCATGTGTGGCTAATTATCTGAGGCCACCATGGTATATATTGTTGAAGTTATTATGAATAATTGAAGTAAATTATTATGACAATTCTTTGGGGATCAGTTTTGCAGACTGAATGGCCTGTTTTGCCAAGGAGTGGCTGTTTTGGCTGATGTTCTGTTTGATTCTATAAGAATTATCATAAAAATTTATTAGATGTTTCATAATGAGAAAAATAGTATATACCAAGGTAGCCTCACCTTGGTCATGTTCAAAAGAACAACCAAGTCTGGACCTGGATCTACCTCAAGATCCAGATCTAATGTTATTAATACAGAACTTGTTGCGTTTGACCAAACGGAACAATTAAATCAATGGACAATTCCATCTATTTCTACTAAACAAATTTATAAGAGTTTTACTTTCTCTCTTATAATTCAAGATCATGTCAAAACTGTTGAACAAGACATTGTTCATGATAATAATGAACAGACTCTTAGACTTTTATGTTTACGAGATATTGAAAAATGTCTCGATAAATATAATTACATTCATATAGGATGTATTCAAATTGCTTTTAAGCCCCTTACTCTATTAGGGCTTAATGCCTCTATTTTAGCATACCTAAGAGATGCTAGGTGTACAGACTTTGTACCATCCCGTATGGGAATTATTCAAACAAGTTTGTGTCATGGGCCTGTATATTTTGATGTTTATCCAAACTTAACACTCTCTTTGAAAGATAAAAACCTGTTAGAAGCTACTACTTTAAAAATTCAAACAGATGGGTACAATTACCTACTAGGTACAAGTACTGTTAATACCACGTATAGGATATACTACAAAGTTATGAATACTTTATGTCCTAATGCTATACTAAAAAGTATTCCAGGGAAAACAGTAGCAATAGACAGTAGTTGTCTTACTACTAATATTGCTACTCCCAGACTTATAAAATGGGATGAGATAAATTTTCCAACGGATTGGACTTTACCTAATGCTGTTCTGCCAACACCTGTCCTTCCATCTCAATTAGATCAAATCACCCAATCAAAAGATGGTGATATTGAAGTTTCTTTTACTCCTCATAAATTTAGTAAGTTATCTTTGAGCAGGAGTAATTCTGTAAGAAGTTTTAACACTGCCCCTTCAAAACTTCCTTACACTGTTTCTTATCCGTCCTCTTCAAGACAATCCATGTCTGATCAACCCAGACCAACACATGGACCTTGAACATCTCCAGAACATGGAGAAAGAAAATATTTTAAAAGGATTTATAAACTCAGAAAACCAAATTCCCCAAGGAGTTTATGGTCCAGAAGAAATAAATGATAATAGGGAAAAAAGAGATCCTTTTGATCCTTCCTATTCTCATTATACTTCATCTGTCTATGTTTAATGGATTTTAGTCTAAATTCCTTTTTAAGACAGGCTATAAATAGAGATTTCATGTTGGAGAAAAACCTTGAGTTCCGACAAGAATATTTTAAAATTTTTCATAAAAAGGATCTTGATCACATAAAGGATCTATATTATAAAGATCTAAATCAAAAATAGACTATCATCTGGTTTGTGGATTGGTTTAACCATTGGTTTCCTACCCAAAAGGTACTGAATACCATCAGTTCTTGCAAATGGAGATTACATGGGGATAAAGGCACAGTGGAAAGTCTACATCCTCCTCCTGTTCATATAAATTTCGAGGTTAATAATAAAGATCTTGAAGCAGTTGCTTACCTTAGTAAAGTAACTGGAGACAATGATTTTATTACAAGCTATCATTTAGCTCACCAAAATAATTGGACAAATCGTTCTATAGTTTCTATGGAACACCAATTGTTAAGGATTGAAAATAAATTAGACGAATAGGAAAAATTGTTAAAAATTTCAAGACTCCTGTTCCATATGCTGCTACAAGCAGTTCTTCTTTTGAAGTTACTACTTTTAAACCTCCTATTATACCAACAAATTTTAGAACTCAAAGTAAGAAGGAGGAAGATGATTTTATTGATCTTTTAACTCAAAAGATTAAAAATATTTCCTTAAAGGATACAAAACTTAAAGGAATTTCTTTAAATGATAAAAAACAGTATAAATGTTCTCTCTAAACCCTCTACTGGTGATTATATTTCAGAATATGAAGAGGAGAGTGAACATGGAGAAAATATAGATGAGGAAAAAGAGTTTTGGATAAATTTCCAGGATATGGAAGAAAATTTTAAACAAGATTATCTTCCACAAATGAATTTAATGAAACATGAAACAATTCCTCATTATTATGACAGACCAACCCCTCAGGATCTCCTGTTTGAAGAAAGTAATTGGAGACTCCAAACATCCTATACTGGGAAAGAGGTGGTGGAATGGAACATAGATGGCTTCACAGAATATCAAATTCTGGAAGTACTCCACAAAATGCTTATGTGGGCTTCTATGAGTATAAATTGTGGCAATTCTAATAAAGATACCGCAACTCTTCTTTCCTGCGGTTTTTCTGGTTGCCTTAAAGGTTGGTGGGATAATCTTCTCACTCAACAACAAAGAATTGATATTCTGGATAAAGTCAAAGTAGAAACTGTTAATGGACAGCCTACTATGGTTCCAAATGCTATAGTTACTATGGTTCAGACCATAATTACTCATTTTATTGGTACTCATCCACAAAGGTCTGAAAGGAGTAGAGAGCTCCTTATGAATCTTAGATGCCCTTCTTTAACCCACTATAGATGGTATAAAGATGTATTTATATGTAAAGTTATGCAAAGACATGTTGCAAATGACGATTTTTGGAAAGCCAAATTTATAGATGGTCTTCCACACTTATTTGCAGAAAAAGTCAGACAAAGACTTAGAGATCAACATGACGGTCATACTATCCCATATAGTGATTTACATTATGGGCAGATCATGAGTGCTTGCACACAAGTAGGCCTCAGTATCTGTAATGATATGAAATTACAATACCAGATGAAGAAACAAAATCTTACTGGTAAAAAAGAATATAAGCAAATGTAGTTTAGTATTCAGGAAGTTTTCAATAGAATGGAAAAAGTTGAAAAACCCATTAATATTACAGATCTTAAACAGGAGATAAATCTCGTAAAAAATTATATAAGAGAACTCCAAATCGCCTTTTCAAAGATGTAAGAAAAAATAGATACTATGTCTACCTCTTGTATTAGTATAGGTGAAAATATCCCTGACACTGGGGATACTTCTATACCTATTGATATGACAGGAGACCAGTACCTGCATATTTTGAATAAAATTACATTTCAAAAATGGTATATAAAAATTAATCTTGTAATACAAGAAGAATTTCCCATACAGGCTATTGCCTTAGTAGATAGTGGAGCAGACCTAAACTGCATTCAAGAAGGCATAGTTCCCACTAAATATTTTGAAAAAACTATGCAATCTCTAACACCAGCTAGTGGAAGCAGGATGAAAATCCAGTTTAAGCTTTCTGATGTGTATGTATGTAATGAAGGAGTTTGTATTCCATCTACTTTCTTACTTGTTAAAGATTTACAATAGCAAGTAATTTTGGGAACTCCTTTTTTAAAACTCATTATGCCTATACAAGTTGACCAAACTGGCATATATGCAAAATTTAAAGATTTTGATCTGGTTTTCACCTTTCTTAAGGAACTAGAAACAAGGATTGTCAATGAATTAAATCTTTTAGAATTAAAAGAACGACACCTTGGTTATTTACAAGATGAAACTAGAAATATGCAAATTGAGCATCAGCTAAAGATGCCAAATATTTCTAGAAAGATTCATAAATTATCATAGGATTTTCAAGATAAAGTCTGTAGTAAGATTCCTAGTGCTTTTTGGACGAGGAAAAAAACATATGGTTTCTCTCCCCTATAAGCCTGATTTTGATGAAAGATCTCAGATTCATACCAAGGCTAGACCCAGCCAAATGAATGCTGAATTCTTAGAACTTTGTAAAAAAGAAATACAGAGTCTTTTAGATAAAAAGCTCATAAGGAAAAGTTATTCCCCTTGGAGTTGTACTGCCTTTTATGTTAATAAAAATGCTGAAATAGAGAGAGGCAGACCCAAATTAGTGGTTAATTATAAACCATTAAATGATGCCCTACAATGGATTAGATATCCTATCCCCAATAAAAAAGATTTGTTGGATAGATTATATAATGCTGCTATCTTTTCAAAATTTGATTTAAAATCTAGATATTGGCAAATTCAGATTAAAGAAGAAGATAGGTATAAGACAACATTCACTGTCCCTTTTGGACACTTTGAATGGAATGTCATGCCATTTGGTTTAAAAAATGCTCCATCAGAATTCCAAAATATTATGAATGATATTTTTAATCCTTTCTAGGAATTCTGCTTGGTTTACATAGATGATATTTTAGTTTTCTCGTATTCTATTGATCAGCATTTTAAACATCTTAGAACTTTAAAGGACATTATAATCCATAATGGTCTTGTTCTTTCAGCCCAAAAAATGAATCTTTTCAAAACACAGATTAGATTCTTAGGCTTTAATATTAATAAAGGGAAAATTATTCCCATCGACAGAAGTATAGAATTTGCTTCTAAATTCCTAGATGAATTAAAAGAAAAAACCCAATTACAAAGATTTTTGGGAAGCCTTAATTACATTGGAGATTATTACCATAAACTTGCCCATGATTGTGCGCTATTGCACCAAAGGCTCAAAAAGAATCCTTTGCCATAGACATCTGAGCATACCAAAGCTGTTCAGAGAATCAAACTTAGAGTTAAACAATTACCATGTCTCGGATTAGCAAATCCTCAATGGGACAAAATTGTTGAGACTGATGGGTCAGATATTGGTTATGGGGAAATTCTTAAACAAAAGAATCCAAAAACCAATAAAGAAGAACTATTACGTTTCACTTCTGGTGTTTGGAAAGGTTCTTCGAAAAATTACTCTACTATTAAAAGAGAAATGTTTTCTATTGTTAAGTGTGTCACTAAATTTCAGGATGATTTACTTTACCAAGCATTTCTTCTTAGAATAGATTGCAGTGCTGCTAAACATATATTAAAGCAGGATGTTAAGAATCTTGTTTTTAAGCAAATTTTTGCTAGATGGAAGTCTGATCTTTCTGCTTTTGATTTCCACATTGAATATATTAAAGGAGATCAAAATTCTTTACCAGATTTTCTAACTAGAGAATTTTTGCAGGAAAAACAAGATGCAACCTCCGGATAAAGGAGGATTTCAATTTCCACAACGGCGTCCCAACAAAGGGAAGGGCCAGCAACAGAACTCATAAAAGGGTTCTATCCCGAATAAAGGGTCCAATCAGCCAAACAAGGCTGGTCCTCAGCAGAAACCTTCTGCCAAGGACATTCTTCTACAAGGCTGTTTTCCATCAAAAACAAATTTTGGAAACTTTTCTTGTTTTAGACAAATTTTCCAAAGAGGAATTTGATGAATTAGATGCTTGGGGATTCAAAGAAAGATTTCTTAACATGCATAATTGGATGACCCAAGAATCTAAACCTAGATTTGCTTACGAGGCAATTCTTATGGAAACAGGTTCTGTTCAAATTGAACATTTCCATGTAGTCCAAACTGATAAGAAGACTCCTATAACACATTATAAGTGTTATATCATCAAAGTTCTTCACGCTAATCAGTGGGGTCTTAATCCTGCTCAAGCCAGAACATTAAAAATTAATGGAGCCACTTATAATTACTGGGATTATTTGGAGGCTTGGAATAAAGCTTTTCTTTTCAAAAATCCTACACGAAGCCATACTTGGCTGTTCGTACTAAATGATCAAATTTTAAAAACTGGTCTTAACAGTTTTCCCAACTGGTTTTATCATTGGTGGAATAAAATGGGACCAGAAATTGGAATTATTCCTCGCGAAATTCTAGACTATTTTACAGTCTGGTTTGATCATCCTGTTCTTCGAGGAAAATCTCTTACAAATATCCCTATTGGAAGAAACACTTTATTCTTCTTTGCTGAATTCAGACTTGTTTGGATTTGGAAGTGGGATATTCTTCTTTCTGAAGACCCTCTTAAAATTCCTATTCTCCAGAGAACTTTCTGGGTAAAATGGTGGCCTGGATTTGATATTGAAAATACACTCTCAAAAATCCAGCCAGCTGTTAAAAACTATATTAGAAATTTCGAGGATAATGAAAAACAAAAAGCTGCAGAATTTATGCAGACAGCTTCACAGTTATCCTCTCATTTAAATATGTTTGAACTCCTGTTCGCTTCCATAGGGGGGAAAAATCCACACCTCTCAAAAGAAGAAATTTATGTCAAGGTTATGGAAGCTCTTAAAGAGCAATTCTTAGCCTCACAGGTTGCTCAAAGGAGTGGTCAGGCTACTTCAAGTCAGACCAAAGATCAGGGTCAATCATCCCAAGCAATACAGTCAAATGCCTTTGGATGCTTAGCTGGTGAAGCTCAAGACCCATATGAAGATGAAGAAGATATGGATACAACATCCATATCCAGTCAGGTGCCAATTATGGAAGACCTGTTTGATGCCATGATTGCCACGGCATCTCAATCCAGCAAGCCAAATGACAAGCTGGAGTAAGTGACGCATGCGATGACGTACTCCCCAATGGTGACACATGCAATGACATAGATTGCCCATGGTTTTGTGCACACGGTTTTACAGCCCGTGGTTTTGCGTCCATGGTTTTTCTTTTTAGTTAAAAAGTAGTTTGGCACGACTCCACCAAACAAGAACACGTATTCTACTTTTTGAAAATTTTATGATATCTACAGTACCTTGTCGGATGACTGTAGACTTTTATTTTCTTATTTAAGATGACCCTCTGGATTGTGGTTGGGCATCTTCTCTTCAGTTCCTCTTTCTCTCTCTCTCCATTTCCTTACCACCTCACTTGTAATATCCCCCTCCTTCTCTGTAATTGTGGTTTCTCGCAAGTAAGTAATATAATTTCAATTTCTGTATTTCCTAGTTTTCCTGTATATATTTGGTATAATTAACGTCAACACATTATATTCATTCAACATAAACTAAAATTAACGTCAACACATTACAAACATTATGGTGATGGCAATCGAATTCTGCTTTTGCTATTATCACCGTTACTTTTGTGGACACCAATTACAATTGCTAGAGATACGACCATGCCACAAACAAACAATCCAAACATGTAGCCCCATGACCTTGGCTTATATCTTGCTAACTCATTCTCCAATTTCCGTACTTTCTTTTCTCTACTCCTAAGTTGATGTTTCAACCTATCAATCTCCATTGAACATTCTTTCTGAAAATATTTTTCCCTTTTCTGCAATTCTTCTTCTCTCTTCTGCAACTTCACCTTCAAACTATTGATTACTTCTTTGCCACGGTCACAGATAGGCCTATCATGCCAAGCAAAAAAATTGCAACCTCTATTTTCCTACATGTAGAAGGTGTTAGGAAACTGCGTTCCCAGAATCTGTTGACAGTGCGTATAAGTTGATACTGCAAAAAATTTTGTGAAATCTATAATAACCCTACAAGGGCGGAACTAGGGTTACCTTGAACTGCAAAAATGGATTGCTGTAGTAGATGAATCGAGAACACGGGCTCGATAACAGCTCATGATTCTACCGTATTCCTCCGCTGCCAGAATATCGAACTGAGTGTGGGCTCTTTCGAGATCCTTTATGTTTTCTGCTCTCCCTCTTTTATGCTCTCTTTTCTATTCCGAGTTATAATTCTCTATATAGAAAAACGCTAACTGAGAAGAGAGCCAAAGCAGCATATATATAGGCTACGATAGGGACCATAAGAAGTCAATAAGGAATAGGCTTCCTTATGGAATTAGGAAACCCTAATTCGAACTGAATCAGATTCCTATTTCCATAAATTATTATTCATACCACTAAAGAATTATAATTGCACTCCTACCCTTATCTCAAAAATATATTTCGAGCTCCATGTTATTAAATGCTTATTATCTCCCCACATTAAGATTACAGATATCCATTAATTAAATATGATTACTGATAATCATATTTAATTAATTTCTTAAAATTCCTTGAGATTCTCTACTTAACTTATCTGATATGTCAGATACAAAATCCACCTGTAGGGTTTGACATAATCAAAACTTATAAGCTTTCTCAAGGGGATATCATCAATCCCAAAATTGAGACATGGATTCCATCATTAATTAATATCCACCATACAATTAATATTGCCACCCCAATCCAATGAGATATTGACCCATTTAAGGATCTCACCCTTTTAGGGATCAAAGTGTAAATATCAAATGTACGTGTCTACAAATTAACATAGGATTTAGAGCATAAGCACTCATAACAGCCATGAGGTATTAATTATCTTATAAGTCAGTATAAAGATAATTACCCCAAGTCAGTCCAGTTTAATACACAAAGTGTACCAGCATAGTGAGTTGAAACTATACCGTTTTCCGTAGGCAAGACAAACCTACTACAACACCATGCTGTAGTCCTACCGATGGTGTGTCCAATCCCATCTAAGACTGTAAACCAAAATCTTACATTCTATAATATCTGATGGCCTGATCTTCTGTGTGTAAGCCGAACTCTACACACCAAACCACCTACTATATAGAATGAGAGACACACATGCATAATATTAAATAAATAATATAATACAAACATTGCCCACACAGATTCTCATAAAAATGGAATAACTGATTTTATTGAATGAATAATAAATCAACTACATAAAGCATGGCTTTTAGTACATATCCCTAACAGAAGGAGGTATCTTTAGAAAACAAAATTGGGTTTTAACATTTAAAACAATTTTCTCTTTCAATAATGAGCTAGTTTGCCACTAGAATTCTATACACCGATCGATATAAAAACAACAAAGGGGTTTTGATTCAAACCCTAACCTGATGTAAAGCGCATCCATGAAACCTTCGACCTGGGTTCTTCTCCATCCAAGATGTCCTCATAACAGCAGCTTCTCCGCACAAACAAACAATTCTAGATCCATACAATGCCCCAGAATCGTTGTTGGATATTGCACTTGTTCTCCCTATCCTACCCTTCCTCCCTGCTTCTCAACATGTAATTAGAAAAAAAGAAACAAATTTCAATCAAATGTGATTTCTCAAAATCAAAAGCGAAAATGACAAATAAACAAAACCAGTGAGATTTCTAAATGTCAAGTCTTCCTCTTGTTTGATGTGTTTAATAAGAGTTCAGGTGAATACCAATGTTTATAAAATTGTTTTGGTTGCTGTAGAATTGCATATTTACTGTTTGTTTGAATCTAGTTGGCATAGAATAATTGATTCTTTGATTCAAAATTTGTTGGTTATGTGGTTATCATGAAAGCTTAATCTGATTTTTTTTTTATCTAAATGCAGGACACTTAATTGTTTTGAGAAACGCTGAAGGACATTGCACTTAAGTTGGTGTTGGAGGACTGGTTGTAGTAGATTGAGCTCATCCGTGGGGACAAGTGCAACGGAAATTCAGGCTACTCACCCATCTCTTTCTCTCTTGAGAGAAAGAGAGATAAGAAAGAGTAGCGGGGCTTATCTTTCGAATGAGGCTACTGATAATCATAGGGGGAGTGAGCTGGTCTCCTCTAGATTTGAAAATTGAAGTTAAATAGGAGGCATTAACACAGAAAATAGAAAAAAGGATTCTATATTAGAAATACGGAATGGTAATAAAGAGGTCTGAAATTCAATTTCGTTCTCTCTGTCCCATTATTAAAAAAAAATAAAAAAAATTCCTTGTATTCAGTGTGTGGCCTTTATTTCTTCACAAAGTTTTAAAATAACTTCTCAACAGCTTTAGGAGCTTGAAGCATTGTTCTCTTGAGGGTTTTATTGGCATATAGTGTGACTAGATTAAGGATATCTTCATAGATTTAGGCCAAGGTTGGTACCCATGAAGAGTATCAAATGGAATAGCCATTCCAACTTTCCCTTTTATTTTCACTGTCTCAGTCTGGAAGTTGAAATGCACATTCACCGTACTAGTATGAAGTTGAAAAAATTTAAATAAAACAAAAAAATGTTTTTTAACCTGAACTCGACTTGTTAAGAACTAGTGTTACCGCTTGCAGAATAGACATAAGCTTGTGTATAATCTCTGTTGATACTAGAATCATGTACAGGTCTGTGATTATCATTGTTGTTATTTATGGTAGTGCTATATTGCTGGTGATTAATGTTATATACATTTTTATGAGCTCTCCGAGAATGAATTGCACTCAAGAGAAGTCAATAACTTAGGGGTTTCCCATTTGGAGCAATATTTGGAAGGGGCCTAGGAAGGCTTCCAGCTAACGACTGTTGGTGGTGGCCAATAGGCTGCCAGTTTCTGTAGTTAGGAGAGGTGAAAAGACCTGGTCATTGGAGATAAGTGCAGGGGGTCTAGTCAGTGCTCTTCTAGGTAATTATTTCTAAGCTTTTTATATTACATTTATCTATATGTATATATGTTGTTTGTTCAAACCCTAATCGATGACTCATAGAATCATACTAATACTAGCAACACATTACATTACATAGTCAAAAATATTAAGACTCATTTTCATCATTCTTGCAGCAAGCTAACTATTATCATATCAGCCAAGCATGGCACTTCTGGAATGTCTGATCATTGAAGTAATAAGTTTCTAAGGAAGCAGAAAATAAGCATCGAGGGTAAACATAGATAAGAGTTTATGATACAGAGAGTTTTATAGCGATCAACTAAATATCTAATAAGCTGGAAAGTGGGGAAGGATCATAGAACCTTATGTAGTTTGTTCTATTGATAACCTTATCAAGTTCTAAGGTACTATGATTATTGATTCCTCTACTAATGATGAAATTGTGTCACCATATTGTTGTTGTGTATTTTAGCAGGTATTCTCGTGCCTTTCTTTGCAAACTAACCTTGCAATACAATTGATAGGTTGCACTCAGTTAAATTTAAGGCTACCTCAGGCCATCAACTATAAATTTTCAAATTTAAAATACATATTTATGTTCATCAGTATAATAAATACCAAGTTACAACTCATTTCATTTTTAATGCTCAGGCGGATTGGTGAGCTGTGCAACCAAAGCCAAAAGTATTTCTTTAAGGGAAGGTCTAAATATTCAATGTTTGTTGAATGTCTTGATGAGGACTCTATTTCTTAGCCACATAAAGAGATGAAGAGGTCATGTTTGTCCACTGTTTGTGCATTGGGTAGTAGATAAAAGCAGTACCAAGTCAGATGTAGGTCACGATGTTAGTTTTTCTTTTCGAGTACTTTAAGCCAGAATTGGATTACTTAATAAAAAAACTAAATCAAACCAAATCAAGGGCTTTGGGTTGGTTTAGTTTAGTACGTTCAACAAAATTCAGTAATTACAACCAATAAACGAAGAGAACAATACAAAAGCTACAACCACATGAAGACCTTCCCAGAACCTGCCCAAACCGAGAGTAACAGAGAGAGAGAGGTTCAAACCTTACAAAAATCGCCTATTGCAGCCCTAAATGGAAAGCAGGTTCGAGTAACAATGGGTTGAGGAGAGAGAATATCATCAACTCAGGCCTAACTCAACAAGAAGTTCGCAGCCCTAAGCACTTTGAAAGCCCCAATTCGCAGCACCTCGAACCTTAGATTTTCTCACCAATTCTGCCCCAAATCGCAGCCCTAAGCAATAAGAAGTTCGAAAGAGTCAAGAGAGAGAAATTTGGAACGAGAGAGAGAGAGAGAGAGAGAGAAAGGTTTGAGGAGAGAAAATTGTTTGATGGTCTCCCAAATTGCTGGGCAGAGATGGTCTCTGGAGTTAAGGAGAGAGAAAGGTTTTAGGAGAGAAACATGTTTAGATTTGAAATGGGTTTAAAAATGAAGCCACCAAACCCATTTCTTATGACCCGCCCAAACTTAACTTCACTTTGGGTTTAAAAGTGTGGGGACCCCACATGATTTCGGTGCAAGTTTTTCGGTATAAGTCGGTTGATGTAGCATTATTGTAACATCTACTCCCTCCGTCCCTTTTTCTGAGTCCACCTTTGGGAACTCAATTTATTAAGGGGACAAAAATTCTACACCTACTTTCCACAAATCCCCTAATCATTGCAATAACTTTTTTAGTTTTGTCTTGGTGTAGATTTCAAGGAAAGGGTAGTTTTGGAAAGCAAGTAAAAATTGTATGCCAATTTAGGAAAATGGACACTAATTTTGGGACATCCCAAAATGGAATATAGGACTCAAAAAAAGGGACTGAGGGAGTATTAAATTCATGAACTTTTTGCATTCTAACCGGGGGGGGGGGGGGGGTTCGTGGGGGACTAGCTGAACTGGTATAGCCTGGGTCGGGCATGGGATGAGCAGCCACTCAAGGTGGGGCGGGGTCGGGGGAGGGTGTCCCTGTGGTAGGGCGGGGTCGGGGAAAAGCCACCCCGTCCCATACCCGTCCCGTTGCCATTCCTAAATTTGCGTAAGGTAAAATGCCACTCGTAGTTCACATCCAGCCACATGTAATCATGAAAGAATTAAAATGATTTCAGAACCATAAGAATTAAGAACTAGCATGAAAGGTGTAATTTGAGCCAATATGTAGTAACTTTCTACAGGTGTAATTTGATAATAGTAACGATTTATCATCTGATAAAAATATTCTGAGGTGTCATCTGATAGGGATTAGATCAAGCATGCAAAGCTTTGTCCAAAAATGAATTTACGTTCCACATTTAGTTACTTGTGGACTATGACGTATCGTCCTCGAGGATAGTACAATTTGATATAGTTGAGGCAACAAACTCAACTATATTCTGTAGAATTTGGTGTATATGAAAAGTTCTCAAAGCCTCTAGAAATGGTGGAGAATAAGAGATAAAAATTTGTCAAAAAATATATGGTAAAGTAACTAACTATATTGTATATAGAGAGGTGTCTAGTGGGTAAGAGATACTTCTCTACACAATGGGTTGTGTCCCAACACCCATATGTTCAGTATATATCTGTATATACACATTTAGAAGCCATTAGAACAGATGAAGTCCAAACAAATTCGAAGTTTCAACATGAAAAGTTGTGACTTTCTACAAACCGGGTCTGGTCGAACGGGGCTGGTCGATCGGTCGAATGCCCCTTATCCATAAACTTGATTAAAGATCATATAGTCGTTGACCCGGTCGACCAGTCAAAGGGACCCGATCGACTGGTCGAAAACTCTTCTGCCAAAAACTTGAAACAGAATGTTCCAAGTCTTTCCCTGAGCATTGAGCTAGTACATAGCGATCCTAATGATCCCCTTGAACTTACATAAGTTGCCATTCACACCATGAATCTAACAATCCCCCACATATGAATGAATATGACTATCTAAACAAAAAACAAAATACAATAAAACTATGAGTCATGGACTTGCGATGCATTAGGAAAGTGTCTTTTGGATCTACAGTCAACTAGGTTAGGTTTCCATCCGGGTTGTTCAAAGTATTGGCTTTAGGCCCATTTTTTTCGTCATATATTGAACTTGATCTCTAGGCAATCCTTTTATGAAAGGATCTGCAATGTTTTCCTTTGATTTCACATAAACAATTATGATAACACCACTAGAGAGCAACTGCTTGATTGTATTGTCTTCTTATGTGCCTTGACTTTCCAATATACACGACATTCTTAGCTACAGAAGATGCCGCGTTGCAGTCACAATGCACAACTATGGCCATTAATGGCTATAACAGAATATCTTCTGGGAAGTTTCGAAGCTATTTGGCTTCCTCACCAGCTTTGTCTAAGGCTATGAACTCCGATTCCATCATCGAACGTGCCATACAGATTTGCTTAATTTATTTCCAAGAAATCACAGCTCCACCTAAAGTGAATATATATCCACTTGTGGACTTAGTGTCTTGACTATCCGAAATCTAATTCGCATAAAAGTATCCCTCTACCATGGGTTGGCATCGAGTGTAGTACAAACCATAATTCATGGTGTTCTTTAGATATCTAAACACTCTCATAAGAGCGTCCTAATAATCTCTTCTCGGATTGCTAGTGTATCTAGCAAGCCTTCCCACCGAATATGCAATACCCAGATGTGTACAATTCATAATGTACATCAAACTCCTGATTACTTGTGAATATTCAAGTTGATAAATGAGTTCACCCATATTCTTCATCAACTTACAATTAGAATCAAACGGATTTACGGCCGATTTGTCACATCAAGATTTTGGGAAAGTCTGCAAGCAGCAATGGGAGCTTCCTGGAGACTGAGTTTCACTTTTCATCCACAGACTGATGGGTAGGCTGAGTGGACGAATCAAGTTATGGAAGATATGCTCAGAGCATGCATCATTGACTTTGAGAGTTCATGGGAGACCCACTTGCCCTTAATCGAGTTTACTTATAACAATAGTTACCACTCGAGCATAAGGATGGCCCTTAATCGGTGATGGTAAACTTCTTGGACCAGATATGGTTCAGGAAACAAGTTATAAGATCAGCATAATCCGAGAGAAGATAAAAGCTGCCTAGAGGAGGTAGAAGAGCTATGCAAATAAATGTCAGAAGGATTTAGAGTTTAGTATGGGAGATCACGCGTTTCTCAAGGTATCCCTAGTATGAGGTGTGGTCAGATTTGGAAGGAAGAAGGGAAAGCTGTCACCTTGCTACATTGTACCTTTTGAGATTCTTGATTGTGTGGGCAAGTTGACAAGCGCCGAGAATGTTTGGAGTACACAATGTCTTTCACATAAGCATGTTGAGGAAGTACGTTCATGGCTCAGCACTAGTGATCGACTTCAAGGATATCGAGGTGAATGACAATGTGTCTTATCAAGATAGGCCAGTGCGTATCTTGGGAAGAGAAACCAAGAAGTTGAGGAACAAGGAGATTCCTTTAGTGAAAGTATAGTGGAGCCATCATGACTAAAGAGAAGCTTCCTAGGAGATGGAATTAGAAATGCGAGAAAAGTATCCAAAGTTATTCGAAGACTAGTTTACTCAGATTTCGGGACAAAATCTTTTGATAGGTAGTGGAGAGATGTAGCACCTGTATTTTCTTACCTATTTTCCGGAATTTCTGTATTTCTATCCCTGTATTTCTTTATGTTATTCTATTTATTATAATATAAGATCGTCTTTCCGAGTTTATTTATGATTCTGATTGTTTATATGCTTGGATATGTATTTGAGACCTTGGGAAAGCTTTGTTGAAAAAGCTAACCCGAGAACTCGAGAAGACGGAGCGCTCGAGCCCCAAGGGCTCGAGCCACTTGAGCACTCGAGCTCTTTAAAGGGAAAAATGTTAGTTTTGCCCTTGGGACTCAAAAGTCTATAAATCCCAGTCATCTTTGGCATTTTGTTACATTTTAAATCAGAGAAAATAGAGAGCTTAAGAGAGAACTTCATCTCTTGCATGCATGAATCTAAGCATTTCACACACATACACACACACACACACACACTCACACTTCCAAATACACTTGCATGGCTTCATCTACACATCTTACTTACACAATGAAGTTCTGGAGCTGAGATTCAAAGGATAAAGAAGGATTTTGGAAGATGACACTCTTGGAGCTTGCTTGAAGTGCCATTGAAGCTCATCTTCACTATGACAAGCATTCTCAACAATTTTCATCATCCATACAACATCTAGGCACTTATGAGTATAATTTCTCACTTAGAAACCTCTAGGATTAGTAATTTGAAGTTTTTATGAACATGCATGTGATCGATGAGTAGTTGTTTTTTTTATATGGATTGAAACCATGATCAAGCTCTTTTCTCATGATTTAGTAACTTTTTTGTTCATCCAAACATGTCCTAAGTTGGTATGAGTATGGATTTTCATCTAGAATCCTTAATATATAGTTTTTACAAGTTTTTATGGCTTGTATGTATCCTTGGAACTAATTCACAAACTTACATGTGTATAAAACTTAAGAGTCTATTTTCTGCAAAACTCGAGCGCTCGTGCTCAGTGGGAGCACTTAAGCTTCTTAAGTGCTCAAAACTACCAGTTCTGTTATGTTTCTAGTTTTTGTTATGCTTTGAACATGAGATAATTGTTAGGAAATTGTGTTCCCAGAATCCATTGACAGCGCGTATAAGTTGGTACTGCAAAAAAAAATTACATGAAAACTACAATAACCCTACAAAGGCGGAACTAGGGTTACCTTAAACTGCTAAAACGGATTGCTGTAGTAGACGAATCGAGAACACGGGCTCGATAACATCTCACAATCTTCTACCATATTCCTTTGCTGCCAGAATATCGAACTGAGTGTGGGCTCCTTCGAAATCCTTTATGTTTCTGCTCTCTCTTTTTACGCTCTCTTTTCTATTCCGAGTTATAATACTCTTGATGGAAAAACGCAAACTGAAAAGAGAGCCAAAGCAGCATATATATAGGCTACGATAGGGACCATAAGAAGTCAATAAGGAATAGGCTTCCTTATGGAATTAGGAAACCCTAATTCGAACTGAATCAGATTCCTATTTCCATAAATTATAATTCATACCACTAAAGAATTATAATTGCACTCCTACCCTTATCTCAAAAATATATTTCGAGCTCCATGTTATTAAATGCTTATTATCTCCCCATGTTAAGATTACAGATATCCATTAATTAAATATAATTACTGATAATCATATTTAATTAATTTCTTAAAATTCCTTTAGATCCTCTGCTTAACTTATCTGATATGTCGGATACAAAATCCACCTGCAGGGTTTGACATAATCAAAACTTATAAGCATTCTCAAGGGGACATCATCAATCCCAAAATTGAGACATGGATTCCATCATTAATTAATATCCACCACACAATTAATATTGCCACCCAATCCAATGAGATATTGACCCATTTAAGGATCTCACCCTTTTAGGGATCAAAGTGTAAATATCAAATGTACGTGTCTACAAATTAACTTAGGATTTAGAGCATAAGCACTCATAATAGCCATGAGGTATTAATTATCTTATAAGTCAGCATAAAGATAATTATCCCAAGTCAGTCCCGTTTAATACACAAAGTGTACCAGCATAGTGAGTTGAAACTATACCGTTTTCCGTAGTTAAGACAAACCTAATACAACACCATGCTGCAGTCCTACCGATGGTGTATCCAATCCCATCTAAGACTGTAAACCAAAATCTTACATTCTATAATATCTAATGGCCTGATCTTCCGTATGTAAGCCGAACTCTACACACCAAACCACCTACTATATAGAATGAGAGACACACATGCATAATATTAAATAAATAATATAATACAAACATTGCCCACACAGATTCTCATAAAAAAATGGTTTAACTGATTTTATTAAATGAATAATAAATCTACTACATAAAGCATGGCTTTTAGTATATATCCCTAACACTTTAAACTTTGCATGGTCACTTTGACACACACACACTTAAGATATTTATTGAGCTGTGAATTATACCTATGTGTTGATTTGAGCATTGGTCTTGAACTTTGAATCGACGATGATCTTTCGCGATGCGACGACTCTGATAATGGGAATAATTTACACGTAATAAGATTAAAACTTTTAAATAACATTACATCTCATTCATGGTGTTATGCACGTTATTCATTGGTCAACTTCCTTGACTTTGATCTAATCATTCATTGCGAGTCTTCAAAATATCCTTCATACTATAGGAATCCTGTTGGACGTTAGTGTCGGTATCAAATGTCAATTTGGTGGTTGTTGGATGAATATCGTTATGGTATCCGTTGGTGATAAGAATGATGGTTGATGATTGTGAAATTGGGATTCGAAAATGAATATATCTTGATTGAGTCGGCTGTTAAAGCACTTTACCATGATCTTGCAATCGTTAAGGCACGATGGTTACTCATCAAGCGATCATTAAGGCATTTTTATATTCATGCTATGAGTAGGTCATGGACCTTGAATATCTTGGTTAAGTTTGCTATTAAAGCACTTTACCATGATCTTGCGGCCGTTAAAGCACGATGGTTACTCACCAAGCGGCTGTTAAAGCACTATTATCCTAAACCAATGGCTTATGCTGGAATTGAGGAAAAAGTTGTGGATTGATGGATTTGGGTCTAGAGGTGATTACTGTTCGGTCTTTTCGATTACAAGGCATAAGACGTCTCGAGTCTGTATTTTCATACTGTGGTTCAGTTTGTCTTAACTCCTTGATAATTTATAAGACATTGATAAGCCGTCTAAGGAATAATGAACCGTAGTATTTTCTTAACTGTTGCTAATGGTTCTTTATTAGAATTTATGCTCACTCAGCTTGTATGCAAGCTGACGGCATTTTATGCTACTAGACCTTCCACGTCCAATGATGCCAGGATTAGCACGTGAGGCCTAGTCCGGAGGCACTAATGGAAATGGCAGAAATACGGATAAGGGCCACTATGATGATGGGTATTCGGGAGAGGACTTTATGGGGATCTCTATGGATTTGCTAGTTGAAGATGGGATACTTAGTCTACTACTATCTTTTATTTTGATTTAATAATTGAACTATTGTTGAACCTGATGACACCGTATATCACCAACTATTTTCTTTTATATTGTTCTCTCTCAAATAATCAGGTTTGTAATACAATGTTGATGTATAACTCAGTACTGTTTAATATCAGTATGCTGTGTTTGAATTAGATGCGTTCCCAATATTATTATGCTTCTTCTTAATATCTGCTGTCAAGGACAATCAGGAGCATCTCAAACCAGTCGAGTGCCTATGGGTCTAAAGGAAGGAAATTTATTTTTCTCTATGTTGCCACTCCGGGGCATGACATTATAACTCCCACGATCTTACATTAACGGTTCACTGTAAGACGAGTAGTGCATTCTCTGTCACTACGCCAGGGGTGATCATTCTATACAGAGGGTACACTACTCATTGGTTACTAGATGTGAACTTCCTATGGATAGGATCAATCAAATGTGTTAGAGGGTGACCACTACGCAGAGGCACTACTTGAGGAGGTTGTGATTGGATCCTAGTTAATGGTGCATACTAGCTAAGCTATGGATAAGGGATCCCACATGGGGTATTATTCAGAGACTTAGATATCAAATTGGTTCGGGAGTCATGACCTGTTTTGCGAGAGTTGTATAGTGGACAAGTCATGATTAATCGAAAGATCGAGTAACGACAACCAGTCAAGGTCTTTATTCTTTCGTTTTGATATTCTGACAACTTTATTATAAAATAAGAGTTTTAAGGATTTAGTTGAGGACTGGGATATCGGAGTGGTGGTCGGAGATCTTGCCACAACAGTTGAGGACGTTCCCCTTAAGGAGATGGATATCATTTTGGAGGATGAGGCACCACCAGCAGGATCAGACGCTAATGATTTTTGAGTCAGGATTTACAGGGTTTAGTTTTTGTTTGTTTTATATCAGGACATGCTGTCCACATGAGTTTTGGGAGCATAAGAGATAGCTATTAACCATAGCTTTGTATAGAGATTTCCAGTAGTAGTAGCATTGCAAATAGTTAACCTTAGTACTATTTTTAGCTCTTATCCTATGTGGTACATAGTTTGAGTAGTGTGTACTATGTAGTACGTCTTTTGATATATATATATATATATATATGAGCATGTTTTTTAGTATATTGATGGTATGTTTTAGATTGTTATTTGCTGCTGAGTAGAACTGTTAGTTCTTATTACTGTTTGTCGCTCTATCTTGATTTCATTTCTATGAGAAGACTTTCAGCTTATCGATAGATCTTTTATAGGTGCACCTCCCTAGCACACTATGGTAGGACCCTTGAGAAATCGTCAAGCGTGAATTGGAGCACCTATTCCAGAGGGAATGGACCCATCCGAAGTTTTTGAAGCTTTTTATGCAAAGAATGGAACATGTAGGCAACACCTACAACCATACTACTAATCAATGACCTGTCCAACCCCCAGCTGCATCGTTTCAACAAAGATAAACTGGAGACAAATTGCTAGCACATTTTTGTGGATTACGTCCCGAGAAGTTCGATGGATTAACAGAACCATGGAAGACTGAACAGTGGATAAGAGGGATGGAATTGATCTTTGAAGCATTGGAGTGTAGTGAACAGGAGAACCGTCATCTTGTTACGTTCCAGCTCACCTATGCTGCTGCATATTGGTGGGAAGCTAAACGAACTACTATTGGGATAAATGCTACAAGGGTGATGCCTTGGGAAATGTTCAAAGGAAGATTTTAGAGAAGTATTTTCCAGAAGATTAAAGGGATCAACATGAGAGGAACTTTCTCAATCTGGTTCAAAGAGGATGGACTGTGCAGGAATACACAACATAGTTCGAGTGTCTATCTAAATTCACTCAATATATGATAGACAATACACAGAAGAAGGTAAAGAGATTTTACCAAGGATTGAACCCCCACCTCAGGCAGATGATGGTTGGTCATCTGAATCAGTTGTTTGAGGGGATCGTTAGATTTGCTACAGAATTGGAAAAGGATGCTTATCCAGCATAGCGACCACAGATAAATTGACCTCAATCGTCAAGAGGTTTTCAACAAAGGAATTTCCAGAACCAGCCACCAAGGAACACCCAGGGTTAGAGACTTCAGGGTAATTCTCAAGGGAACAAGAGAACCTGGGAGGGAATAAGGAAGACTCAACAAGATTTTTCTCGACCCCAGCAAATCTCTAGCAAGGACCAAAGCCTCAGGCACTGCTAACAGTCCCGCTAAGTAATAACGAAGGATGTTTTAATTGTGGAAAGCCAGGTCACATTGCCAAGTTCTGCACAACCTCTAAAGCTAATTGTCGGATGGATGCTATCTGTCAAAATTGCAACAAGCTGGGACATTTGAGTAGGGATTGCCATGCACCACGAGGAGGATACCATAGGGCACCAGTTCAAGGAATCCAAGGACCCCCAGATAAGACACGGATGAATTGTAATACCTGTAATTTCTCTACGTTCAATAATATGAGTTTTATGAATTTCTATATCTGATCAATTATTATATTATTATTTTTTTTGTGTGACTGTATTGATGTAATGTAATTACTAATTAGACTGCAAGTACCACACCGACTCGACCGTAATAAGACTTAACTTAGTCCTTTACTCGGACCCGGATATTATAAATAATACTCAATTGCACGTAAATTGAGGAATTGGAATAGAACCCGAGCTGGGCCCCACCATGGCTGGCCACATGGTGTCACATCCAACCCCCTACACACTTGTCACAACTACACATGCCACTTGTCCATCCATTGGATACTTGTCTACCTCTAAGACACTTGTCCATGCATGTACACTCTAGCACATGTATGGTGACACGTATCCCTCCACCATGTCTATATAAACATGCCTATATTCATGCATTAAACTCTTGATCATTTACAATATGCATATAGAGATAGAGAGAGCTAGGGGACGAACTTCATGGTGAGATCAAAGAAGTTAGAAGAAGAAGAAGAAGCTTCTACCATTGAAGCTTGTGTTCAAGCTTCCTAAGCTCAAATCCAAAGTCCAAGCTCAATTTCAAGTTTAGGTGAGTTCACTAACTCACTTTAGAACATATATAGTATGTATTAATGTTTAGTGAGTATTTGATGTTGTACCTTGGGGTTTCTATGCAACATGCAAGTCAAATCTTCAAATCTGGGAAGCAGAAACTTCCTGCAATATGTAGTTTAGAAAAATGAACATTTTAAGTAGATCAAAAATGGGAATGAGGCTAGATTTTTTTGTGATAAAAAAAAACTTATTTATCTACAAATAACTCTTTTATAGCCCATTCTAGAAATCATTCCTTCATAGGTGAAATGTATGAACAACGCAGTACTATAAACCTGAAAATAGAAACTTCCAGCAGAATGTAGTTTAGTAAAATGAACGTTTTGAGCAGCTCAAAAATCTGAATTAAGCTAGGTTTTTTTGTGGAGAAATCTAATTCATTTATCTACAAATACCTCTTCTATAGCTCAGTCTAAAAATGAATTCTTCACAGGTGAAATGCATGTACAATGCAGTGCTATAAATCTGAGACAGAGCAGTCCGAAAATATAGAAATGTCTTAGTAAAATAAATATTTTGAACAGCTCAAAAATCTATATGAAGCTAGATTTTTTTGTACATAAAGATAATCAAAATACTTATAATATTCTAGTTTTGAGTTTGATCTATAAAGTAATTCATCATGCCCAAATAGATCATATAAATTCAGTCAACACAGTGAAATATATCCTGGCAGATTGTAATGCTTTTTGTATGAGGTAGTGTTTATGCATTATGTTGATTGATGATGGTAGTTTCCAGTACCCGTGTTGCTGTGAATATTCATGCCATGGTAAGTGCTATCGCAGAGATGAGCATGTTAAGGATTTTATCTATATAATTGTTGGTATCAAATCCATATTTATAGATCCATGAGCTATACGCTATGTTGTTGTTGTTATGAGTTTAGTGTGATGACCATTGAGAATCCATACTCAAGTTATAAGTATGTTGTATGGCACAATTATTGCATTAATAGTGATTAGAAAAGTTTCCATCGTGAGTATATTAAGGGGTAAAATGAAATGTCGGACATATAGCGAAATCTTGACGGTTATAATTTGAAGTTATTAATGAACTAAACTACGAAATGTATGAATGCGTAAGATAATGGAAAACCCTTCAATAATCAATTTTATGCGAATAGGGGACGTTAATCTTTGTTTCTAGTCATTTGACTCTTGATCAAAGTTGATTTGTAGACCTCGGTGTCGTGTTCGGGTATTTATTGCGGAGTCAGCCTTCGATGATCTTGTGGGGTCGATTGGGGAATTATGATTCGTATCCTTGATCTGTGGATTGTCATTACGTGTTCGATCATGCAGTTGACCTGAGGATTGTTAGTGACTTGTGCAATCAAGCGATTTATTGTCAAGAGTTGTTCTATCCTTGATCTGTGGATCGTCATAACATGTTCGGTCGTACAGTTGACCTGAGGATCCTTAGTGACGTGTGCTATCAAGCGATTTATTGTCAAGAGTTGTTCTATCCTTGATCTATGGATCATCATAACGAATTCGGTCATGCAGTTAACCTAAGGATCGTTAGTGGCGTGTGCTATCAAGCGATTTATTATCAAGAGTTGTTCTATCCTTGATCTGTGGATCGTCATAACGTGTTCGGTCGTGCAGTTGACCTGAGGATCTTTAGTGACGTGTGCTATCAAGCGATTTATTGTTAAGAGTTGTTCTATCCTTGATCTGTGGATCGTCATAATGTGTTCGGTCGTGCAATTGACCTGAGGATCGTTAGTGACGTGTGCAATCAAGCGATTTCCTTACTGAGTATTGTTCTTTTTTTTAACCGTGGATGCATTATACCTAGAATATTGATTACTTTGGAGTTACATCTTCTTTTAGTAGATATTGTTGGTCAATTTAGTTCTGGGTTAAGTTTCGTAGAGTTGAGACTCCTTTCGATTCTTCGTGTCGAGGTGGTTGGTAAAAGATTGTTTGGTTAACGCAAAGATCCTAAAAGACATATTAAAAGTAGTAAACGGATTCTTGTTGTGTGTGGCTATATATATTCCATTTGATTTAGTTTTCTCACTCGGCTTTCATAAGCTGATGTGGACATTCCCATTTCCAGCTTATCCAGGTGACGAGTACACGGTTTATGATGCTACACAAGAGGAGGACGTGGAGGAAGAATACACCAAAGATGGCTATGGATATGCTAGTTAGAGAGGAGACTAGTGGCTGTCTTTTGTAAATGTTTTTGGTTATAATCTCTATCAGAAGACCTATCATATCTTTTGTAATATGTTTGTGAGGCCCTAGAGCCATAAGACTCTGATGTATCTACCATGATGTACTTAGTTAGCTAGTATTCTTGCTTTTCATTGTATTATAATCATGTAAGCAGACGTCGGTTTTATCCTTTAGGTTATGTTGTTTACTAATAGCATTTTGGTCATGGACAAATCGATATTGCAACCAGTCACGTGTCTACAAACCCATAAAGGAAATTTATTTTTCCCTATTTTGGTGCTTTGGGGCGTGACAGGGAATTTTGGTATTAGAGCTTTAGGTTAAGACGTGTACACCGATTGTCCTACACACTAAAGTTATGAATCTTATGATAGTTGTGTGATTAACATGGCACCTTATTACGTCCTGGATGAATATGGAGGACGGGGTTGATGAGGAGATTGACCCAGTAGTGGGTATTGACCTAGTAGAGGACGTTGGCCCAACAAAGGATGCTGGTGAAGATGGAGCGATGGTAGTCATGGAGGATGACTCTAAGGGTGCAAAGATAAAGCCTTAGATAAGGACGAAGATGAGATGCTTGATATGTTTGACCCATACTTGGATTGGGTTCCACCTGAGGAGATTCCCACCCAGGATGATGTTCCACCATATAAGTCAATCATGAAGAACTTTTTGGATAGGATTCCCAGGATCTAGAGCCTTACTTGTATTAGGGCTAGTAGCCCATCTTTTGTGTATATAGTATGTACCCAGGCATGTAACACGAACTAGTAGTAGCGTGTACACTTTTCTATGTGAATATGTAAAGTTATCTATGAAGATTTGTTTCCTCTACTTGATGAAAGATATGCTTGATGTGTTAGGTACTCATATTAGAATAGTTGGCTATACCTTATATCATTTCTATGTCTCGTAACCATGGTTAGGACTGGAGGATAGCCAATAGATATTTACTTAGGTACATAAGCATATAAGCGGATATCAAGTCAGCCACCCCAGCTTAGGAATGGACCAAGAGGAAGACCTTCGACCCGTTCCCAAGGAAACAAACGCTCATGGAATAGTGGTAAGAAAATAGGACCCACTTTTCCCAGGGATAAGCATGCAGCACCACCCACACCACAAGTACCAACAACAACCATCCGTAACGACAAGGATGGATGTTTCAATTGTAGGATCCCCGAACATATGGCACGAGACTGCATAGCCCCCAGGACCAAAAATCGAGCTAATGTTATATGCTACAACTGTCGCAAAAGAGGGCATATGAGCAAGGATTGCAAAGCACCAAGAGAAAACTATCATAGGCCTATTACTCAAGGTAAAACTGGAAAAGCTCGACTCAATGCTATCATACCTGAGGCGGACGACTATAATAAAAGGAATAGCAGAACTTGGAAGGTACACCTTCATTATATGATGGTCAAGTTAAAGTACTATTTGATACGGGTGCTACACATTCATTTATTGCATTTAAAATTGTACGATGATTAAGTTTAGTACCCCAAACACTCGAAGTAACTCTAAACACGGTATCACCCTTGGGAGTGACCGTAAAGCTAGGAAAAGTGTGCCAAGGACTGCACCTTGACGTTGGAGGATAGGACCTACCCGTAGACTCAATTGTTTGTCAATGAAGGAATTCGATGTAATCTTAGGATTTGACTGGCTCACTAAGCATCATGCGAAGTTAGATTGTGCTATCACGTTTTCAGTACTAGGAAGTCCACCCTTTAATTTCCAATGCAACCCTTCTAGTGATGCCTTTCTTACAAGTCGCCTAGCCGCTATGGAAACCACAAGCTCAGAATTGACGATCACTCAAATCCCAATAGTTCGAGACTATAAAGATGTCTTTCAGAACATTTTTGGATTACAACCTAAGTGTGAGATCAACTTTTGTATTGAGTTAGTACCTGGAACAACACCATTATCCAAGACCCCATATCGTATGGCCCGATAGAAATGCTAGAGCTGAAGAAGCAAGTGCAAGAGTTAGAAGATCTTGGATTCATTAGACAAAGCACGCCACCTTGGGGAGCCCCGGTTCTATTTGTTAGAAAGAAGGATGGAAATCTTTGCCTTTGTATCGACTACATGAATTGAATAAGGTCACCAACAAGAACAAGTAACCCCTCCCCAGGATAGATAATTTATTCGAGCAGCTGCAAGGAGCGACGACCCTCTCGAAGATCGATTTACTATCCAGATGCCACCAATTACTTGTTAGGTCTGAGGATATACCCAAAATAGCTTTCAGGACAAAATGTGGGCATTATGAGTTCTTAGTTATGCCTTTTAGATTAACCAATGCCCTTGCAGTATTTATGGATTTGATGAATCGAGTGTTCAAGCCCTTCTTGGACTAATTCATCATCGTGTTTATCGATGACATCCTCATTTTGAAGAGTGAAGAAGAGCATGAGAAGCATGTATAGATTGCACTTCAGACACTTAGAGAGAATCGCCTTTATGCCAAGTTTAGTAAGTGTGAGTTTTGGTTAAAGGAAGTTAAGTTCTTGGGGCATGTAGTTTCACAGAATGGGATTTCTATAGACTCAACAAAGAAGGACGCAGTTTTTAATTGGAATAAACCGACTAACGCATCAGAAGTTTGAAGTTTCCTCGGATTGGTTGGATACTATAGGAGATTCGTGGAAGGATTCTCAAGGATTGCATCTCCTTTAACTGGACTAACGAAGAAGGATTCAAAGTTTGAATGGAAGGACGAGCACAAACATGCCTCTCAGGAACTAAAGGAGAGGTTGACCTCAACGCCAGTGCTAACTATACCCAAGAGTGGTGAATAGTACACTATTTACACTGATGCATCATATCAAGGATTATGATGTGTACTTATGCAGAATGGTCAGGTGATCGCTTATGGATCCAGACAATTAAAGCTACATGAATTGAACTACCCTACATACAACCTAGAATTAGCAGCAATCGTCTTTGCACTTAAGATTTTGAGGCACTATCTCTGCGGAGAGAAGTTCGACTTATTTTTCGATCACAAAAGCTTGAAATACCTATTCTCTCAAAAGGAACTAAACATGAGACAACGACGTTGGATGGAGCTACTTAAGGATTATAACTTTAACTTGCAGTACCACCCCGGTAAAGCAAATATAGTCGCAGATGCTCTGAGCAGGAAACTCCAAAGGTTAATCGCCTCATTTTTTAATCAAGGAATGGAAAGCCTTAGAAGCTTTAATAGAATTTGACTTTCAGACTACAAGACCAGGTATTGGATGACCTTTTGGATGTCTTATGGTGTAGCCAACCCTCATTAACCGAATACTCGAAGCTCAAAAGAAGGACGAAGGATTGAGGAAATGGTTTGAGAAGACGAAAGTAAAGGATCCGACTGAATGGAGTATTGGAACAAACGGGGGATTTAGATATAAGGACAAGTTATGTGTACCCGACAAGAATAATTTGAGGAAAGACATTCTAGATGAAGCCCACAAGTCAAGGATGACTATATACCCCGGCGGAACCAAGATGTACAAAGACTTAAAAAGGAACTTTTGGTGGGAAGGCATGAAGAGAGAAGTCACAGAATATGTAGCAAAATGCTCTACTTGTCAGCAAGTCAAGGCGGAACACCAACGACCTCCGGGATTACTACAACCTCTACTAGTCCCAGAATGGAAATGGGAGCATATCACCATGGATTTTGTTGTAGGATTACCAATATCTCAGCAGAACCAAGATGCTATTTGGGTAGTTGTTGATCGACTGACCAAATCAACCCATTTTATTGCCTACAACATGACCTATCCGGTTGAGAAGATGAGTCGACTATACCTGCAATAAGTGGTGCAATTACATGGAATACCGATATCGATAGTATCAGACCGAGATTCAAGGTTCACCGCTGGATTTTGGGAGAGTCTTCAGAAAGCAATGGGAATGCCTCTGAAGTTGAGTTCCGCATTTCATCCACAGACTGACGGACAAAAGGAATGGATGAAAGTAGTGCAAAGCAAATACAAGAAGCTACGTGGACAAATAACGTTGAGATATGGAATTTGAAGTTAGAGATCATGTGAATTTGAAAGTTTCCCCGGTTTGAGACATTATAATGTTTGGACAAAAGAGGGGAAAGCTATCACTATACTACATTGTACTATTTGAAATTGTGGAACGTGTGGGAAAGTCACCTATAGATTGGCGTTACTACTGAAGATGTCGAGAGTTCATAATCTTTTTAATGTGAGCAAGCTGAGGAAATGTCTTCACAACCTGGTGCACGAAATTGATTTCAAAGATATCGAATTAAACGACAATGCTACATTCGTCGGAGGATCTGTAAGAATTATGGATCGTGGAATCAAGAAGCTGAGGAACAAAGAGATTCCATTAATAAAGGTTCAGTGGAAGCATTATGACGAAGGAGAAGCTTCTTGAGAGCTGGAATCAGAGATGCGAGAAAAGTTTCCACTTCTATTTAGTACTAGCTCGTTCTGATTTCGAGGACGAAATCCTCTACTCGGTGGTAGAAGATGTAATACCTGTAATTTCTCTACGTTCAATAATGAGTTTTATGAATTTCTAAATCTAATCTATGATTATTATATTATTATTATTTTATTTGTGTGACTATATCAGTGTAATGTAATTACAAATTAGACTATAAGTATCGCACTGACTCGACCGTAATAAGACTTAATGTAGTCCCGTACTCGGACTCGGATATTAGAAATAATACACCGGTTGTAAGTAAATTGAGACTGACACGCATACCGAGGATATTTGCACATAAATCGAGAAAGTGCCATAGAACCCAAGGTAGGCCCCACCATATCTAGCCACATGGTGTCACATGCAACCCCCTACACACTTGTCACAACTACACATGCCACTTGTCCATCCATTGGACACCTGTCCACCTCTAGGACACTTGTCCATACATGTACACTCTAGCACATGCATGGTGACACATATCCCTCCACCATGTCTATATAAACATGCCTATATTCATGCATTACACTCTTGGTCATTTACAATCTGCATACAGAGATAGAGAGAGCTAGGGGATGAACTCCATGGTGAGATAAAAGAAGTTAGAAGAAGAAGAAGAAGCTTCCACCATTGAAGCTTGTGTTCAAGCTTCCTAAGCTCAAATCCAAAGCCCAAGCTCAATTTCAAGTTTAGGTGAGTTTACTAACTCACTTTAGAACATATATAGTATGTAGTAATGTTTAGTGAGTGTTTGATGTTGTATCTTGGGGTTTCTATGCAACATGCAAGTCAAATCTTCAAATCTGGGAAGCAGAAACTTCCAGCAGAATGTAGTTTAGAAAAATGAACATTTTGAGCAGTTCAAAAATAGGAATGAGGCTAGGTTTTTTTTTGGTAACAACTAACTCATTTATCTACAAATAACTCTTCTATAGCTCATTCTAGAAATCAATCTGTCATGGGTGAAATGTATGAACAACGCAGTACTATAAATCTGAGAAATAGAAACTTCCAACAGAATGTAGTTTAGTAAAATGAACGTTTTGAGCAGCTCAAAAATTTGAATTAAGCTAGGTTTTTTTTGGAGAAATCTAATTCATTTATCTACAAATAACTCTTCTATAGCTCAGTCTAAAAATAAATTCTTCATAGGTGAAATTCACGTACAACGCAGTGCTATAAATCTGGGATAGAGCAGTACGAAAATATAGAAATGTCTTAGTAAAATAAATGTTTTGAACAGATCAAAAATCTATATGAAGCCAGATTTTTTTGTACATAAAGATAATCAAAATACCTATAATGTTCTAGTTTTGACTTTGATCTATAAAGTAATTCATCATGCCCAAATAGATCATATAAATTCAGTCCACACAGTGAAATATATCCTGGAAAATTGTAATGCTTTTTGTATGAGGTAGTGTTTATGCATTGTGTTGATTGATGATGCTAGTTTTCCAGTACCTGTGTTGCTGTGAATATTAGTTCCATGGTAAGTGCTATCGCATAGATGAGCATGGTAAGGGTTTTATCTATATAATTTTTGGTATCAAATCTATGTTTATAGATCCATGAGCTATATGCTATGCTGCTGCTGTCATGAGTATAGTGTGATGACCATAGATTATCCATACTCAAGTTATAAGTATGTTGTATGGCACGATTATTGTGTTAATAGTGATTGGGAAAGTTTCCATCGTGAGTATATTAAGGGGTAAAATGAAATGTCAGACATATAGCGAAATCTTGACGGTTATAATTGGAAGTTATTAATGAACTAAACTACGAAATGTATGAATACGTAAGATAATGGAAAAACCCTTCAATAATGAATTTTATGCGAATAGGGGACGTTAATATTTTTTTCTAGTCATTTAACTCTTGATCAAAGTTTATTTGTAGACCTCGATGTCTTGTTCGGGTATTTCTTGCGGAGTCAGCCTTTCGACGATCTTGTGGGGTCGATTGAGGAATTATGATTCGTATCCTTGATCTGTGGATCGTCATTACGTGTTCGATCGTACAGTTGACCTGAGGATCGTTAGTGACTTGTGCAATTAAGCGGTTTATTATCAAGAGTTGTTCTATCCTTGATATGTGGATCGTCATAACGTGTTCGGTCGTATAGTTGACTTGCGGATCATTAGTGACGTGTGCTATCAAGCAATTTATTGTCAAGAGTTATTCTATCTTTGATCTATGGATTATCATAATGTGTTCGGTCGTGCAATTGACCTGAGGATTGTTAGTGACATGTGCTATCAAGTAATTTATTGTCAAGAGTTGTTCTATCCTTGATCTGTGGATCATCATAATGTGTTCGGTCGTGCAGTTGACCTGAGGATCGCTAGTGCGTGTGCTATCAAGCGATTTATTATCAAGAGTTGTTCTATCCTTGATCTGCAGATCGTCATAACGTGTTCGATTATGCAGTTGACCTGAGGATCGTTAGTGATGTGTGCTATCAAGCGATTTATTGTCAAGAGTTGTTCTATCTTTATCTGTGGATCGTCATAACGTGTTCGGTCAATTGACCTGAGGATCGTTAGTGAGGTGTGCTATCAAGCGATCTATTATCAAGAGTTGTTCTATCCTTGATCTGTGGATCGTCATAACGTGTTCGTTCGTGCAGTTGACCTAATCGTAGTGACGTGTGCTATCAAGAGATTTATTGTCAAGAGTTGTTCTATCCTTGATCTGTGGATCGTCATAACGTGTTTGGTCGTGCAGTTGACCTGAGGATCGTGAGTGATGTGTGCAATCAAGCGAATTCCTTGCCGAGTTTTGTTCTTTTTTTTAGCCGTGGATGCATTATACCTAGAATATTGAATACTTTGGAGTTACGTCTTCTTTTAGTCGGTGCTGTTGGTCAATTTAGTTCTGGGTTAAGTTTCGTAGAGATGAGACTCCTTTCGATTCTTCGTGTCGAGGTGGTTAGTGAAAGATTGTTTGGTTAACGCAAAGATTCTAAAAGACATATTAAAAGTAGTTAACAGATTCTTGTTGTGTGTGGCTATATATGTTTCATTTGATTTAGTTTTCTCACTTGACTTTCATAAGTTGACGTTGTTCATGTCGCTGAACATTTCCATGTCTAGCTTATCCAGGTGACGAGTACACGGGTTATAATGCTACGCAAGAGGAGGACGTGGAAGAAGAATACACCAAAGATGGCTATGGATATGCTAGTTAGAGAGGAGACTAGTGGCTGTCTTTTGTAAATTTTTTTGGTTGTAATCTCTATCAGAAGATCTATCATATCTTTTGTAATAAGTTTTGTGAGGCCCTAGAGCCATAAGACTCTGATGTATCTACCATGATGTACTTAGTTAGCTACTATTGTTGCTTTTCATTGTATTATAATCATGTAAGCAGATGTCGGTTTTATCCTTTAGGTTGTGTTGTTTACTAATAGCATTTTGGTCATGGACAAATCAGTAATGCAACCAGTCATGTATCTATGAACCCATGAAGGAAATTTATTTATCCCTATTTTGGTGCTTTGGGGAGTGACATGAATGCCATCATTCCCACAGAAGTAGGCTTTAATGCTGATGAGTAGCAACATTTTGAAGGTACGCTTGTACTCTTTCATAGTCTAGTTAAAGCTTTATTCGATACTGGAGCCGCACGTTCATTTATTGCTATTAAGATTGTGCGTCAGTTGGGTTTAGAACCCCAGACACTCGAGCCAGCACCTAATACTATGTCACCATTGGGAGTGACTGTTAAGCTGTGTAAAGTGTGTAAAGATTGTCCATTGAACTTGGGAGATAGGAATCTTCTAGTAGACTTGGTAGTATTGTTAATGTCAGAGTTCGACATTATTCTAGGGATGGATTAGTTGACTAAGTACAGTGCCAACCTGGATTGCCCTACCAAGATAATTGTATTTCCAATACAAGGACAACTGACGATCAGATTTCAGTATCAGTCAACAAGTGATATGTTCTTGATAAGTGGGTTAGCTACAATCGGGAGTAAAGGTACGGAACTCACCATGGATCAGATTCCTACTATACAAGACTTTCAGGATATATTCCAGGATAGTAAAGGACTTCCACCAAAGAGGGAGATAGACTTTTATGTGGAATTATACCTAGTACATTGCCGATATCTAAGACTCCATATCGGATGGTGCCAACAGAGATGTTGGAACTAAAGAAGCAAGTTCAAGAACTTGAATATATGGGATTCATTCGTCCAAGTACGTCACCTTGGGGAGCACCTGTTCTATTTGTGAAGAAGAAAGAAGGAACACTTCGACTCTGCATAGACTATATCGAGTGAACAAGGTTACGATCAAGAATCGATACCCACTACCTCAGATAGATGATCTATTTGACAAGTTACAAGGATCAAGGATCTTTTCAAAGATCGATATGTGTTCGAGATATTTTCAACTTTTGGTTCGACTGGAGGATGTGACAAAGACTGTGTTCAGGATGAGATACGGGCATTATGAGTTTCTAGTTATGCCTGTTGGATTGATGAATGCGCCAGTATTATTTATGGACTTAATGAATAGAGTATTCAGACCATATCTGGATAAATTCATTATAGTATTCATTGACGACATCCTAATCTACTCAAAGACAGAGGAGAATCATAAGAAACACTTACAGATTGCTTTACAAACACTTCAAGGTAGCAAGCTGTATGCCAAGTTCAGCAAGTGTGAATTTTGGCTACAAGTGGTCAAATTCTTGGGACATGTTATATCTCAGGACGGTATCTCTGTGGACTCATCTAAGATTGATGCACTCTTAAGCTGGAACAGACCGACCAATGCGACGGAGGTCAGAAGTTTCCTCAGCCTAGCAGGATATTATCGGAAGTTTGTTGAAGGATTTTCCAAGTTAGCAGGACCTTTGACAAATTTTACAAGGAAGGAGATGAAGTATGAATGGACAGATAAGCATGTGGGTGAATTTCAAGAGTTAAAGGAAAGACTGACTTCAGCACCACTACTCGCGATACCTAAGACTGGAAAAAGGTATGTGATCTATGCTTATGTAAGACGAGAATGCCATTACATATGGATATAGATAGTTGAAGGTACATGAGAAGAACTACCCTATGCATGATTTGGAACTAGTAGTAATAGTGTCTGCATTGAAGATTTGGAAACACTATCTCTATGGAGAAAGTTTGATCTATTTTTCGATCATAAGAGCTTGAAGTATTTGTTCTCCTAAAAGGAGTTGAACATGCGACAACGATGATGGATGGAATTACTCAAAGACTATGACTTTTCATTGCAATACCATCCAGGTAAAGCAAATGTCATAGCAGACACTTTGAGTTGTAGACCTTGACTAGTGATCGCTGCGTTATTAATTCGAGAATGACTATTGGAAGTTTTAGCTAAATTCAATCTTCAGCCATTAGAACAAATGGAAGGACAATACCTTGGATGTCTTATGGTATAACCAACTTTGATCAGCCGTACCATAGAATCTCAACAAACAATAGAAAATTTAAAGTTATGGTTTGCAGAGATGCCATCCAAGGAACCAGAAGTCTAGAGTGTTGGTACAGATAGAGCCTTGCGATGTAAAGGTAGACTCTGTGTACCTAACGAAGAAAATCTATCAAAAGAAATATGGGATGAAGCACATAAGTCGCGGATGATGATTCATCCTGGAAGTACGAAGATGTACAAGGATTTGAAGAGAAATTTTTGGTGGGAAGGAATGAAGCAAGAGGTAGTTGAGTATGTAGCTCAATGTCTTACTTGTAAACAAGTAAAGGAAGAACATCAGCAGCCACTTGGACTTCTACAACCGCTACTGATTCCCTAATGAAAATGGGAATACATCACCATAGATTTTATGGTAGGATTGCCGAAGTCACAGCAAAATTCTGTAAAGTTCAGCCTTTCATCCGCAGACCGGTGGACAGACCAAACGAGTAAATCAAGTGGCAGAATACATGCTACATGCTTGCGTTATCGATTTTGAGACTTCTTGGGAGACGCACCTACCTTTGATTGAGTTTGCCTACAATAATAGCTACCATACGAGTATAAGAATGGCATCGTTTGAAACTTTGTAAGTAAGACCTTGCCGATTGTCGCTATTTTGGGCCGAAGTCAGAGATAATCAACTTCTTGGGCCAGAAATGGCACGAGAAATGAGCGAGAAGATTTAGATTGTACGTGAGAAGATGAGGACAGCTCAGACCCGACACAAGAGTTATGCTGACAAGTGACGCAATGATTTGGAGTTTGCAGTTGGATACCATGTGCTACTCAAGGTTTTACCTATTCGAGGCATCGTTAGATTTGGTCAGAAGAGAGGCAAGTTATAGTCACGATTTATCTGACCATTTAAGATTCTAGAAAGTGTTGGAAAAGTTACGTATCGACTCACATTGCCGCCGAAGATGTCGGGAGTGCACAACATTTTCCACATCAGCATGCTATGGAAATGTGCTCACAACCCAGCACACGAGATCAACTTTGAGTATATTGAAGTCAATGACAATGTTACGTTCAACGAAGGACCGGTTTGCATTTTAGATCATGGAATCAAGAAGCTCAGGAACAAGGAGATTCCGTTGGGGAAGATTCAGGGAAAGTATCATGATGAGAGAGAAGCTTCGTGGGAGCTAGAGTCAAAGATGCGTGAGAAGTTTTCGTTTTTATTTTAGACCCTATTTGTTTTCGATTTCGAGGTTGAAATCCTTAATGAGTGATGGATGATGTAATACCCTGTATTTTCAATAATTATTTATACGAGGAAATTCTGTATACTTCCTTTGACCCTACTTGAAATTCTCTCTTCAACCAATCGAAGACTTTTCGAGCGATCGAACATTTCTAAAGTTTAAGCGATCGAACTTTGTTCAATCGATCGAAACACTACCGACCTGAATTTATGACGTGTGATCGGGAGAGAACTAATCCTAATTATACGCCTTAACGAGCATCTGTTAGTACCTTTTATCCTGTTTTTGTATATTTTTACTTTGTTTTCTAGTTTTTGACAGGATTTGGAAGAAATCACCTAAACCAGGCTAAACAAGATGAAAAAGCACAAAGAAAGAAGCTGAAAAAGCCAAGTCGCGCGAGCGAGCCGCGCGCGCGAAGAACAGAGAATCGCTCGCGCGATCCGCTCGCGCGAGAGTCCCAGAATCGCTCGAGCGATCCGCGCGCGCGAGGTCCCAAATGTCGCGCTCGCGCGACCCGCTCGCGCGATATGTGTAAAAACCAAAGTTGCGTATTTCAGTGTACTGAAGACTCCTGTGCAAACGAAACTGCTGAACGACGTCTAGACTGTAAATTACATCAGTTTCAGTTCGTTTCGGGTTAGGAAGGCTTCCAAAACTTGTTGTAAATCTATATATACCCTATTTTATTACAATTAAAGGGGTTAGACATTATTAGCAATTATTATACACACATACTTCCAGCCATTGAAGGGAGGGAAGCAAGGAGAAGAAGAAGAAGACCAAGGGTTTCCATGGCCTCCTCCATCAACTACTTGCCATCTATCACTTCCATGGACGGCTAGATCATAGATCTAGGGTTTCAATGAAGCCCTAGACGAGTAATAGGGTTTTATTTATGTTTTTAGTTTAGTTTTATTATGTATGGATGACAGTCACATGTTTAGAGGATTTTTATAAATAAATCGTACTTCTATTGATTAAATCATTACTTTCAGAATTTATTCTTGTCTTAGATCTATTTTGACTGTGATGTGCTCAACGATCTATTCTTGCTGTGCTTGTTTAGATTGTTTACATGTGATGGTGCTTTATTGATTTGTGCTATCAAGTATCCGAATAGTCCATGCCTAGGTTAGACGGATTAGATCACAACCCTAGTTTAGTGTGGGATAATTCGTGCTAACCGAAGATGGATTATGTTGGTGCTTGAACCATGAATATCTTCTTGTCGGAGGAATTGGGCTTGTAGCTACAATTCCCCATTATCATCCAACTTAATAAGCTAAAGTAATTCATAAATATTCCTATTATGAAGCTAGTGGTGGATTTGCAATCCTAGGTTCCCTTAAACACTATTTAAAACACTTTTAATTGCTTTCATAGTTTAGATTTAGTTTTATTGTTATTAGTTTAATTAAATTCAAATCAAAATCCATTTTTATAATTAATTAAATTTTGGTTTTAAAATTAAAGCGCGGTAGTATTCAATCTCTGTGGGTTCGACCTTTACTTCCACACTACAAATCTTTAGAAAAGTAAAGAATACTTTTTACATCTTGATATTGACAACATCAATTTTTGGCGCCGTTGCCGGGGATTGCATTACTACCTTTAGTTTTATAATCTTAGTTTAGTTAATTTATAAATATTAGGTTAGTTTTTATTTTTCTTATTTTCCGTTTTGTTTTTAGTTACTAACTTGTTCTTTTATTTTGTAGTCAACGTTTCCGAGTGGAGCAGCTAATTACATCAAAGGAGCTTACGCAAATAAAAATTTAAATAAAATAAAATAACTTGCTTCTTGTGAAACTCGCTTTAAACCACTGTAAGTCAGGGCGCTGTGACGCACTATTTGCATTAGTTTAGGGTTAATTGCACTGCATTAGCTAGGAAACCCGGGGCGCTGGGCTTGACGCGGTCATTGCATTACAGGATAATATTCATGCATCACAGTAGTTGAGTGCTTGTTATCTTAGTTGCGTGATTGCTATTTGTTTTTTTAGTTGAGTCAGTTTTTGTTTTTAGTTTACTTTCTTTTAGTTTATGTTAGGTACACGTTCAAATAAACCGGAATTAAAACCTTTTGACTCTGAACTTGAACGTACATTAAGACTTAACAAGTCTTCAAACTTAACTTCTAGAACACGGTTTCTAATAGACGACGATTTGACACCGAAACCAACGTCTTTATTTGAATCTGAAATACGTAGTACTCTTACAAGACTAAAGAAACCACGCTTTCATAACATAGAACCGATTAAAATGGCAGACATTGGAAATAACAATAACAACCAAAATAACAACGGAAATAATTTGAATAATCCTAATATACCACCACCTCCTCCACTTAAAGACTATTTTATTCCGACGACTTACACGCCACAAACTTGTATCGACTTACCGGAGGCGACGGCATCTCACTTTGAGATAAAGTCGTCTACCATCTCGCTACTTCCATCTTTCCATGGCCGTTTAAATGAAAATCCATATAAACACTTAGGAGATTTTCAAGATATATGTTCTACTTTGAAAATCCAAAACTTAACTGATGATGAATTAAAATTGCGGCTCTTTCCATTCTCTTTAAAAGATAAAGCTAAATATTGGCTTCAATCTTTGGAGCCAAACACAATTAGAACATGGGAAGACTTACACACCGCATTTTTACAAAAGTTTTTCCCGATTATGCGTACGAATCAGATAAGAAAATCTATAACAAACTTTGTGATGCAAGATGGGGAATCACTTTACGACACGTGGGAAAAATTTAAAGAATTATTACGTTCGTGTCCACATCATCAGGTTCCTAAGTGGCAGTTGGTCCAGGTCTTTTACGAGGGACTTATTCCTTCGGTCCGTAACACCGTCGATGCTGTTTGTGCGGGTACCTTCCTACACAAAAGTGCCGATGAGGCCTGGAAAATTTTTGAAACGTTAAGCGAGAATTCGATGCACCAAGCGGTGTCTGTCCGTTCTGAGGAATACTCACAACCTAAGAGAGAGGTAAAGTTCGAGTCAAGTCAATAAATTGAAATAAAAGAACTATCTAACAAACTTGACCGACTTTTAACAATGAACCAAACGACAGCCTCACCCGCTCGTGAAATTTGTGCATTATGTTCTGATCCTTCACATTCGATACTTGCATGTCCATCGGCGAGTCAATTTCCGGAATTCGTGGAGCAACACATTAACTCTATTCAACAATACCCACGAAATAATTATAATTCGATTACTAATAATCTGGATGCGCCATGGAGAAACCATCCTAACTTCTCGTGGAAAAATAATAATAATAATCCTAATGAGGCAACTAATTTTCCAAATTCGTATCGACCTCAGTTTCAACTTAGTCAATACCAACACCCGCCTCCTAATTCGAATCCTTCAAGGGGTAACATTTTTGAGGAAAAGGTGTTGGCATCCCTTAATAAAATTGAAACGCAAGTACAGGCACAAGCACAAATAGTGCACTCTTATACACAATCCATTGCGAAGCTTGAATCCCAAATGGGACAACTAGCTACTGTAGTAAGTCGTAGAAACGAGGGGACGTTGCCTAGTCAAACAATTCAAAACCCTAAGGGACAATATGAGGTTAAGGGGTCGAATGAACAAGTAAACGCCGTCTCAACTAGGATGACTACACGAGAGGAGGTGATAGAAACCCCTAATAAGAATGAGAATGTGATAGATATGAATATCAACTCTAATAAAGAGAGGGGTGAGGACGTGAATCAAAGTAGAAAAGAAAATGAACCGGTCTCAACGAATTATATTCCGAGAATGCCATATCCACCTAATGTTGAGGAGCCGTCTAATCTTACAAATAAAAAGTCTAAGGTTGAGGATATACTCGAGGTATTTAAACAAGTTAAAATCAATATTCCATTCCTCGATGCTATTAAACAAATTCCCGCTTATGCTAAATGTCTAAAAGACCTTTGTACACAAAAGCGCAAAATACGTAGTCATACTCGGAAAAAGGTCTTCCTCACGGAAAAAGTAAGTTCTATTTTTCAACACTCACCTCCAAAGTATAAGGATCCTGGTACGCCAACGATTTCATGTGTCATAGGTGACACTATCATCCAAAGGGCTCTCCTTGACTTAGGAGCTAGTGTTAACCTCTTACCTTATCACGTCTATAAACAACTAGGTCTAGGTGAACTGAAACCTACGGCCGCTACAATACAGTTAGCGGATCGTTCTATTAAAATACCTAGAGGAATCGTCGAGGACGTCTTGGTTAAGGTTGACAAATGCTTTTATCCTGTAGACTTCATGGTCCTTGACACTGAACCCGTGCTAGATGCTAGGAAACACACTCCTGTCATTCTAGGCCGTCCATTCTTAGCCACGGCCAACGCACGTGTCAACTGCCGGACGGGGGTAATGAAAGTGTCGTTTGGGAACATGAACTTAAAATTAAACGTTTTTAATGCTATTGATCAACCTCCTAAAGATGACGATTACCTATGTGAGGCGGAAGGTGAGGTAAGACGGAATATTGAGCCTAACAAAGCAATAAATGTGAGTAACGACAAAGATATAGCGGATGATGAGTGGATGAACCCTAATAATCTGGACCCTAATGCTGAATCTACTCGAAAGGTAAGAAATCGATTTGAACATACTGACAAACCGTCGATTGAATTAATTCGAAGTGACGTGATTTCTGCTTACCACCGAGCTCTACCTGACATCCTTAGGGGTACAAAATCTGAGTTACAGCCTCCGTAAGTCTTGAGCTAGAACGGTCTAGCTGAAGACGTAAAAGTTAGCGCTTCTTGGGAGGCAACCCAAGCTTTATTTCGTTCATTTTTCTTATTTTTGGTCGTTTTTGAGTCTGTTTGAGTCTATTTTGGACATTCTGGACAGGTTTGGGGGTTGGAATTAATTTATTTTAATATTATATACATAATTTTAGCTAAAAAAATGGAAAACACCCAAATCGAGAGCACGGCCCGCTCGCGCGAGACGTCGCTCGCGCGGCCCGCTGGCGCGAGAATGTGCCTTAGTGTTTTTTTCTTTCTTTTTCCTTATATGAGCTCTCAGCATTTACTCGCGCCTAGTCGCGCGGGCGCGAGGGGGTCCCGCTGGCGCGATTTCAGAAAAAAAAAAAAAAGAAAAAACAAAAAAAAAAAATAATAAAAAAAAAAATATTGGGATTCGCGCGCGCGACGGCCGCTCGCGCGATCCCCCATTTTTCTGACATTTTCTTTTGTTTTCTTATATCTTCCTCGCACACCTGTCACACAGTTTTCACTTTTCTGTTTTTGTTTCTTAGGTACTTTTAGATCGAGTCTTTGATTGTTTTCATAATTCTGGTTATGTTTTATTTCCTTTTATAGCTTATTTTCGTGTTGTCTTCATAGTTTTGTTTCTTCTTATAGTTTATTTAGTTTCGTTTAGCTTAGTTATAATTCTTTTAGCTGTTTTTATTATTTTGTTTGTTTAATTTTCTTTTGTTAAGAAGTAACAGGTAACATTGAACTTTATAGCCATATTCCTTTGTGTTCACCTGTTCTATGCTTGTCAAGATCGAGGTACTATCGTTCCTTCCTTATGTACTCTCCTTTCTTTCATTTTATTGTTTCATTGGGGAGAATGAAAGGTTTAGGTTTGGGGGTATGCACACACATGCACATTATTTTATGCAAAATTTTAAAAATTTTTCAATCAGTGTGTTTAAATAAACGATGATTACCGACGTTTTTGCAATATTAATTTGGTACTTCTTGTTATGTAACTATGATTGTTATAGAATGATAAATAAAAGAAGATGTGATTAAACATTTGCTGAAGTTATGATATGACGTTTTAAGTTATGTATTGTTTGAATCGTAGTTTTATATCATAGATTTGCACATAAACTTATGCACTGCACGTAGTCGCTTGAATACATGTTGGTTGTGAACTATAATATGATTCGGATTTCTAGATAACATATGGTGGAGACTAGACCCAGTAAGCTTTTGAGCCTATCTTTTCTGTTTTGAGGGTTATAAATACATCTTGTGTTTGTCGAATTTCATTGAAATAGCGCATCTATTTGTTGTTTAGTCTCATTATTCTTGTTTTGGTTGATAGTCAAGTTAAAATATTTGTTACCATGCTAAATAATCTTCCATTGTAAACATTGAAGAACCGTATTACCCTAGGAAATGATTTTAGGCCCTCTTTGTTTATTGCCGACCGATAAATTATAAAATTTTCTTAGTTCGCCCTTTGAGCCGTTAAAATGCCATTTCTTTCTTTGATTACCATTATCCTTGTTTTTGCTCCGACTTGACAAACTCGGAGTTCACTACTGAGAGATTTGTCACCTTTTAGTAGTGTTAAGGTGATGTGTTGAAAAGGAAGAAGAAAATAAGATGCTATTGGGGTAGTTGCTTGGTATTCGATGAATAATCATTTGAGAAACAAGAAAAGGAAAAGGAAAAAAGAAATATATTGAAAAATAAAGAAGAGGAAAGTTGAAAAGGAATGAAGAGAAAGAAAAGATGAAAGTTTGTAGAAGAAGAATGAAAGAAATCGAACATGCCTTACAATGCCATCCTGAAAACTACTTGATAAATCCTTTCTATCCTTTTTCATTGCCCGAGCCACGTTATAACCTTTGAAAAGTCCTATTTGATCCTAGGAGACATGGTTCGGATATGAAAACGATGGGAGGGGGATTAAAACATGGTAAGGATTAATTTGTCTTGATTATCGGCATCTTATCCATGAGACTATTATTCTTTTGTGTCATGCGTCTTTTTCGAGTCATATGTGAGCATTTATCGTTTTGAAAATATATTTCTTTGCTCCCATATACTAGATAAATTACACCTGTTTCTGAGTGTTTCATTTGAGAGTGTAATTCATTGTGAGATTCGTAGTCGAGACATAGTTAAATGGTTATCCGAGTTATATTCCATGTTGATGATATACGCGTGTTCATTTGACTACCACATCACACACGTGCAATCTTATGAGGAACTCTATTGATTTGTACATTGCATATGCTTGAGATTGTTTTTCATCATGTAGGTGAATGTTTGATTCTGTTTCTTCTTGTTCGTTATTCTATTTCAAATCATTGTGTTATAATAAGGAGTGTTGAATATTATGTTCTTTAGTTTTATTAAAACTTTTTAAATTTATAAGTTAATAAATATGGTTGTGGGAGACTTGTTGATGAGAACCCTCACGAGACTTCACTCGTCCGACTAGGGACACCTAGAGGTTTAAAAGGCTTGTTGCATACGCTAAATGCAATCGCAATCCATGCGAAAATGGAATAGTATGTTATTAGTAGTTAGTTTTTATTTTAGTTTTGCTCGAGGACTAGCAAAATGTAGGTTTGGGGGTGTGATCGGGAGAGAACTAATCCTAATTATACGCCTTAACGAGCATCTGTTAGTACCTTTTTATCCTGTTTTTGTATATTTTTACTTTATTTTCTATTTTTGACAGGATTTGGAAGAAATCACCTAAACCAGGCTAAACAGGATGAAAAAGCACAAAGAAAGAAGCTGAAAAAGCCAAGTCGCGCGAGCGAGCCGCGCGCGCGAAGAACAGAGAATCGCTCGCGCGATCCGCTCGCGCGTGAGTCCCGCAATCGCTTGCACGATCCGCGCGCGCGAGGTCCCAAATGTCGCGCTCGCGCGACCCGCTCGCGCGATATGTGTAAAAACCAAAGTTGCGTATTTCAGTGTACTGAAGACTCCTGTGCAAACGAAACTGCTGAACGACGTCTAGACTGTAAATTACATCAGTTTCAGTTCGTTTCGGGTTAGGAAGGCTTCCAAAACTTGTTGTAAATCTATATATACCCTATTTTATTACAATTAAAGGGGTTTAGACATTATTGGCAATTATTATACACACATACTTCCAGCCATTGAAGGGAGGGAAGCAAGGAGAAGAAGAAGAAGACCAAGGGTTTCCATGGCCTCCTCCATCAACTACTTGCCATCTATCACTTCCATGGACGGCTAGATCATAGATCTAGGGTTTCAATGAAGCCCTAGACGAGTAATAGGGTTTTATTTATGTTTTTAGTTTAGTTTTATTATGTATGGATGACAGTCACATGTTTAGAGGATTTTTATAAATAAATCGTACTTCTATTGATTAAATCATTACTTTCAGAATTTATTCTTGTCTTAGATCTATTTTGACTGTGATGTGCTCAACGATCTATTCTTGCTGTGCTTGTTTAGATTGTTTACATGTGATGGTGCTTTATTGATTTGTGCTATCAAGTATCCGAATAGTCCATGCCTAGGTTAGACGGATTAGATCACAACCCTAGTTTAGTGTGGGATAATTCGTGCTAACCGAAGATGGATTATGTTGGTGCTTGAACCATGAATATCTTCTTGTCGGGGGAATTGGGCTTGTAGCTACAATTCCCCATTATCATCCAACTTAATAAGCTAAAGTAATTCATAAATATTCCTATTATGAAGCTAGTGGTGGATTTGCAATCCTAGGTTCCCTTAAACACTATTTAAAACACTTTTAATTGCTTTCATAGTTTAGATTTAGTTTTATTATTATTAGTTTAATTAAATTCAAATCAAAATCCATTTTTATAATTAATTAAATTTTGGTTTTAAAATTAAAGCGCGGTAGTATTCAATCTCTGTGGGTTCGACCTTTACTTCCACACTACAAATCTTTAGAAAAGTAAAGAATACTTTTTACATCTTGATATTGACAACATCAACGTGGTCCCCATTTCAATCGATCAAACCCCCTTTCAATCGATCAAATCTGGCCGAATCACTTTTGAGCAATCAAACATATTTTGATCGATCGAACGCACCTGGATATTTTAGTTTCAGTCCACATAAACAATGCCACCTGCCCACCCCTGCCTCTATATATACATGGGTTTCATGTGTGTGTGAGGGTTGGTTGCCTAGAAATTTAGAGAGAGAGGGAGAGAGAGAGAGAGAGAGAGAGAGAGTGTGTGGTGTTTGATATATATATACATACTTATACATATATACATACACATCTATCTATACATAGATAGTTAGAAGAAGAGAGAGAGAACCAGAAGAAGAAGAAGAGAGATAGAGAAGAGAAGGAGAAGAGAAAGAGAAGGAGAGACAGAGACAAAGAGATGAGGAGAGAGAGAGAGAAGGAGGCCACCATTAAAGCTCAAAAGTTCAAGCTTGCCAAACGTGCCCTTACAATGTTTGGTGAGTTCCAAACTCACTCACTAGCTTAGTTATAATGTTTTACAAGTTTTGGACGTTTAATAATAACCCAAACACGCCCTAACAGATTCTGGATATTCACTACCAGAATCTGGAGAAGACGGAGTTCGAGCGACCGAACTAAGTTCAATCAATTGAACACACTGAGTCTCAATCGATCAAAATGATTTCAATCGATCGAGACCACTTTTACTTCAATCAATCAAGAATACTTCAAGTGATTGAAATGACTTCAATCGATCGAACCCAATAGAACGTGGATGTTTCCTTTAAGTTTTAATTTATAAAGCTTAACTGTTTAATTGATGTTTTATGTTCATATTATGCGATATTATGAATTACGGAGGTAATGGGATACGATAATAAGATTGAGATAATTATGGTGAGTAACATAGTCGGGTTCAGAATGTTAATACTAATACTACGCGATAACGAGATAAAGTTTGAGATATAACGGTGGGTCGTTGGATAGTCTGGTGACTGAGCCAGTGGGTTATTAGTTACTTTCAAGTTGTGTTTTGTCGAGTTGATGATTCGTTCAGGTTGAATCCAAAAAGTGAGTAACAAGGATTTAACCAGGATCGTGGAAGCTATGGGTGCATAGTACTCACAAACGTTCTTTAAAGCGGTGAACAGTAAGAGTTCTTAAAAGCGGTGAACAAGAGTATTAGTGGCACGCCCATAGTATGTATCTACCAGAGCTATGTATGTACCATACTCGCAAGCATTCTTAAAAGCGATGAACAGTAAGAGTTCTTAAAAGCGGTGAACAAGAGTATGGGTACGTCCATAGACTAGTCATTATATGAGAGTGATGTATAGTGTTCGTAAGAGTTCTTAAAAGCGGTGAATAGAAAGAGTTCTTAAAAGCAATGAACAAGAACACTAGTATGTCGCGATGATATAATCAGTTTGGGTTAGTCTATTAGGATTGGTACAGTTAGTCCTAAAGTTGGAAGATGATGCGAATCGGATGATTATGTGTCTAAATAAAAGAGGAAGAGATATTATTAATATCATGTCACGCCCCGAAGTACAAAAAATAGGGAAAAATAAATTTCCTTTATGGGTACGTAGACACGTAATTGGTTGTGAATGTCACCTGATTGTCCAAACATGCTTAAAACAATGATATAATACAAAAAAAAAGTGACTAAGTTCAGCAGAAGCAAGAATCTAAAACATTCAAGTCTTACATGATTAATATATTACAGACCCAAGGATATCCAAAAGATACATATTACATGTTCAACTAAGCTATTACATCATTAATCATATTAACAACAGAACTATATCAAAAGAAAAGCTCCAAGATCTTCAGCTGGCGAAACCATAGCCTTCTTCGTAATAATCTTCACCAGCATAGTCTTCAGTAGTAAAATCTGCATCTTGACAGTAGCCAACTCCATCAGGACCTGCAAAGGCTGGACGTGGATGGTCTAGCGGCATGAAACGCCGTTAGCGGTTAAGCTAAGTGAGGGCACCCTTAAGGTTACCACCACTAAGGTAAGTTATTCATTATCTCTTATTCTCATAACTATGTCTCTTTCAAACCCAACCATACCCTTCGAAGCTTAGCCCAGAACTGAACTGACCAACGACATTGACTGAAAGAAGACTCAACTCCAAACGCATTTACGGGTCAAGAAAGAACAACACTTGACAATGAATCGCTTGATTGAACATGTCACTGACGATCCTCAGGTCACTCGTAAGACCGAACACATCATGACGATCCTCAGATGAAGAATGCGGGATATTAACAGTCACTTGATCAAACGCGTCATGACGATCCTCAGGTCACCCGTACTTAACAGAACACGTCATGCCGATCCTCAGACCAAGGGTGCAGAATATAGTCAATCACTTGATCGAACACGTCATGACGATCCTCAAGTCATCCGCACTTGACCGAACACATCATGCCGATCCTCAGACCAAGGTACAAAACATTTCACAACTCCCCAATCGACACCATGGAATTACCGAAGGACTAACTCTGCAAGAAATATCCGAACATGACACGAAAGTTTACGAATCAACTTTGACCGGAAGTCACATGACGAGAAACGAAGCTCAACGTCCCTTATTCGCATAAAATCTGTTTTTGAAGGATTTATCGTTATTTTACGCGTTCGTACGTTTCGTAGTTTAGTTCAATAATAACATCCATTTATACTTTCGAAGTTATGCTTATACATCCGTCATTCTATTTTATATCATAATATACTTACAATGAGAACTTACCCAGTCACTATCAACGCAATAATCATGTAGTACAACATACTTAAAGCTTGGGTATGAACTTTCAACGGTCATTAAACTATATTCATAACATTGGAAAACATAACGCGTAGCTCATGGATTTATAACATGGATTTAATACCAATAAACATATAGATGAAACTCTTAACATACTCATCTATGCGATAGCACTACCATAGCTCAAGATTTTCATAACAACACAGGTACCAAAAAACTAGCATAAACAATCAACATCATGCATAAACAAAACATCATACAAAAATTTACACAATCTACTAGGATACATTTTCACTGTGTTGACTGAAACAACATGATTTATTTGGGCATGATAAATTGCTTTGTAGATCAAACTCAAAACTAGAACATTATAGGTATTTGGATCATCTTCATGTACAGAAAAATCTAGCTTCAATTACATTTTTGAGCTGCTCAAAAAATTTATTTTACTTAGACATTTTTATATTTTCAGACTACTCTGTCCCAGATTTATAGTACTGCATTGTATGTGACTTTAACCTATGAAGGATTCATTTTTACACCAAACTATAGAAGAGTTATTTGTAGATAAAGGAGTTACCTTTCTCCACAAAAAAACCTAGCCTAATTCAGATTTTTGAGCTACTCCAAGCATTCATTTTACTAAACTATGTTCTGCTAAAAGTTTCAGTTTCTCAAATTTAAGGATTTGTCTTGCATGGCATGGAATCTTCAAAATAGCAACATCAAGCTCTTACTAAACATCACTAAATACTATATATGTTCTAAAGTAAGTTAGTAAACTCACCAAATCTTGAAATTGAACTTGGGCTTTGAATTTGAGCTTTAGGAAGCTTGAACTCAACTTCAATGGTGGATGTTCTTTGTTCTTCTCCTTCTTCTTTACTTCTTGACTTATAGGATTCTTTTTAGGTCTTCTAAGACTTCTTATTATAGATTCTAAGTCCCCATGGTGCTATATATAAGTTTATGGGTGTGTATATGTGTTTGCATGTGAGGTGTATACAAGAGAAGAGGGGTGAATGCTTGGGTTTTTCTCCTAATTCTCTTCTATCTCTCCACGGAACTCCCAACTCCTAGTTCTCTCTAAACATATGTGCAGATTGTAAGTGCTAAAAAGAGTATAATGCATGAAGACATTCATGTTTATATAGAGCCTTACATGTGTAAGGTGTCACCTTGCATGCGCTCCTGTAAGCATGCATGAACAAGTGTCCATTGCATGGACAAGTGTCCTTGGGGTGGACAAGTGTTACAAGGGGGGTTGCATGTGCCACAAGTGGCCGGCCATGGTGGGGCCCACCTTAGGTTTTGTGCCTCTTTCTCGATTTGTGTGCATAAGTCCTTGATATACGTGCAACGAGGTATTATTTCTAATGTCCGGGTCCGAGTATAGGACTAAGTTAAGTCTTATTGCGGCCGAGTCGGTGCAATGGTTACAGTCTAATTAGTAATTACATTACACTGATACAGTCACACAAATAAAATAATAATATAATAATAGACCAGATATGGAAATTCATAAAACTCATATTATTACACGTAGAGAAATTACAGGTATTACATCTTCTACCACCTATTACAGGATTTCGTCCTCGAAATCAGAACTTATCTAGGCACAAAACAGAAAAGGATATTTCTCTCGCATCTCTGACTCCATTTCCCACGAAGCTTCTCTTTCGTGATGAACATTCTACTGAACCTTCACCAATGGAATCTCCATGTTTCTCAGCTTCTTAGTCTCTTGACCCAAAATCTTGATGGGTCTCTCTGTGTAGGATACGCTGTTATTCACCTCAATGTCCTTGAAGTCGATTACATGTGGCGTCACACCCTAATGATACTTCTTTAACATACTGATGTGAAAAACAATGTGAATACCTAACAACCTTGGTGGCAACGCGAGTCTATAAGAAACTCTTCCTACGCGTTCCAAAATTTTGAATGGTCCAATATAGCGTGGCGACAACTTTCCTCTTTTCTGTCCAAACCTTACTACTCCTCGGACTGGTGATACCTTTAGTAAAACATGTTCTCCTACCTTGAACTCTTTATCCTTGCAATTTTTGTCTGCATAGCTCTTATATCGATCTTGTGCTTCCTTCATCTTCTCTCTGACAATAATTATCTTCTTATTAGTCTCTCGAACCATCTCCGGTCCTAGAAGTTTGCCATCTCCAACTTCATCCCAACATAATGGCGAACGACACGGCCTTCCATATAATGCCAAATGGTGTCGTGCCTATACTTGAGTGATAACTATTGTTGTAGGCAAACTCAATTAATGGAAGATGTGTCTCCCATGAACTCTCAAAGTCAATCACGCAAGCTCTGAGCATGTCTTCCATTACTTGATTGGTCCTCTCGGTTTGCCTGTCGGTTTGAGGATGAAATGTTGAACTCAATCTCAATGAAGTTCCCAAGGCTGTCTAGAAACTTTCCCAGAATTCTGCAGTAAATTGAGAATCGCGATCAGACACTATGCTGACGGGTACTCCATGCAATCGTATGACCTGTTTTATGTATAACTGACTCAACTTCTCCATAGAGTATGTCATACTGTATGCTATGAAGTGAGATGACTTGGTGAGTCGGTCCACAATTACCCAAATAGAGGCATGGTTCTGCTGAGATTGGGGCAAACCTACCATAAAATCCATGATAATGTGTTCCCACTTCCATTGCGGAATCGGTAATGGCTGTAACAATCCTGACGGCTTCTGATGTTCTGCTTTGACTTATTGACAAGTAAGACACTTAGAAACATACTCTGCCACTTCTCATTTCATGCCTTCCCACCAGAAATTCCGCTTCAAGCCTCTATACATCTTTGTGCCTCTTGGATGAACGGTTAAACAGGACTTGTGTGCTTCGTCCAAAATGTCCTTCCTTTGGTTCTCCATATCGGGAACAGACAGTCGATTCCTACACCGAAATCCTCCATCTGAGCCTACGCTCCATTCCTCGGGTTCCTTCACCAAAACTTTAGCAAACCACTCCTTCCACTCTTCGTCTTTCTACTGGGCTTCTAAAATACAGGTGAGAAGCGTCGGTTGTGCTACCAAGCATCTAAAACGGTGTCCTCCTTTTGTCTCTGCGGGTTGGAGATCAAATTCTGCTATGGTTTTCAATGCTTTCCATTCTCGAATCATAAGAATAGCAACTACTCAGCGAGGTTTCCGACTCAAAGCATCTACAACAATGTTTGGTTTACCAGGATGGTACTGTAGAGTGAAATCATAATCCTTGAGTAATTCCATCCATCGTCTCTGCCTCATATTTAGCTCCTTCTGAGAGAACAAGTACTTCAAGTTCTTGTGGTCTGAAAATAAATCAAACTACTCCCCATAGTGGTAATGTCTCCATGTTTTCAGTACAAACACAATTGCGGCTAACTCTAGATCATGCGTTGGATAATTCATCTCGTGTGATTTCAACTATCTCAATCCATACGCTATCACCTTCCCATCTTGTATAAGCACACACCCTAATCCTTGGTGTGAAGCATCACTATAAATGGTATACCTTACACCGCTTTTGGGTATTGCTAACACGGGTGCCGAAGTTAATCTCTCATTCAGTTCTTGAAATGCATGTTCATGTCAATCCTTCCATTCAAACTTCTAATCTCTGAAGCATTGCTCGGTCTTTTCCTATCTAGCACTGCGTCTATCTTTGAAGAATCCACTGATATCCCATTCTGAGAGACAACATGTCCCAAGAACTTGACTTCCTTGAGCCAAAATTCGCACTTGCTGAACTTTGCATATAGTTGATTGTCCCTAAGCGTTTGTAAAGCAATCTGTAAATGTCTTTCATGTTCCTCCTCGGTCTTAGAATAAATCAGTATATCTTCTACAAAGACGATAATAAACTCATCCAGGTCGGACCTAAATACCCTATCATCAAGTCCTAGAACACTGCTGGGGCGTTGGTTAGCCCGAATGGCATCACAAGAAACTCGTAATGTCCATATCTAGTTCAAAATGCTATTTTTGATATATCTTCTGGTCGAATTAACAGTTGGTGGTATCCTGATCTCAAATCAATCTTCAAAAATGTCGTAGCTCCTTATAATTGATCAAATAAGTCATCAATATGTGGTAGCAGGTACTTATTCTTGATGGTTACCTTATTCAACTCTTTGTAGTCTATGCAGAGTCAAAATAGTATCGGTGCTCCTCCCCACGGTGATGTGTTTGGCCGCACAAATCCCAAATCTTCTAACTCCTGTACTTTTGTCACGCCCCGGAGAAGCAAAAATAGATAAAAACAAGTTCCTTTTTGGTCCCGTAGGTTCGTGACTGGTGAATAACTGCATTGTCATCTATACCAACCAACAAATACAACGATAGGGAGGATGCTATTCATAAAACATATCTTATTAACATAATCAGAGGCTACAACAGAAATATAAAAGGTTTGGAAGCAACATATGCCCAAGTACCAATTATGAAAGTCTACTAAATCTATTACAATAGCTAGCTTAGAGTCTGAAGCCTATAACAATAATAACAGTAGAAGTACAATAGATATACTAACTAACTAATACAAAGCAGCACGCCTTCGTCTTCAAGCCTTCAGCTCCAAGTCCGGCGGAACATCAGTCTCCATCCTCAAGGCCTGCCAAGCTCTAGACATTGGAATATCCAGGGCACAAACGCCATCAGCTTTGAATACAAAGTTAAGTGAGTACACTAAACAACACTCCTCATCGTTATTGTTCAGCATCTTAAAATGCGGTTCTCTTAACAGTGACGTCACTCACGGACATAGTAGAGGTCTCATGAAACTATACATGAATCCAATGATAGCAGGAAACATATTAAATGAAAATAATAATAAAGATCTTGGTATAAATATCTCATCACGTATTCACTAAATCCATGCATGTAACCCATGTAACTACCCATGCATCTACCTTTACATTGGAATGCTGAATCCACGATTGAACATCATCTTTACTAACCATTCTCATATTCATATCCATTTCTGTATCCATTCACCATATTCATACTCATATTCATATCGCTATCCATCTTTGTAACCATATGTCAATACCATATTATCATTTTTCGATACCATAATCTCAAATCTGTATCCATACGTCGATACAATAATGCCAATCGGAATCACCCGACTAGGCAGTAGGTCCCACAATCCCTTGATAGGGTTACCGGTCGTCTACATGGTACCACCTATCTGTAAATGATAGAACGGCATATCGGATGCCTTCAACGATGTGTATACCCTCACTGGTCGTCTACACAGCTGAGAATACATTAGAGCACTAGCCGGACGTAATCGTCAACGGTACACTGGACGTCTTCAATAGTGCATACGCATCACTAGACATCTTCAACAGCCAGAGGTGTACTAGGAACTCTAACCACCCCACGTCTACCCGACTCGTCAGCCGTTGATCCCACGGATCCCAAAGTACACATATCTCATATTCTTCAAAGTACACATATCTCAATATCCCACATAATCATAGTTCCCATTTCTCATCATATTCCCTTATCTCTTCACATCACTATCCCATATATGCTGACCACGTGTCGTGAAATGCATTACTTTAGATACAAGAATTATCACATGCTCTGTATTCATCATATCTATTCATTACCGATTATTAACATGCAATTGTGTTCCGTTCTACTATTCAGTTTAGCAATATCATCATATAACAATTAAACAGTTCATCTCATATCAATAGTTAACACAGAATAATTCATCTTGTAATATTAATGATCACTGCATATAAGTCTAGTCCTGACATGGCACATATATATCTTATCCATATATCGCTATAACACATAGGGTACAACTATTAATAAGTCTGATATATTATAAGCATAAAACAATATACAAATAACATTCTGCTCATATCCAATCGATTGACCAAACATGGCAAACGATAGGAAACAATGTCAATCGATTGGACAAAATAGCAATCGATTGGTATAGCAATCGACTAAGATTCATGGCAATCAGTTGGGAAATTATCCAATCGATTGGATCCAATGGCAATCAATTGGGAAATTATCCAATCGATTGGATCCAATGGCAATCGATTGGAAAATTATCCAATCGATTAGATATAATGGCAATCGATTGGACTCTGTCTTCTTCCTCAAAACTGCTGGTTTTTATATGAAAACATTGGGGTTCCTCTTCTCTCATCCATTCACATTATTAACATACATAATACATCCCAAAATAATCCTCTGAGTGAGTTAATGAAACTCACCTCTCTCTGGCGTTCCGATGACGGCGTCCCGAGCTCTGCGGCAGCGGCTATGGTGAGTCCTCTCTCTCCTATTCTCTCTGTCCTCCTCTTCTCTTTCTTCTTCTTCTTCTTCTTCTCTTCTTCTTCTTCTTCTCCTCTACCCGAGAGGGCGTGTGTATATATATATAATATGTGTGTGTATATATATATGAGAGTATATATATCTCTCTCAAACACATACACAAGCCAACATATATATGTATATGTATAAGGAAGAGGGTATATATAGGGAGGGGAAAACAATCAAAATCACACAAAACCAACAAGGTGGCCAAATTCTGTTATTGCCAATCGATTGGTACCAGGTGCCAATCGATTGGTATATGCCATGTCATGGATTAAAGTCGGCAGTAAGGCAATCGATTGGTAAAACATCCAATCGATTGGAATAGCAATCGATTGAGATAAGGTCAATCGATTGGGCTCTCAAAAGTGGCAATCGATTAGTATATGATGCCAATCGATTGGGATGCAAACTTACCCAAAGGCTAGGAAAAGTACTAGGGATATATATATACCTGAAAATACGGGGTATTACATCATCCACCACTCATCAAAAGATTTCATCCTCGAAATCTGAAGCAACAGTCCCTATTACCAAAAAGAAATCCATCTCGAAAGATAGACTCTAAAAATGCTCAAGTTCTCATTTTACATAAATGATTACATCAGCGGCCAACGGGTTGAAGTTCTAGACACGCGATATAAAGATATCACTAATCTATGAATACTAGGGTGACAACTACCAAATCCTCAGGATTAAGAGATATAAAATTCGTATGTCGAACTTTGGGAAAAGGTTCTAGGTAACACAATCTAATCATCTTACAATTCTAAAACGGCTAGTCTCCAAACACACGAAGTTCCTCCCTCAAGTCAAACTCTACGGTGTGAGGGTTATATTGATCAAGTGTTCTAATCTCATCTAAGTTGTAACGAAGCATTGTCGTCTGCTCCCGTCTCCAAAGGTACTTCAAACTTTGCTGACAAAGTCTCCACTGCAGTATCAGTTGATTGTCTTCTATCTCTGAACTCCTTGTTATGTTTGTTAGCGTCCTCAATTGGTCTCTTGTCGTACACAACATCCTTGTTTTGTGTTGACCTAAAAGCATTTTGGCTTTGACATCATAGTTGGTGATTTAAATTTCCTCACGTCTCTAAATTCTCATGTACTATGGGTATAATCATCTCTTTGAGGTCGTATAATCTGTTGAATGCTTGTTCTGTTTCCACGTATTAACTAAATAGTTTAGGTAGGGCTATGCACTGATATCGTGAGGCAATCTACTGTATAACATCTTGTCTGGATGAAAACAATAGGAACTCGGTGTCAAAAAGCAATCTTCCGTGGTACTCGCTGAAATTCTGGTATCATCTTTGCATCACTAGTATCCTCTCTTGTAGACTTGAAATCTTCTAGTTTGTCATTTCTTGTCAAGTCTGCGTCTCAAGGAAATTGAGATTCCTCATCGCTAGTCTTTATCCAACTTACCAACGGTTGGCGTAGTCTTTTGTGTAGGGAGGCTAATGATGTCAGATAGGGATGCAATTGATGTCTTATGGGGTGTAATGGATGTTATATGGGATGCAATTGATGTTATATCTATACTTGGATAACTACTGTCGATTAGTGTCAAACGAATTGTTCAGGTGGATAGTTTAGGTATCCACAAATTACGGTGTAGGCTAATCCTCTTACGATCAATCAAATAACTACCAAACTTCTTGCATATCGGGATCACAAGGTAATACAAAATGTAGGTGATGAGGGTTGTACCTTCTGTCTATCGTCCTTGTCTAAGTCGAGATCCATTACTTGTTTAGTAGGTCTTCCCTCGTGATACTTGTCGTGATGGAACATTGTGTTGCATCTCTAGTTCTGGACAAAACTTACGGACATGACCAACTTCACCGTAGTTAAAACATCGTATCCCTCATCCATTATATTTCCTTAACGCTCTATATTCTTGGGAACGGTGTCCTGGTACTCCATAATTGTAGCAGATATCTCGTTCTCTATGCTGTGTTGGAGTCGCCATTGGTTTAGATTCTTTCTTGTCGGTCTCAAATCTCTTATGCTTCTGGTGGTTGCCCATGTGACTTCTCTCTGTGTTTCCTTGTTGAACTTGGTTAGCTGCCAACACAACTTAACTGTCCCTTCCTCTCTGATCCGTTAGGAGAAACTGATCGTACTCTGGAAATGTTAGATCAGATCGTTGCCCTTCACTAATATGAGTGTCATCTTCCAATTTTGTTGCCATTTCTACCAGAGCTTCGAAAGATTGATCTAAATGTCCTATAGTCATATGACGGATATGTGGAACTAGTCCCTGATGATATCTTTTGATCTTCCTTCTTGGGGTATCGATCATATGCGGTGCGAATCATGATAGTCTCTCGAATTGAGTTGTATATTCTAGTATTGTCATACTACCTTGGACTAATTGTATGAAATCCATTTCCCTTTTGTTCTTCTTAGATTCTAGGAAGTACTTTTCTAGAAATTGGGTCTTGAATGATCCCCAAGTCATTCTTCCAACAGCTTCTTCACCTATCGTAGCTTTTACTGCGTCCCACCAATCTGCTGTTGAGAACGTCAGTTGAAATACTGCCAAATGTCTTTTCTCAGTGTTAGAACATTCAAGTGTATCAAATATCAATTCTATCTGGCGAATCCATTGTTCAACTTGCCATGCTCCCGTTAATCCAGTAAAGGTCTCTGGTTAAAGAGCACGAAATTCCTTTAGCAGCTTGATTCTCGTTGGATGTACTGGTACTTCATTGCCGATGACACGATCTGCACGATTGATAACTTGTTCCATGCGATGGATGAAAACTCTGAACATTCCTCTTGGATCTATCTCGGGAGGTACTAATTCAGGTACTCCATTCAGCTAACCCGAGTTCCCTCTAGTAGTTCTAACCATAACGAGTGCTGGAAGTGTTCAGTGTCGCTACCTACAAATGAAAAACTATTCGGTCAGACGCATTCTATCTTACAGCTCAAGCAAGAACATGTGGTAAATATACAATACCACTATATAATACAATCATACCAAGCAATACAGATATAAGAATATATCCATAGAGGTCAGTCTACCTACCAGGTATACTCCAATATATCTATGCTCAAGACAAGGGTTACGAAACTATAGGTTCTATACGTTACGTCAAATCTAAACATTCCATTTCTATTTCCAGGTTCCAGACTACGAATGCTGCTCAACTAACATGTGAGACCACTCAACTAATATGTGGCTCAAGGTAACAGAATAATCTTATCCATAACCTCATTCTACTTCTAGGTCATGTTGACTGTTTCGAGATCGCTCAGGAATTTGTCAGTGTCTAACATCCGACGGTTCTATATTTATGATCTCCACAACCCCAACTAACTCTCAATGCCTTGCTCTCCATGAACTCAACTATCAACAATTATAACAATTCTTATCGGCTCTAGCAGTTACTACCTTCCAAAGAAACATCCTCATATGGATTCATCTAACTTCTCGTCTGAGTGACAAGATAACAGCTCTATCTCATCTCAGCTAATCCTCATGCTATCGACATTAACTTAGAACTCGGTTTCTAATCACAAAACATAAGCGGTTAACAACTGAAACCTAGGCTCTGATACTAAAAATCATGTCACGCCCCGGAGAAGCAAAAATAGAGAAAATAAGTTCCTTTTTGGTCTCGTAGGTTCGTGACTGGTGAATAACCGCATTGTCATTTATACAAACCAACAAATACAACGATAGGGAGGATGTTATTCATAAAACATATCTTATTAACATAATCAGAGGCTACAACAAAAATATAAAAGGTTTGGAAGCAACATATGCCCAAGTACCAATTATAAAAGTCTACTAAATCTATTACAACAGCTGGGTTAGAGTCTGAAGCCTATAGTAATAATAACAGTAGAAGTACAACAGATATACCAACTAACTAATATAAACCAGCATGCCTTCGTCTTCAAGCCTTCAGCTCCAAGTCCGGCGGAACATCAGTCTCCATCCTCAAGGCCTGCCAAGCTCTAGACATTGGAATGTCCAAGGCACAAACGCCATTAGCTTTGGATACAAAGTTGAGTGAGTACACTAAACAATACTCCTCACCGTTATTGTTCAGCATCTTAAAATGCGGTTAATCTCTTAACAATGACGTCACTCATGGATACAGCAAAGGTCTCTTGAAACTATACATGAATCCAATGATAGCAGGAAACATATTAAATGAAAACAATAATAAAGATTATGGTATAAATATCTCATCACGTATTCACCAAATCCATGCATGTAACCCATGTAACCACCCATGCATCTACCTTTATGTTGGAATTCTAATTCCATAATTGAACATCATCTTTACTAATCATTCTTATATTCATATCCATTTCCGTATCCATTCACCATATTCATACTCATATTCATATCTCTATCCATCTCTGTAACAATACATCAATACCATATTACAAATTTGTATTCAGTCGTCGATACCATAATCTCAAATCCGTATCCATACGTCGATACAATAATGCCAATCGGAATCACCCAACTAGGCAATAGGTCTCACAATCCCTTGATAGGGTTACCGGTCATCTACACGGTACCACCTATCTATAAATGATAGAATGGCACATCGGACGTCTTCAACGATGTGTATACCCTCACTGGTCGTCTACACAGCTAAGAACACATTAGAGCACTAGCCGAACGTAATCGTCAATGGTACACTGAACGTCTTCAACAGTGCATACGCATAACTAGACATCTTCAATTGCCAGAGGCGCACTATGAACTCTAACCACCCCACGTCCACCCGACTCATCAGCCGTTGATCCGACGGATCCCAAAGTACACATATCTCATATTCTTCAAAGTGCACATATCCCAATATCCCACATAATCACAGTTCCCATTTCTCATCATATTCCCTTATCTCTTCACATCACTATCCCATGTATGCTAACCACATGTCGTGAAATGCATTACTCTGGATAAAAGAATTATCACATGCTCTGTATTCATCATATCTATTCATTACCGATTATTAATATGTAGTTGTGTTCCGTTCTACTATTCAGTTCAGCAATATCTTTATATAACAATTAAATAGTTCATCTCATACCAACAGTTAACACAGAATAATTCATCTTGTAATATTAATGATCACTGCATATAACTCTAGTCCTGACATGGCACATATATATCTTATCCACATATCGTAATAACACATAGGGTACAACTATTAATAAGTCTGATATATCATAAGCATAAAACAATATACAAATAACATTTTGCTCATATCCAATCGATTGACCAAACATGGCAAACGATTGGAAACAATGTCAATCGATTGGGCAAAATAGCAATCGATTGGTATAGCAATCGATTGAGATTCATGGCAATCGATTGGGAAATTATCCAATCGATTGGATCCAATGGCAATCGATTAGGAAATTATCCAATCGATTGGATACAATGGCAATCGATTGGACTCTGTCTTCTTCCTCAAAACTGCTGGTTTTTATATAAAAACGTTGGGATTCATCTTCTCTCTTCCATGCATGTTATTAACATACATAATACATCCCAAAACAATCCTCTAAGTGAGTTAATGAAACTCACCTCTCTCCGGCGTTCCGATGACAGCGTCCCGAGCTCCGCGACGGTGGCTATGGTGAGTCCTCTCTCTCCTCTTCTCTCTGTCCTTCTTTTTTCTCTGTCCTCCTCTTCTTTTTCTTCTTCTCTTATTTTTCTTCTTGTTTTATTCTTCTTCTCCTCTACCTGAGAGGGTGTGTGTATATATATAATATATGTGTGTATATATATATTTAAGAGTATATATATCTCTCAAACATACACACAAGCCAACATATATATGTATAAGGTAGAGGGTATATATAGGGAGGGGGAAACAATCAAAATCACACAAAACCAACGAGGTGGCCAAGTTCTGATATTGCCAATTGATTGGTACCAGGTGCAAATCAATTAGTATGTGCCACGTCATGGATTAAAGTCGACAGCAAGGCGATCGATTGGTAAAACATCCAATCGATTAGAATAGCAATCGATTGAGATAAGGTCAATCTATTGGGCTCTCAAAAGTGGCAATCGATTGGTATATGATGCCAATCGATTGGGATGCAAACTTACCCAAAGGCTAGGAAAAGTACTAGGGATATATATACCTGAAAATACGGGGTATTACAACTTACTTCTTCAATTCTTGCATTTCTGTCGGTGCCATTCTTTACGGAGTCTTGGAGATGCCTCGGGTGCCAGTTCTATGCAGAAGTCAATCTCTCACCTTGGCGGCAATCCTGAGAGATCCTTAAATACGTCCTCAAATTCATGCACTATCGGTATTTCTGCGATTATGATCTCTAAGCTTTTGCCCTCGATGGCAGCTAAGTGACTAGTGAAAAAACTGCCAGTCAATGGGTTACACTGAAAGAAAAAGGGTTGACTTCCAGTTATCGTGAAGGTAATTGACTTACTGGTATAATCCAAAATATCATGGTACTTGGTAAGCCAATTAATTCCTAAGATGACGTCAAACTCCTTCATAGACAAAATCACCAAATCTGTGAATAGGTCTCTATCTTCTATGTTGATGGGACAGTTTCTGTATACTCTATTCAACTTAACAGAAGTACCCATTGGAGACACGACATTCAATGCTATGGTAAGTTTTTGAGGTACTAAACCCAAATCTTGTACAACTCTACTAGCAATAAATGAATTCGATGCTCCAGTATCAAATAGCGTTTTAACCTTGTTGCTAAAAAGAGTGAGCGTACCTTTTAAATTCTGATGTGCTTCGGCATCAAAGCCTGCTGCTTCTGGAATAACGTCATTCAGATGAGTCTTGGCAGCTTGTCCTTAAGTGTTGGGTCCATTGTATCCTTGGCGCGGTGCCTTGCAATCTCGGTTCCAATGGCCTTTATCTCTACAATTAAAGCATATGACTCCACCATGATTGTGGTTCTTGGAGGCTTTGCAATCCTTGGCATAGCGGCCGAGTATGCCACAGTTGAAGCAACTCCTTGCGCTTTTTTCTTGGGCAGTATAACCTCCTTGATATCCAATAGGGACTGATGCTTGTGGTGCTTCAGTTCTAGCTTGCTGTTGTTGTCTCCGTGCCTGCTGCAGCTTCCTTTTTTCTGTTCCAAGTGCGCTTGTTATCCTGATAATGCATGGGAGGCCTCGATCCTTGGACATTTCGTGATGGGAACCTACTGGTAAACCTCTTCTGCTTCTATTTCTGTATGTTCTCCATCTATGTAGCCAACCCTAATAGAGATTCAAAGGATTGACTCACGTATACTGTAGTCATCTCTTGGAGTGACAGAGATAACCCTTGGTGATATTGTTCATTCTTCTTAACAAGTGTCTCCACCATGAGATACGCAAAATGGGACAGGCGCTCGAATTGCATTGTATACTCCATACCAAGTCTCTATAGGTGGTCTCTCATCTCCTGGAATGGTAACTACATCTACTGGCATAAAGTCCAGCCATGGGTCAAAGTCATCTGGTCCCCCATCTGGTAACATCCACCCCGATGCTACGTCATCTCTGCCAACTCCATCTAAGTCGATGTCATTTTCATCATCTAGCTCTACAACCTCAGGTGGCGCATCGTCCAACTTGATAGCTAACTCGTCAGGCTCATCAACATCATCCGGGTCCACATCGTCGTGTAGGTCAGGCTGCGCATCGAGATCATCCTGGATCTACTCCATAACTAGATCATCTGTTGGGTCCTCTAAGAACTCCTCCTCTGGGTCCTCCTCGATATCGGCTGGATCTGCTCTGTGGTCCTACTCGGGTATCGGTACCATCACATCCCCATCGACTAGCAGTACTAGATGATTTTGTACATCATCCCCTGGTCCCTGAACATCATCTGCTGGGTCAACCTCCTCGATTGGGTTGTCATCGCTACTCGTTGGATCGTCATCAATCATCTGGTCATCGTCGTCATCTGTGTCATCACCATTAAATGGGTCGTCAACTGAGTGGTCACTGCCTATAGAATCCTCTCCACTCGCTATGTCGTCGTCGCTATCTATGTCCATGGGATCTAAATCCATATCTGGCTCTAGTATGGGCTCGGGAGAGAATGGCGGTGCTGGTGCTGCCATGATAATCGGGAAAAGTATGTCGTCGTATAACGCCTGGTCATGAGCCATGCTGATAAGCTCCTGGTGAATAAGTATGGTAGTCTCTGAAGCATGGATGACTCGAGCTGAACCCGATCCGGATACTGCAATGCATCGGTAAGCACAGCTCTCTGCATATCCTCCTCCAATATGTGCCTCGCCCTCTGGCGGATTCGTTGTCGATATAGTACGGGTCGGCAGGCTGGATATGGCCATCGAGAATATAGTGCCCTCCGAAATCGTCGTGAATGAAGATCGGCTCCATAACCCTGTAAGAGGAGCTAACTTAGTGTCAGTACTAATACAAGGTAAATCTTATGCTCATAAATTAAGGGGTAGGACAATCAATGAGCGCGTCTAAACCTAAAGCTCTGATACCAAAAATCCCTGTTGATGATGCCTAAAATTGGTAAGAAAGGTTTTGGGAGAGAAAGAGATGAGAACAATTTGTATGTGGTTCAGTCCCGTTAACGAGGTGACCTACGTCCATGGCTGCGTCTGTGCGCATCTCACTAGCAGATCACCGGCGGGCCTGGTGAGCCAACAAAAGTAGGCGGTACTACCAGTAATACCGGGTGGGTGTATGCGTGTTGATGGTGAGTTCTCTGTTGAATGCTTGTAAGCTTACAGAATTGATTTCGGGATCCCTTTGACAGGGTAGGTGGGCTCTTTTATAGATGCAAGAGTCCACCCTTACATGGTAAGTTAATAGGATTAGGAAACCAAATCTAATCACGATACATTTACATGATCTTAGGAGAGTTTCCTAAGTGGTTTAGGAAACTGCCATATCACCTTTCACAGACTTGTAGTTGATTTAGGAAACTGCTGGACAAGTCAGGACCGCGGGACACCGCGACCTTTATGCCCGGCCCATTGATATGACTGCGCGGTATGCATGAACACCTCGGGAATGCTTGGGCCCACGAGGTGCGCCATTACCAGAATAACCGGCGCCTCTGGGTGACATGGCATTATTTTCTTGGCTAGATTATTTTGGACATACCAGCTGTCCCCCATTTTCAAAATTGACCGGATGCATCATTGGGTGAGGATTCAAAAATCAGTAGCGTCTTGGAAACCGTCCGGACGTGATTCGGGAACACTGCTCAGGACGAGGGCCCACACTCCACGTCCCCCGGTGGAGTAACCGACCGGTGGAGGTAGGAGCTCGGGGCCAGGGTATTTCCACATGTCAGGGAGTAATTGGCCTGGTCAGGGTTTAGTGGAGTCAGTTCGGATGTAACCGAATAGTCGTATAGTAACCGGACCATCACGTCACGCATTTAATGCGCACGTCTTTTTAGGCGACCCTTCATGTGCCTGAGATGACAGTTTAGGCGGGAAATCGCCTGGACCATTGGATCTATCCTGATCTTGGCCGTCCATAGTTCCTATATAAGGAACACTTGGCTCATTTCTCCAGTTGCTGCTTCCAACTGAGAGATTTCACCGAGCGGTTTGAGAGCAACCAAAATTCCCGAGCAAGGTTCCCGAGTCCTTTTCTGCGCCTAATCTTTATAAGTCCCTCCTTTCTATCTTCAGTTCTTCATTGTCTTCTTCTTTTCTTGAACGAAGCTGGAGGGAGTGTGCCCACTTAGGTTAGAGCAAACCTGGGACTTCTTTTTTTCCAATTTTGTCACTTCTTCCAGTCTGGGGGTACACTAGAGCAGATTGGACGAGCAGGAATGTCCGAGAGAGTCTTGAGAGAGAGTTGCGTTGCTTCTTGAGTCTTGTACGATCTACCCTGTAGGTTGTTAGATCTTCCCCCTTTGTACACCAGGTTAGGAGTCCTTGACCCATTTTTAGGTCGTCGCCCCTTTAGGTTTTCTACAGGTGTAGTCATGTGTCATTCAGACTTCAACTCGTTGTCCCGGTCGGAGGATGAGCAAGTGCGGTCAGGGTCTATGAGCACAAGCCCGGATCCTCCCTCTTTAGCCCCCTCTGACCAGCATAGTGAGGGAATAATCCCCGCTCGGGCGTTTCACAAGGAAACGCGTCGGGATTCTCCCGTGACCTCGACGTCTCGGTGGTCAGGCTACGAGGGGTCTGTGCCGAACAATCCCGAGACCGTCTTCGCGTGCGAGTCCATCGTCAGTATTCTGCGAGGCCCTGACCTAGACCGGATCAGGGATAGATACAAGCTTCCCGCCCCCTTTTCTCTTTCCGTGCACGATGGCGGAGCCCATTTCCATGAGTCAGGCTTTGTCACCTTGTACGAGGACGCTTTCACGGCGGGCCTTCGCTTGCCTCTTCACCCAGTTGCCCGAGATGCACTCATCTTCCTCGGGATCTCCCCCGGGCAACTTGCCCCGAACGACTGGCGGTATCTGATGGGGTGCATCTCCTTGTGGCCCCAAGCCCTCGGGTACGAGCTCATACTTCAAGAGTTCTTCTGGTCCCACTGGCCTTTCCCAGTCCACGGGGAGGCCGGCTTCTTCTCGCTTGGGGCCAGACTAGGGCAGAAGATAATCGTGAACTGCCCAAGCAACAATAAAGGGTGGAAGAAAAATGATTCCAAGTGTCCACCCTAGGCTTGTGTGAAGGCGCCGAGTATCCAGCTGAGGACCTCCTGGGCGGGGAAGCTGAGGAGTAAGTCCAAGCATCCTTTGCTTTTTTTTCTTAGTTTTTTTTACTTTGCCTTGACTAACCCGTTGGTGCATTTATCTTGCAGTGGGAGCAGTTGATCCGCCAAGTCTTCCTGACGAACTTCAAGTGAGGGTCTTGTCCTTGGTGGCGGATCCAACTGATATCAATAAGGTACTGACCCGGTCAGGGGGTCCGAAGATTTCCTACAAGTCCCAGCACCTCAAAGCTCCCACTCTCTCGACGATCATTCCTGGTAAGTACCATCTCTTAACTGTTCGGGTTTCTTTGTAATTTGCTGAATTCTGACATGCTCTTGGTTGTGCAGAGATGGCTCCCAAGAACGCGGCGGCGTTAAAGGAGAAAGAGGTGGCTCTGATGGCCCGGGCTGGCCAGAAGAGGAAATAAACCAGCCCCCGCTAAGGGCCAGCCCCTGAAGAGGATTTCCCGGGGGATCTCCATTTGGGCCAGGGAGGAAGCTATTGTCGCTTCTACGCCCGTTGTCACAGTTGCTCTACCACCACCACCACCTGCTGGCATGACCACTGCTGCGCCTTCCCCACTCCCTCCGGTGGCCAGGCCATTCGGGGTCTCCTTCCCGACCATGGAGGAGGCTCGTGCGGGCCCTTCTTCATTATCGGAGACCGAGACAGCGGACGACGTCCGCAGAAGGGTACGGCCCGGGCTATTATAGAGTCAGGTTGACAGGTGTAGCCTGTTGAGCCCCGAGGCCCTTATCGATTGGCTATACAGCATCAGCCACTTGGTAAGTTTCTTTGCATGTAAACCTTAACCTTTTCCATCTTTGCGTATACTGATGTTTCCTTGTTCTTGCAGGTTGGCTGTATTGCGGCTGGGGCCGAGACCACCCTTCCCGGCGTCGCTGAGAGGCTAGCCGCTGCTGAAGCCGACCTTTCCGTGGAGAGGGCTGCTTGGGAGTCCGTGGAGTTTGCCCTGACCGTGGAGGAAGAAAGATGCCGGGCAACGGCGTTGGAGCTGGGGGAAGTCCATGACTCCTTGTCAATCGAGCACGCTGCCCGGAAGGCTGCAGAGGCTAAAGCTGCGACTGTGGAGGCTAGGAGGGTCTCCGCCGAGAAGATCGCCGAGGCAAGGTTGCAGCCTTGGAGTCCGCGAAGATCTCTGCCGAGAAGGATCTTGCAGCTATGACGGCCACGCTCTCAGAGCTTACTACTGTCCGGGAGGCTGAAGCCAACGAAGCTGAAGAGGAATTTGAGGTTGGGTTCCTCGCAGGCTACACCGATCTGGCGAAGCGGGCTGCTGCTGACCATCCCAACTGGGATCTGTCCGGGTACTCCTGGGCTAAAACTGGTTATTGGAAGGAAGGCCAGGCCGACTCCGAGGTCGCTGCTGAATGCGAGGTCGTTGTGGATGCTGTTCCGGGCGGGGACCCCTCCGTTGATGAGCCAGCCGCTAAGGAGGAGGCAGTAGTGGTGGTGGACTAGTCTTTTGTTTCTTGTTTCTTGTTGTAGTTTTTTTTTTTGGGAAGGCTACTACAACTGCCCCCCAGGCTTTGTACAGGTTTTTTTTATTTATGAAAAGGCCCTTGAGGTCAAACTTTCCATCAACTGTGTTCTTTCTCTGCACTGTGCCTGTTTGTAGTTGCTAGTATCCGTTCGGTTTTTGGCCAACCTAACACCTGCCTTAGCAAATGTTTTAGGATAGTAACCAACAGAACACCTAGTCTTTCTGACCTGTTTAAAAGGCAGTTGCCTGGAGTGGTGTAGGACATGGTCCTGTTTAGCAGTGCTGCTGTAGGAGTTGGTCCTGTTTAGCGTCCGGGATATATCTCTGATCACTGTAAGTACTTGAGAATATCTCTCAAGTTCTTGTAGTGACCGGTGTGATTCCCTATTTTGGCCTGATATTCCCCTGCCCCCCAAGCATTTTGCTAAGGCAGGAGTGCAGGAGTGAATGGCCGTAGGGAACTGACCTGGAACATGGGTGGTTGTAGGGTCATTTGAAGCTTGCCATCGTCGGCCACCTAGGGGTTTGGCCCCGTCGTCGGCTGGACCTAGGCGAAACATTAAGTGATTTCCTGTTTAGGTGTAGTATCCCCTTGCCCCCGAGCGTCCTGTGAAGGCGGGGGCTTGTTGAGGAGCGACCACAGGAAACTGACCTGGAACATGGGTGGTTGCAGGGTCATTTTGTGCTTGGGTTCGGAGCCCAAGGTCTTCTTAAGTGCCTGGGTTCGGAGCCCGAGGTCTTTTTAGGTGCCTAGGTTCGGAGCCCGAGGTCTTTTTAGGTGCCTGGGTTAGCCAAGGTCTTTTGTGCCTTGGGGTTAGGCCCAAGGTCTTTGGTGCCTCGGGGTTAGGCCCGTAGTCTTTTGTGCCTTGGGGTTAGGCCCAAGGTCTTTTAAGCCTTGGTGTTTAGCCAAGGTCTTTTTTGCATTGCACGGGGTACTGACAGGAGTAAAGTTTCAAAGCAAACTATTCAATTTTATTTGAAAATAAAAATTTATAGCGTTTGCTCAATGAGAGCTACAAAAAGAAATTTCTTTACCAATACTAAATTTCCGCGGGCAAATGCTACTGATAATACTTGCGGAGGTGTTGCACGTTCTAAGGATGAGAGAGATCGTGCCCGCCCATGCTCTGTAGCCAGTAGGTTCCCGGTCGGTTGATCCGGGTCACTTTGTACGGGCCTTCTCAGTTTGGCCCCAATTTTCCATGGTTCGGGACTCGGGTAGACTGGTTTACTGCCTTGAGGACGAGGTCTCCGACTTGAAAATTGCAGTGCTTTACCTTGCTATTGTAGTATCGAGAAACCCGTTGCTTGTAGGCCGCCACTTTTAGGTAGGCTTGGTCTCTCCTTTCCTCTACCAGATCTAGTTCTGACCAGAGGCTTCCTTGTTATCCGGCGCACTAAAGTTGGCCACCCTATATGTTGGTAACCCGAGCTCTATGGGGGCCACTGCCTTAGACCCGTAGGTTAAAGAGAATGGAGTCTCGCCTGTTGCCGCTCGGGGCATAGTGTAGTAGGCCCACAGGAGGGTTGGTAATTCTTCAGCCCACAGCCCTTTGGCGCCTTTAAGCCTCGTTTTGATTGAGTGCAAGATTGTTCGGTTGGTTACCTCGGCTTGACCATTGGCTTGTGGGTGGTTGGGGGAGGAGTAATGATTCAGTATCTCGTAGCCCGAGAAGAATTGCCTGAAGATAGGGGTGTCAAATTGTCTACTGTTGTCGCTGACCAAGACCCGGGGAATGCCGAACCTGCTAAGAATATTCCTTTCCACGAAGCTCTCCATTTTCCGCTCGGTTATGGTCGCCAAGGGCTCGGCCTCTGCCCACTTGGTGAAGTAGTCAATAGCGATGATGGCGAACTTGACATGTCCTTTTCCCATTGGCAGAGGACTGACGATGTCGATGCCCTACTGGGCGAACGACCATGGGCTGTGGATTGGTGTCTGGAGTTCTCCCGATCGGTTGATCATGGGAGAGTATCTTTGACACTTCTCTGTCCAACCTTTCCTGCACTTTTGAAAAAACAAATTGTATGTAAAAACACAAAATCATGCCAATTATACAAAAAAACACAAACTTAACTACTAACAAAATTATGCCGACAGTACAAAATACACGCCAAAAACATGAATGAAATCCACACCCAATTGAACACAACTCTCAGTTTTCTGAAAAGTGCAGAATTTCTATAGTAAATTCGATCGTAAAGGAATAACCACAAATACCCACATCATCTGGCCCTTATGGATCTCATCAAAATTAGCTAGTCAAATTAGAAGACGTAGGAGAAGCATCAAATCAAGTACATAAGCAAGCAAGGAAAAAAAATTACAAAAATCTTTCCTTTTTTTTTTTCTAAAGTAGTGCTAGACACTAAGAATGTGGAAAATGATCTCAAGAACATAAAAAAATTCTGACACCTTATTCGTCTAGAACTAATTTGGTCAATTAACAACTAATCATGTCAAAAGGAAAAAAAATTAATAATAATAAGGTAGAAAAAGAATGTAATATGTCACGCCCTGAAGTACCAAAAATAGGGAAAAATAAATTTCCTTTATGGGTTCGTAGACACGTGACTGGTTGTGAGTGTCACCTGATTGTCCAAACATGCTTATAACAATAATGTGATATGGGAAAGTGACTAAGTTCAGCGGAAACAGAAATTTAAAACATCCAAGTCTTACATCAGTAGCATATTACAGGCCAAAAAGATATCCAAAAGTTACATATTACAAGACCAGCTAAACTATTACATCATAAACATATTAAAAACAGAACTATGATAAAAGAAAAACTCCAAGATCTTCAGCTGGCAAAACCATAGCCTTCCTCATAGTAATCTTCTCCAGCATAGTCTTTAGTAGTAAAATCTGTATCTTGATTATAGCCAGCTTCGTCTGGACCTGCAAAGGCTAAACGTGGAAGGTCCAGCGGCATGAAAAGCCGTTAGCGGTTAAGCTAAGTGAGGGTCCCCTTAAGGTTACCACCTCCAAGGTAAGTTATTCATCATCTCTTCTTATTTCTCGAAACCATATCTTGTTCATCATTTCTTATTCTCGATACTATGTCTCGTTCGTCTTTTCTTATTCTCAAAACCATGTCTTATTTAAACCCAATTATTCCCTTTGAAACTTAACCCAGAACTGAACTGACCAATGACATTGACTGAAAGAAGACTTAACTCCAAACACAACAATGAATAGTTAACTGTTGCCCAACTGGCACTCAAATTGTCGCCCAAATGGCATTCAAACTATCGCCCAACTGGCATTCAAGCTGTCGCCCAAATGGCATAAGTGTGCGGGACATTAACAAACTCTTGGTCGAACACGATCACTTGGACGAACACATCATGCCAATTCTCAGGTCACCCGTACATAACCGAACACTTCATGCCGATCCTCAGTCCAAGGGTGCAGAAAAATAATCAACCACTTGATCGAACACGTCATGACGATCCTCAGGTCATCCGCACTTGACCAAACATGTCATGCCGATCCTCAGATCAAGAACACAAAACATAACTCTCCGATCGACACCATGGAATTATCGAAAGACCAACTTTGCAAGAAATATACAAACACGACACGAAAGTTTACCAATCAACTTTGACCGGTAGCCACACGACTAGAAATGAGGCCCAATGTCCCTTATTCGCATTAAATCTATTATCGAAGGTTTTATCGTTATTTTTCACGTTCGTACGTTTTGTAGTTTAGTTCATTAATATCATCCATTTATAACCCTTAATATTTCGCTATACATCCGACATTCCGTTTTACCTCTCAATATACTTACGATGGAAACTTTTCTGATCACTTATTAACGCAATAATCGTGCCATACAACATACTTATAGTTTGGGTATGAACTTTCAATGGTCATTAGACTATATTCATAACAATGGAAAACATAGCACGTAGCTTATGGATTTATAACATGAATTTAATACCAATAAACATATAGATGAAACCCTTAACATACTCATCTACACGATAGCACTACCATAGCATGAGATTTTCATAACAACACAGGTACCAGAAAACTAGCATCAACAATTAACACCATGCATAAACAAAACATTATACAAAAAGTTGTACAATCTGCCAGGATATATTTTCACTGTGTTGACTGAAGTAACATGATTTATTTTGGTATGATAAATTGCGTTGTGGATCAAACTCAAAACTAAAACATTGTAGATAATAGGATTATCTTCATGTACAAAAAAATCTAGCTTCAATTACATTTTTGAGCTGCTCAAAATATTTATTCTACCTAGACATTTCTATACTTTCGGACTGCTATGTCCCAGATTTATAGCACTGTGTTGTACATGCATTTCACCTATGAAGGAGGGGTTTTTAGACTGAGCTATGGAAGAGTTATTTGTAGATAAATGATTTATCTTTCTCCACAAAAAAACCTAGCCTAATTCAGATATTTTAGCTACTCCAAACATTCATTGTACTAAACTATGTTCTGCTGAAAGTTTCAGTTTCTCAGATTTATAACACTGCGTTGTACATGCATTTCACCTATAAATGATTGATTTCTAGACTGAGCTATAGAAGAGTTATTTGTAGATAAATTAGTTAGCTTTCACCTCAAAAACACCTAGCTTAATTTCAATTTTTGAGCTACTCAAAACATTCATTTTACTAAACTACATTCTGCTGGAAGTTTCTGTTTTCCCAGGTTTATAACACTGCATTGTACATGCATTTCACCCATGAAGGAGTGATTTTCAGACCGAGCTATAGAAGAGTTATTTGTAGATAAATGAGTTAGATTTCTTCACAAAAAAACCTACTAGTTCTGATTTTTGAGCTGCACAAAACATTCATTTTACTAAACTACATTCTGCTGGAAGTTCAGTTTCTCAGATTTAAAGCACTTGTCTTGCATGTCATGAAAACTTCAACACAACAATATCAAACTCCTACTAAACATTAATACATACTATACATGTTCTAAATTGAGTTAGATTACTCACAATACTCACAATTTACTCACCAAAGCTTGAAATTGAGCTTGGATGTTGATTTGAGCTTAATGGAGCTTGAACTCAACTTTAGATGGTGTCACTGTTAGGGATATATGATGTTGTCAGAATCAAGATATAAAAGTATTCTTTACTTTTCAATAGATTTGCAGTGTGGAAGTAAAGGTCGAACCCACAGAGATTGATTACTACAACGACTTAATTTTAAAACCTAAGTCTAATTAATTTGGAAAAACGGATTTTAATTTGGATTTAATTAAACTAATAACAAGTAAAGTAAATTTAAACTATGAAAGCAATTAAGATTGTTTTAAATAATATTTAAGGGAAACCTAGGATTGCAAATCCACCACTAGATTCATAATAGGAATACCTATGAATTACTTTAGCTTATTACATTGGATGAATATGGGGAATTATAGCTACAAGCCCAATTCCTCCGACAAGAAGATAATCATGGTTCAAGCACCAACATAATCCATCTGCGGATAGCACGAATCATCTCACACTAAACTAGGGTTGTGATCTAATCCGTCTAACGTAGGCATGGACTATTCGGATACTTGATAGCACGAATCACTAAAGCACCATCACATGTAAACAATCTAAACAAGCACAGCAAGAATAGATCGTTGAGCACATCACATTCAAAATAGATCTAAGACAAGAATAAATTCCGAAAGCAATGATTTAATCAATGTAAGTACGATTTATTTATAAAAATCCTCTAAATATGTGACTGTCATCCATACATAATAAAACTAAAATAAAAGCATAAATAAAACCCTATTACTCATCTAGGGCTTCATTGAAACCCTAGATCAATGATCTAAGCTGCCATAGGAGTAGAAATCGGCAAGTAGTTGATGGAGGAGGCCATGGAAATCCTTGGTCTTCTTCTTCTTCTTCTTGCTTCTCCCTCTTCAAGGGCTGGAAGTATGTGTGTATATGGTTGTATATGAATGTGTATATTGGTTGCCAACCCTCTAATTGAGTAAAAATAGAGTTTATATAGATTTACAACATGTTTTGGAAGCCTTTTCAACTCGAAACGGACTGAAACGCATGTAATTTACAGTCTGGACGTCGTTTAGCAGTCTCGTTTGCACAGGAGTCTTCAGTACACTGAAATACGCAACTTTGATTTTTGGGCATATCGCGCGAGCGGGTCGCGCGAGCGCGACATTGGGTACCTCGCGCGCGCGGATCGCGCGAGCGAGTTCTTGGGGGTCTCGCGCGAGCGGATCGCGCGAGCGACTTGCTGATTCTCGCGCCCGCGGACCGCGCGCGCGACATTGGTTTTTCAGCTTCTTTCTTGATGACTTTTCACCTTGTTTAGCCTGGTTTAGTTGATTTCTTCCAAAACCTGTCAGAAACTAGAAAACAGAGTAAAAATATACAAAAACAGGATAAAAAGGTACTAACAAATGCTCATTAAGGCGTATATTTAGGATTAGTTCTCTCTCGATCACACCCCCAAACCTACATTTTGCTAGTCCTCGAGCAAAACTAAAATAAAAACTACTAATAAAAATCTATTCCATTTTCGTATGGATCACGATTGCATTTAGCGTATGCAACAAGCCTTTTAAACCTCTAGGTGTCCCTAGTCGGACGAGTGAAGTCTCGTGAGGGTTCTCGTCAACAAGTTACCCACAACCATCTTTATTAACTTATAAATTTAAAAAGTTTTATTCAAACAAAAATTAAAACAATCAATACTCCTTATTATACAACAAAGATTCGAAATAGAATAACGAACATAAAGAAATAGAATCAAACGTCTACATACATCATGAAGAACAATCTCAAGCACATGCATCGTATAAATCAATAGAGTTTCTCATAAAATTGCACGTGTGTGATGAGGTAGTCAAATGAACACACGCATGTCACAAACTTGGAATATAACTCGGATAACCGTCTAACTATGTCTCGACTACGAATCTCACAATGTCAATTACACTCTAAAATGAAACACTCTGAAACATGTGTAATTTCTCTAGTATACGTGAGCAAAGGAAATATATTTTCAAAACGAAAAATGCTCACATATGACATGAAAAAGACGCATGACACGAAAGAACAGTAGTCTCATGGATAGGATGCTAATAATCAAGAAAAATTAATTATTACCATGTTTTAATCCCCTCCCATCATTTTCATATCCAAACCATGTTTCCTAGGATCAAATAGGACTTTTCAAAGGTTGTATTGTGGCTCAGGTAATGGAAAAGGATAGAATGGATATAACAAGTAGTTTCAGAATGGCATTGTAAGGCATGTTCGATCTCTTTCATTCTTCTTCTACAAACTTTTCATTCATATCTTTTTCTCATTCATTTTTCCTCTTTTCTTTCAATATATTTTTTTTTTCAACCTTCATCTTCTCTATTTCGTTTCTTTTCCTTTTTTCTTGCTTCTCAAATGAATATTCATTGAATACCAAGCACCTACCCCAATGGCATCTTATTTTCTTCTTCTCAATCAACACATCGCCTTAATACTACTAAAAGTTGATCACTCTTCCAGTGGTATACTCCAAGTTGATCAAGTTGGAGCTTTTAAAGAGGATACTGGTGAACAAAGAAAAAGAGGCATTGTAACGGCTCAAAGGGGCAAACTAAGGAAATTTTATCTTTTATCGGTCGGCAGTAAACAAAGAAGGCCTAAAGTCATTTCCTAGGGTTATATGATTCTTCAACATGTACGACGGAAGATTATTTAGCATGGTAACAACTATTTTAACTTGACTATCAACCAAAACAAGAATAATGAGACTAAACAACAAGTAAATGCGCTATTTCAATGAAATTCGACAAACACAATGTATTTATAACCCTCAAAACAGAAAAGATAGGCTCAAAAGCTCACTGGGTTTAGTCTCCACCATATGTTATCTAGAAATCCGAATCATATTATAGTTCACAACCTACATGTATTCCAATGACTACGTGCAGTGCATATGTTTATGTGCAAATCTATGATATAAAACTACGATTCAACCAATACATAACTTAGAACGTTTCAACATGACTTCAGTAAATATTTAATCACATATTTCATTGTTTATCATTCTATAACAATCCAAGTTACATAACAAGATGTATCAAATTTATATTGCAAAAACGTCGGTAACATCGTTTATTTAAGCACAAGTATCGATTTTTTTTTTTATTAGTGCATAATAATGTGCGTGTGTGCATACCCCCAAACCTAAACCTTTCATTGTCCCTAATGAAACAATAAAATGAAAGAATGGAGAGTACGTAAGGAAAGAACGATAGTACCTCGATCTTGACAAGCATAGAACAGGTGACACAAAGGAATATGGCAATAAAGTTCAATGTTACCTGTTAATTCTTAACAAAAGAAAATTAAACATAATAAAAACAGCTAAAAGGATTATAACTAAACTAAACTAAATAAACTATAAGAAGAAACAGAACTATAAAGATCCACAAGAAAATAAACTAGCAAAGAAACTAAAACATACTGTAAAACATAACCATAATTAAGGAAACAATCAAAAACCTGATGGAAAAGGACCTACGAAACAAAAACATAAATAGAAAAACTACCGAAGCAGGTATGGGGGAAGGATACAAGAAAACAAAAGAAAATATGCAGAAATGGAGGAATCGCGCGCGCGGTCCGCGCGAGCGGCCGTCGCGCGCGCGAATTTCAAATTTTTTTTTTTTTTTTTTTTTTTTTTTTTTAATCAAATCTCGCGCGAGCGAGGTACCTCGCGCCCGCGGAATGAGGCGCGAGGAGATCCTGAGGCCTCATAAAAAGAAAACAAAGGAAAAAACACTGAGGGGAAATCTCGCGCCAGCGGGCCGCGCGAGCGATGTCTCGCGCGAGCGGGCCGCGCGCGCAAGAATGGTGTTTTCCATTTTTTGTTTAAAATTTTGTATATACTATTAAAAAAAATTAATTCCAACCCCCAAACCTATCCAGAATGTCCAAAACAGACACAAACAGACCCAAAAACGACCAAAAACAAGATAAACGGATGAAATAAAGCTTGGGTTGCCTCCCAAGAAGCGCTAACTTTTACGTCTTTAGCTAGACCTTTCTAGCATAAGACTCATGGAGGCCGTAAATCGGACTGTGTACCCCTAAGGATGTCAGGTAGAGCTCGATGGTAAGAAGAAATAACATCGCTTTGAATTAAATCGATTAACAGTTTGTCAGTATGTTCAAATCGATTTCTTACCTTTCGAGTAGATTCCGCATTAGGGTCCACGGGATTAGGATTCATCCACTCATCATCTTCCGCTATATTGTTTTCCCCACTCACATTTATTTCTTTAGTAGGCTCGATATTCCGTGTTACCTCACCTTCCACCTCACATAGGAAATCGTCGTTTTTAGGAGGTTGATCCATAGCATTAAAAACGTTTAATTTTAGATTCATGTTCCCAAATGACACTTTCATCACTCCCGTCCGACAGTTAACACGTGCGTTGGCGGTTGCTAAGAATGGACGGCCTAAGATGACAGGAGTATGTTTCCTAACATCTAGCACGGGTTCAGTGTCAAGGACCATGAAGTCGACAGGATAATAGCATTTATCAACCTTAACCAAAACGTCCTCGACGATTCCTCTAGGTATTTTAATAGAACGATCCGCTAATTGTATGGTAGCGGCCGTAGGTTTCAGTTCACCTAGACCTAGTTGTTGATAGACGTGATAAGGTATGAGATTAACACTAGCTCCTAAGTCAAGGAGAGCCCTATGAATGATAGTGTCACCTATGACACATGAAATCGTAGGCGTACCTGGATCTTTATATTTTGGAGGAGCGTGTTGGAATATAGAGCTTATTTTTTCCGTAAGGAAGACCTTTTTAGGAGTATGGCTCCGTATTTTGCGCTTTTGAGTACAAAGGTCTTTTAAGCATTTGGCATAAGCGGGAATTTGTTTTATAGCATCGAGGAAAGGAATATTTATTTTAACTTGTTTGAACACCTCGAGTATATCCTCAACCTTAGACCCTTTCTTAGGCGAATGTGATGGTCCCTCAACGTTTGGTGGATATGGCATTCTAGGAGTATAATTCGTTGGGACCGATTCTTTGTCGTTCTTATTTTGGCTCATGTCCTCACCCGTCTCTTTATTAGAGTTAATATTCATACCTTTCACATTCGCATTCGGACTTTCTATTACCTCCTCCTCTCGGGTAGTCAACCTAGTTGAGACGGCGTTCACTTGTTCATTCGACTCCTTAACCTCATATTGTCCCTTAGGATTTTGGGTTGTTTGACTAGGCAACGTCCCCTCGTTTCTACGACTCACTACAGTAGCTAGTTGTCCCATTTGGGATTCAAGCTTCGCAATGGATTGCGTATGAGAGTGCACTATTTGTGCTTGTGCCTGAACTTGCGTTTCAATAGTCTTAAGGGACGCCAACACCTTTTCCTCAAAAATATTTCCCCTTGAAGGATTAGCATTAGGAGACGGTTGTTGGTATTGGTTAGGTTGGAACTGAGGTCGATACGCATTTGGAAAGTTAGTCGCCTCATTAGGATTATTATTATTATTTTTCCACGAGAAGTTAGGATGGTTTCTCCATGGCGCATCCGGATTGTTAGTAGTTGCATTATAATTATTTCGTGGGTATTGTTGAATAGAATTAATGTGTTGCTCCACGAATTCCGGAAATTGACTCGCCGATGGACATGCAAGTATCGAATGTGAAGGATCAGAACATAATGCACAAATTTCACGAGCGGGTGGGGCTGTCGTTTGGTTCATTGTTAAAAGTCGGTCAAGTTTGTTAGATAGTTCTTTTATTTCAATTGATTGACTTGACTCGAATTTTACATCCCTCTTAGGTTGATTGAGATATCCTTCCGAACGGACAGACACCGTTTGGTGCATCGAATTCTCGCTTAACGTTTCAAACATTTTCCAGGCCTCGTCGGCGCTTTTGTGCAGGAAAGTTCCCGCACAAACGGCATCGACGGTATTCCTAACAGAGGGAATAAGCCCCTCATAAAAGACCTGAACAAGTTGCCACTTAGGGACTTGATGATGTGGACACGAGCGTAGTAATTCTTTAAATTTTTCCCACGTGTCGTAAAGTGATTCCCCATCTTGCATTACAAAATTGGTTATTGATTTTCTTATCTGGTTTGTACGCATAATCGGGAAAAACTTTTGTAAAAATGCGGTGTGTAAGTCCTCCCATGTTCTAATTGTGTTTGGCTCCAAAGATTGGAGCCAATATTTAGTTTTGTCCTTTAATGAGAATGGAAAGAGCCGCATTTTTAGTTCATCATCAGTAAGATTTTGGATTTTCAACGTAGAGCATATGTCCTGAAAATCTCCTAAGTGTTTATAAGGGTCTTCATTTAAACGGCCATGGAATGATGGAAGTAGCGAGATGGTAGACGACTTTATCTCAAAGTGAGATGCCGTCGCCTCCGGTAATTCAATACACGTTTGTGGCGTGTAAGTCGTCGGAATAAAATAATCTTTAAGTGGAGGAGGTGGTGGGATATTAGGATTATTCATATTAGCTCCGTTATTTTGATTGTTATTGTTATTTCCACCGTCAGCCATTTTAATCGGTTTAATTTGAAAAGTTCGAGTTTTCCTTATCCGTTCACGGGTACTTTGAATTTCGGCCTCAAACAACGACGACGGAATCGGAGTTGATTCGTCGTCTTGCAACCTAGCTCTAGAAGCTTGGGTTGTGGACTTACTAGTTCTTAAGGTACGTTCAAGTTCAAGATCGAAAGATTTTAAATCTGGTTTATTTGAACGTGTACCCAACATAAACTAAAATAAAAGAAACGAAACTAAACTAAAAACAAAGACTGACACAAATAATTCAAAAAAAAAAAAACAAATAGCAAGCAATCACGCAACTAAGATAACAAGCACTCAACTACTATGATGCATGAATATTATCCTGTAATGCAATGACCGCGTCAAGCCCAGCGCCCCGGGTTTCCTAGCTAATGCAGTGCAATTAACCTTAAACTAATGCAAATAGTGCGTCACAGCGCCCTGACTTACAGCGGTTTAAAGCGAATTTCCAAAGGAAGCAATTTATTTAATTTTTATTTTTATTTTTATTTGCGTAAGCTCCTTTGATGTAATTAGCTGCTCCACTCGGAAACGTCGACTACAAAATAAAAGAAAAAGTTAGTAACTAAAAACAAAAACAGAAAATCAGAAAAATAAAAAGCTAATCTAATATTTACGAATTAACTAAACTACGATTATAAAACTAAGAGTAGTAATACAATCCCCGGCAACGGCGCCAAAAATTGATGTTGTCAGAATCAAGATATAAAAGTATTCTTTACTTTTCAATAGATTTGCAGTGTGGAAGTAAAGGTCGAACCCACAGAGATTGATTACTACAACGACTTAATTTTAAAACCTAAGTCTAATTAATTTGGAAAAACGGATTTTAATTTGGATTTAATTAAACTAATAACAAGTAAAGTAAATTTAAACTATGAAAGCAATTAAGATTGTTTTAAATAATATTTAAGGGAAACCTAGGATTGCAAATCCACCACTAGATTCATAATAGGAATACCTATGAATTACTTTAGCTTATTACATTGGATGAATATGGGGAATTATAGCTACAAGCCCAATTCCTCCGACAAGAAGATAATCATGGTTCAAGCACCAACATAATCCATCTGCGGATAGCACGAATCATCTCACACTAAACTAGGGTTGTGATCTAATCCGTCTAACCTAGGCATGGACTATTCGGATACTTGATAGCACGAATCACTAAAGCACCATCACATGTAAACAATCTAAACAAGCACAGCAAGAATAGATCGTTGAGCACATCACATTCAAAATAGATCTAAGACAAGAATAAATTCCGAAAGCAATGATTTAATCAATGTAAGTACGATTTATTTATAAAAATCCTCTAAATATGTGACTGTCATCCATACATAATAAAACTAAAATAAAAGCATAAATAAAACCCTATTACTCATCTAGGGCTTCATTGAAACCCTAGATCAATGATCTAAGTTGCCATAGGAGTAGAAATCGGCAAGTAGTTGATGGAGGAGGCCATGGAAATCCTTGGTCTTCTTCTTCTTGCTTCTCCCTCTTCAAGGGCTGGAAGTATGTGTGTATATGGTTGTATATGAATGTGTATATTGGTTGCCAACCCTCTAATTGAGTAAAAATAGAGTTTATATAGATTTACAACATGTTTTGGAAGCCTTTTCAACTCGAAACGGACTGAAACGCATGTAATTTACAGTCTGGACGTCGTTTAGCAGTCTCGTTTGCACAGGAGTCTTCAGTACACTGAAATACGCAACTTTGATTTTTGGGCATATCGCGCGAGCGGGTCGCGCGAGCGCGACATTGGGTACCTCGCGCGCGCGGATCGCGCGAGCGAGTTCTTGGGGGTCTCGCGCGAGCGGATCGCGCGAGCGACTTGCTGATTCTCGCGCCCGCGGACCGCGCGCGCGACATTGGTTTTTCAGCTTCTTTCTTGATGACTTTTCACCCTGTTTAGCCTGGTTTAGTTGATTTCTTCCAAAACCTGTCAGAAACTAGAAAACAGAGTAAAAATATACAAAAACAGGATAAAAAGGTACTAACAAATGCTCATTAAGGCGTATATTTAGGATTAGTTCTCTCTCGATCAATATATACTAAAAGCCATGCTTTATATAGTTGATTTATTATTCATTTAATAAAATCAGTTAATCCATTTTTTATGAGAATAAGTGTGGGCAATGTTTGTATTATATTATTTATTTAATATTATGCATGTGTGTCTCTTATTCTATATAGTAGGTGGTTTGGTGTGTAGAGTTCGGCTTACATACGGAAGATCAGGCCATCAGATATTATAGAATGTAATATTTTGGTTTACAGTCTTAGATGGGATTGGACACACCATTGGTAGGACTGCAGCATGGTGTTGTAGTAAGTTTGTCTTAACTACGGAAAACAGTATAGTTTCAACTCACTATGCTGGTACACTTTGTGTATTAAATGGGACTGACTTGGGGTAATTATCTTTATACTGACTTATAAGATAATTAATACCTCATGGCTATTATGAGTGCTTATGCTCTAAATCCTAAGTTCATTTGTAGACACGTACATTTGATATTTACACTTTGATCCCTAAAAGGGTGAGATCCTTAAATGGGTCAATATCTCATTGGATTGAGTGGCAATATTAACTGTGTGGTGGATATTAATTAGTGATGGAATCCATGTCTCAATTTTGGGATTGATGATATCCCCTTGAGAAAGCTTATAAGTTTTGATTATGTCAAACCCTGCAGGTGGATTTTGTACGTATCTGACATATCAGATAAGTTAAGCAAAGGATCTCAAGGAATTTTAAGAAATTAATTAAATATGATTGTCAGTAATTATATTTAATTAATGGATATCTGCAATCTTAACATGGGGAGATGATAAGCATTTAATAACATGGAGCTCGAAATATATTTTTGAGATAAGGGTAGGAGTGCAATTATAATTCTTTAGTGGTATGAATTATAATTTATGAAAATAGGAATCTGATTCAGTTCGAATTAGGGTTTCCTAATTCCATAAGGAAGCCTATTCCTTATTGACTTCTTATGGTCCCTATCGTAGCCTATATATATGCTGCTTTGGCTCTCTTCTCAGTTTGCGTTTTTCTATATAGAGAATTATAACTCGGAATAGAAAAGAGAGCGAAAAAGAGGGAGAGTAGAAAACAGAAAGGATTTCGAAAGAGCCCACACTCAGTTCGATATTCTGGCAGCAAAGGAATACGGTAAAAGATCGCGAGCTGTCATCGAGCTCGTGTTCTCGATTCGTCTACTACAGCAATCCGTTTTAGCAGTTTAAGGTAACCCTAGTTCCGCCCTTGTAGGGTTATTGTAGTTTTCACGTAATTTTTTTTTGCAATACCAACTTATACGCACTGTCAACGAATTCTGGGAACGCAGTTTCCTAACAGTCACCTTCTTCTTCTCCTTGTTTTTCTTCTATATTTCCATGGGATTTATAACTCCCAGCTCTCTTTCTTCACTTAGGTTCAGATTATGAGAGTGGAAGAGAGTGTAATGCATGCATATAGGTGTGGTTATATAGAAAATGCAAGTGCTAGGTGTCCTATTACATGCTTGCATGCTAGGACATGTGTCCTTGTAGTGGACATGTGTCCAAAGGGATGTCATGTGGTTGCTACATGGCCGGCCATGTGGGGCCTACCTCGGGTTTTGCACCATTTTCTTGGTTTACGTGCATAAGTTCCTCGGTATACGTGTCGGTCTCGATTTACGTACAATCGGGTATTATATCTAATGTCCGGGTCTGGGCAGGGGACTAAGTTAAATCTTATTATGGTCGAGTCGGTATAGTTAGTATAGTCTATATGGTAATACTACAACACGTCCATACCGTCACGTAATTAAAATAATAATATAATAATATAGTCGGTCCAATACAAAAATTCAAAAAACTGATATTATCAATGAAAGAAAATTACAAGTGTTACATAATAAAAGGAATTGTTAACCATAGGAACAAAATAAATAAAAAAAGCTAGCAGCCAGACAAAAGTTAAAATTAATTCTCATTTGTTAAACAATGAACAAAGAATAAACTACTTTGATACAAATCTCAAAGAATAAACACCACAGATTGAAATCAAATCAATTCAAACCAGAAACGATTGATGAGCGTCAAACCACAGATTGGAAATGTTGAAATCAAGATAGAACGGTGGTGGTGGTGGTCTCGATTGATGAGCTCCACAGATTTTTATTGAAAGCAGATTGGCGGTAGAGAGAGAGAGAGAGAGAGAGAGAGAGAGAGAGAAAAGAGGCGGTGGGTAAAGAGAGAAAAGAGACTCCTGTTGGTTAGGGAAGAGAGAGAGAGAGAGAGAGAGAGAGAGAGAGAATAGAGAAGAGGGAGAGGAAAGTTATACCATTATGCCACGCACACTAATCAGTAATGGAAAGAAAGACAGTCAGCAACCTAGTCATATAAATCTAATCCTAGTCATATTTTTAATATGTCCTAGTAGGATAAAGTCCTACAATATAATATAGATATACTTACGATGAGACTTACCCAATCTCTATCAACGTAATAATCGTGCTGTACAACATACTTAAAGTTTGGGTATGAACTTTCAACGGTCATTAAACTATATTCATAACAATGGAAAACATAGCGCGTAGCTCATGGATTTATAACATAGATTTAATACCAATAAACATATAGATGAAACCCTTAACATACTCATCTACGCGATAGCACTACCACAACACAAGATTTTCATAACAACACAGGTACCGAAAAACTAGCATCAACAATCAACACCATACATAAACAAAACATCATACACAAAGTTACACAATCTGCCAGGATACATTTTCACTTTGTTGACTGAAACAACATGATTTATTTGGGCATGATAAATTGCTTTGTAGATCAAACTCAAAACTAGAACATTATAGGTATTTGGATCATCTTCATGTAAACAAAAATCTAGCTTCAATTATATTTTTGAGCTGCTCAAAATATTTATTTTACTTAGACATTTCTATATTTTCAGACTGCTCTGTCCCAGATTTATAGTACTGCATTGTATGTGACTTTCACCTATTAAGGAGTCATTTTTAGACCAGACTATAGAAGAGTTATTTGTAGATAAAGGAGTTAGCTTTCTCCACAAAAAAACCTAGCCTAATTCAGATTTTTGAGCTACTCCAAGCGTTCATTTTACTAAACTATGTTCTACTGAAAGTTTCAGTTTCTCAGATTTAAGGATTTGTCTTGCATGGCATGGAATCCTCAAAATAGCAGCATCAAGTTCTTACTAAACATCACTACATACTATATATGTTCTAAAGTAAGTTAGTAAACTCACCAAATCTTGAAATTGAACTTGGGCTTTGAATTTGAGCTTTAGGAAGCTTGAACTCAACTTCAATGATGGATGTTCTTTGTTCTTCTCCTTCTTCTTTACTTCTTGACTTATGGGATTCTTTGTAGGTATTTTAAGACTTCTTATTACAGATTCTAAGTCCCCATGGTGCTATATATAAGTGTATGGGTGTATATATGTGTTTGCATGTGAGGTGTATACAAGAGAAGAGGGGTGAATGCTTGGGTTTTTCTCCTAATTCTCTTCTCTCTCTCCATGGAACTCTTAACTCCTAGTTCTCTCTAAATATATGTGCAGATTGTAAGTGTTAAAAAGAGTGTAATACATGAAGACATTCATTTTTATATAGAGTCTTACATGTGTAAGGTGTCACCTTGCATGTGCTCATGTAAGCATGCATGAACAAGTGTCCATTGCATGGACAAGTGCCCTTGGGGTGGACAAGTGTTACAAGAGGGGTTGCATGTGCCACAAGTGGCAGGCCATGGTGGGGCCCACCTCAGGTTTTGTACCTCTTTCTCGATTTGCGTGCATAAGCTCGATATACGTGCAATGGGATATTATTTCTAATGTCCGGGTCCGAGTACAGGACTAAGTTAAGTCTTATTACGGTCGAGCCAGTGCAATGGTTACAGTCTAATTAGTAATTACATTACACTGATACAATCACACAAATAAAATAATAATAATATAATAATAGACCAGATATGAAAATTCATAAAACTCATATTATTGCACGTAGAGAAATTACAGGTATTACATATCACTACTTTTTATCGTGTATAACTGATAATAACTTTATGCCTATGAGACTATGGGAGTTTTTATTTACTCAACTGAAGTAAGTTGACGGCGTTTATGCTTGAACATTCCCCGTCCAGGCTATCCTATTCATAATAATACAGGTGATGAAGCATATGACGACGGCTACTACCCTGAAAGAGAATATGCAGAGAGTGGCCCCACTTATGCCGGTTATATATGCTGAAGAAGGCTGTTATGCTGACGATTACCCGTACGCCAGCTAGAGATGGAGATAGTTATATCTAGTTTATATTTTTGTTATTTCTGTTGAACTTTAGTTTAAAGGGTACTTGGGCATATCTAGTCTCCAGACTTGTTGTGATCCTGCGAACCACTCTGATGTTTGTAATAGTGTCACTGTTTTTATACTCAGTTGATTATGCTACTGTTCCTGTTTATTTTGTGGACTAGTACCGTGTGGTGTGGATAATTAGTGACTTTCACTTGTCATTTCTATGGATTTAAAAAGAAAATTTATTTATTTTTATTTTTGCTGCTTCCGGGCGTGATAACATTTATACTCCATTTTTTTCGTTTAATTTACCAATTTTCTTGGAAAACAAAAAAAAAAAAAAGAAAAAGAATTTATTTATAATCTAATCCTTATGATGAATTAACTTCTACAAAACAATTGAAGAGGGATTAAATATTATATTTTTAATAAAAATACATGTATGTCACGCGCCATGAAAGTGCATGTACGAAATTAAGAAAGTCTAATAATAGAAATGGAAAACAAAAACAAAGTGGAAAAGAGATTTATTTGGTGGTATGAGTGGGCAGCACGTTCAAGGCTAACGCAATCAACCCATCAATTCCGTGACACGCGTCACATTTTTTTACTCCGTGAAAAGTGAAAACAACGGTGCGTCCGACACACGCCCTCTCTCTCACATTAACTGGGGACCACCACTATCTTTGAACAACAAAGATGTGTGTAGCATCATCTTTGAATCTCTTTGTCTTTGTTGATATAAGCGCAAAACAAAACAGTGAAAGATCACTGAAGACCATTGACCAATGGAGTCCCAGCAAAATGTATAGCCTTTACATCACACAGCCAAACATCGATCAACGCACTGTAGCTCTTGCCTAACCACACCACCAAAGATCAACGTAGAATTGTATACGCCATATCTGCGCCTGACGTCTCTGCCTTTTGGATGGTATCCCTTAAAAAGGCTTATATTCCGCTTCACTTTTTCATTTTCTCACACTTTTACACACCTCCCTTTCTATCTTATATATATTCTACCGTTATATATATATATAATATATATATATCTCCCATTCTTTACCTAGATTACCTAATTAATTTATCTGTCTATGTATAGAGATACACTTATATACATGTGTACACGAATTACTAACCTACTATATCTTTTGAACATAAGAAATTAAAATAAATTATTTAAATACATTTTAAGAATACTCAAATGATTATCCATGCTGTTATATAGAAAGTTAAAGGTCGGGATTTCCAATTTGTTTGGTTTATCACCAATAATTACAACTTAGTTGTGAGGTTTTCACTCTATCTTATATCTGTTTCTCGCCATCTCACAATTTTCTATCTCTACAAGTGTGTGTGCCACTCTAGTTGTCTTGAGTAGAGAAACTAAAGCAAATTAGTTTAATGTGCTGGTTGCAAATTATTTTGTATACCCGTTTCATTGAAGTAATTAAAGAGAACTATTTTTGTATATTTAGAATTGAACATATATAATGATATTTTAATTGCTGTTTTTTTTTTTCATGTATGAGGATAAGCACTTAACCAGACGTATGTTAATACACATGCATGCGTATATATGTGAATCTCTTCTTAGTGAATTAAATGGAGGAATAAATGTAAGGTCTCTCTTGTGTTCTTTCGATCTCGACATGCGAATTAACAACGCAGCAATTGCATCACTTTCTTTCTTGTAAAAGATATTTGGAGGTGCATGGTGCGAATTTTAAATTGATCAACAAACTTTAGAAAGGGACAGGTGGGTCGAGGGACTGCCACGTAGCACATATGTCATATGCTGTGGGACTTTCGGTTTGACGTGGCAAGCACTGGGAGCTCAAAACCAAATAAATATGGGTTCCGATGAAGGGTCTCGGGACTCTCCATCTATTCCTCTCTCTCACTTCCTCATTTTTTGCACACTTTAATTTCATCAGTTTCCCGGCTTTTCTTTCCTTGGGAGAGAGAGAAAGAGAGAGAGAGAGAGATAATTAGAGAGAGAGAGAGAGAGAGAGAGAGAGAGAGAGAGAGATAATTAGAGAGAGAGAGAGAGAGAGAGAGATAATTAGAGAGAGAGAGAGAGAGAGAGAGAGAGAGAGAGAGAGAGCAAGAAAATAATGCCAGTTCTTGGTGAAACAGATACTCCAAATGGAGATTCATCTCATGAGGGTCCACAACGATCCATAGACGTACAAGCCAGTTTTCCTATCACTCTCAAGGTACAGTACTGTAGAGAGAGGGAGAGAGAGTGTGTATGTGTGTCATATTTATGGGTGCCGAGTCAAACAGGCTGACTCGTGCTCAGAAGATCTACTAACTCAGTTGACTATCACGATGACTTATGTTTTCTATATATATAAATATGTATATATATTTTTAATCTCTCTCTCTATGTGCAGTTCATTGACGTGTGCTATAGAGTGAAGATTGAGAACAAGAGCGAGGGCAACATCAGACGGATGTTGAATGGAGGTGGACCCACAATCACATCTTCCGATCAAATAAGATCAACGGTGGTCAACAATTATATTCAAGAAAGAGCGATATTAAATGGAATAACCGGAATGGTCTCCCCAGGTGAAATCTTAGCCATCCTTGGCCCATCAGGTAGTGGAAAGTCAACGCTCCTGAATGCACTCGCAGGAAGATTCCAAGGACGACACAGCTTCACCGGAACAGTCCTTGCCAACGACAGCAAACTCAGCAAACCGGTCTTGAAACGAACCGGGTTGGTCACTCAAGACGACGTTCTCTACCCGCACCTCACGGTCCGTGAAACCCTAATTTTCTGTTCGCTACTGCGCTTACCGAAAACACTGTCTAAGAGAGAGAAAACCTCAATAGCCGACTCAGTGATATCAGAGTTAGGTTTGGTGAAATGTGAGAATACAGTCATAGGGAATAGCTTTATAATAGGAGTTTCGGGCGGAGAGAGAAAGAGAGTGAGTATAGCACACGAGATGCTCATAAACCCTAGTTTGCTGATATTGGACGAGCCCACTTCCGGTTTGGACTCGACCGGGGCGTACCGGTTGGTTTCCACGTTGAAATCGCTGGCTCAGAAGGGTAAATCTGTCATTATGTCAGTTCACCAGCCTTCGAGCCGGGTTTATCAAATGTTCGATTCGGTTCTGGTTTTGTCGGAGGGGAAGTGTCTCTACTTCGGAAAAGGTAGTGAGGCCATGAGCTACTTTCAGTCGGTGGGGTTCTCGCCGTCTTTCCCCATGAATCCTGCTGATTTCCTGCTTGATCTCGCAAATGGTACGTATATACGTAATCATTCTCTATCTAATATCTATATATATTAATATGCATAATCACATACACGTGTATTAATTTGTACCTATTTCGGCACTATATATAATTATCACCAAATTTGGATTACAGTTATAACCGCACGATATTATAGATCGAGTATTACCTTCAATTTTAATCATATTCTCTGAATATTATTTTATGTTAATTTTGAGTGTTCCAACTGTCACGTAATATATATATATATATATATCAAATTTGTTCAAAGTTTTTTGTAATGATATCATTACTCGTGTATTTATTTGGGTACGATTACCGTAAGCATGCTAGTATTTATTCTTGAAATCAATGGTCGTGAAGTTGGAATTATGTAACTAGGAGTTTAGTTTTTGACGTTCTTTGCTTGAATTTTTCTTGTAGTACGGTGAAGAACAATAGATAGCATTGACTGTTCAAGGTCTTGTATAGGATTAGGATTAATAGTAATAGTATGTCCGTCCAAAGACTTGAGGCAGACAACCAATAAACTTGTTAATAGTTCTATTAATTTTAAAATGTTCCCAAGTATAGTGATGATCTACTAGAGATTTTCAATTTAGAAAATGATGAATGTCCTAGTGTGTGAATTATTGCCTTAGTTGAGATACAGTACAGGAGAAAATAATTAAAGTAGAATAAAGTTGAGTGATATTTAAAATATTTTTTTTTTTAAAAACTAACAAACAAAGTGCATATATATAATAAACATAAAAAAATGAAGGGTAAATTACACTAACCTCCCCTGAAGTTTGACGTAATTACACGGACCTCCCCTCTAGTTTGCAAAATTACACAAACCTCCCTCGAGGTTTGTAATTCGGTAACAAAATGCCCCCTCCACTAACGTTCCGTTAGTTTTTTTTACATTTGCCTCCCCTGAAAATTATAATTAGCCCCCCTATACTATAAAATTGTCATACTAAGCCCCCTTTCTCTTATATTTTTGTTTTAATTATAAAATCCCTCCTCCCTCCTACGTTTTTGGGTTAATTTTTTTAGCATTAATTTATATCTACACAAAATATATATACACAAAATACATATAAATAAGTCCAAAATTTTTTTTTCCAAGAACAAACCTCTGTCAAGTCCCCCTGTATTAATTTTCTAGATCCGCCCCTGTCCTTATGCTTCAAAAGTGGACACTTAACCCCCTGTGATTGTGGACTAAAATGGAACTGTTATGATTTCACTCAAAACTGACGAAAATTCTAAAATTGGTTAAAAATATAAACACTTAACCCATTTTGTGATGTTAATTTTGGGGTTAACGCTCTTTGAGTGAAATTTATAGCGAGGAGAACGAACTCCTTACCACTTGGCCAACAGGTCATTGGTAACATTAATTTATATCATCTACACAAAATATACACAAAATATATATAAATAGGTCCAAAAATTTTTTTTCCAAGAACAAACCTCTATCAAACCCCCCTGTATTAATTTTCTAAATCCGCCCCTGCCCTTATGCTTCAAAAGTGGACACTTAACCCCCTGTGATTGTGGACTAAAATGGAACTGTTATGATTTCACTCAAAACTGACGAACATTCTAAAATTGGTTAAAAATATAAACACTTAACCCATTTTGTGATGTTAATTTTGGGGTTAACGCTCTTTGAGTGAAATCATAAATGGGTTAAGTGTTTATATTTTTAACCAATTTTAGAATTTTCGTCAGTTTTGAGTGAAAACATAACAGTTCCATTTTAGTCCACAATCACAGGGGTTTTAAGTGTCCATTTTTGAAGCATAAGGGCAGGGGCGGATCTAGAAAATTAATACAGGGGGACTTGACAGAGGTTTGTTCTTGGAAAAAAAAAATTTTGGACCTATTTATATGTATTTTGTGTATATTTTGTGTAGATATAAATTAATGCTAAAAAAATTAACCCAAAAACGTAGGAGGGAGGAGGGATTTTATAATTAGAACAAAAATATAAGAGAAAGGGGGCTTAGTATGACAATTTTATAGTATAGGGGGGCTAATTATAATTTTCAGGGGAGGCAAATGTAAAAAAAACTAACGGAACGTTAGTGGAGGGGGCATTTTGTTACCGAATTACAAACCTCGAGGGAGGTTTGTGTAATTTTGCAAACTAGAGGGGAGGTCCGTGTAATTACGTCAAACCTCAGGGGAGGTTAGTGTAATTTACCCAAAAATGAATCACCAGTACCATAATTAGATACTAGAAATTAGTACAAATTAAAAATCATAAAATACCATTTAAGTCCCAATTAATCGTATCCAACAATATAATTCCTATAAAAAAAAATTAAAACAATAAATTTTTTTTAAAAAAAAAAAAAAATAGAATTTCACTTGTTAGTGTGGTTTATAAGTATTCATGTGGAATAATAGGATAAGTCTTTTAAAAGTTATTGATATTTCATGGTCATAAAATTCTCTCTTCACATTTTCATAAAATAAGAAATTTTATTGATAAACAAATGGGTGGGGCACTGGTGCTATTCCCACTACTTTTTTTTTTTTTTTTTTGTTGCTATTTGCACCATTTTTCTTTGTTTTAATAGTTTGTAAACATTAAAAGTATTCATTTTCCTAGAAAATAATACTCTTTTGCTATTTACATGTACACCCTTTAAAAGTCGATCAGTGTCTTTTGCTTTAAAAGTAATTAGTGGTTTAGGACATATCAATCTCATTTATGACACAACTTTGGATATGAAAATTAAGAAAAATTAAGAACAAACAACAAATTAACACAAAAAATACCTGATTAAGGATCAACCAACAAAAAATCCAAAGTCAAATCAATGAAGTCCCAAAGATCGTAGCAAAATCTAAACAAAATTGCCTCAATAATCTAGAATTTAAAATTATCCAAAATTTGTATAACCAAAATCACTATTTCCACTAGAAATTTGCTAATATTTTCAGAACTGTAAGTGTCTCCACCTGCAAAAATATCACAAGATAAACAACACAGTGAGATAAATAAGTAATTATTCATAAATTTTTTTTAAAAATAGATATAAAAAATTGATGCTACAATAGAGAAGAGTAAATCATACCAAAACTTCCTAATACCATGCCCTAATTGGCTTTTAAAGGTTATTTTGGTTATATTCAAAAGAGTACAAATTTCTAGAAATGTAAATACTTTTAGTGTTAGTGTAAATAGCAAAATAGAGTGACATGTGGCATTAGTGGAGAATCCTTAATTCCAATTTATATGATAGTTATATTGTATATGATTAGAGTCCTTTTAACGAGAGATGCCTCATTTTAAGAAAATGAGGACTTCTATTCTTGATCGTTGGATTGTGTTTTCATTAAGAGTATTTCTGTCATTTTACTAGCGTGACCTGGATTAAATGACGAATGGCCACAATAGAACTCGCCACTTTCTTAAAATGAGGGATCCTTTGTTAGAAAGAGCAAGCTTATATGATTCTCCACTCTATTAAAAATTAAAAGGACTATTTCAAAATTTTCAATTATTTAAGAAACTTTATAATTATTTGATTTCAAATTTTTGGGTCACATCAAACTAAAAAATAGACTTTATATAACACAAGATAAATTTGAAAAATATAACTAGCTAAATGCATTAATTTTCCAAGAGAATCTCTTAACAATGGTGCTATACACATCCAAAAACACCCACACTCCGAGGTAGACTAATGAGAAGAGACTGACAGTATACCCTGCAGTCTTTATCTCTTATCATTGGTCTACCTCAAAGTGTGGATGTTTTTTGGGTGTGTAAGAGTGTGCCCCAAACATTACTCATCTCTTAAAGTGGTAAATCTGAAAATAGAAATAAACTAACTTTTATTTAAGACATAGGCAGCATATTATGGAACTAGTTTGTTGCGCCATATCAGCATGTTGACGTGGTGTGACCATTCATTTTCAACCACCCAACATGTCCACTACTTCCAGCGAGATCATGACAAGTGGGTATCAAATTCAATAATGCTAGAGACACAACTAATTGCACAACCCTTTTCACAATCACAACATTTAAAGCAAGAGGCACCACATTTAAAACACAATCAATAAAGGATTTTGTATTTATGTGTGCTGCTTTAAAATATGGTGCCTCTTGCTTTAAATGTTATGAATCGTGAAAATGTTATGCAAGTAGTTGTGTCTCTAGCTAGCATTACTCTATCAGTTTAAAATTTGAAACTCAACTAACCACTTGTCATCATCTCCCTAAAGTAGGAGACAAGTGAGTGATAGGAATTAAATGGTCATACTACATCAACATACGCGTTGACATGGTGCGACGGACTCACCGAATAACTTGTCGTTGATAAGGCAATGTCTTTCAATTACTGGATCGCTAAAATGGGTATGGGCCATCTTAATTGTGGGAGTCTGAGCTAGTGGGAAAATATTGTTCTGTTGCACTTCACATGTCAAGTTCACTCACTTGGTCGGCCTCCTTCTCTTCCTTTCCTTTCTTACCTCTGAGTAGGGGACCCTTATTTATTTTTACTTAATCTTAGCCATTATGGATGTCTCACTTAATCTTAGTCATTGTGGATGTCTAGATCACAGTTATGAGTAGGGCGTCACTCTAAGTCGACATTATAACTTGCTGTGACAGATTTGTCTGAATAATTTATCCTCAACATCATAATTCTATCAAAGAGGGTCAATTAACCCCAGTGTGCGGTGTTCACCACGCTGCGTCAAGCGCCTGTGCAGAGGTTTTAAACTTGAGTAATGCTCCAGACATAACACATTGTACAATACAAAGCACAACAGAATTTTAAATGTCTTGTACTTTGTGCTGCTTGAATTTTTCACACATTTATATACACTACTTACACAGCACAAGGTTCAAGCATTTAAAACCTTGTTGTGCTTTGTGATGTGCAATGTATTGTGTCTATAGCATCTCTTCAAACTTAGGATCTTTTGTTAGCTATATCTGATCCACTTTACTACATAGCATACGGTTCATCCAATGCAGAGGTTTGTGGGCGAGTTACGGGGCGGGTCGGCAAAATAGACAGGGCGGGACGAATTGACTTGATAAGGGATATTGGGTGACTCGCCCCAACTCACTAATTCGTGGGTCAACGGGGCGAGGCGACGCGGCTAACTCACGGGTTGGTAGGCGAATTAGCCCTCGAGTTAGCCCGCGAATTGCTTGTAAAAACTTATTTTTAATTTTAATAAAAAAAAATTTCTAAAAAATAATTTAATAAAATACTTTATTTAAAAATAGTTTGTTGAAAAAAGTATTTGGAAACTATTTTTTTTTAAAAAAAATTTATTTTCTACTTAATAGTTTAATAAAATTGTTTATTAATAAATAGTTTATTTAAAAATAATTAAATAAAAATGTTTTATTCACGGGTTGGTGAGGTAGGGCGGGGTGGGTCCGCGAGGCGAGGCGAATTGGTGGCGAATCAGTGGGTTAGACGAACTTGGTCACGGGGCGAGTTGTGGGTTGTAAAAATGGAAATCGACCCGGACCCATACCCAATGAATTGAGTCACGAGCTAGGTTCGTCCACGGAGCGAGACGAGTTGTGACTTGCCAAATGACGAATTGGGCCGGAGCGGAGCGGGCCAATTCGCCCCGTTTGACACCCCTATGTAAGGAGCAATTTAATTAGGTAGCTTGCGAATCATTCTAGCCCGTGGTGCTATTTTTCAATGGGAGATCTATTAATGGTAAGTGGGCCCTATTAAATCCTCTAATATATTTGACAGGAATTTATCAGCGGAAAATGATTACAGTAAATGCATATATATATATATATATAGTGGGCCTAATTACACAATTATGTAGTGTTAAAAGATAATAAAATTGTGAATAAAAGTGGTGTATTTAACAAAAAAAAGCGGTATATTTAACCCACCCTATATAAATATCAATTATTATGGGCCCCAAATGTCCGGACATTATGCAAAATTATCGGAAATGCTAGATGCACAAAAAATATGCACAATCAAATGCACAACCTGCTTAAAATTGTTGGACTTCGTGCTGAAAAGTCTGTACACACAAAAAGACAAAAAAATGGGTGTACAATTTTTTCAGCACAATGTCCAACAATTTTAAACTGGTTGTACATTTAGTTGTGCATTTTTGTTGTGCATCTAGCATTACTCATTACGACGGTATTAGTCAATACCGTCGTAATGTACACGACGGTATTGCTGGAGACTATGCACACGACGGTATTGGTCAATACGAGGCGTTGTAATGTGGCCAAGTTCAGATAGTAAAGGACACAAAATTTTGCACAGTAGTCATGTGGTTCACCATGACCACTATGGTTTAAAATCACGAAATGGTTTATCCGTCGAGACCATATATCCTCTCTCAAGGGGAATTTTTATTTATTTATTTTATATTTTATATTTATTTATTTAATTTTTTTTTTCAGAAAATAGTAAACATATTTCAAAGTAGAGACTTGGATCAACTAACAAACAAGACCATTTCAGAAAAGCAAACTCAAAACAGGAGAGGATTAGGACCAATTCTGAGTAAGAACATCAATATTAGGATGAAATTTTCATTTAACCCTAATTTGAGCAACCAAAGAATGTAGCAAGGCTTCCTTAGATTTGGATGTAAGCTTGAAAGATCTGCTATTTTGTTCTTTCCACAAGCCATACACAGCAATTCCAAGGCAAATTTCGGGGATGACTTGGCGAATACTCTTCCCTTCCATTGTTGAGACATCCATATAAAACTTTTTCCTCCCAACCATGGCCATCCACCTCAAACCCCTCCCAACCATGGCCATTCCACCTCAAACCACACCTGTGCATCGATCAAATCCTGCCAAATGAAAGAAGAATATTGCCTAAAAAAAAAAGTGTCTCAAGGACTATGCACTTGGATTAAGCAACTTCTGTTCTTATAATGAAATGATTTTGAGGTTGTGAATTATGTGATTTGCCCAAATTTTAAAACACAGCATATGTAATTAAGTTGTCCTATTGTTGAAGCATTGTGATAGAGACACGTTATGGGATGCATTGAGAAAAGGATCTTCACCCTCATTATCTTTGTCGCAAGTCTGCAATATGGTGTGGATGCCCTTATCACAGTTGATCCATACTTGAATAAAATCGTAAGGATAAGCATTTTATGGCTAAAGAATCAATTATTTTCATCACGTTGAAGTAGTGACATTTTGAAGAATACGTCAATTCGCTAGCTCTCTTGTGCTATGGATCTTAAATTTGTATCCCAAATGAAGTGGCCAACAATATAATTTAGAATCACTGTCAATCACATTTTAACTTATCTCGTAATATTTAAACGTGACACTTCCATTAGATCATTTGATCATTTAGGTTCTAATACTAGATTCCTAGCAATATTATCACTCTTTAACATATACATCTTGAGCCCCTGGCTAAAGAGTTTCCAAGGATAAGAGTTTCTTTAAATAGTACGCGAAAAAGTCTTTGAATCCTATCATTTAGAATTGTTAGGTTCAACAATTAGTGAGTCGGAAGTTTTTCCAAAGTTGGGTTCCCTCAATTTGGGGGTTTAACACCACTACATATGTTGTGGGTCTAGTGGTTAATGTGGTTAATCGAAAATCTAGACAAAAGTTCTTGCGAATCTGGCTAGGCTTGGATTTTAAAAAGGCTGCGAGACAAAGGGGTCACATATTATCTTGTTTATAGGAAAACATTGGTGGGGTCGTGTCACTAAGCCAAGTTCATGCTCACATATTAATGGATATACAAGTGGTGGTGGAGAGCATTAATTTGACTAGGAATTGTCTTTTTGATTTCGCAACCTTATAGTATATTAAATTATTAACTAAACAAACTTTATGTTCCTTCAAATTATGATTGGACAGATTCACAGAAAGATGGTAATGTTGATTAAGAGGATCAGGTGACGACATTCATTGCGTGAGATACCATATAGATAAGGGACATAGCACCAAGAGACAAGATCCAACTCATCCAAGTTGGCACTAATGATCACTTTACTCCTTAAAATCCATGTTTTTAGCCAAGGCAACACCCGCCTCATTTCTTATGTCTATAAATATATATATATATATATATATATATTTTGATAATCGGGGGTGTCCGGGCCAACTTGCACGCACCTCGACTAATCCCCCGAGGCCTGGAGACGCCGAGTGAATACTCCAGTGGCCACGCTCCCCATGACTCGAACACTAAACCTCTTGGGTAGTACACCCAAGAAGCTTACCACTCAGCCACAAAGAACTTGGTTAAATAAATATATATATATATATATATACATGAGAGAGAAACTATATTCATGGTTATAGGTAGGGGTGTACACGAGTTGAGCCGCTCAACAAGAGCTCGTGGCTCGGCTCGGCTCGGCTCAACAGAGGTACTGAACAAGTTTGATTAAAGGCTCATGAAAAAATTCGTTAATAGGCTTGATAAAGAGTTTGTATGCTGATTTATATATATATATTTTATTATAAAATTATATAATTTTAGAGAAAATATAACCAAACTCGTAAATAAGCTTGATAAAAGACTAATTTATTATTAAACTATATAATTTTAAGGGTGTGCGAAAAAGCTCATTAAAAAGCTCGCAATCATTTGAAAGCTCGACTTATTTAAGCGCGATCATAAGAAAGCTCGTGAACTCATGAGCTCAGCTCGACTGACTCAACTCGTATATACACACCCCTAGTTATTCTGTAGTGGTTAGTAAAATGGTTCATGGACTGTCTTCTAAATACAAATGAAATCTAAGTATTAAATTTAGGGAAATGTTATTCGCACTCTAAAAATTATTAAATGCACTCCATAGTACTATTTATAAATAATGTGGTATTAAGGGCCTGTTTGGTTGTCCCTTCAAATTGAATGGTTTCATTCAAATTTTGTATAGAAGGTAAAGGCAAAATTCATCACCATGAATGAATCTATTTACAAATATGGGAGATTTTACCATATTTCTTCTTATGATGCATTTTGTTCATTTTTCTAGAATGCCAAAATTCATGATTGCAAGCCTTATTTTTGAGACGAGCATCCGTTTTCTAAATGAAACCATTCATGCTCTTCATCTTTTTATATAAAATTGTGTACGGAAACATTAATGGAATTATTTCATTCAAGGACAACCAAACATGCCTTGTATCATACACTCTATGTAATGCATTTAGTAATCCATAAAGTGCGAATTACAATTCCCTTAATCTATAATCATAATAAATTTATATTAAATTTGCTCACATAATCCAATCACTTGTCCTTCTAATCCGTACTTTCATATTTATAATGTTTGCTTAGGTGATAGGAGTGTGACTTTTGCTTAACTTTTATTTCTAACACTATTTTCATATAACTAGTTGTTTCCAGCTCTTATTTCCCTCATATATATAATATTTGCTTAGGTGATAGGAGTGTGACTTTTGCTGAACTTTTATTTCTGACTGTATTTTCATCTAACTAGTTGTTTCCAGCTCTTATTTCCCTCCCATATAATAGGTTTTTTTAGTGCCTTTTAGGTCAAATTATTTTCGTTCATTAATGTGTTTGTACATGTTATACATGATAAATAATGTTAGGGGTACAAACAAATTTCACAAATACTTACATCTACAGTCTATCTCTCTTTTGGGTATAAACAAATCTCATAAACACTTACACATATAGTCTATCTCTCTCCTGAGCGCTTCTCTCTCCTGGGTGGCGTGCCCAAAAGAGAGATAGACTATGGGTATAAGTGTTTGTGAGATTTATTTGTGTCCCAAATATTATCAATCCATGAGATATAACATCCCGATTCTTTATCATATACATCTTGGAATCTACAAATAGAAATAAAAAATGACAAGTTTTTTTTTTTGAACCCTGTTATATTGAACTTTTTTTTATATTGAACTTAATTAGCTAAGGTAGTCTTCATTCTCAAAAGGAGTAGCCTATTTTTTTAAAAAAATTTTTATCACTTACCTGGAGGACACACGCACACACACACACACACATCCACACACACAACCCAAACAAGGCAAGTCCAACAGATCTCAACAGACTAGAGAACTGGGCTAGTTCAATATTACCATAAAAACCCACCTCCACTCCTTTATAGGGGAGATTTGAACCCTCCACCTCCCAAAAAGAGATTGAGTGATGCAACAACATAAGTTAGGCCCACTTGAAAAAAAGGAGTAGCCTATTGATTTAACTAAAAATCACAAATAACAAATACATCGCATGTATTATGTGTCCAAAAGCGGAAAATAAAGATGTCCCATTTTACATGTGTTTATCAGGTGTCAAAATATGTTTGGAATCAAAAATAAAAATAAAAAAGAAAGAAAGAAAAAATGGAGAGCATTTTTGTTTACTGGAATGGTCACCCATGCAGGTCTCAGTTGGGTTGTATGTGTCTCATTTTATTATCATTTTGCCTCTATATTATTAACATAATTACTGGAATGAGTTACATATTATTCAATAAAAACCTGAATAAATAATATATAATCTTTTTGAGTGAACAAAAATACTCTTTATAAAAAAGTGTCAAAATATGAACAGCTCAATAGTTGTGTTCCATCGTACACTAGTCACAGTTTGACCTCAACCTCTTGAAACATCCATCTCACCACTGGGAAATTGATCTCTTCCTTTTTCTTCACTTTTTTTTATTTTATTTTTTTCATTGTATTCGTGAGTACATACACACTCATATGTTTTAACTTTGGAAGGTTTGAGAGCACCACGTGTTAGGAGTGCAATGCATTTTATTTGGGAGTTATTTATTTAAATAGATTATTGCATTCATTGTTTGGACCTATTAATATAAAACTAAACAAAGCATATTTTAGACCACGAGTCTGTTTATTTCAAAAATTTAAATCTAAGCTTAAAAGCTTGTGTTGTGGAAATGCTCTCTCACACGTGTGCAAAGAGGATGCAAATCTTGAAATTCGGACCATCCGATTTAGCTTGAAAATTATGATTTACGCGGGTCCATCCTGCGGACTCGAATTGTACTCTTGCGCATATAGATGGTGCTGCCACGTTTTGTACCTAGTATTAATTTTGTGACCGTTGGAGAGTTAAGAAAGTACATGTGTTAAAATCTTTTCAAGCACATGTCTAATTTCATTTGACTCTTAGGTTTAATGGGTTTTAACTCATGTGGCTATTGGGATGTTGCACTATATATATGTATATATATATGTATTAACCTTTGGCGGTTTTTTGGGTGCAAACAATTGCCCCCCAAAAGGTCATATCAAACATCCCGCCCTTGATTGATGTGACATTTTGAATTTGAAAATGCCACGTCTCCAGCATGCAGAGGTTGTTAGATCTCGAGAGTTCCACTAGTCACTCCTCATTAAATGCTCCAACGTATAAAATAAAGGGATTTTCAAAATCTCTTCACTTTCCAAATCATTTACGCCTTCCTCTCTCTCTCTCTCTCTCTCTCTCTCTCTCTCTCTCTCTCTCAGCTTCTCAGAGCTTTTCTCTCTAGAACCTCCATCTTTTCTGGCGAGTAAACTCTCCTTCTATTACCCACATCAATGGCTCCCAAAACTGCTCCGGCAACCTCATCCAAAGCCAAGAAGTCTTTTTGGAGGCTCCTCCTCCACAGAACTAGTGCAAAGAAGTGAGACAATTGGCCAAAACTCACACATCGGAGATTTTCACAGACTACTTTGTTACCTACGCCACTCACGATGGAACTCTGGCGGCTCCTGGTCTTGGCACGGTGTTTCGCGGTGATCCTCCCGCTGCATTCAACCTCTATTTCCCCTCCAGTGGCCAATGAGTCCTTTCTCCAACTTCTAACCCACGAGAGTAAAGTCTGGTCTGTTATTCATCCGATTAGGGGGTGGCCTACACCTTCTGCGGACTGGGACAAGTGGGTGGCAAGGGTATCAGCCTCTAAGGCTAAAATGTAGAAGCGCACATGTATCTATGATGCTATCCTAATTAGTCGGTCCAAGCTAGACATAGACCAACCTCTTTTTTTCTTAGCCCTTCTACTCTGGTCGTCCTCGTGCAATGGATTCCTTTTCCACTGTGGCCCAATGGGGCCAACTGTTAAAGGCATCAGCTACTTAGTCGGGCTTCATCCTTACAGATAGGAGATTATTCTAGGGCTCGATGTTGGAATGGCTAGCTTCTCCTATCCCCAACAAGAATCTATCAGGGATGGGGCCATGTCCTATAGGCCGATCACAACCTATGGAGGTTTCTTGGCTGCTTCTATGGGCAAGGAGGGGACCGAAGTGACCGATGCCGAGCATACCACCTTCCTCATCTAATGGATGAATATGTATCTCTTCTGCTCAGCCAGCTAGGCCATTACCAAAGAGTACACCACCCTTGCCCTAGCTTGGCATCTGGTAGGCCTTTATCCTTGGCCACTCTTGTTTGGACGCAGCTAGTTCGAGGTGTGATCGATTTCATTCACTCGGGCTTTAGCTCCGGTGGAAGCCCGATATGGATACTACAGCTTTGGTGTATTCTTATTTCCGAGAATTCCAACTAGCTGCCCTTCAACTGGCTGACATTCCCATCTTTGCTATCCAATACATGGACGTTGTGCCTACTTATCATTCTTTTGAGGAATGCTTCACCTTTTTCTACGAAGGATGCTCCTCTTGGGCTCTTCACCCCCTTCTTCTCTCTTCAGTTTTGTTCTTTCCTTCAACTCTCTAACAACCTTTCCAATTGGGGCTCGGGCACTCAAACCACCTATAATGAAATCTTATCTAGCTACTTGGTGGCTAGAGACATTATATTTAGCCCGAGCATCCCTTCTAGTAACAACAAATATGGAGCAGAGTATTATTTTGCTCCTCTCTACGCCCGTTAGTTTGGGCTTTCTCAAATGGTGCCCGTTCTGCCGGCCATAACTGTGAATGTCGACTGGGTAGAACGTGGCCTCATTGTGAACGACATACAAGTGAAAAAGATCAAGGAGCGATCGGACAGGTTAAAAGCAGCTTTCATCTTCAAGACATTCTCAGCCCGACCGGTTATGTCTGGAGAGTTTGAGAAACGGTGGTCTGACCGGGATACCCAAATATTCAGGAGTACTGCCTCTGAGGTACTTCTTCAATTTACTACCTCATCAGCTGCTGAGGCTGATCTACCTGTAGTTTCCCCCGCGCTAACCCGCAAGAAGCAGGTAGCGAAGAGACCAGCGCCCAAGAAGGCACCTAGCCAGGGGCCGTCCAAAAAGAAGAAACAGGCTACAATCCCATCCACTTAGGTATTATTCTACTCTTTTTTACTACGTGTTTGCCCGATTCACCGTTTTCTTTTTCATGACCGCTTTTGTTCCATTTCAGCTTGTGGACGAGGGTTTTAAGAGGAGATATTGCCTATTGGGCAAGAAACACAACCAGCCCAACCTCCCACTACCTGTCAGCGAGTCGCGCTGCCTCCTATTCCAACTTCTCCTGAACGGGCAACTACAATGCTTAAAAAATCGCAGAGATGGTAGTCCCCATCAGGGTTGTACCACCTTTAACTCCTTCTGACGGAGATGACGACATTGATCTTGCTGGTGGCTCTGCCCCAAAACAAGTGGTTCTTTCCTCAAGCAGCGAGGAAGTGCCTAATGACGTCGCCTTGTTAGAGACGGCCGTAGAGGAGATAGAAAAAATGGTCCAGCAGGCAAAAGAGCAGGCCATAGATATTATGACGGATCAAGCTGATCCTACTGCGACAACGGGGTCGGCCGTAGGGACTACAGAAGACACGATCATGGTCGATCAGGTTTCCTCTAACCTTCCAGAGGATCCAGCCGCACGTGGCAGAGAACAAGTTCTACCAGTTGCTGCTCCAGAAACTACTGATGATGTTCAACCCAGTTCAGGTATGGGCATCAGAGCTTTGATGGAGGAAACTGTTATGGCACCTCCCTCTGAGCCAAGCCAGCAATCATCCCATCCTTCCACTTCATAGCCAAGCAGTAACGCTGTTGCACCACAAGACACATCAGCTTCCACATCCATGCCCGCCCAGGTACTTAACTTTACGTTCGGCCATGTTTCTCTTTGCCTTTGCTAGTATTAACCCTTAACTTTGGAACCTTGAACATGCCATCCCTTTGGGTCCAGAGCCGTTCATTCCTTTTGATGACTTCTTCAACGGCCTGGATCTCGAAGCAATCGATCTAGGTCCTCTTGAGCCTGAAGCAGTTTCCCCCTCCAGCTTGCTGCAATCCAAGGACCTTATTCTCGGACTTATTTCCCACGGGCTGAGCAGTCTCCCACCACCCACTGAGGTCGATGCTGCCTTGACTACCCTAGCTAGTAACTCTTCACTCTTTGTCGGACAGCTTGCTCTAATCCGGGAGATCCAAGAATGGCTACCAGACTGCCGTATCTTGGACCGATCGGCCTCCACTATTGAAGCTGAGGCCGAGGCTCATCTTAATGCTCGATAGAAGGTAGTGCAGTTTCTGCAATTTGCCAAGACAAAATATAAAGCTGGGAAATTTACTTGGGCTCAGGTAGTTGCCCGAGATGCCTGGCTTCAGGCCCGTATTGCCTCTCTCAAGGTACAACTGGAGAAGTACAAAGCAGAAGTCATTACCAATGATACAACATTGGAAAAGGTAGATGAGGTCTTGGCACAGCATGGTGGAGATGCGCAAAAATACAGTGATCAATTACAAGTGAACACTCCTACCGCTCGCATATGTTCTCAAGACTCAACAAAGCTAAACAAGACCAGGCTGGAGCTGAGAGGACATGGAAGGACCTGGAGCGAAACTTATGAATTTTGAATCAGCCTAGAGGCCGATTTTTTATCCCTTGTACATGTATATGTTTATTTTTATTTTATTATTATTTTTACTATTTTTAAGCACTTTATAAGTAAGCTATGCTAAGCTTTTCAATGCAATTGACTTTTGATCACTAGGATCGAATACATGAATTATTTTGATGCATGACAGAGGCTTGAAATCACAGTTTCATCACGATTTCCCAACTTGGGGACTACTCAGACATGGTCTGGAGTGTCACAGATGTGTTTTTAACGTAAAGATCCATTAAGGTGTCGTTTGGTTGTATATTAAACGTAAAAACTATGAAAATTAACGGTGTAAACTTATCTAACCTGTAAAACTACTAGTTTAACAGATTGAACTATAATAAACTACGAGCAATATATAAGTAAAGTAATACGAAGTAACCTGGAGAGATGAACTTGTATTAAACTACGAAAAAATCACACCAAACAATACCAATCCTTGATAAAAGCTACAAAAATAAAAAGAAACTCTCTTCTCCCTATATGAAAAATGATAAAAACTGAAAGTGTGCCTCCTTTAAGACGTATATATTACAACTATATACACAATAACCTAATGCTAGGGTTAAAACTCCCTCTCTGCTGCGTGCGCGTTATTTCTGATAAAAGCCATGTTCGATCGATCGAACATATCTTGATCGATTGAACTTCTGGGATCTCCGAGCGCTTGAACTGCATTTGATCGATCGAAGCCTCGATCGCTCGAAATCTCTTCGATCGCTCGAACCTCTTTTTTCATGTTTGAATTGTCGTCATTGAACCCAAGCACTTCCTTTTATCTTGCTTATTCAATTCTTCACACAGCAACAGTAATCTGCACAAATAACCACTAAAACAATACCACTTATCATAGATTAATCATATTGTGTAAAAACTGGCATTGTAATTTAAATTGCAGATAAACAGGGGAATTGTAAACTAATTTAGTGTATTTTCTTCTTTTAGCGCGGTTGTATTTTACAAATACCCCCGTTTGTCACTCGTAATTAATGAGTAGTTCATATTCTAACCCAGGATTCGGTCTATATTCCAAATCAATAGTCTCCCATAAAGTAGGATAATATGACTTTAAATACTGACTGTTTATTAGCCTAGCATGAACCGTTCCATCCATAACGCGCAGCCTCTATGCTCCACCCTTCTTGACTTGGTGGATGATGAAGGGATCTTCCCAATTAACTGACCACTTGCCATAACGGTTGTCCTTGTCTCCGATAGGTAAAATGGCTTTCCAAACCAAGTCCTCTGTGCAGAAGGACTTCTCTTTCACTCATTTGTTTTATGTCGGGTAGCTTGCTGCTTTTGTACTTATAATGAGTCCAAGGCTGCCAACCTTGTTTCATCAAGTCCCTCTAACTCAACTATCATAGCTTCAGTGTATTCAGCGGGCTCAAGTTGATTTTGCAATGCCCTCCTAGGTGATCAGACTGTGACTTCCATAGGTAGCATAACATCATGGCCATAGGTTAGCATACATGGTGCAACTCCAGTGCTAGACCTCTTAGATGTTTGATAGGCCCAGAGTGCTTCGGACAACAGCTTATCCCATTCCCTTGGGTTTTCATTTATCATTTTCTTTATGATCCCCTTGAGGATCTTGTTGGTTGACTTGGCCTGCCCGTTAGCTTGAGCATAGTAAGGGGTGGAATTGAGAATGGTAATCCCTCTACTTTTTGCGAAGGCTGTGGTCTCTGTTCCTGTAAACACCCTTGATCTGTCGTTATTGTTTTTGGCAGGCCAAACCGGTGTATTATGTACTCTTCAATGAACTTAATCAAAGTAGCCTGAGTCACCGCCTTGTACGGTATACCTTCAGCCCACTTCGTAAAGTAATCCGTAGCCACTATAATGAACAATGCTAGTCCGATGATGGTGGGAGTACTTTGCCAATCAAATCCATGACCCATCCTCTAAACAGCCTTGGATTTAAAATGGGTTGGAGCTCCTTGGAGGGAACCCGTTGAATCAAGCTATGCTTTTGGCAAGCTTGGCAGCCCTTGGCATAACTGATGCAATCCTTTAACATGCCTGGTCAATAATAGTTGTTCCTTCATAAAAGCCATTTCATCTTGGTACCGACCTGATGAGCTCCACAGATCCCTTCATAGACTTCAGCCATGATCTGCATAGCCTGCTTTTTTTCTAAACTTTTTAGGATCACATCATCGCCGATGGGTTTCTTGAATAATTCTCCGTCAAGCACCACAAATCAGACTGCGAACACTCTGACCTTTCTATCTACCCTAACATTTTGGTGTTTTAAGTATTCGATGATAGGGATTCTCCAATCATTGTCATCCATTAAGACCGAATTGGTAGTGGTATACCAGTCTCTCTTTTCCAGTGATGGTAATGATTGGACTTGTATCGTGACGGTTTGATTTTCCACTTCTTTCAGAGGAGGTGAAGCTGATCCTGCTTTGGCAAACTTGTCGGCCTTGGTGTTTGTAGATCGGGGTATATAACTCACACTTGTATCATCGAATGAATCCATAAGTTGGGTGGCAACTGAGTGAAACAAGCATAACTTCCAACTTTTTATTTGGAATTCCCCTGATATCTGTTCGATCACTAGCCCTGAGTCCTCTTTTATGTGTACAGACAATGCCCCCGCTTCAAGGAGTATCTCCAGTCCGATTATCAATGCTTCATATTTGGCCTGGTTGTTAGTACATTTGAAATTGAGCTGAAATAACATCTTTCTCTTTTTATTCTTAGGTGATACAATGACCGCCCCTACCCCAGTACCTTCTGCAGTTTTAGACCCATCAAAGATTAATGTCCATGGAACCAAGGATGTGCTTAGTATTTTAGGTACTGGTGAGAGATCTCCTAGATCAATAGGGTCTGGGTGATCGGCTAGAAAATTAGCTATGACGTGGCCCTTGACCGATTGTTGTGATTGGTTCTGGATAGCAAACTCCATCAAGGCCAAGGTCCATTTTCTAATTCGGCCATGCATTATGGGTCTTGATAGCACGTACTTAATCACATCTATTTGACATATAATATAAGTGGACACAGAGAGCATATACGTTCTTAATTTTTATGATGAAAAGTACAATGCTAAGCATAGCTTCTCAATCGGCACATAGCGTTGCTTGATTGGAGTCAAGACTCTACTTAAGTAATAAATGGCTTGCTCATTACTTTGCTCATTATCCTGAGCTAACATGCTTCCTATAGAGCAATCGGAGGCCGATATGTACAACTTAAGACACCTACCCTTCTTAGGTGGCATCAACACTGGGGGGGGGGTTGACAAGTATTGCTTAGTTCCTTCAAAGGGCTGCTAGTGGCTATTTTCCCACTTGAATTCTTCGTCAGTCTTGATCTTAAGAAGTGGGCGCCATACCTGAGTCTTTCCTGCATAGTTGGAGATAAATCTCCTAAAGAAATTAATCTGCCCGAGCAGCCTTTGCAACTCCTTCTTGTTGGCTGGGGGCTTTGCTCCTTGAATGGCCTGAGCCTTATTCTTATCAACCTCTATACCTCTTTGGTGCACTAGGAAACCCAAGAAGTTTCCTGCTGAAATGACAAATACACATTTGAGCGGATTCATCTTTAGCTTATGAGCCCGCATTCTTTCGACTGCTTTTTCAAGGTCGGCCAAATGCTCGGCATTGCTTTCGGACTTAACCACCACATCATTAGTGTATACTTTCATGAAATGTCCAATCATGTCATAGAAGATTGAATTCATTGCCCGTTAATAGGTAGCTCCTGCATTCTTCAGCCCGAAGGGCATCACAATCCACTCAAAGGTTCCAATTGCCCCCGGGCATCGAAAAGCTATCTTTGGGACATCCTCTTCAGTGATATATATTTGGTTGTAACCTGAGTGCTTGTCCATAAAGGATAAGATTTTGTGTTTAGCAGCCAAATCAATCTGCTGATCGGCCATGGGAATCGGGTATACATCCTTTGGGGTGGCCAGGTTTAGATTTCTGAAGTCAATGTACACCCTAAGCTTCCCGTTCTTTTTGACCACTAGGACCACATTTGAGACCCATTCTATATATCTTATAGTCTGAATGAATCCAGCCCCGAGGTGTCTCTCAATTTCTTCCTTCACCTTCAGTGTAACTTCTGGTAACATGCGCCTAGGTAGTTGTTTGAATGGCCTGAACCCTGATTTGATTGGTAATCGGTGTTCCATCAGTTCCCTAGATAGCACTGGCATCTCATAATAGTCCCAGGAAAAACGGTCTTTATATTTATGTAAGAGTGCAATTACCTCGGCCTGGAACTGCAGTTCTAGCATCTGGCTTACATAAGTTGGCTTATGCTCTCCTTTATTGCCCAAGTTGACTTCCAAAAGGGGATCTTGAACATCGGCCTTCAGATCATCCAGCTTTGTTGTGACCGTTTCCAATTCTTCCATTTGGATCTCTTCCTCTCTTGACAACTCTTCCTCGTAGATGCAATCGACCAAGTTTACCCCATAATTGGTTAGGCCGATCTCTAGTCTTCTATCGACCAGATATGCACACCATCTGGCCATACTGGCCTTTAGGGCCAGTTGTATTCGGACTTCAGTCGGTTGTAGATTCATCGATAAAGTCTTGTTTATTGATCTCAATCGGCCTTACCATTTCAGTCTGATTGGGATTGTGGTAATATGACTTCAAGTCTAGTGGAGCTCCTTTATGGAATGCAACTGCATTTAGTTTTCCTAGCTTGCCACATCCTAGTAGCTTGACTGGCCTGATGTCATCTTCATACAGAAGTGCATCGGCCATTTGCACATGTGCTACGATTGGCCTTGTATCAGCCCCTACTACTTCAACTTTGTCCCCTCTCCCAAAAATTAGTAGCTGATGGAGTGTAGAAGGGATATAATAGTTAGGATGAATCCAGTCTTATCTCAATAGTGCATTATAGGCAGCCGATGTCTTCACGATGAAGAAGGCTGTCATGATTGTCTTACTACCAACGGTTAGTTCCAAAGGTAAGATACCCTTGGTCCTTGACGGTGTCCTTGTGAAACTCTGGACGTTGATCTCGATTGGAATCAGCTGTGACTCAGATTTTTGAAGAACTCTTAGCATGATCTGGGGCATGATGTTGATAGTAGACCCTCCGTCGACGAGAATTCTATTTATTGCAATTCCTTCAATATGTCCTTTGACATACAGAGGCTTCAAGTGTTGAGACATCTGATAGGTGGGTTTTTTCAAAAACAATCTTGATAGACCCTGTTGATACTTGCCCCTTTTCAGCTTGTCGCCCTTTCGGCCTTAAGATGGTGATCTTAGGCCGATCGGACTGTTGATCGGTGGTGTCCACATTTTTACTTGTGGCCTCCACTATTTTAGGTATAATGGTTTCACCACCATTCTAGAACAACTCCTCTATAACTACTGTCTCTTTAACTTGATCTTCTACCACATCACTTTCTATGGCCGATGGTTGATCTGGCTTGGCCATGAATGACATGGGCAGAGTGAACTCCATATTTGTAGATAGTTCCTTTGGAATAGTTCTAAATTAAATCATTGAGTCGTTTGAATCTGAAAAGTCATCAGCCTCCTCAATCTTACTATGTTGCGGGGTTTGTCCGACTCGTTTGTTTTTGTCGGCCTCGCTTTGCCCCATCGTTTGATGTATCGGGGAGTCTAGTACATAGGGCCATAGAATCCTTGGTGGATTGTAAGCCCGATCTTCCCAATACTGTTGTTCTCTTTCAGCCTACCATGCCCATTGGTATCTCCTTTTTTGGGACTTTCTATACCTGGGTTGCGCTGGGAACTTGGGATGTTCAGTCCGATACCATTTTCCTTCATTCACCTTTAGTGGCACTACCATCCTTGGACGTATGTCCACAGCTGGGCCCTTTTTTAGTACATTTGGTTTGGAAAACGTCTGGTTACGCCTACTCCCAACTGGCCTGAATTTCTTTGTTTAAATTGTTGGCGCCGATTTTGGTTGCCATTCGGGCTTAAACTGACTTTGCCTGGGCAACGTAAGCCTTTCGTGCACTGACCCTCTCGGACTGCGCTCGTGGTGCTTATTCACCCTCGGCCTCTTGCTCGGGCTCGAGGTTTTTTTTCTTGATATTGTCCTTACATCTTGGGCAGAGGCCTTATTCTACTAGATCCAAGTGTCATCGTAGATCGGCGATCAAACTATTTGTATTCGAATGGGCCGTTTAAATCTCAGCCACGCGTTCTGTTTGCTTTCTCTACTGATAAGTGTCACACCCCTATTTTTGGCCAACCAAATATTTAATCCAGAACACGTATCCGAACAAATATCCAATTTCCAAAATCCCAAGAGTGACACCCTCACATAGGCTAACAAATAATTTATTGAAAATAATATTTAATACTCATTAAATAAGGACATGTGATCTTATTTTTTTCTAAAAGAAAAACTATTTGTTATTTAATTTGTATTCCCAAACATCAATTTCATTATAAAATAAGTGTTATGCATTCGGGGGCGTTTCTATATGAAACGTAGTCGAATGTATTTGTTCAAGGTTAGTATTTGGGAATTTTCTGTGGAACTGTTGATGTCTTGGAGTTAAAGTTGTGTAGAATTGTACTTTGCATTTAGTTGTATCTTTCTTATTTTTGTTTTTGGTATTGTGGGCCATATTTGTATTACTGTAATAAAGATTGTATATTGGGTATTGGGAACATTGTAGTTACTCTGACCAATGGAGGTATAGATTTTATTTCTATTTGTTTTCTTTCCTCGAACTCTGTAAGGAGGATTTTATTTAATGAAAATAAAATTTCTTTTGTAAATCGTAATGATGTAATATTTATAATGTAACTTTATTTAGATGATTTATTTTTGGTTCTATAGTAGAGATTATAGAAGACACCAAAAATTATTGTCACTTTATTTTGATATTGAAAAATTTGGGTGAATCCAATGTAATTTTGTGGATTTAAAATTACAATAGCTACTATTGGTTTTTAATGAACAATAACGTTATAATTGAAAAAGGTTTTGAGTTAATAATCTTCTTTGCAAACTTTGTTTTGGACTCCTTTCAAGTGTTAGATTAAATCACATTTGAGTGTGATATAATTTATCAAGAGAAATGATAGTCTTATTGGTAGTTCTAGGTATGGTTCATAGTACTAGACCTCCAATTGCTTATGCAATAAGAGTCCTTTGTAGATACACATAGACAAAATCGTCTATCGCTTTAGACGACATTTAAAACCTCCTTCAAATAAAATGATTTCAAATTATTTTATTTTGGAAAACAAATCAAGCTCTTTGGTCAAAAAATTGCCAGAAGCATCAATCTGTTCCCAGGCTAATGTGTCCGAAGAACCATTTGTGGCTATATTTGTGGAAGTACAATTTCATGACAAATTTTGGAGGATGGTTAATTAATTTGAGTGCCTGTAGGCATATGAGTAAAAATTCAATTGTTACCATAAATACTCTTTTAGGAAAAATGAAGTGTTTACTTAATGACTCGCTTAGTACCAATGTTTTGGTACTAGAGACTTAAAATTGATTTTCTCCTTCGGGGAGAAATTAAATTATGAAAAATGTTGTATACCCAGAGATAAGGAAAAATTCATTTTGAAAATGTATTGCATACTTCAAAATTCGGAAGAATTTAAATTTTGATTTTTCAAGGATAAGTATTAGCCAAAACCTTTTGGAGAGGAAAGTATGTATTTTTGAAAAACAGAGATGCAAATTGTATTTTTTGAATTCAGATGTGATGAAATCAAAAAAGTGAATTTATTTTCACCCTTAGTGGATGTGCAATATCTTGGAAGTCGTCCAAGCAAACTTGCACAACGAAATTAACGATGGTATTTGAATTTATAGCTTTTGAGAACGCTAGTACTGAGGTTAAGTGGCTTTAAAGTTTCGTAGCAGATAATCATATTTGGAATAAACAGTTCCATCAGTTTCTTTGCATTAAGATAGTCAGGCTGTAATAGGCCGAGCTATAAACAAGTCCTATAATGGCATGAGTAGGGTCATATGCCTAAGACATAATACTGTGAGACAGCTGTTTGAGATAAAATTATATCTCTTAATTTAATAAGGTCAGAAGTGAATTTAGGTGACTCCTTATCAAATCCACTAGGAAGAGAACCAGTGGATAAAATATCGTGGGGAATGGGGCTTATGCTTATAACAAAATTCAACAATAATGGTAACCCAACCTATGTAATTGGAGAACCCAAGAAATAGGTTCGTATGAGTAATAACAAGTTATTGGTTGATTTGAGATGCACTATAACTTGATTATATTGTTGTCTATTCCTATGGTGTATAGTGCAATTGCAATGTGTAAAGGTTGCGTTAAACTCTTAACGAATTCCATAGTCCATATCATTTGGATGGTATGTTTAATTGCAATACATACTTGATGGATTTACCTATATAAGTGTGAAAGTGGGGCCGCTTTCTATGAAAACTTGGGCAAGTTTTCTAGAGCACTTATGAATATCCAGGATAGGCGCATGGCCTAGAGGTCCCACACTGATTAGATTTGTCATAGGCCTAAAGGCACTAGTTCTGATGCATTGAGTTCTCTTGCTCCACTCCTTTTTATTTGTTTGAATTTTTGAAAAAGAGGGGAATTGTTGGATTATTTGGGAGTTATTTATTTAAATGGATTATTACATTTGTTGTTTGGGCCTTTTAATATATAACTAAACAAAGCATGTTTTAGGCCATGGACCTCTTTATTTCAAAACCCAAACCTAAGCTTAAAATCTTGTGTTGTGGAAGACTCTCTCGCGGGCGCGTAGGGGGGGGGGGGGGGTGAAAATCTTGAAATTCAGACTGTCCGATTTAGCTTGAAAATCGTGACTTGCACGGGTCCATCCTACGGACTCCAATTGTACTCGTGCACATATGGATGGTGTTGTCACTTTTGTACATAGTATTAATTTTGTGACCGTTGGAGAGCTAAGAACATGTGTTAAAATCTTTTCATGCACATGTCTAAATTTGGTTTAATTCTTAGGTTTAATAGATTTTAACTCACGTGGCTATTGGGATGTTGCACTAATATCCTATATATATGTATGTATTAACTTTGTTGCAAAAATGATCTCTTTTTTTTATATTTAGTTTCTTTCTCCTCTTTTGTTTAAAAAAAAACATAGATTTCTGTAAATTCTTTTAACTGTTTTGGAGCAATTCTGAGTGCTCATATATTCTTCCAATTTGAGTGCACGTTTGGAAGATTTGATTGCTGAATCCTAGAGAACATAGCGCCATGTTGACACCTTTTGCATCGAGTCACTAACTCCAAAGGGGCAGAATTATTGTTAAAGACAGTGCAAAATAATGCATGCCTCATTCAAGTTCATAGTTGCATTCTTCCTATATTTTCAACATTACCCACTAATGAATTGTGGACTATATATATGGGTTTGAATATTATAGATAGAGAAGAAAAAAGGAGGAAAATGAAGTGCAGAGTAGCGGCCCAACCCATCAGCAGCACCAAAATCAGTGGACTACCACCTTACGCATCATTGTATACCTTTTATTAGCTCTCCCGCTACTTATTGCTAGTGCGTGTAGCCAAAGGTCTTTGGAATGGTCAAAAATAGGGGATTAATCTAAACGTGTTTTTTTTTGTTATGTCAAAGGTCCTCAAATTTTCTTTGCACTAAAATTGTCCTCAAAATGCTATTAACGTGAGGGTTCCTTAATTTTTAACTAACAAACTCACAAAATAATTTTTTTCCCTTTGTTTTACAATATTTAAAATACCATAAATTTCAAACGATATATCCGTTTTCAATCAATTTTATATATCTGTGATCTACAAAACAAGGTTTACAAAACGATCTATCATAAAAGCATTCTTTTACGAGTTTTTTTACATCTTAATGTCAGTGACTCGGTCAAGTATTATTTCTAAAACTCTACATTTCATAACCCTCTTGATTTTAATCTTTCTTGTAGAAACAAAGAGATCTTATTTTTATGTAGTACACACCATATGTCATTACAACAATTGAAAAGCATACTTTTTGGAGTGGTGATAGCAAACAGAACATAGTGGAACACGTACTTGCGTACAATTTGAGTCGAAAATGCACCTGAAAACTCATTGTGTTATATTGTAGAGTGTTTTCAATTGCCCACCACATTTTTCTCACTCTGTACACTCACATGTATAACTGAGGACAGGGGTGGACGCACACAATGCAAGCCCCACCCCCTCCTTCTAAACTTTGTTAAATTATAAATTTAGACATATAGCAATCTAGCTTTTTAGGAATAGGACTCCCTCACATTACATGTTTTATCCCGAATAAGGTGTGTAAAATAGTTTGAGTAATACTATGCTTTTCAAGTTTTATATAACAGATGCTTTCCGAATACACGTGGCAGTTGATGCACTTGATTTTGTATGGAGGATGTTGAAGTGGTTCGACCATTATTGAATGTGGTACCACCACTGCCACATGTATTTGGGAAGCATTTGTGATACAAATTTGTGAAGCATAGCATTACTGAAATAGTTTTAGGATGTTTTTCCTAAGTAAGATATCTTTCTCTCTCATGTCTCACATCTCTTTCTCTTTTGGTCTCTTTACTTTTTGCTTTCTCTCTCCTGTCTCTCCACAACATTTAGTTGAAAATTATGATTGATTTCTTGTTATCATTAGTTGGAATTTAGATGTGATTACTAGATTAGAGACTTGATGCATATTTAGGTTTTTTTTTTAAGTTGTGCATGTGAATTGCAGATTGTGAACAATGAATAATTGAAGATAAATAAGTGGATTTTTGAATTGTGATTAAGAATGTGTGGGTTGTGAAGATGAAATGTGGAGTTCTAAATTGTGAATATGAATATGTAGATTTGTGAAATAAGATTTAATTTATGTGTTAAGATGTAAAACTGGCATTGGTTTTATCCGTTACAATGATTACAATGGAGAGGGTATTTCCAGCTATAAATATTGTGAAAATCGCTTGCACAGTTGAGTGGGGTATCAATTTTTAAATCATTGTTTGTTTGTGAATATTGGAATAAACAGATTTAATGAAGTTACAAATAATGCTATAATAAAACGTTTCCAGGATATGAAACTCCATCATGACTGGTAAAAGAGATATAACAAGCTTTATAAAAAATATAGTATTAACTTTTGTGAACATTCTACATTAAGCCTCCCGTAACAAAAAAATCATGGCCCTCCCCATTACAGTGGATGATACAAGCACATTGTATTGTTCCTCAATGAAAGATGTGCTTTGGGGAGAAATTTTATGAGTGCATTGTTGTCTTAAAAAAATGTTGTAAGTAGTATCTGTTGGGCCACGGTCCAAGGATAAGAAGTGGATAGGCACACGACACGATCCATGTGAAGTGATTGTTGAACTTCTCTATTTATGTACGCTTGTTTCTACCCCTTTTGCTTGGATGTATTATAGGCTTTTAACATTTTTAAAGATGGGCCTGTAAATGGACCTTATGTTTGGCCATTGGTCCATGAAAAAGTGTTTTCAGACACAAGTCTAAGTTTTTGCAGTAGTTATTTTAATGTCATGTGTGATGAGAGGCAATTCATATTAATTAATTGGTATTATGCAGTGATCATATATACTGAGTTATACCACAATCTGTAAGTGACGATTGCAGAATCAATTTGGTCATAGCCTCACTTTAGCTATAGTATGTGTCAACATGAGCTCTTTTTTTGGTCATTTTGGTATCTAGTTGTAGTTCGATGCGAAAGGAGTCCATTTAAGTACCGATGCAGTTTTGTATAAAGCGCGCAAACTTTAGTTAATACACACACACACACACACATATATGTATGTACATATATTAAATATCTATATATGTATATGTGCGTGCTGTGAAATTTGGCTTACCCTTTCTTTAACATTATGTAGGTGTATGCCAAGTTGATGGAATAAGCGAGAGAGAGAAGCAAAATGTAAAACACTCCCTTGTGTCCTCTTACAACAACTTGCTAGCATCGAAGGTGAAAGCTGCTTGCATGGACTCAGTGGTCATAGCACGAAAAGAGGCATTACTCAATGATAGCCATAAAGAATACAGCAGAAGAAGCACAACAAATTGTATTTCCTCTTGGTTTAACCAATTCACCATTCTCCTCCAAAGAAGCCTAAAAGAAAGAAGACACGAAACATTCAACTCTCTAAGAGTCTTCCAAGTAATTGCTGCCTCAATACTAGCTGGTTCTATGTGGTGGCACTCAAATTTTAGTGACATTCAAGATAGACTAGGCCTTCTCTTCTTCATCTCTATATTTTGGGGGGTGTTTCCGTCATTCAATGCTGTGTTTGCGTTCCCCCAAGAACGAGCTATCTTCATGAAAGAACGCGCTTCTGGTATGTACACCTTATCGTCCTATTTCATGGCTCGAATAGTTGGAGACCTACCCATGGAGCTAATCCTCCCCACAATCTTTCTCACCATAACCTATTGGATGACCGGGCTAAAACCTGAGTTAGGTACTTTTCTTTTGACCCTAATGATATTGCTCAACTATGTTTTGGTGTCCCAAGGACTCGGACTAGCTCTTGGTGCGGCCATAATGGACGCCAAGCAAGCCTCAACCTTGGTCACGGTCACAATGCTAGCATTTGTCTTGACAGGAGGGTTTTACGTGCATAAAGTTCCTTCTTGCATAGCTTGGATTAAATATATATCAAGTACATTCTATTGCTATAGGCTTCTTATTAATGTCCAATACGGGGACGGGGAAAGAATTTCATCTCTACTCGGTTGCTCAGACTATGGAAGTTACAAAGCTAGCTGCAAGTTTATTGAAGAAGATGTCAAAGGTCAAATAGGCCCCTTAATGAGCTTTGCGATCTTGGTTGTCATGTTCGTTGCGTACAGATTACTGGCCTATATTTCATTGAGGCACATCAAAGCTTGAAAATCTACGACATTGTGGGGCTCTTATTCTTCGCTAGGCCTCGCAATGTTAAGGTCACAAATAATGAATTGGTAGCTAACCGTAGTGTGGGTTTTTTTTTGTGATTAAAGATTTATGATGGTATTCATATTAACTATGGTTGAATGCGTCAGAGGAACGACTAGCCTTGCTAAATGTACAAAATTAAGTGATAAAGTCATTCGGTAATATTGGCTAATGAAACCAACATTTATGTATCAGTGATCTTGAAAAAGATTAAAAAACCAAGATAGGGTTTGTGAAAAGCTTTGTATGGGTTGTGGTATTCTATTACGCTTATGGTTGTCTACTTGTGCTACTTACCTGTCTTAGAGTGGACACACGGCCTCCAAGGTCCACCCCCCTTCCAAGTTTCGGATTTGATTTTCCTTTGAAATATTTGAAAAAAGAAAGTCTGTGAAAACAAATGCAGAGTTGCCACTTGGCCTTTAGGGAACCAAAAAACCCAATTATGACTCACCCAAACAGATAAAGGGCACCGACCCATCATAACCAAAGAACTTGGCTCGGGATTTTGGTACGAAAGAGGAAGGAGCCTTTGTCAGGAATAAAACTGTTGGAAATAATTTCCAATCACAGCGGAAAAAATTGCTTTAAAATTTTTAAAGCGGATCAAAAGACTTATTCGATTACATATGATAATGGGTGAAGAATAATATAAATTCACCTTTGAGATCTGTTGGATCCTTTTTGAGAACTCTTCGTGTCCTTCTTTCCTAGCAGCCTTCACCTCTATGACTTCAAGATGCACACCAAGAGGCTAGGGTTTATGTGGGTAACCCTAAGGAAGTAGATAACTTAGAGAGTATATATGAGAGAGAGAAAATATTTTTTTTTCTAATATATAAAAGCCACTAAAGTGACCCGCCCCTTTTTCTCTTATATATAGTTATAGACCATCTATAACACTCTCTAACCCTAGTCATCTTATCCATGCGTCCAAACACCTATTAAGCTAGAGATGGGACTTCTTGGGTCTACTATTTTGGCTAAACTAAAATTGATTTCCATCTAACTTAACTCTTAAGTTAAGGAAATAATTTTAATTAATTATTATCAATTCCACTGTATGATAATAATTGGACTCCAGATTTAATAGACAAAATTACCCGAAGATAAAACCTAGACTTGTATAATAAAATACAGTGACATTCCTCTACCAAACGTATTCGTAATTATCTCTGGGATTAGTGTTTAAACTATACTGTCAACCCGGAATTAATTACTTCTTATTATCCTTGATCCCTAGTCACTTCTCATAAATTACTGAACATGACAACAACGGCTTGCTGACAAGACTGCAGTTCTTAGTAATTAACCCAATTACATTCTTAAGGGAATACTTACTCTCTACAGAGGGTAGATTCCATCTTGACAACTAGTGTTCACAATACTGTTCACTTAATTACCCAAGATATCCAGGTGTTGATCTGTGAAGACCTCACTGATTGATAAGTCAAAATAATTAAGTCAACAGCTTGTGTTCACAGTTATCTCAGGATTAAGAACATATGTCATATACAAGTTTGAGTACCTATTAACCTATGACAACTTATTGTTAATAGGTTTAACTCAACGTCCATCAATGCACCAAATGCACTAGCACATTAACTTAGAGTCACTACTCTAATGAATGAGATTTTTCATTCCACTAAATGGAAGTTAATGTGCTACTGTCTAAACCTGATAAGCTATCCATACTTATCATTAATTGTGACAATTTTTAACAACTGCCAGTGATGATTTATATCTCCTGTGTGTCAATCTCATTAACACAAATAAATCCGACAATATTGTTAATGGATAAACACGCCAAACCATTCAACTCATGAATAACACATATCCGAATATGTAAAGATGCTCATAAATATACAAATCAAAGATGTCTGATTACAACAACTAACTGGTTTGAGGGCATAATCCCAACAAACTCCCACGAGCACTCACAACCAATTAGGATTACATCTAATGCCTAGATTGTCTAAGTGAAATCAAAAACCTTCGAAGGTAAGGCTTTAGTAAAGGGATCAGCCAGATTATCTGTCGTGCCAATCTTAGTCACTATAACGTCGCCATGTTTTACTATCTCTCTAATAAGATGATATTTTCTTTCCATGTGCTTTCCTCCTTTGTGGTTCCTTGGCTTCTTGGATTGAGCAACTGCCCCACTATTATCATAATGAAGAGTAATAGGGGACTGTGCCAATGGTACCACTCCCAGTTCTATCAAGAACTTCTTGAGCCAAACAGCTTCCTTAGCTGCCTCACTAGCTGCAACATATTCAGTTTCTGTTGTGGAATCTGCAACGCATTTTTGCTTGATGCTTCTCCAACTTATAGCACCACCCCCAAGAGTAAACACATATCCAGACGTCGACTTTCTCGCGTCCTTGTCTGACATGAAGTCAGAATCTGTGTAGCCAACTAGAGCTAAGTCTTCTGCACCATAAATGAGCATATAATCTCTAGTTCTTCCCAAGTACTTGAGAATATGCTTCACTGCTGTCCAGTGATCTGGACCGGGATTGGACTAATACTGACCATGTATATAGCAAAATAGATATCCGGTCTGGTGCAGAGCATCGCATACATAAGACTACCCACCGCAGAAGCATAGGGTATCTTAGACATGCGATCTTTGTCCTCCTGAGTCTTGGGACATTGACTCTGAGACAGTGAAAGTCCATGCCTAAATGGTAGAAACCCCTTCTTGGATTTATCCATGGCAAACCTAGTCAGTACTTTATCAATGTAGGAAGCTTGAGATAATCCCATTATCTTATTCTTCCGATCCCGAATAAGCTTAATCCTTAAGATATAGCTTGCCTCACTAAGATCTTTCATGTGAAAATTACTGGCTAGCCACAATTTCACTGTTGACAATACTCCTATATCATTCCCAACGAGTAGGATATCATCAACATATAGAACTAGAAACACCACCACGCTTCCTTCACTTTTCTTGTACACACAAGGCTCATCCATATTCTGTTCAAATCCAAAAGATTTGACAGCCTGGTCAAAACGAATGTTCCAACTCCTGGATGCTTGCTTAAGCCCATATATGGACTTATGTAGCTTGCATACCATACCTTCCTGACAATCAACTATGAATCCCGTGGGCTGTAGCATGTAGATGCCCTTGTCTAGATGGCCATTCAAGAATGCCGTCTTGACATCCATCTGCCATATCTTGTAATCAAGACACGCTGCAATGGATAAGAGAATTCGGATGGACTTAAGCATAGCTACTGGCGAGAAGGTTTCCTCATAGTTAATGCCCTCTCTTTGAGTAAACCCTTTTGCTACAAGCCTAGCTTTGAAGGTCTCTACCTTCCCATCTGATCCTCTCTTCCTCTTGTAAACCTACTTACAGCCAATGAGTTTAATATTAGCCAATGGATCCACAAGTTCCCAAACTTGATTAGAGTACATGGAATCCATCTCAGCTTTCGTATATAGTTTCCAGGATTCTGAATCCTGGTCAGCAACTGCCTCCTCGTAAGTGGTAGGATCAAAATCAGGTTCTTCAGGAACTACTTTATAAGCTTCTCCCAAGAACATAAATCTTTCAGGTGCCCTGATAGTCCTCCCACTACGACGGGGCTCTTCCACAGGAATCTGTGAGGGTATGGTAGTTTCAGTTTCAGTTTCTTGATTGGTTATGACTACTGGGGATTCTGAGGGCTTTTCTTGAACTTCTTCTAGAATTATCCTTCCTCTGGGTTTGTGGTTCATAATATAATCCTCTTTTAGGAAAACAGCATTTGTGCTTACAAACACTTTCTGTTCCCTAGGATTATAAAAATACCATCCTTTTGTTCCCTTTGGATATCCCATAAAATAACATACTTCCGATCTTGATTCCAACTTCCCAGTGTTCCCCTTCAGCACATGTGCTGGACAACCCCATATCCGAAAGTGTTGCAAAGAGGGCTTTCGTCCACTCCACAACTCTCAGGGTGTCTTGGGAACAGACTTAGTTGGAACATGATTTAGTATGTATTTTGCTGTATCTAAAGCAAAACCCCAAAGAAAAAATGGCAATTCAGAATAACTCATCATAGACCTTGTCATGTCTAAAAGTGTCCGGTTCCTTCGTTCTGCTACACCATTCTGTTGAGGCGTGCCTGGTGTAGTCAACTGAGACAAAATCCCATTCTGTGTTAGATGGTCAATAAACTCATTAGATAGATATTCACCACCTCGATCTGATCGAATGGCCTTGATACTTTTCCCTAATTGCTTCTCCACTTCAGCCCTAAATTCTTTGAAATTTTCAAAAGAATCGAACTTGTTGTGAAGTAGGTAAACGTATCCATATCTAGAGAAGTCATCGGTGAATGTAATAAAGTATTCATATCCACCTCTAGATCTAATGTTTATTGGACCACATACATCTGTATGTATTAAATCCAATAAGTCTGTGGCCCGATTACCTTTAAAGAAAAGGGTCTCTTTGTCATTTTACCCTCCAAACAAGATTCACAGACAGATATAGGTTCTACAACTAAGGAAGTTAAAATACCTTCCTTCTCCAGCCTGTTATTCCAATTCAGATTAATATGACCTAGCCTCATGTGCCAAAATCTTGTTGGATTATTTGAAGGTTCCTTTCTTTTAGTAGGCGTGTTTGCCATTAAGTTATTCAATTCCATATAAGATAATTCATAAGATACAGGTGTCACTAAAAACATACCATTTGATAAATTACCATAGCAAATAAAAGAACTATTCTTTTTAATCATAACTCTAGAACTAAAACTAACTGAATAACCTTTATTCGCAAGTAATGAAACTGAAATAAGATTTCGCCTTATAGTAGACACATATAATGTCACGCCCCGACATAGCCAAAATATGGAAAAATTTTAAATTTTCATCTTGGACCCTGAGGCGCGTGACTGGTTGCAGTGCCGAATTGTCCATGACCAAATAATAATAACTAAATGATATAATAATAGGATAACCCCATCATTTACTTACTGGAATATATTACAAAGAGAAGTCAAAGTACCAGCTAGTTAATACATCATTATAAATACATCAGAGTCTTATGGCTCTCGGCCTTACAAAACTATTACAAAATATATGCTAAGTCTTCTGGTTATAATCAAAACATTTACAGAGGATAACTGCTAGTCTTCTCTCTAACTAGCATAACCATAGCCATCTTCGGTGTACTCTTCCTCCACGTTCTCCGCTTGCGTAGCATCATAACCCATGTAATCGTTACCTGGATAAGCTGGACATGGGAATGTCCAGCGACATGAACGTCGTCAGCTTATGAAAGCTGAGTGAGTAAGCTAAATCAAATGGAGCGTATATAGTAAAACACAATAGGAATACATTTACTACCTTTCAACATATCTTTTAGGATCTTTACGTTCTCACCGTCGAATTATAACTAGTAGCGTACCCGACTACGTATTCGATAGGAATACAAACAATTCAAGAGACCCGTCTAGACATTCTTAATGCCACTACCATTCATTTCTAACATCCGACATCATTTACAAACCCAAAGTGTCTCTTGCTAACCAAACCATCTTTCATCAACCACTTCATCTTTCATCAACCAATGCATCTTTCATCAACCAAAACATCTTTCATCAACCAATGCATCTTTCATCAACCAAAACATCTTTCATCAACCACTTCGTCACGAAGAACCGAAGTGTTAAGGAGTGCAAGAACATCCATTTCGTCACGAAGAACCGAAAGGAGTCTTCACTCAAGGAATCACCGCTTCGTCACGAAGAACCGAAAGCGTTATGGAGTACAAGAACATCCATTTCGTCACGAAGAACCGAAAGGAGTCTTTACTCAAAGAATCACCGCTTCGTCACGAAGAACCGAAAGCGTTACGGAGTACAAGAACATCCATTTCGTCACGAAGAACCGAAAGGAGTCTTTACTTAAAGAATCACCGCTTCGTCACGAAGAACCGAAAGCGTTACGGAGTACAAGAACATCCATTTCGTCACGAAGAACCGAAAGGAGTCTTTACTTAAAGAATCACCGCTTCGTCACGAAGAACCGAAAGCGTTACGGAGTACAAGAACATCCATTTCGTCACGAAGAACCGAAATGAGTCTTTACTCAAAGAATCACCGCTTCGTCACGAAGAACCGAAAGCGTTACGGAGTACAAGAACATCCATTTCGTCACGAAGAACCGAAAGGAGTCTTTACTTAAAGACTCACCGCTTCGTCACGAAGAACCGAAAGCGTTACGGAGTACAAGAACAACCATTTCGTCACGAAGAACCGAAAGGAGTCTTTACTCAAAGAATCACCGCTTCGTCACGAAGAACCGAAAGCGTTACGGAGTACAAGAACATCCATTTCGTCACGAAGAATCGAAAGGAGTCTTTACTCAAAGAATCACCGCTTCGTCACGAAGAATCGAAAGCGTTACGGAGTACAAGAACATCCATTTCGTCACGAAGAACCGAAAGGAGTCTTTACTCAAAGAATCACCGCGTCACAACTCAATAACACATCCCTTTTTCTTACTATCCTGATCTCCACTGCCCAGATTACCTATCCGACAATTATCCTTACCATAATCTGCTTCTAACATAGCACAATTGACCCTTACGTTTTCTCGACCGCGCATTCGTCACTCATTTCGGAATTTAGTTCATTAACGGACTTCCGAATATACTTTTGAAGTTACGTTTATACATTCGTCATCCTATTTTATGTCGTAATATACTTACAATGGAAGCTTATTCAATCACTATCAACGCAATAATCGTGCCGTACAACATACTTATAGCTTGAGTAGGAACTCTCTATGGTCATCACACTATATTCATAACAACGGAAACCTAGTGTGTAGCTTATGTATTTAATACCAATAATATATATAGATGAAGCCCCTAACATACTCATCTACTCGATAGCACTACCATAGCACAAGATATTCATAACCACACAGGTACCAGAAAGCCAACATCATCAATAAACACATCATACAAGTAGTTATACAATCTGCCAGGATTTAATTTTACTATATCGACTGAATTGATATGATTTATTTGGGCATGATAAATTGATTTGTAGATCCAACTCAAAACTAGAACATTGTAGATAATTGGATTAGCTTCATGTACAAAAAAATCTAGCTCCAAATATTTATTTTACTTAGACATTTCTATATTTTCGGACTGCTCTGTCCCAGATTTATAGTACTGCATTGCATGTGCATTTCACCTATCAAGGAGTCATTTTTAGACCAGGATATAGAAAAGTTATTTGTAGATAAATGAGTTAGCTTTATCCACAAAAAAACCTAGCTTAATTCAGATTTCGGAGCTGCTTGAAACACTCATTTTACTAAACTACATTCTGCTGGAGGTTTCTGTTTCTCAGATTTAAAGTACTTCGTTGCATGTACATTTCACCTATGAAGAAGTGATTTTCAGACTGAGCTATAGAAGCGTTATTTGTAGATAAATGAGTTAGCGTTATCCTCAAAAAAACCTAGCCTCATTCCCATTTTTGAACTGCTCAAAACGTTCGTTTTACTAAACAACATTCTGCTGGAAGTTTCAGCTTCCCAGATTTGAAAATTTGACTTGCATGTTGCATAGAACCTCAAAGTACAACATCAAACTCTTGCTAAACATTACTACATACTATATAGGTTCTAAAGTGAGTTAGAATACCCACTTAAACTTGAAATTGAGCTTGGGCTTTGGATTTGAGCTTAGGAAGTTTGAACACAACTTCAATGGTGGAGACTTCTTCCTAGTTCTTCTTCTCCATCTCCATGTATCTCTTATCTCTCCATGGAGTTCATCTCCTAGCTCTCTCTAACTCTATATGCAGATTGTAAATGGCCAAGAGTGTAATGCATGAGTATAGGCATGTTTATATAGAGATGGTGGTGGGATATGTGTCACCATGCATGTGCTAGAGTGTACATGCATGGACAAGTGTCCTAGAGGTGGACAAGTGGCAAGGGAGGTAGTGCCATGTGGTGCATGGGCTGCCATGTGGCCGACCATGTGGGGCCCACCTTGGGTTGTGTGCCACTTCCTCGGTTTACGTGCATAAGTTCCTCGATATATGTGTCGGTCTTAATTTACGTGCAAACGGGTGTTGTTTCTAATGTCCGGGTCCGGTTACGGGACTAAGTTAATTCTAATTACGGTCGAGTCGGTGCAGTGATTATAGTCTAATTAGTAATTACATTACACTGACACAGTCACACAAATAAAATAATAATATAATAATAGACCAGATATAGAAATTCATAAAACTCGTATTATTGCACGTAGAGAAATTACAGGCATTACATATAAAACGTCTGATAATACCAAAGTTTTATTATTAGGAAATACTAAAACTACGACTCCAACTACAACAGCTGAAACTGTTGCACTAGATCCCAAGGTAAGCTTGATTTGCCCATCACTGCACTGGCTGGTCTGCCTGAACCCCTGCAACGAATTACAAACGTGATTAGTGGCTCCCGAATCAATACACCAGGTTGTTGAAGTATCCGTTAAATAACTTTCTTCAATTACAAGAGATTCGATCATACCTTGGGCCTTCTTCGTAGCCAAGTATGCAGGACAATTTCTCTTCCAGTGCCCTAGTTCCCCGCAATTGAAACATTTTCCTTTGGGTTGCTTGGCACCTACCTTTCCTTTTCCCTTACCATTTCCCTTCTTGATCCCTCCAATGGGACCAGGTGTATCTCACACCCCTGTTTTTAGAAAGACAAATATTCAATCAAGTGCATACCCTAATCAATATTCAACTGCTCAAAAATCCAAGGATGACAACCTATACACAATTTTAAAAGACCATTTTAAGATAAACTGAATTTAATTGTTTTCATAAACCACATGATTTCTATTTAAACAAAACTCATTTATTATCAAACTCATTCCCAAAAACATTACAAGAAAAATCCACGTTTCAAATTTTCTCCATTCTCATTTATTACAAAATGAAAACCAAACGTTTTTCTTTACATAAAAATAATATAATTTTCTCCATCGAATCACAATAAAATTATCTGGTTATAATAATAAACGGAATAATTTCAACACTACACTATCTCAGGTTAGATCTGCTATAAACGTCCCCAAAAGTTCAATAATACAACTGAAATATAACTACATCTAATACAAGTTCTCAACCATGGCTCACAATGCCAACTAAATAAAAAAGAGTATCATATAGTAATTAAATAATAAAAAGAAGGTATCTTCAACTTCACGAACAGATCGGCTGCTCCACAATGAACTCCAACTATACTATCCTGCACATGTCATTCGACTACGTTTCACACAAAAAAGCACCCGAATGCATAACACACTCGGGTTAGTCACATGACTGGTATGAGTTAAACAAAACACAAGTCTTAGGGATCCAACTTGAGCCCGTAGACTACAAATCATACTACAACATTCTTGGGCCAAGACAGGTGGTTCCACACATATCTGGACAATAGAGTAGTTTCCATTTATGTTGTGGCAAGTAGTTTCTTGCCCGAATAAAAATAATTAAATACTTACCTTTCTTAACTATGGTAGGCCGATACCTGCAAACCATTAGTAGGCCTACCATCCTGTACAAATAGAACTTAACACAATAATATAAACCAATAATAAGGTGTTATTAATCAAAATGATTTTATCTCTAACAAAGAACTGGAATTAGACAAAACTTAAAACACGAAAAATGTCAAGAATAAAATTTTCAAGGAATGACACGCGTTCTCGTTCATAAATTCTAAATAGATAATTCAGAAATTAATTATTAAAATTTAGCTCTTACATAGACGATGTTCAACAGATTCTGAAAATCGATGAAAATAGTGTCAAGATGACGTTTTTAGAAAAAGTGTAAAAGACGAAAGTTGTTCGGATCGTCGTTTTACTTCAGTTTACGCAAAACGACCATAAAATATGAATCTAAATATCCAAAATATTAAATTTACTAATCTGGTCCAGTTTATTATCAAATTACTACGTTCCCAAAAATGGTACGTTACACATAGAATGCTAGGTTTCAGCTAACGGGCACAACACCGAAATTATTTAAAATCCTGAAAACTACACGACTACCAATTCCTAGAATTTCATATAACTGAAAATCATAAATCACATTACAACTGTAAATCCGCAAATAAAAAAAAAACACATAATATTCGATCCAAATTACACCTTATGTTCACCACCTCGGCCACCTATCCATGGTTCAGCCTACACATATATCCCATGTGTCTCCTAACGTAATACTAACTCCCACTCCAGTCCCAACTCCCATGGGGTATCACTGGGATTTGAGTATCCACCGAAAGGTTAGTCCTTACGTTCTTGACGTCAATAAAACAATGTCTAAATACACATGATATAGACCAACAAGCCGGGCATAAGGCTTAAAAATGAAGAGACGGGTCATCCACGTAGTCGCCGTCTAATCACACAAGGACGACCATCCACGAAGTCGCCGGCTAAAATTATAAGGAGTAGTGGTGAACTATAAGGACTTTTCTAACATTCATACATCCATGTTTTTCACAAAACTCAACTTTATAAGAGATTCATATATCTCAAATCAAATTCCCGTTAAACTCATATTAACACCTACATGTTCACACAGATTCATAACTCTTACAAAATTGCACAGTCACAATTTTAGAAAACTCAACTATACATGAGAACTCATAGCTCCCTAAGTACAAACAAATTAATTCATATTAACGAACACGAAATCACACCAAAAATGTGATATGGAAAAAACACTTATTTTAACATTCATAAAACTGGTACTGTAATATAAATTTTATGCCCAAACGGTGCAGAATTGGGAAAAACACCATTAGACGAAAGTTGTCCAGAATTGCGTTTCCTACAGCCCTACGCAAACAGAATCACACGAAAACTGGAACGTATGATTTATTATGAATTTTTTACCCAAATCTGATCTGTGAAAATCCCAAATCCGAAAATTGAATAATTGCTCAAATGCATATTCAATGCTCATCTATAAATCTCAAATCACAACTTCAATCATTGTAAAAAAAAATACTTAAATCTCATAATCCATAACCATACTAATTTAATATTCTATCTATTTAAATTTCAATCAAACGAGATTGAAAGAAAATAACAAGTTAACTCACCAATTTAGGGCTTCAAGGTTGATGATGATTACACAAACCAAAGGTTGAGGTTCCTCTCTTCTTCTTCTTCTTCTTCCTCCCTCTCTCTCCCTCTCTCTATCTCTCTCTCTCACATACGTCTGTTCTCTAGTTTCTTCTCTCCTCTTCCCTTTTTTTTTAAATGGGGCTAGGGTTTAATATATGTGTATATATATTTCACACACAACACTTATAAATAAACACACACAAACATGTGAATCCCGTTTTTTATCTAAGGGCCTCACAAAAAAGGCTTTATATGGACCCGAAAATGCATTCTAATGTGACAAATGATTAGCCCAATAGATACCCATGACCCCGGGCACTAAATTTCTATGTTAAGCACACTACTTAACATACTAACGACCCATACACGCTACTTCAACATTTTTATTAGGTGTCACTAAGATATATACACATAGTTAATGTCTAATACTAAAAAATAATAATATAAAAATTACTAAAAGTACTTAGAAAATTAGAGTTGTTACAATGTACCTTTATGAGCCTTGTTCCCTTGCTTCTTCTTCCTCCAGCCTTTGCCTTTAGGCGTAGGCTTAGAAGAGGCAACCTTCTCAATATTGAGAATTGAAGACTCTCCCTTGACAATCCCCTCCATTTCCGTTAAAGAGTTCATCAATTCACTCAATGAATTATCAACCTTGTTCAAATGATAGTTCAGTTTGAACTGAGTGAAAGACGATGGCAATGAATTCAGGACAATGTCAACCTTAGTCTCATGGTCAATTTTGGCACCCAGAACTTCTAGTACATTAAAATAACCAATCATTTTTAATATGTGTTCACGTACTGGTGTTCCTTCCTACATCTTAGTGTTTAAGATCGTCTGAATGGTACTTTGCCTAGCAGTACGACCTTGGGAACCAAACATCTCATTAAGGTTAAAGATCATATCTTTAGCTGTGGCAACTGACTAATGTTGGTGCTGCAACACATTTGACATAGATGCCAAAATGTAGCAGCGGGCTATCTCATCAGCCTTTTGCCAACAAGCAAAAGCGTCATCAGTCCCAGTAGGAGCATCGGGAGCTGGAGGGGCAGGGCAAGGTGTGGTGACAACATACTTGTACCCCTCAGCAGTCAAAACTATGTCTAAGTTCCTTTTCCAATCCACGTAATTAGGTCCAGTTAACTTGTTTTGGTTGAAAATAGTGGCAAGTGGGTTGAATCCAGACATTGTGATAGTTGAAATTCAATAGTAAACACGTATAAATAAATGAACATGTTATTTGACAATAATATATCGTATTGAAGTCCTCATAAACAATACAAAATATGACGTCGTCAGAATATCAATTTATAAAACAGTGCCTCCGAGGGGAGGTCATCACTTTATGAATTGATTGGGAAGCCCATCATAATCAATTGCTATGTAACTCTTACAAATTGATTTATGACTCCTGACACTTCTGTCTCTAATGACTTCATTAAAACTCCGAGGAGAGTCTCTTAATGAAACATTAGTCTAGTGTTTACCATCAATTAGAATCCAATGACATCCGTTTCAAGTAGTGCCTCCGAGGGGAAATCATTCTCTAATACGTCTCATTTATTCTATCTTTTAAGAAATTCATGTCTAGTAACCGATGAATCAAATACCGTCCGAAGAGAATGATTACAGATGAATCTGTGACTCGCGGTATCCTATTCATTTTACAATGAATTATTGATGGAAGACCGTGAGGTTACATAAATTGTAAACCTCTCTCCCACTAGATTATTTGAGATTGAGAATTTTTATATGGTCCATACATTCACACATTTATATTTAAAATCTCATTTTTAATAAAATTTTGAATTTTTAAGTTTAAAAAATGTTTTAAATTTTTTAGAATGAAGTATGGATCCATTTTGATGTTCAACATATTTATATTAGGCATATAAAAGAACATGAACAACAAAAACTGAAAAAACATGCATAATAAAACAAATAAAATGCAATTTAAATGCCCTTCTCTCTCATGACTGTCTTCATGAACTCTTCATAAACTCCTTCATGTTGGCACCTTCTCTCTTGACTGTAAAGTAATCCCTACACTAAGTTACATTTATCCCTATACCCCTTGCGAGGTGTACAATTATCTAAGGAAAAAGTAAATGCATAGTGGCCTAGGGAAACTACTACAACTCTCCTTTGCATAGGAGTGGAGCTGCAGTGCCCTTTACTATTTTCCATAAAAACCATAATAATAATAAAAAAAATTGTCATGAGAGATTAGGGTTTTTAAGAACTGCAAGGAAAAAGTTAGCACATGCATATATTGGCAATATCATATATGGCAACCATACATTTGAATCAAATTCAAGATAATAAAGCTAACATAATGACTTATGGATTTCCAAAATTAATCTAAATCTAATTTGGATTAAGATTAATTAAATTAACATATATGTTTCTTGTTTTTTAAAAAAAAAAACACAATGATAATCCCAATTTTCTTTCCAAAAAAAACGTGAGAATAGAATCAGTAAAGATTTTAAACAAGGAAATAATAAAAAAAAATTCTTGTTGGCAAGAGATATATATATATATATACACTATATATACTGAAACTTCTATACTTCCCAAAAGGATTGTTAATGTTTGGAAATTAAAATAGGGTTCAAAACTCTATTACTTAATATTATGGGCTACATTAACCCACTAGTTTACATGATCAAATAAAATAAAATAGGGTAGCGAAAAGAAACAAAATAGCCCATGACTTAATTAAAAAAAAAAAAAACACACACACACACAGCCACCATGACTATCATGGCTACTAGGTGACCACCATGTGTGCAGCCCATGTACACAGCCCATGCACAAGGTAGAAAACCCTAGTGGGTCCAAGCCGCAGCCACCATGACAATCATGGATGCTGCCCATGCAAGTGACTACCATGTCCGCAGTTCATGTGCACAACCCATGCACATGGTGGAAACCCTAATGGGTCCTTGTACCCACGGCCAAATGTTTTTTTCTTTTTGTTTCACATAGCCGCTGCCCTTGTAAACTGAGATATACCATGCATGTGACCTAGAAGTTCAATAACTTCAAACACCCATGGCTTTGACATAGTGGGTATAATCATAACCTCATAAAATATTTTGAGATAAAGTAATCATTCCATGTTTTAAAAAAATGGGATTAAAACTGCCATGTATCAAAACCATGCAAGCTTTATATAGTGTAGCCGAAACTGTTAAGAGTTTTTTAAAAAAACTTTACTGGCCGAAACCCTCTAGATCCATATTAATGTTAATAAACCACTTTGGAAATCCATAAACTAATCATATGCAAGGAATAAGTAGGCTCTGATACCAATTGTTGGAAACAATTTCCAATTGCAGCGGAAAAAATTGCTTTAAAATTTTAAAGCGGATCAAAAGACTTATTCGATTACATATGATAATGGGTGAAGAATAATATAAATTCACCTTTGAGATCTGTTGGATCCTTTTTGAGAACTCTTCGTGTCCTTCTTTCCTAGCAGCCTTCACCTCTATGACTTCAAGATGCACACCACGAGGCTAGGGTTTATGTGGGTAACCCTAAGGAAGAAGATAACTTAGAGAGTATATATGAGAGAGAGAATATATATATTTTTTCTAATATATAAAAGCCACTAAAGTGGCCGACCCCTTTTTCTCTTATATATAGTTATAGACCATCTATAACACTCTCTAACCCTAGTCATCTTATCCATGCGTCCAAACACCTACTATGCTAGAGATGGGACTTCTAGGGTCTACTATTCTGTCTAAACTAAAACTGATTTCCATCTAACTTAACTCTTAAGTTAAGGAAATAATTTTAATTAATTATTATCAATTCGACTATATGATAATAATTGGACTCCAGATTTAATAGACAAAATTACCCGAAGATAAAACCTAGACTTGTATAATAAAATACAGTGACATTCCTCTACCAAACGTATTCGTAATTATCTCTGGGATTAGTGTTTCAACTATACTGTCAACCCGAAATTAATTACTTCTTATTATCCTTGATCCCTAGTCACTTCTCATAAATTACTGAACATGACAACAACGGCTTGCTGACAAGACTGCAATTCTTAGTAATTAACCCAATGACATTCTTAAGGGAATACTTACTCTCTACAGAGGGTAGATTCCATCTTGACAACTAGTGTTCACAATGTTGTTCACTTAACCCAAGATATCCAAGTGTTTATATGTGAAGACCTCACTGATTGATAAGTCAAAATAATTAAGTCAACAGCTTGTGTTCACAGTTATCTCAGGATTAAGAACATATGTCATATACAAGTTTGAGTACCTATTAACCTATGACAGCTTATTGTTAATAGGTTTAACTCAACGTCCGTCAATGCACCAAATGCACTAGCACATTAACTTAGAGTCACTACTCTAATGAATAAGACTTTTCATTCCACTAAATGGAAGTTAATGTGCTACTGTCTAAACCTGATAAGCTATCCATACTTATCATTAATTGTGACAATTTTTAACAACTGCCAGTGATGATTTATATCTCCTGTGTGTCAATCTCATTAACACAAATAAATCCGACAGTATTGTTAATGGATAAACACGCCAAACCATTCAACTCATGAATAACACATATCCGAATATGTAAAGATGCTCATAAATATACGAATCAAAGATGTCTGATTACAACAACTAACTGGTTTGAGGGCATATTCCCAACAAAAACACCCTCAACTCGCCTCGTCTCTCGACGGACCTCAATTAGCATCCAAATAATCATCTTATACTACGTTTGGTTCGACAGTTAATATTATGATAAGTATATTACATTGCATAAGAATTTTGAAATGGAAGATCAAAAGTATATTCACAAGATTTAAGCCAAGTATCACACAATGTAAAGTGAAAGATCACACAAAACAAACTTAGGAAAAATTGTCTAATCACATATTTAGTAATCAAGTTTTTCTAATCTAAAGGAGGACATGGATTATTCTTGAAACAAATAATCAAAGAAATACAAAATATGCTTAGCAAGTTAGAATGTATGCATGTTGATTTTGGAGAAAAGAAGACTTCTCAATCCCCGAGACGGGTGAGAAAGGAAGATTTGATCTAGGGAAAGCATGAACGTGTGATCGATTTCATTCCTTATAATCTTCTTAGATTAGGAGTCACTAAAAACTCCAAATCTTGCATGGATGTAGTGTATGATCCTAGAGTGTGCAAAGTAGTAGTGTGTCTGTGTTCATGGGATTTTTTTAAGTTATTTATAAGTCTAGAATATGAATGAATGCATGAAGAATATATTTATAGGATATGTACAAATGTGGCATGAACTACTTCCTAGGAGATGAGCTAATTTAGATTGCATGTGAGCAACTAATCAAAGAATGAAAGTAAAATATGCTTGCTGTGATAGTGGACGGAATAGTGAACTCATTTTGTAATGTAGAAAATATATGCACATAAGCATAGAGTTGGGTTCAAGGCATACCTTGAGCAGAATACCTAATTCGGATCGACTATAGCATTGTTACGAGCCTGACAACTTCAACCATGAACTTCTGCTCCTTCCTCGCTTCCGTGTACTCTCTTATGCTTCGTGTTAATCATAGGAGACACTACTAGAGCAATCTCCATTAGTATCACACGCTAAATCCCATAGCTCCATGGTGATGACCTAGTGAGAGAAAACTTGAGAGAGAAAGAGGAGAGAGATGGGGCTGCCGAATTGCTTAGGAGGATGGTATATGTGTGTTTATATCATATATATATACACATATTCACCAAGCCCTAGGGCTCCAAGAGCCAAAGCCCATTGGACCTGGTCCAATGTATGTGGGTGTACCAATTACCCCACAATTTCTTACATCTCCCACTCATATAGCTTGTTACTAAAACAATCTTTCGAAACAGAACTTCTCATCTCTTTATATAGGGAAATAGAACATGCAATCTTATGAAAAGAAAGTAAAGCGACAAGAGTGTAATGTCAAATCATCACCATAACCAGTAAGACACATCACTCGGAAGCTTCTCGTGTATGCCTTAGATGGTTTAACCACACCGGACACATCATTCTTAATCCCTCAGTGAAAAGAAGTGCTGCACTATCTCAATGTAATGTACTCATAACACATCAGTAACAAAATACGATTGTCACAGGCCTGCTAATGAGTCATAAAACATGGTGTGTTATTGAATGGTCTTCCCTGAGCCTTTATGTCAATCCGACTAACTTGACCGCTTGCCCATACACGCTACATAGAACGGAATTATCTCTTCGTCCTAGGATAGCATGCTAAAGTTGCTGTCATCAAGCATCCTCTTCATGACATAGTGTCAGGTAGTGAAGGCAACCAGTTTGTTGGATAACCAATGTCTTGGATATGCTACTTGGCTCACACAGCAATGAAGAGGAATCCATTCACTACTCCACAGTCGATCACAAAATCACATATAGTATGATATGTATGCTATGGCGTTCTTCCATGAAAATGGGCATGTCACTCTGTGTTTGAAAAAAAAAGTAACGCCATACGAATCTTACTCTAGACGTTACACAAACCGTCTAATATGAGTTTTCCAGCACAATTGCCCCTCCTGGCACCCATCTAAAAACTCACATTCGGCTATAAACAGGCTACATAGAGTCATGTGATCTCTCTACATTCAACAAAATATAAAGGTCTCATCTTAGCTCCATCTAAGGTGACATATAGAAATAATAAGGGTTTATATCTTTGTCGCTATGCTTACACTGCATGGATAAAAGTGTTTAAGCTCTCTTTCTAAGCACTATGGACACACATGTCCTAGCTAGCTATCTAAGTGCCATGAACACAAATGTCTCATCTTGCTAGCCATCTAAGCTCCACAGACACACATGTCCTAGTTCGCTCTCTCAGCGCCAAGGTGAATCACCTGTGTGAGCAGGCCGATTCAAGCCCGGTGACATATCAGAAATGTGCATTCATTCCATTCATATAACAAATATATAAATATGAAAACCAACTAGTTTTTTTCAAAAAAAAAAAAACTCGAATAATAATATCAATAAAACAATAAAATATCTAAGTACATCAAATCCCCCAGTGGAGATGTGCATCAAGATAATTCCCTTCGCATAAACCACATCTCAAATGTGACAAAAACTAATGTCTATGTGCTTGAATGGAATTTTCAGATATTTTGCATATGCTCAGGCTTATGTGCTATTACCATAGATTAGCACAACCTCATCACTTATGAGGTAAAGAGCCTAGCCACAGCAAAAACTCTTCATCCAAAACAGCTTCTCGAACAGCTACAAAGCATACCATATATTGTGCTTCCATCATGGACAGCATAAGGTAAGGTCCACAATCCTGCGAACATATCGTAAAATCCTCTTCACTACTCTCTAGGGACAAGACCATGGTTGCTATGGCAACGACTAATTAAACCAACCGCATAACATACATCTGATCGAGTACACACATTAGCATGCTTCAGATTCCCTATTACGGACGAATATGGCAAACTGGACATTTGTTTCCTCTTCTCATTAGTCTTAAGACATTGATCTAAGCTTAAGGTAAGTCCCTTAAAAATTGTGATGTCAATGGGTTTATAGCTTTTCATATGAAAACGCTCAAGAACCCTCGAGACAAATAGAGAAGCTTTTGAGAACGATCTCTCGTAATATAAACTCCCAATACATAGTTGGCATCACCCATATCCTCAATCTTAAATTGAGAGGACAACCACTTTTAAGTGGCGACAATGGAACTCATCTCATTCCCAGCTAGAAGGATGTCGTCAACATATAAAGATTTAGAACACTTTTCTTGGACTGTTGAATGTACACACATTGTACCACTGCTTAGATGATTGCTAGCTTGAGATAATAAATGGAATGTTTGAGACAACATACTTTTGTGCTCATTCCCTTTGGTCGCAAAATCAATGGGCTGATCCAAATTTATTTTGTCGTCTTATTCTCCATTGAGAAAAATAGTTTAAACATCCAACTGAAAAAGTTCTAAAACTAAATGTGTGATAATTGCTAGGATAAGGCAAATAAAGTCAGATCTCACCCCTTGGGAGAATATGTTTCCATGGTCTATGATACACCCAAAATCAGCCCATGCCCGAGCGGTTCTATTCTGCAACTACTGACAAGCATCATCCCGAGCAGTTTGGTCCACCTGATGCCTCCCGAACGATTCATCCACGACTCGGCCAACAGGTCGGGAAGACCGCACAGGCACATCCCACCGCGGGAACAGCTCATCCGAGCCTACATGCATGATCCCGATCATTCCAGGCAGTTTCCTACTCAAGCTAGAAGACTAATGGAAAGTGCAAACTATTTCCTAATCCGATTAGGAAACCCCCACAATTAATGTCAATCAATCCTAATACAATTAGGAAACTTACTTGATTGGTGTCAATCACGTCCTAATTGGATTATATTTCCTTATCCATGTATGAGTAGGTCTCTTACATCTATAATAGAGACCTCTCACCCCCCATTGAAGGGGTCGACTTTTCAGTCTACACAGCAACTCTATAGCATTCATCTACATGCCCGGCCAGCCTATGGTAGCTCCGGACTTGTTGGTTCACCACAAGCCCCCGGCTTTTTTACAGTATAGTGAACGCGCACAGACGCAACCGTGGACGTAGGTCACCTTGTTAATGGGGCCGAACCACATACAACTTGCTTGTGCCTTTTTCTCTCTTTTCCTTCTTACCAATTTTAGGCATCATTAGTTTGACGCCGTCTGTGGGAAGCGACAAGTCTTCTCATCAACAAATCTCTTGACTGATCGTTATGCCACCGAAGAAGGGTAAGAAGGCTGATCAGCAGTCAAACCGGGATGTTCCTCCGGCCCGACACCGGCTGCGGCAGTCATGACATCTGAGCAGATCACCGTGACCCTCACACAACTCTTGGAGGGCCAGTGTCAAATCCAACAACAGATCGAAGCCCTGCTGGTCCAGCAAAGCAGTCCTCCAGTGGTTGGGAAACAACCCGGAAACGTTGCGAATGGTCGGGAACTGATCTTGACCAGACGACGTGCCCGAGCCAACCCATCCCCCGTTGAGGATGCCAGAGACATCGACAGTAGACGTACTGCTCGAGAGGAAAGGCAGGAGAATATGGCTCGGGAATCAGTCCAGGGTCACTCGGTCAAGAGCCGAGTAGTCCCTGGGCACACGATGAACCGGAGTCATAGCCAAACCCGATCCCAGAGGACCGTACACCGCTATGAAGAAGAAGCGTCTTCCACCGACCCGACTAACCCCTCAGATACTGGTCGGGAAGGAGTGGAAGCCCGAATCAAGGACTTGCAGAAGCAGATTGACGGAGTGGCCAAAAAGCTTGGTCAAAATTGTGCTCATAATCAAGCCAATACCGAGACAGAGTCACCATTCTCCAGCCAGATCACGAGATTCTCCATCCCGCACAAATTCAAGCAGCCTCACCTGGATTCATATAATGGCTCGGGGATCCCGGTCGACCATGTCCGGACCTACAAGGCTCGGATAGCCCTGGCCACCCAAGTCGATGAGCTATACTGCCTGGCCTTCCCCAGCACTTTGAAAGGCCTGGGCGCCCAATGGTTCCACTCCTTGAAGCCCCGATCGTTCCACAGTTTCAAGCAACTCAGCAAGCAGTTCATCAACCGCTTCATCGGCATGCATGAACGGCCAAAGCCTGACATGCAGCTACTGACGGTCAGAGAACGGAATAATGAGTCCCTCAAGGAGTTCATCGACCGGTTCAACCAACAGAAGCTTCAAATCTGCAATCTGAACGAGACAGTCGCCATTATAGCCTTCTGCTCAAGAGTTCAACACACCAAGTGCGCCACGTCGTTTCACAGAAACTGACCGGTAACCTTGGTTGAACTCGCAGAGAGGGTTGGAAAGTATATTGACACTAAAGATTTTCTAAAGATCAAAGACCCCGGGCAAGAGAGCAACGAGTCTTCCAGAAGTAAGCAAAAGCGAGATCAGCTCGGGAGTTCTGACAATTCTTCCAGTTCACAGCAGTCTGGGTCCGGCAGCCCTGACTTGACCTCCAGTTCACAGCGGTCTGAGTCCGGCAGCCCTGACCCGACCTCCAGTTCACATCAGTCAGGATCAAGGAGTTCCAACTTTGTCTTCATCACAGAGAAATCAGGAGCCCGACGGTCCTGATCCGACCTCCTGTCTCCATCAGCCTAGATGAGCCCGACAACAGTGGTACCTGCCTGATCACTACATGAGGCTACACCGATTGTCAGAGAGCTCTTGCAAAGACCTCGGGCCTAATCCCAAGGCATCTAAAGACCTCAGGCCTAACCCTGAGGCATACAAAGACCTCGGGCCTAACCCTGAGGCATCAAAAGACCTCGGGCTCCGAACCCAGGCACAATAGACCTTGGGCTCCGAACCCAGGCACAAAAGACCTCGGGATCACACTCTAGGCGAAAGACCTCGGGCTCACGCCTGAGGCACCGGCTTTGCTTAGGTCCTACCGACGATGGGGGCAAACCCCCTAGGTTGCTGATGATGGCAAGCTTCAAAAGACCCTGCAACCACCATGTTCCAGGTCGGTTACCTACAGTCATAGCCTCTGTAAGACCCTCGTCTTAGCGAAAGTTTGGGGGACAAGACGGCGCAATGAACTAAACAGGAAATCACACCGGGTATCTACAGGCCTCGCGGATAACCAAGTCAAAATCTTGGGAAACCCGAGCACCTACAGTACTCAGAGGTATTAACTCCACTTAGGTCCAAACCGACGATAGAGGTGACTAAAATCTCTTAGGTTGGCCCATGATAGAGGAGTAAAAAGACCCTAAAGCAACGTGATTTAGGTCGGCTCCACCAACATGGTCAAGCTCTTCTCCCAACAGTCTTGACGAAGGCGCGGAAGACAACCATCCTGGGGAGTTAACATAAAAGGACCCTAAAGCAATACACTTTAGGTCGGCTTTTCCAACTTGGTCAAATTCTTCTACCCACAACCTTGACGAAGGTTTACGGGTAGAAGATAACCATCCTGGGAGCTAACTCAAGCAAAAGACTCTGAATTAGGCCGGGTCTCAACTCCCGGTCAGTTCCCGAGCACTTAAAGACTCCGAGCTAGGCTAAGTCTCAACTCTTAGCCAGTTCCCGAGCATTCACAAGACTCAGAAGCTCTAAGGCAGCTTCCCCGAACACTCAAACAGTAGCAGGTGGCATCAAGAAAATTTCCAAACTTGCCCCGATATAGCATCCATCCAACCTGGGAAATGGGGGGCAACTGATACACCCAAAATCAGCCCATGCCCGATCGGTTCTATTCTACAACTACTAACAAGCATCATCCCGAGCGGTTTGGTCCACCTGATGCCTCCTGAATGGTTCATCCACGACCCGGCCAACAGGTCGGGAAGACCGCACAGGCACATCCCACCTCGGGAATAGCTCATTCGGGCCCACAGGCTTGATCCCGAGCATTCCAGGCAGTTTCCTACTCAAGCTAGAAGACTAATGGAAAGTGTAAACTATTTCCTAATCCAATTAGGAAACCCCCACAATTAATGTCAATCAATCCTAATATAATTAGGAAACTTACTTGATTGGTGTCAATCACGTCCTAATTGAATTATATTTCCTTATCTATGTACGAGTAGGTCTCTTACATCTATAAAAGAGACCTCTTACCCCCCATTAAAGGGGCTGACTTTTCAGTCTACACAGCACCTCTATAGCATTCATCTACATGCCCGGCCGGCCTACGGTAGCTCCAGACTTGTTGGTTCACCATAGGCCCCCGGTTCTTTTACAATATAGTGAACGCGCACAGACGCAACCGTGGACATAGGTCACCTTGTTAACGGGGCTGAACCACATACAACTTGCTTGTGCCTTTGTCTCTCTTTTCCTTCTTACCAATTTTAAGCATCATCAGTCTATACCCTCTATGGGTATAACCATCTACCTTGCGTTAGATTTTAAAAACACACTTGTCTCCAATAGTCTTACGCACAGGCGAAATATCAACTAACTCCCAATTTTGCATAGCAATTATTCACTCAACTTTAGCAGACAAAGAAAGTACTTCAACAAAAGAAGCAGGCTCATCCTCATCCACTTGTGCACACAAGTGTATGCATATGAAAATATCTTCCTCAATTTCAAAATAGTGATGGGGAACTTTTTCCTCATTACCTACGGAGTACTACCTGAGAATCTTGAGTGCCAGGTGGTGCACTCCCACTATCTGGTACACTCCTACTAGCGCCTAGCGTTGTACTCCCACTTAGCTGGAGACTAGTACCATTTTACCACGATTACTAGATGTGGAAACAAAATCTCCCCACCCTCGCTTAAAAATGGTATGTTGTCTTCAACATTCTCCAACTTATGGAGCTCAAGATATCTCTTAGTATTACTGACCTGGGGAAATCATTTTTAATATCATGTGACACAATTTCTGCCATTCCTATACTCGTTTGTTCATCATACATGACATAGCCTGTCAAGCTATTAGAATACCTTATAAAGGTATGCTTTCTAGCTCTCGGGCGTAGTTTTTCACACTTATGTAAGGTATAGTGAACGTAACCTCCTGAGCCCTACTGGCACAAATGCTCCAAAATGAGCTTTCCACCTTTCCATAGCTCATAAGGGGGTAGAAGGAACTGACTGAGAAGAGGCACTCTAGTATGTAGGCAGCAATGAAAAGTATATCCCCCCAAAACAAAATTGGGAGGTTGACTTGTGCCATCATATTCCCAGCCATATCTAGGAATGTCCTATTTCTTATTTCTACAACAACATATTGTTGCAGAGTTTCCGGAATAGGAAGTTGTCTGCATTTTCCCTTTTTCCTCACATGGTTCCCTGAATTGATTAGATAAGTACTCGCGATCCTCATATCGCGCGAAAGCATATATAAAAGTGAGAAATTAAGAGGCACCACGACTGGCCTTTACAACCTTAATGAGTTATCCCAAAAGGGATTCTTGAGCTAATCAAGTCATCCTATCACATCCTATGCATTCAAGTCCAATGTCTCAGAATAAATGAATAACAAAGGAAACTAGAATTAATTAAAACAAATCTTAAGTAGTTATCCCTAGATAACAAGGTCCTGGTAACACCACTATCCAAAAATATCCATCCTATTACCATTGAATTGAAAAAAGCCTTCGACTGCATTCTTCCACCTTGTTAGCCTTGGGCGCAAATTTGCTAGCCCCACCCTGCCTCTTGGCGAGCTTATCCTTACCATTGCATTTAGGCCTACTAGCCTCGCACTTACTTCCACTTATGAAAGTTGTGGTAGAGAGTGTAGCAATATAGTTTGCCTTACCTTTTGGCGGTCCATATTTAACTCAACATGTCAAGAAAAAAAAATCAAAATTTAACATTTTCGTTGTGGATCATGATTTGTTTTCTATGGACCCGCGAATCAGGCAAAGAACTAATCATAGCCTAAAACTGTAGTTCGCAAGTAAAGAAAGTAATCTGAAATCACGAATCATACATGATATCGACCGTAGATGTTCAGTCATCGTGTACTTAGAACGTTTCCTTTACTTTCCTAAACTTCATAACTAGATACTCAATCTAGTAGTAAATGTGCCACTCAAAGTAAATCTGAATTGATACCACAATTCTTTGGCTATTGGGTAGTGCATCTTCCCAATAAGATCATGATGTATTCTACTTACCACAAAGTGCGTGCTATGATCCTACTCGAGCCAAGTGCTATTGGATATCAAGGTTATAATGATGTTGGACCGGAGACCCATTATTCGGTTGAATAGGTTGGACCATAGAATAAGTCTAAAGCCCATAAGCTCTTACTCATTCTGTAGGTGTGTTACTTTGTAGTGCCATATTACCAAAAATTAGTCCTTTTAAATTTGTTATATTTGTTGAAAATCAACAAACTGCGGTTTAAAAAACATTTGAGAACATGCACAAAGGATTGACATTATTATTTGTACATTTCATAAAGTTTGTTTTAAAATCCAATTACAAAAGAATTTTCCCTTTTTTTACAATTTCAGACAAAAAAATTTGCTATTGCTCATTAATCAAATCTTAATTTTGTAAATCAAGAAAAACCTTTTATAATTGATTTATCTAAACAAATATTAATTAGATGGTACAATTACCTATCTAAGATCATCCACAATGATATAAAGTGCGCCATACAATAAAAGTGCGCATGGATCCCCACGTGGGTCCGAATTGACAACTTAGAGCTCATGCTAAGGTAATTCAAATGTATAATGTATGAACAAAGAAAACCATCCCTTTACAAATAGGCTTTTTCAACACAAGAAATTTAAACACTCATCCTCACATTACATTTATAGCCATAAAATATAGGGATGCTTTATTCGTATACATACACAGAAACAACCTTAAACATACATCGTGAGGACACAAGCTCCATAAATTGTCAATTAATTGTCCATTCATTTGGTCCAGATTAATGCATCAATCACATACACCAAACACTCATGTGGTCTATTTAAAAATGAATGGACTAATCCGTCACTCTGTTTAAGGAGGAGGATTAGAGGCCTCGGGTCATCTAATCATAAACAACAGTAATTTAAACATGACCAATAATGCAGTGAGCCTCAACGAAATAATAAAATGCAATGAACTTATTCATTGCTTAGCCCAGATAGCTCCCATAAGCTAAGCAAAATCAATGAAAAATACTGAATTTTTCACTAATTTTAACACAATTTTAGGCCTTAAAATACATTTTAAAACCAATTAGTCAAGCGCTTTGAAATTAACAAATTAATTTAAATTCTCATGAAAAAATTTAAATAAATGAAAATCTGTTTCAAATAAAAATTTTCCAGATTTATCAACACCCAAAAAAATATTTTGAAATAATTTAACAAAATAAATTGATATAGTTAAACAAAATTAACCATGAGCAACAAAATTTCCAAAAAAAAACCTTTTTAGGAAATTATTCTCCAAGGATTTTCAGTGGTCTAACGTGGTTTTCTAAACACACCATATTAATTTAAAAAATTAATAGTCTATTTTGGCTATTTTAAGCAATAAAAAAATGCCCTTAAGCACAAATTTTATGCTCTAAAATACCAAAACAAAAAAAAAATTGAGAAAATTCATTAAAAATTTTCTCAAATCTCCAAACAGTGTACAAAAGCATCATTTATTAAATTCAAGAATTAACAACTTCTTTTGTTATATTTTAAGCAATTAATATCGCGTACGTAACACAATATATGCTCTAAAATATATCACAAAGAGCGAGAAAATTCACGTAAAAATTTTCTCAAGCTACTACTAGTGTGCTAAACACATTGTATTAATTCCATGAACTAATAATTAATAAAAATATTTTAAGCAATTTTAATACGTGCACAAAAATGCATAATTATATGCTTTAAAATATTAATGTGATTAAGATTTTTTACAAAAACTATCTATGGGTCCCACAAAATTTTATATGCTTTCAAAACAGTGTCCCTTGTGTCCAATTTCAATTACAAAAATTAATAGTGTATTATGGTTATTTTAAGCAATTAAATAAACATCAATAAACATAAATCATATGCTCTAAAATACCATAAATACATGATAATTTACCAAAAATTATCTTAGAGTCCCTTATAGTGTAGTAAACTCTCTCTCTCTCTCTCTCCCTCTCTCTCTCTCTCTCTATATATATTAATTTCAAAAAATTAATAATAGTATTTGTATATTTTAAGCAATTAAAAAAATGTGCAAAACATGATTTAATGCTCTAAAATATCACAAGCATGTGAGATAATCACCAAAACTTTTCCTCAACACCCCTAGCATTGTATATTAATTCCAAGAATTAACATTTTATTTTGGATATTTTAAGCAATTAAAAAATACGTATAAAACATATCTTTTATGCTCTAAAATACCAAAAACAATGAAGTAATTTCCTAAGAAATTATTCTGGGTCCCACTCTGTGTCCAAAATTTAAGAAATTTTTTTTTTCCATAATTTTTCAGAATTTTTAAAACAATTAAAACAAATTTAAACTATTAAAAAACAATTTCTATTTAACAGAAACTGTTTTAAGTGCAAAATGATTAAACTATATTCTGGATTAATTTTATAAAAATATATTAAAAAAATATGGTCGGAGTGGGATCCACACGCGCCAGAGCAACGGCCAGCAGGCCACTAGCTCCCCCGTATGCGCCAAACGCACTGCCATGTGCGTGGCGGTGGACGGGCTGGGTTGTCTTCTCGACTAAGAACCCTAAAAATTGCAGCAAAAGCTGCGTGGGGTCCATCCTTTATATGGCTATATCTCCTTCGATATTGATCCAAAAATCTTGTACTATATATGGTTGGAAAGCTCTCATGGCATAGATTAAGATCAAACTAAAAAACAAATTATTGGACGTGTAGATCTACCAAAAAATTGGATCAAAGTTTCAAAAAAATCTCAGCTTTACAATTCTAGAAAATTAGGGTTTTACTTTTCTCATTCGTTTGAGATAATCAAGTCGTGAGACTTTATGGGGGGACTCTAGGCACCAATAGGAACACAACCATGTAAAAAAAATTTGAACCCCTATTGGAGTTTTGTATTAGACCCACTTGAAATTGGTTTTTTAAAGTTTTGTGAAAAACACTTGAAACCCTCTAATGGAAGATTCATTTTTGGGTTCAAAAATGGGCGAATCAACGACCTACGGCTTTGATATCAATGTAGAAAATATATGCACACAAGCATAGAGTCAGGTTCAAGGCATACCTTGAGCGGAATACCTGATTCGGATCCTCTACGACGTTGTTACTAGCCCGACAACTTCAACAATGAACTACTACTCCTCTATCATTTCTATGTACTCTCTTATGCTTCTTCTTAATCATAGGAGACACTACTAGAGCGATCTCCATTAGTATCATGCGCTAAATCCCATAGCTCTATGGTGATGGCCTAGAGAGAGAAAACGTGAGAGAGAGAGAGGAGAAAGATGGGGCTGCCGAATTGCTTAGGAGGATGGTATGTGTGTGTTTGTATCATATATATATACACACATATTCACCAAGCCCTAGGGCTCCAAGAGCCAAAGCCCATTGGACCCGGTCCAATGTATGTGGGTGTACCAATTACCCCACAATTTCTTACATGTAAAAATGGATAATTGAGATTAGATGCATGCACAATTCATGATGTTTTATGGAGATCATACCTACTGTGTCTAGGATACATAACAAAAGGCTAAATCAAGATTGAAGTTGCAGATTGAGAGAAATCATATAAACAAGAGAGGTTGCTCAGAAACAGAATCCGTGCTGTCGACGGAAATGTAGAAACATCTTTGAAAATGAAAACAAAACATTTGAAGGCTCATAATATATAAAAAGTTCCCTAACACACAGATGTTTGAGGGAAAATAAGTTGGGACCACTCATTTTGGAAAAGTTTCTGACAAACAAGTTGAAAGTCAACCAAAGCTACTGTGACCGCAAAACTGAATATTTTTTTAGAAGACTGTTTGGGTTAAAATGGAACCCTTCCATGTGTTTTAAAATTCAACCAAAAATTGTGGTCATTCCTTAATGAGTTAGGAAGACTTTTAAGTGGTAGGATGATCATCCATTAAGTATTGAACTCAGAATGACATTTTCAAGTTGAAGAGCTCATTGTTTGGGGTTTTTTTTTTGTTTGAGAAAACAAGCTTTATTTTCTTGGAATCCAAATGCGGGGTTTTTTGAGAGGTTTTGAAATGGATGCTTTGAGATAATACTTTCAGCTCTTGGATGAAGATTCTAACCACTTGGAACATCAATTCCTAACTCATCTCAAGAATTCCTTAAAGCATTTGCAAAACATGATTTTATTTGGAAACCAAACTCAACAATCCATGGAAGTATGATACATGAGGGGATATATGATACATGGTATGATACAATATGCTAAGATTGGTAAAGAATATGTTCACGGGATGTGGGTTCATCTAGATACAAGGGAGTGTTGCACCAAAGTGTGATAGTTAAAAAATGGTCTGCTATGAATAGTGTCCAGACTGATGTATCACTTTATAAAATCATAATGAGAAGTCAAACATGCCTAGAAAAACTTGGGAAAAATCAGATAGCCTCCCTAGTGTGTCTAGAATACACAGAAAAAGACAAAACATGAATAGCTATCACAGAGTAAAAGAAACAATCAGAGTGTATACATGACTCAGAAACAAAAGCTGCACTGTTGACTAATTTTGTATGATTTTTTTATAAATAAAAGACTAACTTCTGGATAGACTAAAAGATATATAAAGTCCTAACATATAGAAAGTTTCCGAAAAAGCAAATGCAAGAAGTCAGACTACGATCTGTGAGAGAAAAGATAGAACATTTACATGAACTTTAAAAATCTGAAAATGGTACTTTCACATCTCTATAATTAATGGGAAAAATTAGGAGCAAACTATGATGTATTAGGGAGATTTTCCAAGTGGTTTCATCATCATAGCTCAAGTAGTTAAGTCAAAACAAATCTTTGAATCTGAACAGTTCATTGTTTTGGATCATTCTTACAGAAAATAGATTTGGGGTTTGGAATAGAGTTTGAGTTCTTGATTGGGGTTTTGAAATAGATGTTCAAAGGATGAACTTAAACACTTGAGATGACCATGTAACCACTTAGAATTTCATCCAACCTTGAATCATCAAATAACAAAAGAAATCCAGAAAATGAGGTTAAGAAGAGATGACAAACACTATACCAAAATGGCCGATTTGTCACGGTTCTGGACAGTGACAAATGCCCTTTGTCACGGTTCATTTGTTACACTTTAAAAGTGGCATATCACTTTCACTTATCACAGTTTTGTCACTGTTCGAAACAGTGATAATTTATTTATTTGTCACGGTTTATACCGTGACAATTTATGGTATTGGTCACATTCTTTTGTCACGGTCATTAATCATAACAATATATGATATTAGTCACATTCGTTGTCACGGTTTTGGACTATGACAATTATTAAGAACAGTGACTAATATGCAAAAATAATGTCACTCTCTAATTGTCACGGTTTAAAACATTGACAAACGAAATTTTTTTTTGTAAAAAAAATAAATAAAAAATCTTATTTTTGCAATAATCTACCCATTTATTTTTAATACCTGACGCAATATATATAAACACAAAAATAAAATTGCAATCCAATACAACGACCTATTATAAACATAAATTGTAAGATCACCACAAAACACAATTGTATAAATACAAATTACACTTACGTTCTGAGTAGGATTACAAAAACGGTCATTACATTATTTAGTTAAAATACAAGTTACTAAATCTATCAGACAAGTACATCTACTTTATGATAATAGTTAAAAGACAAGTTACTAACAAACACCGGTCCTGAGGAGCACAAGTAAAATACTCCGCACTATACAACACCCAACGATTGAATTTTAATATATATAGTCCGAAGCATAGAGTCTAATATATTCTGCCTTTGTAGAGTATCTTGTGGCTGCTGTGATGGCACTTTTGGTTGCAGCAGCATTGGTGCTCGCTTGGTTGATGAATGACAGATTGAGTTAGTCATAGAGTAGAAGACTGTCGATTCTGCAGAAAACCAGACGGTGAATCTGTTTGAATCACGGACGGTTAAATAGCAGAAGATGCTTGGATGACAGATTCCAGAGAAGATTACGGTGGAGTATGTGATATATAGTCCGATTGAATTTTAACTTGTACTCCTAAGCATGCTTCTAAGGGAAAACAAGGAAAAAGAACGAAATAAGCTATGTAGATGATGAAAGAATGGGATTTAGAAGACTTACATTGGGCAGTGCTACAAAACCCAAAGAGTTAGCACATAACAATATCGATTGTAGAAGATGAATTACGAATAATACCAAGGCAAAACAATGTTTGATATCGAGCACATATGAGGGATGCATCAAGCCCAAGCATGAATGGTGAATATAAGCTAAACCTCTTTCCTAAGATCCTTTTTGACTTGTTTTGATCAATGAACAAACTTTAAGGATTTTTAAAAACAAGAACTTGAGTTTTGAAAGTTTTCTGAAAACAGTTTCTGGAAATTATTTTTCCAGAGAGAAGATCAAGTTTTCAAAAAATGAAAAAGTGACTTCCCTTTATCCAAATCCAATGAAATTTACACCAAACATGCAAATATGAGTGTAGTTTCAGGATCAAAAAAGCCGATTTCAAAAATCATATTCCACTCTGAGACCCCTGGAATATCATAACAAATAAGAAACATACATAAAGAGCAAACTGAACAGTAATAGAAATCTAATTCCACTTGAAAAAAAATTTAGATTAAACCAAACTAAAAGCTACCTTAGCATATTAAGGGTATGATGGGTATGATGTGATATTGTAGAGAATTCAACATGTTAACAATCATAAAGGGTATGATTTTTTTTTTCTTCAGAAAATAGGTTAATTAATCCAAAAAGGGAGAATAAATGTAAAAGGGGCATACCCCTGGATATACAATGAGCGCTGAAAAAATGGTAAAATACCACCAACAGGAAATGGGATGAAATAATATCAAACTGTGAAAACAACTGATATCACGTCATACCAAGACAACAAGCGCGTGAGCCAAACTCAGACCTCAAGAAAAACCCATGCAATCAACCCTAAAAAAGAAAAACACATGCAACATAGGATGAGGGATTTATCACAAGACAAACCCAGAAAAATCCACACCCTATGGAAAGCAAACGACTAAAAATTACATCAAAACCAAAACCAAAAAGTCCATTACAAGGACTACTTCCATCTATCTATATAAAGCGGGAGGTGAGGGTCGTTCTTCCACTTGATTTGGATTTGAGTGACAATCTGGAGGAATATATCTTGAAGGATAATTTCTTTGGTTTTAGATTCCATCTTGAATGTCCAAGCATTTCTTTCATTCTAGATACTATAAGTGGCTAAACCCAAGCAGAGCTTAGGGATAATGTGCTTTGGAGTCTTCTGCTTCCAAGTCCCAGCTGCCCACTCCACCAAGTTGTTCCAAGAGGATGCCATTCTGGACACGCCCAACCGTTGCAAGATCCCCTGCCACACAAAAGAAGAATAAGAACAATTGAAGAATAAGTGATCATGGGATTCCATACCTTTGTATCAAAGAACACAAGCCAACGGCCCTGGAGTGAAGGAAAAAATCCTATCATGTGTAGATAACCTGTTAAGAAAAGCAAACCATAAGATAACACTATGTCTAGGAATATGACCAGAAAACCAAGCAAGACTATGCCATGGAACCTTAGGATTAACTTCCCTAATCTGGTCCCAAGTATGGGCCAAAGAGAATCTCCCATTGGGAGACGGTAACCAAACAACCACATCACAAGAATCGGACGGAGAAGGAAGGGAATGTAACTGGCCTCCTATTTCCATAAGCTCAATAGTATTAGTAAGAGGCCAATTCCAAGACTCGCCTTCAATCACCTCAGAAACTCTTTTATTAAGATTTAACGCAGCATCATACAAAACACGATGGCCAAGTGTATCCACAAGTGGACCTAAAGGGTGCCAATTGTCATACCAAAGGTAAGTGCCGCAACCATTCCCAATTTTATGACGAAGCATAGGCCGAACGGTATCTCTTAACCTAAGAAGCTTCTTCCAGTACCATGAACATTGAGCCAGAGGCTTAATAGCCCAAAAGCTTTTACCTTTGAGCATATAAGCATGAATCCATCTAGTCCAAAGAGAATTATTTTGGGAGGTAAAAAGCATCCAAATGTGTTTTAAGTTCAAAGCTATGTTAAGTTGGACAAGGTTTTTAATGCCCAAGCCTCCTTCCTTCTTGGGTTTACAAACTTGATCCCAAGACACCTTAGCACCATTAGACTTCTCAATACCACCAGTCCAAAGGAATCTATGCATAAGTAACTCCACATGTTTAATAACACTTTTAGGTAAGATAAACATTCCAGCCCAATAATTCTGTATACCTGTAATGACAGATTGAATTAGTTGAATTCTACCAGCATAAGATAAGAATTTAGAGGTCCAAGATAGAATTCTAGAGCTTATCTTTTTAATTAACTCATCACATTCTCCCTTTTTCAATCTAGAAGTAATAAGAGGGACACCAAGATACTTAACCGGAAGGGAACCAACGTTGAATTGGAGAGTCTGGCATATGGAATTAGAAACATCCTCTTCAATACCAGTTAAGAAGAGACAGCTCTTACTAGTGTTGGCCAATAACCCTGTAAACTCAAAAAATTGATCTAACGAGTCTTTCATGACTATCGCAGAATTCACATCACCATAGAAAAGTAAGAGAAGATCATCCGCAAAACAAAGGTGGGATATTTTAACTTTCTCACATCTCCAATGGTACTTAAAGAAGGGGGATCTCTGAATATTATATTGGATTAATTGGCTAAGCGTATCCATGACAAGGACAAAAAGATAAGGAGACATAGGGTCGCCTTGTCTCAAACCTTTAGCACCTTCAAAATACCCAATCAATTCACCATTGAAGTTAAGAGAGTATTTGGGGCTAGTAACACAGGCTTTGATCCAACGTTGCATCTTAGGAGGGAACCCCATGACATTAATTAAATCTAGGAGAAATTCCCAACTCACACTATCATAAGCTTTCATGAGATCGACTTTAGCAGCCACTCTAGGTTGACCTGAATTTTTATGATAATCCCTCAGTAAATCCTGGGCTAAAAGAACGTTATCACTTATTTTCCGACCTTTAATAAAAGCAGACTGGGCATTATCAACAATATCCGGTAAAATCCGTTGGAGTCTTTTAGAGATGATTTTAGAGATGCACTTATAAATAGTGTTACAACAAGATATAGGCCGAAAGTCACCCATCTGCGAGGGGTTGGGAATTTTAGGGATAAGAGCGATAATCGTGGCATTAGACTCTCTTAAAAGTTCTCCAGTAATAAAAAATTCTTTGATAGCTTTAGTCACCGAATTACCAGTCGTGATCCAAGTCTCTTTGAATAAATGAGCGTTATATCCGTCAGGGCCAGGGGCTTTGTTACTATGGAGGCTAAAGAATGAATCTTTAATCATTTCATCACTAGGAATGTTATCCATGCTAATGAAATTTTCACTGGATATACGCTTCTGGATAATATTCCTCAACATATCTATCCCAGGGTAGGGATTAGTAGTAGGAGAACCAAGCGTAGATTTGAAAAATCTAATGGCCTCAGATTTAGCTTCCTCCTCATTTTTTGTTTGACTCCCATCGGGTTGAATAAGAGACACAATTCTATTTATATTGCGTCTATTTTTTATGGAGTTGTGGAAGTAGGTAGTATTCTTATCTCCCGACTCAAGCCATTGAATTCTAGATTTTTGTCTTAAAACCTCTTCTTCCACCCAAATAGCTTCCTAAAGATTAACACGAAGGGTTTTTTCAAGATCTTTTAAAACAATATCCTGAGGACATTTATCTAAATATCTCTGACATTTTAAAAGGTTTTCTCTAGCGTTATTAACCAACAGCTTTATCTTCCCCAAAGAGTTCTTGGAGAGTTTTTTAAGATCCAGTTTAAGATTTCGAAGTTTATGGCACAATTGAAACTGGAAATTACCCTCCATATGCTTTCCCCAAGAGTTCTCAACAGTGTGAGCAAAGGTGTCCAAAGTAGTCCAATAGTTAAAAAATTTAAAGGGTCTACCTTTTTTCATGCATGGATTACTAGCTTTGACCAGAATAGGAGAGTGGTCAGAAACCCCAAAAGGAAGGAACTCAGCATAAGCATAGGGGAGGGAATCAAACCAGCCTTGGTTAACAAGAGCCCTGTCCAATTTTTTGCTGATTGTACGATTGCTCCAACAGAAGTAGATACCTGTGTATCGAAGATCTATAAGACAAGTAGAGTTCACAAGATCATTAAATTCTTCAGCTCCTTGGTCTCTCCCAGAATTACCCCCAAAGATTTCACAAGTATTTAAGACAGCATTGAAATCTCCAAGACTAATCCAAGGAAGGTCACCAAGAGAAGCTGAAACATACCTAAGATCACTCCAGAGACTCCGTCTTTCTTGGGTCGTGTTAAATCCATAAATAAAAGAAGCATCAAGAACCATGGAGTGATCAATAGTTTTAATTTTGACATGTATAACTTGATAGTTGCATATTAAGGTTGTTAGGTTAACTTTATTAGGATTCCAGCCAACCCATATTCTATCAACAGAGTTCGGTTAACTATTGGTAACGAAATTCAAATTTGGTAACATACTTTTCTGAATTTTATCTTGGTTAGGCATCCGGACTTTAGTTTCAATAATACCTAGAACATCTATATTATGGACAGAAACGAGTTTAGCAATTTCAATCTGTTTAAGGGGATGATTAAGCCCTCTAATATTCCAGCTGCTAATAATCATTAAAACGAGTTCAAGATTGGTTAAACGTACCTGAAGAACTCCCATTGTTGTTCTTCTTAATATTGATGCGACCCAGGTTGTTTGAATTGGTCAACTTTGCATTGATTTGGGAAGGTATGGTGTGTACTGAAGTGGGCTGAAAAAGCTTCTTCTTGTGCTGCTCAACAAATTCCACTATACTGTCTTTTCCTCTATCTTGACTTGGGTTGGGGACAGTTGAAGCTTCGCCCTCTATAAACTCAATCTCCTCTTCCAACACTGAAAATGTATTAACTTCCAGAACACCTTGAGAAGGGTTAGTAATGGAAGATAAGATGTGATTATCCTCTGTGATGATACTCCTAACAATGTGTTCATTATTAGCCTTAGCAAGATCAGATTTATTCAAATTTCCATCCACTTCCACACTTAGGTCCTCTAAAGCCTGTTCTCCAAAGGAAGAGATACGGGGAGGTTCAACTAACATTTCCGTTTCCGTGCTATTAATAGTATAGTTTTCTCCCTCAATCTGATTTGCATGAGAAGAGGTAGGGTTAGGATCAATAATAGAGACATTTTTCGCTTTCCCTTGAATCTTCCACACACCCTGAACTGGCGAGTTTAAATCTTGGGTTTTGGAAGTAGGTACGGGAACAACCCTTTGAGAGGTTTGGGGTTTTGGCAGTTTAGAACAGTCATGGCCAAACTTCTTGCATTTAGCACACCTTTTCGGACTCCATTGGTATTCCACTCTAATGCTAATCTTCTCTGGTTCTCCACTAATGGGATCAATAACTTCAATATCAAAGTCCTTGAGGAGGTCATATGTAGCATCAACTTCAATGCACATCTAGCAAAGGAAATCCGTCTCTGAGAGGCAGTCATTTTATGGACATGCAGAGGTTTACCCACTGCACTAACGATTAGACCGAGTCCCTCAAGTGACCAATACTCCAGAGGTATGTTGTAGTAGTGAACCCAGATGGGAAGAGATGAAGGAGCTTCTTTCTCAAGAGTTAGCCCAGCTTGCCACTGCCTTAAAATAATGGGTTGCCCTGCTACATGCCAAGGGCCCCCTTCTAACACAGCAACAGATTCATCTTTAGTATTGAATTTGAATAGAAAATGACCAGCATCAGTAGCTAGCATGTCAATTAAACCTGTTTTTCCCCAAAGTCTTGAAGTGGCATTTTTAACCAAAGTATAGGGTAATTTTTTATCAATGAAATACCCAACGAGGGTATTGGCCCATTCCCTACTCCCTTCTTCTGCAAGTTCTTGAGGCAAACTATCAAGTATTCTATTCGTTTCCCTATTCACTTTGGTGTATTTAAGTTTGACATCTGACGCAACACTAGGTTTCAACAAGGAGGCCCACTTGGAACCAAGTAAGGCAGCTTTACTAATCTGGGGATTAGTTGTATTACTACACCGAGAAGTACCGAGATTGCTAGTGTGGGTACCACAAACTTGAGAATTAACGGTGCTATCAGATGAAGCAAAAGTTCCAATTGAAAAAGTGGTCTGAGGTGCCTTGAGCAGCGCATAAGTGGCATTAGCAGTACGCACGGGAGAAGTGGGGAACATTGCGCCGGGTTTTATGGGAAAAGGTCCAGTCTGCACATGACCATCATTAACCCTTTGGACATCAATTAAGGCAGGATTCACCAACGAGTTGCGTGTGATATACTCTTTAGACAATCTTCCCTGATTAACGGAAAAAGCTGATTCACCCATGTGACCATCCTTGACTTTATTAACTTTTGAATAAGTGCTGCTATCTTTGTGACCGTTGGGATGTAAGCCAGCTGGTGAGTGTGTAGGCGCGTGTAAGGGACCTCCCTCAAACTTTAGGGAGCATGTGGTGTTAGAGTTTTTTGGATTAAACCGAGGATCTTCCCCATCCTTACACGTACTGGTCTTGCTTTTTCCATAATATTTATGATCCTTCCTCACATTGATATCCTCCTTAGCAATCTCTCCATACTCAATCTCACCTTCCTCATAATCTGAGGTTGATCCATCCTTATAAAATGTGGGACTTAGCATCTTTGGCATCTCTCCATCAGAGTGAGACCTACCTTGGATAGCTTTCCAAACATAGGACTCAGAACCATAACTATCAGATGGCTTAACTTGAGTAGTCCTCCAATCCTGGCCTGAAGAGTACTCATTCTTTCTCTCTCCACCTTTATATAGGCATTTACTTGAATTAGGTCTTCTGGTTCCTTGCATGGATCTATTGGTGCCTTGTTTAGATTTAAACTTTTCCATTTCAGCCACCAGATTTTGAATGTGTAGTTGGGCAGCATCAAGATCCTTTCTCATAATTCTTTTGAAGATGTTAATCAATTTTATAGGCGGAGTACAAAAAATTAGCCTGAAAATACACAAGCCCCAACATTCGCCTTTGGCCTTTTCTAAAGACTTAAAAAAAATTACAGAGGCAAAAACACAAACACCTCCTGGGCATAAACCAGTGGGACACTCACCGACCCATGATGTAAGCTTCTAGGCAAGAACAAGATATGGAAGCAAAGAAATATATAATCTGCTGAGCGGTTCAATCTTTCTAACCTAGGAAGCACAAGTACTTCATTTTAGTTGACGCACGAGTATCGGGCACCCCACGGGTACCGACACGCGTGGGTGCATATCGGACACTCTTCTGGCCGTGTCCTGGTGCTTTGAATTAAAACTGCGACACTGGGTACATGATGGGTACGGTAGGGACAAAGGTACTTTTTAGGAAATTGAGATTGAAACTATGACTTCTTCTTCTTCTTCTTCTTCTTCTTCTTCTTTTTCTTTTATATTTTTTTTTATGGAATGGGGTCAGTTGGGATTGCTCGGTTGTGGACTCACATAAGAGTGTCTTGAAGACTCTTGACTGTGTTGTGTGTTTGAAACCAAATTAAATGGACTAAACTTTAACTTTAATCACCAACAAAAGAAGGAACAATGTGCACATTCAAGTAATACTTACACCTTCAGCAAAAAAATAAGTAAAGAAAAAGTAATACTTACACAGTTTAAAGGTGAAAGCATATATTCATGTTTGTGAAAAAGTGGAAACTATTTAATTTCTACAATTGAAAGCAACTTGTTTTCTTATTGCAGAAAGACATAGCCACTATACTTGGCAAAAAAAAAGGAAAGACAAGACAAAGCCACTCTATCATTCAAATTGATTGTTCTATTCATCAAATTGAGGTTTGACGGAAATTGAGGTTAACCTTGTACCAAAAAAGAAATTGAGGTTAACCAGATGAGGTCTTGAACTGATAAATAGTCATCCCTAGTCAACTAATATAATTCGGATTTCTATTATTGAGATGTCCCATTTGATACCTTAAGTTTTCAATCTACCTCTCAAATCAATTATATTTAGATGAAATAAGTTTTAATCTTTCCATTGGACAATTCCAATCCAATTAAACATCCTAATTCTTACAGCAAAAGAAAATTAATAATCCAACAGAACATTAACCAAAATCCAATAGTTTAAAAAACTGATACACACTCATACAAATATATATATATATATATGTATAAAACTTTGTAGAAAGAAGATTACCTTGGTGATGACTTTATAGAACATATAAGCTTAAAACAGTGACGTAAATGGCTTTGAAGAAGCATATCTAGAGGCTCTATGAAGATCCTGACATACTTCTAAAACCCAAAAGATATTTGCAGATCCTAGATCACAACCTTACGGATTGCCAGATCTTAAACCATAAAGATATTTGCAGATCTTAAACCAAAAAAAAAATTGCAAATCCTAAACCCTAGTTCAAAGGAGAGAACAAACTAGGACTGTCGGCAAGACGGGCGCGACAGTGCGAGGAGTAGCGCCGACGGTGAAGAATGGTCTCCAGGGTTGACGGGTCTCGGAGAGAGAGAGCAAGGGAGAGGGAGATTACCGAAAGTGAGGGAGGTACGGTTGATGGTGTTGGTCCGGTGATGGAATTGACTGGTAGTGGTGGCGTGTTTGTTGGTTAGTCCAATCTAGGTTTTTTTTTTAGAAAGGAGAGATGTGGGCAAGTGAAGGGGGAAAATTTGCTGGGAAATAATGGTGGGAAATAAAGGGGGAAAGTTAAAAAGAAATAAAGATCACATAAGATGTATTTGGTACAGTGTAAAGTCATGCCCTTCTCTTTTATTATATACAGTAGATTTGTCACAGTCAAAATTGTGACTAACTAAGTGTGACAATTCAACTTTTTTTGCTGTCTCTATTATAAACACTGACTAAACTTCAACAATATTACAAACTGTGACAATATTATTTTTTTGTTAGTGTTTGCAATCGTGACTAAGTTTGTCACTGTTTATAACAGTGACAAATAACATTGTCATGGTTTTGAAACCGTGACAAATTGAGTCACGGTTTGGACAGTGACAAACGACGCAAAAATAAGTGTGACAATTCGGCCAATTTGGTGTAGTGAAAATGTAATAAAAAAAAGTGTAAAATAGAAATGGGGATCGAGAAGAGATAACAAAAATGTAATAAAAAAAGTGTACAATAAAAATGGGGATTGAGAATAGATGACAATAATATAAATAAAAAAAGAAAATAGAAATGAGATTAAGTAGGAGAACGATGATGACGATAACAATAGCTTTCAAGAACAAGAATGGAATTCTAGCAAGGTATTCCTTTCATATATGTGTGTCTATAGACACGGAGCTCACTCACAACCTCTCTAATTCTCAAGAAGATGGTGAAGAAAATGGTTGGATGATTAAAGTTTTGATCAAAAACCTAAGTAAAACTCACTTTAATTGAAAAAATGGAAGAAGAAGACTATTTTCTTCTCTTTCTCTCTTTATATTTCTGGAGTTTCTTCCTAAGTTGTCTCAAAGCTTCCAAGTCTCTTCCTAAATGGAAGTAAATGAGTCTCTTTTATAGGCAAAGGAGGGATGGTAAATGAGATTTTAAAAAGTTCAAGATGGTCTCCCGTTGGTCCAAAATAAGCTGGGAATCAAAACTACGTCGTTTTGATTTCTAATATTTATGAAAAACTCCCCAAAACAAAATTACAAAAATGGACTTTCTGGTAGAGAGTGGCGCAGCAGCACTGGGCCTATGCTGCAGCAACAGTGGACTAGTGCCACGGCGGCACTGCTCCTCAGATGTCCAGATTATTACATTTAGGCCCCCAGAGGTTTCGGTATTAGCAAAAAGTCCCTATTTCATCCAAAATTCACAGAAAATGCGTACGAACTCTAAACCGAGCTTGTGATATACTGTTAGAAAGGTAATGGAGTCTACTTTACATAAAAAATAGTTCAGAGATAGGTCACTTTGAAAATTTTTGCAGTATTCGCGATGAAGTTAGATTTGATCGCATTTTTCACCTTCAAAAATTCATAATAAATTCATTTTAAATCAAGAAATTATGTGCGATGTAATGTTGGAAAGCTATTGACCTCTAGTATCTATAAAAAATGTTTGAAAAATGATACGGTGCTCCATTCCCCAAGTCAACTTTTAGGTTAAACTGGTGAAACTAAGGACCTCCAAGAAGATGAGAACGTCTGGGAGCTCCCATGGTCTCTGATGTTATGCTTTCACTTGCTTTCAAGTAAGACATTGAGCTACATACTCAGCTATTTCTCTTCATTCCTTTCGACCGGAAATTTTGCCTCAAATCCTTGTACATCTTTTTACCCCCAGGGTGTATGGTCATTCGGGACTTGTGTGCATCATCCAGAACATCCTTTCTGAGGTTATCCACATCAGGCACACAGAGTGTACCCTCACATCTTAGAGCTTTGTCTGAACCAATACTCCAGACCTTTGTTTCCTTTGCTGACATCTTTTTGAACTATAGCTTTAATGTTGAGCCTCTATGATTCAGCTAATCAGAGTCGGCTGTACAACAACACATCCAAGATATTGTCCTTCCATTGCCTCTACTGATTGAAGATCGAATTAAGTTAAAACCTCCAATGCTTGCCATTCTCGTGTCAATAGGGCAGCAATTACTAATCGCGATCGACAACTCAAAGCATCGGCTACAACATTCACTTTACCTGGACGGTATTGCAATGAAAAATTATAATCCTTAATGTAGACATCCCAATTTTGTCCAAACATCGAGTTAAGGGGAGTGATACCTCCAAGACCCGATGATGACACCGTTCGGCCAATCTAGGACTTCCAAAGAAGATTCAAGCTCTTCAAAAGGGTCCCCAACCTAAACAAAAAAGTAAAAAAGAAAAAAAAGGGAAAAAGAGGCAGAACGGCACTCAAGCTAATTTGCGGCAGTCACCGGGTTGCCGCGAACTTCTGAACCGGCAGTCTATGAGAACCGTAACGGCAGTCACCAACTGCCGTTTAGTTATATCAAGTGCCGCTAAAAAATTGATTTTCAGAGAAGACGGCAGTCCCTGGAGTTGTCTACGGCATTCATCGAGTGCTGCTGCGGTATTCAGTGAATGCCTCGCCGGCAATCACTGAGTGCCATTCCGGCATTCAGTGTATGCCGCTTCCATCTCCGTTGAGTGCCGCATTTTTGTAACACCTAGCTGTTATACAGCACATTTTGTACTATCAAAAGAACACATGAATTAGGGTTTTTTGCTCTAAAATGACTGAAATATCCCTCTAAATTTATCTATAAATAGATGATGAATATCCTCTTGCAAGGGATTGGTTTTTTTGGTTGGTATTTTTAAGGAGCGAGTTTAGAGTAGTTTAAAGAAGGAGTTGTGTGAATTAGAGTGGAAGAGCTTGATTATTCTTTGGAAGTTCTCCAAAATCACCAAGTTGAGGATACTTTGGAGGTAAAACTCTAGAATAACTAGTCTTTGTTCAAGTTTAATTATAACATGCGTAGAGTTCTTTAATTCCCCCTTTCACTTATTGTGTTCATCCCTTGAGTTCATAAGGATTTCAATGCCTTACTTGAATCTTTTGATTTGAAATCCCTTAATCTCTTTGTAATCTTATGATTCATGAGAGGATTAAGATTGGTACTAGAATATTTAGCTAATGGTCCCAAACCTATCTTCATGGTTTGAGGTTTGTTATGACTAAGTTTCATGAAGTTCTTCCATACTTCTTTAAAATTTACAAGTATGAATATCTTTAGTCTCTAATGACCATCAAATGGTAGGAGAGTTAGCATTAGACAAGCCCAACTCTATAGCTTATTTGTCTAAGTTGATAAGAATAAGATGAACTAACCCAATGTGCAGTGAGTTCACAATCCTTTTTTGATCGTAGATTTTTAGTTAAACATCGGATCGTTGGAATCGAATGAAACCAACAGGAAAGTGTCTATAACTCAAAGTTCTACCATTGCAATTTTTGTTTTAAGAAGATTTCATGTTTAAGGTGGTTTGATCAAGGGTTTTGTGAGGCTACTACAATCTGTCCAAGAGTTTCAGAACGGTCACACTCTTTTGAAATAAGCGAATCAGAACCTTAATCAAATTTTATTGACCCAAAATAATTTTTTCTAGTTAGTTTAATGTGTTAGGAAACTACCCTAGAAAGACTAAAGCATTTCTGATTTTTTTTTACTATTTTTAGAAAATCATACAAAAACTCTAGATGGGGAGTTGTAAGTCTCTGAGTGATGTCTAGTGTTTGTCCAATTCCCGGAGATCTAACCGTTCAAACCTTGATTTTCTTTTTGGGTTAGAAACTAGACACACAGAGGCATCTTTTGTCCAAATATCACCCAGATCAAACCACGGGAAGTATGTTTTTTTTATTTCTTTAAAGTTCTGATCTGCTCTCAGCAATTTTTAGAATTCTGTCACAACTTTGATATATCTTGCAAACAATAGTCTAAATGATCTCTCCATGACCTAGGAATTAAACCATGTGTTAATAATGATTAGTTAAGCTTAAATACAGAGGCTAAATGATCCAAACCAAGGAATAATACAATAGCTTACTCTTGTTCATGTAATCATGCACATTCATCCATATAGATCGGTATTAGAATTCATAATTGTGTCATTTCCTCTACTTGATAGAATTAAGTTAGGCATTTAGGAATAATTGTCCGATATTATACATTCTCCCTAATGTGCGTGGACTAACCCTTGTTTTGCAGCGCACTTGAGGTACAACTTCTCAACCCTTTCTCTAGCTTATTTAATTCCTTGATTTTTACTGATTTTATGACCTCATGTGCGATACGATAGAATTAGGATCTTGCCTTATGTGAATACATGTGATTAGAGACCTTTTCTTAGGTTTTACTTTCTATTCGTATGCATTGCACATTTAACAATCGCGGCATGGATCGCGGGTAAGTTCTATAGTTCCCTATTTGCATTTGATCTCGCTTGCTACTGGAATTATGTGATTTTTTAGTGATATTTTACCGTTAGCAATCTTACACCCTTTTAGACATGCTTTTGTAATGTATATATACATATGTATTAGTTGAGGGCATGCTTAGATTTTTTAATTTGATTGAAAGGATGTTGAGTTGAGGCCTATCGAGAGATAGGATGAGAGAGGGTGTTTTAGTCTGTCGAACTCCTTCCTCTCTCATTCCATAATCCCCGAACCTAGTTAATCTTTGGTTTCGCAAAAGATCAGTTAGTCTTAAAATGGTTTCTTAATCCTCCTTTTGAAAAATTAAGTGGCGACTCATTTTGAATTTGAATTTTGAAAAGGTTTTAAAAAGAAATAGCAGTGGGTAAAGGAGAAAATTGCGATATTCACAATCTGGCGACTCTACTGAGGATCAAACCTAGAATCTCTAGTTTCGCAGACCAGAATTCTGATTTTGGGTTCACTCGAGGATTAGACTTGAAAGCATCTTTTTAATCGGATTAATCAATCTTTGTGTGCCTGTTGCATTTCACTTGCATGTCCAGCCAGTCGATCGCGCGAAACTATGACCTTGGAGGCTCGGGGCAACCCGGTTGGTCAAGCCATCATGGGACTGTGTGATCACCCTTGATCTCGTACCATGTGTTGGTATATGAAGCATCCTATCGGGTGTGTGTCAAGGGTCCCTTATTTGACCAAAACCCAACTTTTGCATTGTAGCTTCCATAGAGCCTTTCAAATCTTAGGAAATCAATTCTTGATTAGGATTTATGTGCTAGGAAGTTTTGTATGCCCGGAAGGGATTACTTGAGATAATGACGATACTTGCTTGATGAAAGATGTATAATCTTTTAATCACCTTTTAGCAATTTTTCCTTATGTTTCACGACATTTGGAGAATATGCCGAACCTTGATTAGAAGATTATACTTCTTATATCATGTTAGCTAAGCATCATTGACCTTGTATGCATCCAAATTCAAGAAAAGTACGGTGACAATCTGATCATGTGATCCTTCTACCCAAAAGTTTTAAAAATTCACTTTTGAGAGCAAACAAGATTTTGATAAACCACCATTCTTTATCCCAAAATGTTTTTCGGTCATGCAAAGCTCCAAACTAACCTCTATTAAGATATATTTTCACATGATCATCTTCTAAGGAAAAATCCAAAAATTTTGGGAACTTTTTTTTGGAAGAAATGCTCTTTAAATGAATTTCAAAGCAAAATTTTAACCCAATAATCTTTATTGAGAAATATTTTCACATCCTCATTTTTTAAAAGATTCAAAATCCTTGAGAATCGTTTTTGAAAGATCTCATCATTTAAAGAAATGCATTTCAAATGAATTTCAAAAATTTGTTGAATATCCAACCTTTGAGAGGGTAGTAAAGATCACAATGAAAGGAGAAGTTGGCGCACTTGACATGTGTGAGGATCTTATGTGCTTATGTGTTTATGTGTTAGGATTATGATTTTCTTTTCTTTGGCATATAGAATAAGCACACACATGCAGACATGCATTGCATCCGTGTGACATATAAAAGAAAGTTTTTACCAAGGGTCTTTTAAAAACAAAATATATATGTGTGACAAAAGGAAGCGAATAAAAGTTTTTTTTTAAAAGAAAATTTTAAACCTTTTTGTAGGGGCAAAAATAGCATCAAGTTTAAATCAAGCCTGGTTTAGGGATCCCACAGCGAGGTTGGTAAGAAGAGAAGACGCTGAAATGGCAGAAGAAAGGAACAACGAGAAAGTAGCCGGGTTGAGAACACTGGTAGAACAACAAGCAGAGCCAATGAGCCGACAAGCCAAAAATATGAACCGTATGATGGGAATGATAAAATCACTGAATCGCCGACCACTGCCTGTAATTTTGCCGGTTGTGGACCCACCTCTAGGAGGGGAAGGAGATTGGTTTAATGATCAAGAGGCACAGTGGACTGATGCACTGCAGGCGAACAGAGAAAGGGAAAAAGTTGAGAGAGAGAGGCTACTGACCGAGAAGATCGAGAAGCTTGAAATGGTGATGCGTAAGGCTCAAGGGGTCAACACTTATCTGATGGAGTTGGAAGGTCTGTACGATGGAGTCCAGGAGACGCTACCAGCCGACTTTAAGAAGCCAGTTTTTGATAAGTTCGACGAAACAGGAAATCCTCGCAGTCATGTAAGGATGTGTATCAGAGCTTTCCAACCAAGCGAACTAAGCACCACCATGATGGCCGTCTTGTTCCAACAAACTTTAACCGGAGCTGCCTTATCCTGGTACCTCACTCTCGAACCAAGCAAGACCCGAGTTTAGGAAGAAGTGATTAAAGCATTCGTGGCACAATACGAGTACAAGTAGGACCTGGAAGTTATCGTCAGAGATCTGGAGACTACCAGGCAGGGAAATAAAGAGTCTTTCGCTGAATACTTGAGCCGTTGGAGAGGAAAAACAGCTAAGATGGCACAGAGGCCGTCCGAGAAAGACCAGATCTGAATGTTGATGAAGAACCTTCAACCTGTCTATCAAGAGAAAATGAGATTCCAGTCGATCAACACTTTTGATGAAGTATTTAATGTAGGGACTCGAATCGAAGATACGATCCAAGAAGGAGTGATAAAGAAGGAGGAACAACCAAATTGGTATAGAAGGCCGAACTATGGGTCCAATGGAGGACAGTTGGGGGGTCACTCTGGCCCCACCAATGTCAACGCACTGAACGGGCCAGAGAGGAAATTTGACATAACACCGAGGAGAGGGGGGGACAAAGCACTGAGAAAATTCTCAGACCTAGGAGTATCACTGTCAACCACTCTCGATAGGCTGTTAACCAAAGGGCATCTCCGTTAGTTAGAACCTCGACCTCTACTGAGTCCGCTTCTGCCAAGTTTTGAAGGGGATCTCTTTTGCAAATTTCACCAATAGAAGGGCCACTCAATAGATCGGTGCATGAGGTTAAGGCTTAAAATCCAAGATCTTATTGATAACAAGGTGATATCAGAACTGCCCGCCAGAGCTCCGATTGTCACGAGAAATCCACTACCAAACCACCATGCTGTACCACCACCGTAAGGCCTCTATTTCTTGGGGATAAAAGAAACCATCTTTGATCCATCTAGGCTAATCACTAGGGCTAGGACACCAAGAAGGCCTTATCACCTGATGGAGAATCCAACAATCTGTACCTTGGAAGGCGTTTCGAAGGGATGTGAAGAGGAAAAAGCAGAATAAATGGATTGGTACGTTCAGGAAACGGACAATATAGATCAGATAGAGGATGATTTGTGGTACAAGAGTGATGAAGAGGTGGGAATCGAAAACGAGAATTTGGGAAGGGTTTCGGAGGTCGACAATTTGTGGATGAGAGAAGAAGTCAGTCATCTGACCCGATCAGGCAGACACTTCAAGCCGCATGAACTGGATGAAGATCACCCGGGGAGGGATCTAGACAAGGGAAAAGGAAAAATAGATAAAGAAGCAGAGGAAGACAGGGTCCTGAAACAATTGAAGAAAACTCAGGCTAACATCACTGTTTGGGGCTTAGTGATCGCTTCAAAATGTCACAGGTAGGCAGTCTTGGATGCTTTGAACCAATCCGACGTTTCCATCGATGCAACACCAAAAGACAACGTGGGATTGATCAGTATAATTCTGACTCTGGCTATTACCTTCTCATTAGACGACCTACCTCCGGGAGGGCCTGCTCACAATAAGCCATTGTATGTCACTGTTGAATGCCTGGGGAATACTGTACCTGCCTGTCTTGTTGATAATGGATCCGCTCTAAACGTGTGTCCATTCCGAACAGCCAAGCGCATGGGTTTGGATGAAACAATGTTCGTACCGTCCGAGTAGAAGGTAAGGGCAGACGACAACACTCAGAGAACCGTCATGGGAATAATTCTCCTCCATTTAGCTGTCGGGCCTATGGAAAAGGAAGCCGAATTTCAGGTCATCGACATACCTGCTTCTTTCAATTTACTACTGGGAAGGTCGTGGCTAGACAGTTTGGGCGCCATACCACTACGATTCATCAGAAAGTCAAGTGTGTCTAGAAGAGCAAGGTCTGTGATATTCTAGGGGATAGTTGGGTTCGTCCGTCTGAAGCTTCATCAAGCGTGCCAGTTTTGGAGGTACAGTTCCAAGAAGAAGAGACAGGTCTGGGAGGGTTCGAATTCATTAATATATTGGAAGGTGAGAAGCCAAGAGAGTTCCTGTCACTTTACTTCAATCAGTATGCAAGCCTGTTGGTCGCAGGGATCATGAAGAAGATAGGTTTCTTTCTAGGCATGGGATTGGGTAAGAATCATCAAGGTCTGCCAAAATTTCTGAGTATCGCCACTCAGACTCATACTCATGGTCTGGGGAATCAACTGTCAAAGAAAGAGCTGTGAGAGCAGAAGAAAGCAACTGATGCACCATTGGAGCCTTGCCTGAAAATGCTCAAAGAATGGGTTTTTAAGTCTAGTGATAGGTATCCCCAAGAATAAATTGAGGGCAACTAAGAGTGAGAAAAATTGGGAAGATCAAGAGAAGACTGACAAAGGAGGACCCGGGAAAGAAGAGAAGGAGGAAATTACCAAGACAGGGGATCTGGAAGAATGCTTCATCACCGATCTGGGAGAAGAAAGCAAGAAAGAATGGGTTTTTTAGTCTAGTGATAGGTATCCCCCACACCCAGAGTCTGTAATGGCCCAAATGAGGCGTCGTTCAATTTCCATGTCTGTTGTAATCACTCCAAAGAAAATCAATGAAAGCATGACTAATTTTGCCTACTCGAATGCGCTTAATGAATGTGATGAATGTGATGATCATGAAATACTCATTGAATTGTAAAAATTAATTAAAAAAGAAAAAGAATCTGCATGTAAAATCATTGAGGACACTCTAACAATTAATCTAGGAAATGAAAACAATCCTCAAAATGTCTTTATCGGCTCTACACTTAGCAAAGAAGAAAGCGAAGAATTAATCAAACTATTAAGTGAATTCAAAGATGTTTTTGCATGGTTTTATAATGATATGCCAAGCATTGATCCAGAATAGTCCAACACCATATCCCCGTCTTCCCGAATTCCAAACTTGTAAAACAAAAATTGAGGCGAATGAGGCCTGAATGGGCACTCAAAGTCAAAGAGGAAGTTGAAAGCAATTAAGAGCCGGATTCTTAATGGTCACTGAGTATCCAGAATAGATCGTCAATATAGTGCCTGTCCCGAAAAAGGATGGTCGTGTTGGGTTTGCATTGATTTTTGAGACCTAAATAAAGCAAGCCCTAAAGACAATTTCCCTTTACCGCATATCGACGTCCTTATTGATAACACCGCCGGGCATGAACTTCTGTCCTTTATGGATGGGTTCTCAGGGTACAACTAGATTCTAATGGCGCCCGAGGATAGGGGAAAAACCACCTTTATCACACAATGGGGAACTTATTGCTATAGGGTGATGCCATTTGGGCTTAAGAATGCAGGGGCGATGTATCAGCCGGCCGTTGCTACATTATTGCACGACATGATCCATAAAGAGGTAGAGGTATACGTGGATGATATGATTGTAAAATCTAAAGAGAGAGGAGGACATTTAGAGGTGTTGAGAAAATTCTTTGGAAGGTTGAGGGAATTTAGAATGAGGCAAAACCTGCAGAAATGCACCTTCGGGGTCACCACCAGAAAGCTGTTAGGATTCCTCATCACTCAGAGAGGGATAGAGGTGGACCCAACCAAGATAAAGGTCATAGTCGAAATGCAGCCGCTCAAAAATAAAAAAGAGTTAAGGGGATTTCTAGGTAGAATACAGTTCATAAGCCGTTTCATCTAGAAGCTCACCTTAACCTGTGACCCATTGTTTAGGTTACTCAGGAAAGGAGAAAAGTTTGAATGGGATACCCTGTGTCAACAAGCCTTTGATAAGATCAAGACCTACCTCCAAAACCCACATGTCCTGTCACCACCCTCACCCGGGAGACCTTTACTGCTGTACCTTTCTGTGTCTGAGGATTCAATGGGGTGTATGTTGGCCCAAGAAGGGGAAGAGGGATATGCGGAAAAAGCCATTTATTATTTGAGCAAGAGGATGATCGAATACGAGCTGAAATACTCACCTTTAGAAAAAGCCTGTTGGGCCCTAGTCTGGTGTACCCGTCGTCTTAGGCATTATATGTTAGCCTTTCCCGTTGTCCTAATCTCTCGAATGGAACCACTCAAATACCTGTTTGAAAAGCCTGTCTTGACCAATAGAATTTCCCGTTGGATCATGATGCTGGCCGAATTCGATATCAGATATGTCACTTCTAAATCTGTTAAAGGAAGAGCCGTTGCTGAATACCTAGCCGACCTTACCGTAGAATCTGAGGAGAAAGGGGAGTTCAAGTTTCCCGACGAAGGGGTAATGGAGTTGAAGGAGGATCTGTGGAAGATATATTTCGATGGAGCCGCCAACCAACTAGACTATGGGGGTGGAATCATCCTCATGGCACCTGACGGGACACCTACCCTGTTAGCCGTCAGCTTAAGTATAATTCAACTAACAACACGGCCGAATACGAGGCTTGCATAATTGGGATAGAAGCAGTCTTAGCCCTAAATGTTGGAAGGATCGACGTTTTCAGAGACTCTAACCTGATCATATCCCAAGTGCGAGGTGATTAGAGGGTGAAGCATGAGAAGTTGAGGCCATACCGTGACTACCTAGAGAGCCTAAAAGTACAGTTCAAAAAGATATCGTTCTACTACCTTCCCCGTGAAGAGAACCAGTTAGCCAATTCCCTAGCATCCTTGGCCTCAATGATACAAATCCCTTTGGGAGTCACCATGATACTGTTGTCTATAGAAATTAGAAACCAACCTTCATTCGAGATGATCGCAATGATAGAGGAAGGAAGTGAGTTGCCTTGGTACGTGGATATTTGTAATTTTATTAAGAAAGGAGAATACCCCGAGGGAGCTTCAAAGAAGGACAAAAAGGCGATCCAAAGGTTCTTCGCCCAATTTGTGATCTATGCGGATAAGTTGTGGAAGAAATCGTATACCAGGTTTAATCTAGAGTGTTTATATGGAAGTGAGGCTAGGAGAATGATGGAAGAAATACACGAGGGAGTCTATGTGCCCCACATGAATGGACATATGCTGGCTAAGAAGATAATTTGACAGGGGTATTACTGGATCACTTTGGACAAGGACTGATGTGAGTACGTCAGAAGATGCCATAAATGTCAGATCCATGCAAATCTAATGCATACTCCACCTTCCCAGCTCTATAGCATGACCACGCCATGGCCTTTCTCTGTTTGGGGCATTGATATCATCGGTGAGATAATTCCAAAGGCATCCAATGGACATTGATACATAATCATGGCAATTGATTATTCACCAAATGGGTAGAGACAGCGTCATACTCCACTTTGAAGGCCAAGGATATGGTGAGCTTTATAGAAAAGAACATAATTTGCAGACATGGAGTCTCGAATGAGTTTATTTCAGACCATGGTAGCCATTTCCAAGAAGAAGTTATCCCACTCCTAGAAAAGAAAAAAATCACCCGCCATCAGTCTTCCCCCTATAGGTTTCAAACGAACGGAGCGGTCGAAGCAGAAAATAAGAATGTTAAAGCAATCTTGGGGAAAACGACTGATACATACAAAGATTGGCACAAGAAGTTACCGTTTGCATTATGGGAATACCGCACCTCTGTAAGAACTTCCACGGGAGCTATGCCATACTCATTAGTTTACGGGATGGAAGCCGTTCTTCCAATCGAAGTAGAAATACCTTCTTTGAGAATCTTGACAGAGTGTGAAGTGACTGAGTTAGAATGGATGCGAGGGAGGTATGAGGAACTAATGTTGCTTGATGAGAAAAGGTTGGCTGCAATAAACCATACTCGGGGGTACCAAAAGAGGATAGCTCGTGCTTTCAACAAATAGGTCCGCCAAAGGAAGCTTGCTGAGGGTGACCTGGTCCTCAAAGAACTAAAAGTACCCGTTTATGACCCCAGAGGAAAAATCAAACCCAACTGGGTCGGGCCGTACATCATTAAGACTTTCCTCTTTGGAGGATCGACCTATCTCATGGACGTAGACGGGGTTGAATTCAAACAACCAATCAACCTCGATCGCCTCAAAAAACACTTTGCTTGAAACTGCTTCTTTCAAAACCTCTTACCTAGACGAACTACGCTTGACCTGATTCCCGCTAGGGGATACGTAGGCAACCCGCTTGGTTCAGTCATTAATAATTGCTTAAAAAGGCATTTTCTGTCAAGCCTTAAAAAAAACTACGCCAAACTAGGGGCAAATTCCCGTTTGCCCAGAATCACTTCAGAGCCCCATAACTAGGGGCAAACTTCGTTTGCTAAACCGAAGAACTCAGATAATATCTAAACCCATCTATGGATCTCCTGGTCGTCAAAATAAGTAATATTAAAGAACGAATGAGGATTCGTGGTATAGGATGATTAAAGCTTCAAGCAAGGATTCAAAGCAAAGTAACAAAAGCCGAAAAGAGATTTTGAAAGGAGAATTTTCATAACTAAAAGATAAACTGAAAGAGTGAATACATTGATTAAACATGCCAGAGTATGCCCCTTTTCTTAAACATAAAAGCATTTTCTGGAAACGAAAGAAGAACATCACATTCAGATGCGCAAGAAAGTAGGCAGGATCCGTCTGAAATTTTGTAAAATAAAGCTTCGCCCTGTCTTGCTTTTATCTATGAATGTCTATGAAGTTAGCCTCTCAACCATGGTCTGAATCTGCAAGAGGTACTCAGCAGTAGGTATGACCGAAGCAGGAATCCTCCTAAAAGGAGCAGCTACCTTGTCATGCCAAGCCTCAACAAAAGCCCTCACAGTAGAGGAGTGTATGATCAAACTCCTTATGAAATCTACAACAATATCTTCAGTAACATCCTGAAGTAATCTGTACTGATAGACCACTCGACCGGGAATGTAGAAAGTAGTGGTGTACAAATCAGGTAACCAGATACCGGGCTTCCCGGGAAGCCACACTACAACAGAGCAGCAAGACCAATCTGGGAGAAACCAGTGAATATCACCAGGAGAGGGGTTTCTGAGCCAATTAAGCCATGCGTCATCCGAGCGGAACAAATGGTGAACCTCAATGTGATCGTAGGGAAGCGACCCACAAAGGTGTGAAGGATACACGAAGAGGTCTAAGCGCTCCGTGAGCCAAAGCTGCAGGATGAAGGGGGCTCCCGCAAATAACATGGCCCCTGTGGCATGAGCCCGATCCAAACCTATCAAGGTTTCACCAAGAACTAGCATGATAGCACTCTTCATCTTTCACAGACCACAGGCAATGGGTATGAGAATATCGGAAGACGACTGGAAGAGGAAGTAAGAAAGCATGGCAATCGATAATGCACTACGCCAGATAATCTGATATCCGCCATCATAAGGATCCTCCATGGAGGCATCCACCGTGGAAAGTCGCTCAAAGTTAATCTGCCTGTCACATATGAAACAGCTCGCAACATTACGGGATATGTGGAGTAGGATGGCCAAATCTTGAAGATAGCCCGCTTGCACTAGGGGTACTATCAGATCCGCAAAGGGGTCAGTGTGGAGGATAGCGCTGAACTTCTCAAATAAAAGGCAGACCTCATGGGAACCAAAGCGAAAGACATGAAAGGAGGGATCCCAACACTGAATCGCAGCCAAAGCAAGCCTTCATTCAAAAACATTCGGCGAAAAGAGAAGAGATCGTTTAGTCTGAAACACCCGAAATTTAGCCTGTCAATGCCTGAGAGAGCATCCATCCATGGGAAGAGTATTGGGGGAAGAAAGTGGTATAAATAGGAGAAAAAAGATGCCTACCTACCCGCGGCAGTCAATAAAGTATATCGGCACTCCGTTAAGTGCCGCGTGGCAATGCCGTTGCGGCATTCACTGAGTGCCGCAGAGGCCTAACCGAGTGTCGTTCTGAGTTTTATTTTGGCCAGGGTCTGTTTGTAACATTTTTAGCCCACCTGCAAACAAAAAACTAAATAAAGAACAATAAAACGTGCGCATCATGCAACACGTACAAGGAAGACCAGGCCATGGTCACATACATTCAGTCTTTCATTTACTCATTCGTTCATTCATTTCAAAATAAATAAAGGAGATAGAAGCATTCAAAGGTAAACTAAAGGGGGGACCAAGCTATGGTCCCACATACGGCAAGAGTTCAGTGAAAATAAAAGGACCAAGCTATGGTCACACATATGGTGAGCAGCGATGAAAAGCAAAAAAAAAAAAAATAAATAAATAATAAAGGTAATGCAAGTGCCTATCCTATCGGCTATCCTGAAGCCGTCATCAAGAATAAGTGTGTGCATATGTATATACAATCATCCAAATAAAAGTATGAGTCCTCTCCAGAAGCACTCAAAGCATAAGACCCCGACCTCGAGTCTGGCGAGTGACGCGTTTGAAAGGCTCCTCCTCTGACTCTGTGCCGCTCTTGCCACGACCGCCTCCTCCTCTGCCTCTACCTCTACCGCTGCTAGTGCCCTCACCACCGCTTCCACCACGTCCAGCGCCGCTACCTCCAGGGGCATCACTGAGAGGGATGCCAAACTACTGAAGCCGCTGCTAGAGCACTCCCACCTGCTGGGACAGAGCCCCAACCTGTTCCTCCTGGACAGAGGGAACAAATCAAATTACCAGGTTATAATAGAATTGATTGGAAAGCTAAAAGCAAAATAAAAAGGAGAATTTGTGTTTACTAGAGCTCTCGTGTGAACCTCAGCAGCTGCCCGCGCCCTGTCAGCCTGAGTCAAAGGAAGAAAGGTTAGAATGTCAGAATAAAACTATAGTTTTAAAACAAAAAGCAAGATTTAGAAATTACCCTCCACTCTCTGTCATAAATCCACTCTCTCACGCTATGAGCGTAGAGTAAGCCTTCTTCCGCATAGTCCCGTGGGACATGATCATACTGGAGCGGAATGGTAGGAGCACCCGCCTGATACCTGGGGACCATAGTAGTGGTCTTCTCATCGTAAGAGACTGTCCTAAGGCTCCAATCCCAAGGCAGTAAAGTTAGAGCCCGAGCTGCAGCAGGAACGGGCTACAAAGAAGAATGAATCCAATAAGGAGATAAACACGCATGCTTTAGAAATTAAAAGAAAGTTTGAAAAAAAACTGAAAGAAACTCACCTGGGTCACCTTCATTAGAGGGAAGTTCCCCATCAACTTTGCAGCATAGAAAGCTGCGTATCCCTCTGGAGACTCCACAAAACCCTGAAGAGACAATCCGGCTAGGGCAACCGTGAGCGGAGAACCCTAGAGGGTATCTGTAGCTCTCATGGACTCAGGCGGGGGATGTGGTACGAAGAAAGACTCGGCCGCCAATGACTGTCTGGTCACCCTCTCTCCCAGGTACCACGCCCGAGCCTCTGGTCCGTCCAGCAAGATCCTTTGTGGGTCATACCCAGTTGACTCTCGTATCCCCTGGGAGGCCTCGGGAAGCATGTCGAGCTAGGGCTGCCATCGGACGTGCGGCTCTTGTAGATTCACCAAGAAGTTCCTGAACGAGATGAAATCATGAGCCCCGGTCTTCTGCCCGACCCAATCCTTCGCCCACTTCAGCCCCTGGGACATGATGAGGGCGTCCGCTGGCCGTGTATCAGGCGACATCATGTGCAGATACTCGTGGGACCAAATCTGTGAAAAAGAAAAGGAAGAAATTATAAGTTTTGAGATTCAAAAATAGGGAAACTAAAAAAAAATGCAAAGTTTAAAGAGATGTACCTCCCATGCTCTCCAGTAGCCGCCAGTAGAGGCTGGCCGGTCCCGGGAGATGTCCCTCATGTGTTGGTATAGGATGGGTAATCCTACACCGGCCCAGTCATACTAGTATATCTGGTCCATGCACTCCAAGGACCCCAGCAGCGTCATGGAGATCCGTTCTCCCTTGGTGCTCAGCAGAGAGCACCCCAGCATATACATGATGAAGCCCCGAGCCATCTGCTCATCTGTAAAACCCTGCCGACCTCTGAAAGTGTCCATGAACCACTTGGCCGTAACCAAGGGCTCCTCTGGGACCGCTCCGAGTAGCTCCTGCACCCTACCCCACTCAGTGACCACATCCAGATATCGTAGGAGCTCCCCGCCGAATGGGATCCCAGTGATCATAGAGAAATCCAACGGCGTCATCGTCATCTCTCCGAATGGGCAGTGGAATGTGCTGGTGGTGTCCCACCACTGCACAGAGAGAGCATAAATCTGTCTCAAGTCGTTGGAGCTCTTCGTCAAGAGTTTGACGAAGTCCCCAAAATCCGCCGTGATAACGTAGCCCTTCACCGTCTCGTTCAGCTCCCCATGCCACTGAAAGTTGTGGGCTAGGCTGCCATGCCCTTTTAGCATGTCCTTCAGAAGCTGCAAAAGTTGAAAGATTCAAATTCAGTAAATGAATAAAGAAAGAAAAAAGCAGTAAAAATATATATATATATATATACGTGATAATAAGGAAGAAGAGGCAAGCAATGAATAGTAAAAGTGAATAAAGAGAGAGAAAGGGAGAATCTGGAATACTTGTAAGAATTTCACGAGCATGGCACTCATTTGCATTCACATGAAGTTTGACAGTCATTTACAGAATAATAAAAAGAGAAATGAATAATGAAATCATTTGAAATACTAAGAGAGATTTCAAAAAAAAAAAGGAAAAAGAGAGAAAAAAGTGTTCATATTCTTGAAAAATAATAATAAAAACATGTGAAGGTTCAAAAGAAATTTAGGTTCAAAAAGTATCCAAGCCAAAATTAAAAGGTAGCAGTAGCGCTCGGAAAAATAATAGTCATTATTGGGGGATGTGCAAGATTTTGATTGGCACACATCGCATTCAAAAATCTTTTAGAGAAGTTGAAAGAAAGATAATAAAATTTGCACAGGTACTGGTAAAACACCCAGGAATTCATAAGCATAGCATACTCATAGAGATTCGTTTGTCATGTACTCATTCATAAAGTTCATAGGAGGAAAGACGAAGAATACAAAAGTTGTTTTGAGCATTGGTTAAATGGAATGCTCGAGAGCGCTACAAACATAGCATTTGCATTAGAAATAAGGAATTTGGAGTTGTACTAATTACATATTGCATTCATAAAGTTCATACGGCGTGAGAGTTACAAGAGAAGCAAAGAGAGAAGAGCACGTTTACCTCGCGCTTGAACGTGCGGGAAGATAAATGCTCGTCCGGATCACGGAGAATGAATGTAGCATCAGGATGAGGAGTGGCCCGGTACTTGGCCTTCTTCCGACTACCAGAGCCGCTCGCCATGATCTACCAAATAAAAAGGGAATTTGTGCATTAGATTCGTGAAAAATTCATAAAAACAACAAAATAATAAGAATAATCCGAGTTTTGATCGAGTAGAACTAACTTGATAAGTCCTGGCTAGATCAATACAAGCAAAACTAGAAGAGGGAAAAATTTCTCCAGAGAGATTCGGGATAAGAGAACTTGAGAGAGTGAATAAAAATGAAAGTGAAATGAAACGTTTAAGCTTCTGCCACTTAAAAATTGGCACTCGGTATTCGTGCGCGACAGTCAGCGAAGTGTCGTGAGGCACTCGCTGAATGCTACAACGGCATTCCGTGAGTGCCGTGCGGCAGTCACGGACTACCGCAAAATCCAGCGTGTGCCGCGTTTAAGGCGGTTACCAGACCCTTCATTTTTCCCCCAAAATTTAAATTGGGTCCTGAAAATTGAATTTGAACCCCCAAATTTTGCCCTCATTGTGCTTTCAACCCCCGGGGATGGTTTTCAGGATCAAACTGGTCTTTAATTTCGTGAAATTGAAATAAATTTGAGACTGTGGACTCCAAATTTTGAAAATTGGAATAAATTTGAGTCCGTGGGGCTCCAAATTTTGCAAATTGCAATAAAATTGAGTCCGTAAGGCTCCAAATTTTGAAAATTGAAATAAAATTGAGTCTGTTGATTCCAGATTTTGAAAATTGAATTTTTTTTTTTGAGTCTGTTGACTTTAAATTTTGAAAATTGAAAAAAATTGAGTCTGTTGACTCCAGATTTTGAAAATTGAAATACATTTGAGTCTGTTGACTCTAAATTTAGAAAATTGAAATGATTTCGAGTTCGTGGGCTCCAAAATTTTGAAAATTGAAATGATTTTGAGTCTGTGGGCTCCAAAACTTTGAAAATTGAAATGATTTTGAGTCCGTGGGCTCTAACATTTTGAAAATTGAAATGCTTTTGAGTCTTGACTCATCCAAATATGATTACCCCATTTTTTTTAGGGTATAACAGACTTGCACTCTCGGTTCTTGCAACATATTTGCGTTAATCCTTGTTCTGGGAATATAACGGATTTACATTCTCAATCCTCGCAACAGATTTGCGTCAATCCTTATTTTAGGAATATAGCGGATTTATATTCTCGATCCTCGTAACAGATTTACATTGATCCTTTGTTTGAGAGTGTAACGGATTTGCATTCTCGGTTCTCACAACAGATTTGCCTTAACCCTCATTTTGGGAATATAACAGATTTATATTCTCGATCCTCGTAACAGATTTACATTGATCCTTTATTTGAGAGTGTAACAAATTTGCATTCTCAGTTCTCGCAACAGATTTGCGTTAACCCTCGTTATGGGAATATAACAGATTTATATTCTCGATCCTCGTAACAAATTTACGTTGATCCTTTGTTTGAGAGTGTAACGGATTTGCATTCTCAGTTCTCGCAACAGATTCGCTTTAACCCTCGTTCTGGGAATATAACAGATTTAAATTCTCGACCCTCGTAATAGATTTACGTTGATCTTTGTTTGAGAGTGTAACGGATTTGCATTCTCAGTTCTCGCAACAGATTTGCGTTAACCCTCGTTCTGGGAATATAACAGATTTACATTCTCAATCCTCGTAACAGATTTACGTTGTTCCTTCGGAGTGTAACAGATTTGCATTTTTGGTTCTCGCAACAGATTTGCGTTAACCCTCGTTTTGGGAATTTGGAAATGCATTTTCTCGACCACCCTTGAAAACGAATCTTTGCATCGGTCAACATTTGGTAAATCTTCTCTGGCTAAGCGCATCATGAAATATGCATCACAAATAGAGAAGGCATGATATAGAGTAAGCATGGCACTTGCTTGGTCGAGTTTATTTGAAAAATACCATTGCATGAGCATGTGCATCACGACAAGATAGGAGCATTCATCCATATGATTACTTGTGCTTGTGTATGCCTGACTCCTGCCCGAACTACATCGTGGTCTGATTCCCGAGGGGATACGTAGGCAGCTCATCATAGAGCACGACCAATTATAATTTTTTTGCGCGATGGCTTTCTTTTTGCAACGCATTTTGTTTTTACCCGAACCCAACTGTTTGGTCAAAGGCTTGTCTTCACACAGGTTTCGATGTTCACTTGTGGTTTGCATTGCTCCACAAGCTCCGTCGAAGAGGGGCAAACTGTAGACACCCTAATTTTGACCAAACGTCGAGTTAAGGGGAGTGATACCTCCAAGACCCGATGATGACAACGTCCGGCCAATCTAGGACTTCCAAAGATGATTCAAGCTCTTCGAAAGGGTCCCCAACCTAAACAAAAAAGTTAAAAAGAAAAAAAGGGAAAAAGAGGCAGAACGACACTCAAGCTAATTTGCGGCAGTCACGGGTTGCCGTAAACTTCTGAACCGGCAGTCAGTGAAAACTGTAACGGCAGTCACCAACTGCCGTTTAGTTATATCAAGTGCCACTAAAAAATGATTTTCAGAAAAGACGGCAGTCCCTGGAGTTGTCTGCGGCATTCATCGAGTGTCGCTGCAGTATTCATTGAATGCTGCGCCGGCAATCACTGAGTGCCATTCCGGCATTCAGTGAATGCCGCTTCCATCTCCGTTGAATGCCGCGTTTTTGTAGCAGCCAGCTGTTATACAACACGTTTTGTACTATCAAAAGGACGCATAAATTAGGGTTTTCTGCTCTAAAATGACTGAAATACCCCTCCAAATTTATCTATAAATAGAGGATGAATATCCTCTTGCAAGGGGTTAGTTTTTTTGGTTGGTATTTTTAAGGAGTGAGTTTAGAGGAGTTTAAAGATGGTTTTGTGTGAATTAGAGTGAAAGAGCTTGATTAGTCTTTGGAAGTTCTCCAAAATTACCAAGTTAAGGATACTTTGGAGGTAAATCTCTAGAATAATTAGTCTTTGTTCAAGTTTAATTATAACATGCATCGAGTTCTATAATTCCCCCTTTTACTTGTTGTGTTCATCCCTTGGGTTCATAAGGCTTTCAATACCTTACTTGAATCTTTTGGCTTGAAATCCCTTAATCTCTTTGTAGTCTTATGATTCATGAGAGGATTAAGATTGGTACTAGAATATTTAGCTAATGGACCCAAACCTATCTTCATGGTTTGAGGTTTGTTATGACTAAGTTTCATGAAGTTCTTCCATACTTCTTTGAAATTTACAAGTATGAATATCTTTAGTCTCCAATGACCATCAAATGGTAGGAGTGTTAGCTTTAGACAAGCCCAACTCCATGGCTTATTTGTCTAAGTTGATAAGAATAAGATGAACTAACCCAATGTGTAGTGAGTTCACAATCCTTTTTTGATCGTATATTTTTAGTTAAACATCGGACCGTTGGAATCGAATGAAACCAATGGGAAAGTGTTTATAATTCAAAGTTCTACCACTGTAATTTTTGTTTTAAGAAGATTTCATGTTTAAGGTGGTTTGATCAAGGGTTTTGTGAGGCTACTACAATCTGTCCAAGAGTTTCAAAACGGTCACTCTTCTAGTTAGTTTAGTGTGTTAGGAAACTACCCTAAAAATACCAAAGCATTTTTGATTTTTTTACTATTTTTAGAAAATCATACAAAAACTCTGGATGGGGAGTTGTAAGTCTCTGAGTGATGTCTAGTGTTTGTCCAATTCTTGGAGATCTAACCGTTCAAACCTCGATTTTCTTTTTGGGTTATAAACTAGACACACAGAGACATCTTGTATCCAAATATCACCCAGATCAAACCACGATAAGTATGTTTTTTTGTTTCTTTAAAACTCTGATCTGCTCTCAGCAATTTTCAGAATTCTGTCACAACTTTGATATATCTTGCAAACAATAGTCTAAATGATCTCTCCATGACCTAGGACTTAAACCATGTGTTAATAATGATTAGTTAAGCTTTAATACAGAGGCTAAATGATCCAAACCATGGAATAAGGCAATAGCTTACTCTTGCTCATGTAATCATGCACATTCATCCATATAGATCGGTATTAGAATTTATAATTGCGTCATTTCCTCTACTTGATAGAATTAAGCTAGACATTTAGGAAAAATTGTCCGATATTATACATTCTCCCTAAAGTGTGTGGACTTTGCTGTGAACTTGAGGTACAACTTCTCAACCCTTTCTCTAGCTTATTTAATTCCTTGATTTTTATTGATTTTATGACCTCATGCACGATACGATAGAATTAGGATCTTGCGTTATGTGAATACATGTGATTAGAGACCTTTTCTTAGGTTTTACTTTCTATTCATATGCATTGCACATTTAACATTTGCGGCATGGATCCCGGGTAAGTTCTATAGTTCCCTATTTGCATATCATCTCGCTTGCTACTTGAATTATGTGATTTTTGAATGATATTTTACCGTTAGCAATCTTACACCCTTATAGACATGCTTTTGTAATGTATATATACATATGCATTAGTTGAGAGCATGCTTAGATTTTTTAATTTGATTAAAAGGATGTTGAGTAGAGGCCTATCACGAGATAGGATGAGAGGGTGTTTTAGTCCATCAGACTCCTTCCTCTCTCATTCCATAATCCCTGAACCTAGTTAATCTTTGGTTTTGCAAAAGATCAGTTAGTCTTAAAATGGTTTCTTAATTCTCCTTTTAAAAATTAAGTGGCGACTCATTTTGAATTTGAATTTGAATTTGGAAAAGGTTTTTTAAAGAAATAGCTGTGGGTAAAGGAGAAAATTGCGATATCCAGACTTAAGCAACTCCATCCATCTCCTTTACCGCATGTTCAACTCCTTTGAAGAGAACAACTATCTTAAACTTTTATGATCCGAGAATAGATCAAACTTCTCTCCATATAGATACTATCTCCATATCTTCAAAGCAAACACTATCGTAGCTAATTCCATATTGTGGGTCGGATAGTTCTTCTCATGCGGTTTCAATTGTATTGATCCATACGCAACAATGTTTCCATCTTGCATGAGCACACAACCAAGTCCTTGGTGCTATGTATCACTGCAATTTATATATCTTTGTCTACTCTTAGGTACTGCTAGTATTGGTGTAGAGGTTAATCTTTTCTTTAAATCCTAAAATACACCCTCATACTTATCTATCCATTCATACTTTGTTTCTTTTCTTGTCAAATTCGTCAAAGGTTCTACAATCTTGGAGAATCCTTCCATGAATCTTCGATAGTATCTAACTAGACTCAGAAAACTTCTAACTTCCATTGCATTGGTCGGTCTATTCTAGCTTAAGATTGCATCAATCTTAGATGAGTCCACAGAAATGCCGTCTTACGATATAATGTCAAAGAAATTTGACTTCCTATAGCCAAGACTCACACTTGCTAAACTTGGCATACAATCTCCTATCCTGAAGCGTCCGTAGAGCAATCTGTAGATGCTTCTTATGATCTTCCTTTGTCTTAGAGTAGATCAGAATATCGTCGATGAATACTATAATGAATTAATCTAGATAAGGTCTGAATACTCTATTCATTAAGTTCATAAATGCTGCCAGGACATTAGATAATCCGAAAGGTATAACTAAAAACTCATAATGCCCATATCTCGTCCTAAATACGATCTTCGACACATCCTCCAGTCGAACTATTAGCTGATGATATTCTGAACGTAGGTCGATCTTTGAAAAGATCCTTAATCCTCATAACTGATTGAGTAGATTATCTATCTGAGGCAGTGGATATCTATTCTTGATTGTAACCTTGTTCAACTCTTTGTAGTCGATACAGAGTCGAAGCGTCTCATCTTTGTTCTTAACAAAGAGTACCAGTGTTCCACAAGGTGACATACTTTGGCAAACAAATCATAAATCCTCGAGTTGTTGAACTTACTTCTTTAATTCCAACTAGGGATGGCAATGGGGTGGGTTTTTCGGGTTCCCCGCCCTGCCCCGCCCCGCCCCTAATAGGCCGGGTATGGGATGTATTTAAACGGGGTAGGGGCGGGTATGGGATTAATTTTCATAACCCGGGTCAGGGTCGGGTCGGGGTCGGGGTCGGGGTCGGGGTAAGGGTAGATTTTCCCGAACCTGCCCTGATTATACATGTTTTTACCAAATTACCCCTCTTATTTCTTACATTGCCTTAATACCAGGAGTATATATACTTAAAATCTTTTGTATTAGGGTATGTTTTTTATCACAAACAATCAACCTGCTAGGATATTTCTCTCTCTCTCTCTCTCTCTCTCTCTTAGCAATGTCAACCGATGGTCTCTCTCACCATCTCAAGCTCACATCGGCCGAAGGACCATTCACCGGCGTCGAAGATCCCTAGCCTCCCTCAACTCGGAGCTTTCATATAAGAGGTGAAACTCACTTGTATGTATATATAGATAGATCTCTGTGTGTACATATGTGTGTGTGTGTGTGTATATATATATAAACCTGTGTGTGTATTGTCTAGAGAAGTTGAATATATAGATATAAATCTCTGTGTGTATATATATCAATTGATTTTTTTTCTTGACTTTCACATTAGCAATATTTTGATTCCTTCAACTGATTAGTTTTTTTCCCCAATTTTTTGTACGCCTTGTATAGTATTATTTTTGGCTTCTTTTTTTTTTTTTTTTTTCAGTTTCCCTATCTGAGAATTTTTTTTTGTTTTTTCGGGGCGGGGCGGGACGGGTTTGTAATTACGGGGCGGGGTCGGGGTTGGGACTCATATCTCCCCGGGGCGGGGAGGGGTCCGGGGAAGCATTCACTCAATCGGGTCGGGGTCGGGGTATGGGGGCCCCGTCCTATACCGGCCCCATTGCCATCCCTAATTCCAACATCTTAGTTGGCGCCATACGATATGGAGTCTTGGAAATCGACAATGTTCCAGGGGCTAGTTTCACACAGAAGTCTATCTCTCTCTCTCTCTCTTTGGTGGAAGACCTGAAATATCTTGGAATACATCCGTAAAATCTTATACGATAGGAATCTGGTCTATTGTCTGTTTCGTACTCGTAGTCCCAATCACCGCTACACATTTTTCAAAAACATGTCGCTTGTCAGCTGACACTAAAATCTAATCTTAGGATGACCTTGTATTGGAAACACAATCTTTCGGGTAGGAAAATCCAAGTTGGCCCCATAATTGGTAAGCCAATCCATTCTTAGGATTATGTCAAACTCTAATATTGATAGAACTACCAAGTCTTCCGAAAGATTCCTGTCTTCCAGGGTCAATGGACAATCTTTGCACACTTTATACAATTTAACAGTCACTCCCAATGGTGACACAACATTAAGTGCCGGCTCAAGTGCCTAGGGTTCTAAACCCAACTGGTGCACAGTCTTAATAGCAATAAATGAACGTGCAACACTAGTATCGGATAAACCTTTAACTTGATTGTGAAAGAGTGTAAGCGCACCTTCTAGGTTTCGCTTCTCCTTCGCGTTAAAGCCTGCTCCTTCCGTGATGATAGCATTTATCTGAGTCTGATCTGGGGGTCCTTTAATCCCTAGAATAGATGCCCCGTATTATCCTCTGCGAGGAGCATGACAATTGCTGCTCAAGTGACCAGGCTTGTTGCTGTTAGCACAGGTGGCATTTGACCATTGACAAAGTTTGGGGACTGTGCAAAACTTTTCAATGTGTCCAAGCCTTTCGCAATTAAAACATCCTCAGTCTCCTGTTGGTGGGGTAGCAAGTAATGCCTGAGTTGGTGGTTCTTGTTGTTGTAATGGTTGAGGTCGAGGATAGTGCTGTTGAGGTTTCTTGGTTCCATCCCAGGTTTGCTTATTCCTTTAAAAATTACCTTGCGGTCTCCAACCTTGGGTATTCCTTAGTGGAGGGTTTTGGAAATTCCACTGTTGAATGTTTATTTGTAGTAGAGGTCGATTCAATTATGGTCACTGCACTAGATAAGCATCTTTCTCCTAGCTCACAAAAAATCTTACTAGTCCCTCAAAACTCTGATTGAGTTGGCCAATCATCATATAGCAATGATGTGGGTTCAATCCTGGGTGAAATCTTTTCACCTTCTTCTGGGGCGTATCAATTATGTGCTGAGCTAACCTTGATAGTCGCTCGAACGTCGTCGTTACTCTTGTACAGTCCAGCCTCCTTGGACTTAGCTCAGGAAACTCTTCTCCTGTTGATCCTTCTCATCCTCCAGGAAATACTTCTCCAAAAATCTACACTTGAATGTCTCCCAGGGCATCACCCTTGCAGCGTTCATCCCAACGGTAGCTCGTTTAGCCTCCTACCAATCTATAGCGGCATAAGTCAACTAGAACGTAGCGAGGCAGCGCTTATCCTGCTCATTACATTCTAGAGCGTCAACGATCAGCTCCATTTCTCGTATCTATTATTCCGCCTTCCATAGCTCAGTTAATCCATTAAACTTCTCCAGATGTAGTTCATGAAAACTTTCTAAGAGCTTATATCCGGTCTGTCTCAATGGAGGTAGTGCAATTGGGTGGTGGACAGGGGGTTGATGTGTGGTATAGTTGTAGGTATCACCTACGTGTTCCATCCTTCACATAAAGGCTTCAAATACGCCTATTGGGTCCATACCATTTGGGATAGGTAGTCCCAGTCGTGTTTGATTTTATCAATGGTCCCACCATAGCGTTCTGGTGTATTGTGTACTATGACATGGACCTACTGATTAGCTGACAGTATTCTCAATGAAATGATATTAAGATAAGGAGATGAATAGGACATACTATCAGTTCTATATCATAATCATATAACAAAGCCCAAAATATATCACAATGATCTCCAAAAGTACTACTTGTAAATCTATATCAAAAGATGTACCACATAGTATAAACAAGTCAAACTGTGTACAATATGGGATACAAGCTAATACAAGTACTAAGGTCAGTTATTCACAATGCCACTACTGGTGGTGGCTAACAATCCAAAAGAGCTATGGTTAATAGCTCTCTCTAAAATCTCAAAAGGAGTGGACATGTCCTGATATAGCAAAATCTAAGTCCTACAGATCCTGATTCAAAAGTCGTCAGTATCTGACCTAGCTGGTGGTGGCTCATCATCTGATGCAAGGTGCATCTCCTCCGGTGGATCATCTTCCATAGGTACGACAAGTCCTCATATCATAGCTCCAATCCCCCAATCATCAACCATCACTGCATCAACGTCTTTCATCATGTCTGCCATTATAGACACCCCAATTTTGAACGAGCTATTAAACTTAGGGGGATTTACCTCTAGAGATAAATGATGAATATGTCTCAACAGAATCAAGACTATTACAAGCAAACTGATTCTCTTCCAAAAAGAATCTCGGTCCAAAATTGCCATTTTTAACCAAAAAGACCAAAATTTCCATCTACCCGTCACCTTATAGACCATGAGTTTTGAACACGTACAGAAACACGACATTATTCTCGGAGCATCTTAAAACTATTTTCAAAAGGAGAGAAGTTTAGCATGAACTCTGAAAACATCCACAAAAGTCAACAATTGACCCAGTGAAAAGTAAACGGGTCAAAAGGAATTTTTGAATTTTAAGATGAAAAGTCTCTGTAATTGTTCTTTGGGTCTCCCATATGCTAAAAATGATTTTTAAGGATTTTTAAATGATAGAAATCATGGTGAAATTGAAAGAGTTTTAAGAAGAATTGTGCAAAAAATCGATATTTTGCCTTCGGAGGGAGAGTTAACTTTTTTTCCTTAAGGATTTTTATTTTTTAGATATTTTTATTGAATCTAAATGGAGGGTATTTTCTTAATTACATTTAATATCTTAAGTAAATACATTAAATGATATGAAATGGAACTAAGGTGCTGAATAGTGCTGAAATTACTTTACAGCGGCACTCAGAGTGCTCGAACAGCAATCCGTGAATGCCGTTGCAGCACTCAACAAATGTTGTTCGGTACCCACTAAATGGTGCCTCATCTTCATTGAGTGCCACCTTGGGCTAATTTGCATTTTAAAGTCAAAATTCCTTTTCAATCCTTAATCAAATGAATGCACTAAACGATGCCCTTTTTGGTATACGTGTTTACTACTCTTAGGTCATGTAAACCATTCTCCCACCACCTCAAATTGACCTATCTACCCTTATTTTAGCCCCTAAGAAAATCAAAGTCTATATAAACCCATTTTTCTCTCATTCTTTGGGGTTGGAGACTTGAATCTTGAGGATGTGACTTGAATCTTAGAGAGAGAAGCTGAATTTTGGAAATTGAGTTTGTTCTTAGAGAAATATAGAGAGAAAAACTCCAAACCCCATAGAAACCTTACCTAATTTACCCAATTCTTCAAATCTCCATTGAAAGATCTTGAAGCTTCAAGGAAGAAGAAGAAGAGTATTGCTTGTAAGGCATGGATATCTCCAAATCAATCAAGTTATGAGAAATCCCAGAGATAATTCTCTAATCTTACTCCAGTTTTTTATCCTAATTTATTCACAATTCATAGAAAAAACTTGGGATCTTTACACATTTTCAAAAAGTCCTTTCTACTCTCCTTTCATCACACACCACTTGAATTATGATTGAATTTTCATTTATATTTGTTGGTTTGGATATAAATAACTGTGGATTTAATGTGAAATAAGTTTTCTAGGTGAAATTTGATTTGGATCATCAAGTTGGTTTAGATTTCAATTCTCTTTGTTCATGCTCTTCTCTTGAAAATCATGGGATCTTCAATATCTCATTTGAATTTCTTGAGTTTGATCTCTTAATTTTCTATAAATTGATGATTTATGTTAGAATTAAGGTTGATATTGGCTATGTTCATGTATAATTGGTGGATCCAAGTCTTATATTCATGATTTGGATCTCCCAATTAGAAGTTTCATGGAATCCTCTTCATATTTCATTGAAATTCATGTGGGTTAGTTTCTTTAGTCTCCAAGGACCATTGATTTGAGAGGAGAATCAAATAAGATAAGTCATGATTCCTCAAGAATCATCAACTTGAGAGAGGAATTAGACTTTGAATAAGCCAATTTTGATAGTTTGGTTGTTTGATTCAAATAAATCCAAGTATGTAAATATATTCAAGAGATTGAGTAAGTCCTTGCCCATTTTTGGATCCTTTTATGAGATCCCCATTAGGGTCTTTTCAAGGCTAAGTATATGAATTCCTTCAATGTTGTGATTGGTGGACATAATCAATATTTGGTCCAAATTCTCTCTCAAATTTTGGATCAAGTTGAATTCAAATAATGAACATTCATTCAACAATGGTGTAATGACTTCATTGACAAGCTGTGATCAAAGATTTTTAATTAAATCATGAATCATTGGATTTGAATGAGATAATTGGAATGTGTTCATAACATAGAGATTTACTACTACGATTTTAGTTTTGTCTCAATTATGTGGTTAGGGTGGTTTGATCTTATGATTTGTAAACTAGTCACTTTCTGTCCAAAATTCTAGAATAGTGAACCTCTTTTAAAATGAATGGATTAGAGCTTTAACCAAATAGTTTAGGTCTTAAATTATTTTTCCTATGAACTATAATGAGGCAATGATATTCTCCAAGAAATTTGAGATGTTTGAGATTAATTTGCTATTTGTAATAAATCATACAAAATCTCTGGACAGAGAGTTGATAAATTCTGAGTGATGTCTAGTCTTGGTACTATTTCCGGAGATTGGACCATGTGATCTTTGCTTTTCTCTTTGGGTTAGATACTAGACTCACAGAGGCACATCATACTAAAACATCACTAAGATCAAACCATAGGAACCATGATCTTGCTATTTTTGAAAGTCTAGTTTATTCTCTGTAAATTCTAAAATCCTGGGACAAATTTGGTAAATCTTACCCAATTTGATCCACATGATTTCCCAATGCCTTAAGGCTGGAATCATGTCTTGAATGAGAATAATTAGACTTCAATCTAGAGGGCAAAGGAACCAAATCAATGAATAATTCATGTCATGCTCATTCTCATACATTCATAATCATCATATTTGGTAGTAATACTTGTATTTTAGGACATTAGCTTGTAGATCATAGAAGTAAATTGTTATTAGTTGAACTCAGTCATGAATTCTCTTTAACCATAACGAAGTCATGCCATTCCTATATGGACATTGCATTGGCTCTAGCTTAAGGCCCCTCTGGACTTTCCCGTTGAGACTTATATATTTGTAAGAATGTTGTGACTCCCTCGGTAGGAAAGAATTCATGATTTTGTTGATTTTCTTCATTCTTGTTAGATTTAGGTTAAAAATTTGATATTATTTATGTTCAAGCATGTGGATTAACTTTTGTTTTGTAGCACCATTGAGGTATGATTTCTTGAGTTTCCTCTTATGTAATTTATTACTTGATTTTATTGATTTTCGACTCCATGCGCAACACCTTAGACTAGGGTTTTGGCCTAATGTGCATATATGGATTAGAGACCTTTTATTAGGTTTTCTAATTTTTGCATGCATTGCACGTTTCCTATTGGACAACTGGATCCTGGGTAAGTTCTCTTGTTCTCTATTGCATATCACGTCACTTGCTACTTGAACCTACTTGGTTTTGTATGCCTCTATGTCGTCAGAAATCTTGCACCATTTCAACATGCTTTTGAAATGTATATTTATATCTATGTATTATTTGAGGGCACATTTGAATTATTAATTTAATTCAAAGGATGTTGAGTAGAGGCCTATCACGAGATAGGATGAGAGGGGGTGTTTAAGTCCACCACGTTTCTTCTTCTCTTATTCCATAATCCTCGAACCTAGTTAATCTCTGGTTTAAAAAAGAACAATTCCTTTTAAAATGGTTTCTTAATTTCTTTCCTTCAAATAAAGTGGCAACTCTTATTTGTTTTGAAAAGCAAACATGGTTTCCCATATCCATAATCTGGTGACTCTGTTGGGGATCAAACCCATAATCTTTGGTTGCGCAAACCAGAATTTCTAATTTTGGGTTCTCTTGAGGATTAGACTTGAAAGCACCCTTTTAATCAAATTAATTAATTTTCATGTGCCCATTGCATTGCACTTGCATGTCTCGCCTAACGATTGCACGGAGCTATTGCCTTGGAGGCTCGGGGCAACCCGTTCGGTCAAGTTACTATAGAGCTGTGTGATCAACCTTCATCTCGTACCTTGTGTTGGTATATAAAAGCATCCACGTACCATTCAGCCTTGTAATGAGAGGTATATCGAATGTTCGTCAAGGGTCCTTTATTGGACCAAAACCTGACTTTTGCACGATAGCTTCTATAGAACCATTCAATCTTAGGAAATCAATTCTTCATTAGGATTATATTCTAGGGAGTTTTGTATGCCCGGGAGGGATTATTTGAATGATGACGATACTTGCTTGACATAAGATATATAACCTTTTCATCACCTTATAGCAATTCCACTTTATGTCCCATGCCATTTGGGAACATTCCGAATCTTGATTATAAAATTACACTTCTTATGACATGTTAGATAAGCATCATTGACCTTGTATGTATCCGAATTCATAAAAAGTACGATGATAATCCAATCATGTAATCCTTCTACCCAAAAGTTTTAAATTCACCTTTGTAAGTGAACAGACTTTGATTGTTCACCACCTTTTATCCCAAAGTGTTTTGAAAAACCACTTTTTTCAAGAAAAAAAATCTCTAAAACTCATTTTTCAAGCAAAGTTCCAAACAAACCTTTGTTAAGGTATATTTTCACATTCTCGTGTTCGAAGGAAAAATTCAAAATTTTTGGGAGTTGTTTTTGGGAGAAATGCCTTTAAAAATCAAAACTTCAACCCAATCATGTTTTGTTGAAAAATGCCTATCATCATCATTTTCAAAGAAACTCAGAATTTTGAGGGTTGTGTTAAAAAAGATCTCATCACCTAAGAAATACTTTCCAAATGAATTTCAAAAAAATTGGTTTCAAAATACCCAACCTTCAAATGTGTAACAAGAATCATAATGAAAGGAGAAATTAGCACACTTGACATCGGTGAGGAATTTATGTACTTATTTGTTTTATGTATTAGGATTAGGATTTTCTTTTCAGTGGCATATAGAGTAGGCACACACACACACACACACACACACACACACACACACGTGTATTACATCTGTGTGACATATGAACCATTCATTAGCATTTCACTAAGCATTTGCAATAAATAAAATCAAATAAAAATGAACAAATAGCAAAAGAAAAAGAAAAAATAACAAAATTCATTTGAAATCAATCAAAATTGATAAAAATAAAATGTGATTAGAGGTGAAATACATTCTGATTCAAGTACTGCGTGGTTTAGATAATCCACGGCAAGACTAGTGAGAAGGCAAACCATCATAAACACCGAAATGGTGCATGAAAGAAACACTGGGGAAGTAGCAGAATTGAGAGTGATGGTAGAACAACAAGCCGAGCATATGAGACGATAGGCCAAAAACATGAACAGTATGATGGCTATGCTAGAAGCGATGGCGCGACAACCACCACTTGTAAATCCATAAGTTGTTGATCCTCCCTCAGATGCAAGGGAAGATGATTGGTATGATGATCTAGAGACACAGAGAGTCAATATGCCACGAGTCGAAAGAGAGAGGATAGGGAAAGAAAAGACCAAGAAAACCGAAAAAGAGAGGGTGGAAATAGTTGAAAAGGTGAGGAAGCTTGAGAGAGTGGTTTGTAAAGCTCAAGGAATTGATACTTATTTGCTGGAACTAGAAGGGTTGTATAAAGGGGTGTGTGAGACACTGCCCGCTAGTTTTAAGATGCTAATTTTTAACAAGTTTGATGGTACGGGTAACCCTCGTAGTCATGTATGGAAGAGCATTGATGCTTTCCAACCTAGTGGTTTGAGCACTACGATGATGGCTATTCTGTTCAAACAAACAATGACGGGAACCGCCCTGGTATGGTACCTCATGCTTGAATCAAGCAAGACAAGAATATGGAAAGAGGTGGTGAAGTTGTTCGTGGCTCAATATGAATATAACCAGGAGTTAAATGTGACCATAAGGGATTTAGAAACCACTAGGCAAGAGTAGAATGAGACATTCACTGAGTTTTTAAAAAGATAGAGGGGAAAGGCTGCAAAGATGACCAATCTGCCAAACGAGAAAGAACAAGTTGGGATGATTATTAAGAACATGCAGTCAAAATACCTTGAGAAGTTAGAGTTTCAATCGATAGTCACTTTTGTGCAATTGCTAAACATAGGCACAAGGATCAAAGATGCTATTCAAGATGGCAGGATCAAAAGAGAGAATCAAGCGAACAAATATATGAGGCCAGGATTTGATGTTAACACTTTGGCACAACTACCTCAACAGAAGGGCCATTATAAAAAAGGTAACCAGTCAAGGTCTAATCAAGGTCAACATAGAGAATCTGCTGAATTCAAAATACCATTAGGTGTGGCATTAAAACAAGCAGTAGAGAAAGGATACTTAAAAAAGTTGGATCCATAACCCGTACTTGACCACATCCTAAAAGGATATAACATTGACCAATAATGTGCTTATCACCAGATGTTGGGTCATAATACTGGCTGTTGTATGAGATAGAAGCCTGAAATTCGAAGCCTGATTGAGAGAGGGGTTATGACACATACTGTCGGGGAGTGACAAACCCGAAGGTTCAATTGATGCTATGAGGTGATAGTGTTTGGAAATATGATTATTGAAGCGAATGTGGATGCTCTTGGGGACCCAATAAATTAAAAATCATCTGTGACACTCTAGTTGAGACTGAATCTAGTCTAGCATGTTTCATGATCAAGTCATGTCATGTTGGAGTCGAATGTTAAGTCTAATCAAGTCTTTTAGTCAGTCTATTATAGAGTTTATTGGTAAGTCTTTGTTGAGTTTATCGAGTCGAGTGATGTAATCCTCTTCTATGCTAGTTGAATAAAATCTCATTTTGCTTGATTTAGTGTGCTAATTCATGAATGAATGGATCATTAAGCCAAAAAAAGAAGAAAGAGTCACTTTTTTCTAAATCCAAAGAGGAGTAGAGAATTTGTTAGCTTTACTTTAAGAATTTAAAGATACTCTTGCTTAATCTTGAAAAGATGACCTTAGAACTTTTTGAAGCTTGCTCACCATCCCCTTTTCTCAAATACCAAGCTTAAATTATAAGCCCAACCGGTCTAAAGCCATAAACTTGGTCTTTAATGGTAGCTAGATATTTTAAATGAACTTCTTCTTTCAAACAAAAAAGAAGAAAGAGCTCGTTAGGATGAAAACCCGAAAGGGTGCCTAGGAAAAAGTTAGAGCACAAAAAAAATGAGAAAAAAGGAGATAGGAAAAAAAAAAGGAAAGCGCTCGCTAGGATGAAAACTCGAAAGGGCGCCTAGGCAAAAATTAGAACAAGAATAAGATGCTTGTTGATTTCAAAACCCGAATCCTAGCCAGTCATAATCATGAAGACAATAAGAGATAGTGAAATAAAGAAAAGAAAAGAAAGAGAAAAGGAGAATGAATAAGAGTAAGAATTCTAGAACACTTCAAAGTATATCCTTAGCACATGAATCAACTCAAGTCTTTGTGTTATTCTGAACAGAGAAAAAGAAATTGAAAATGAAAAGAGAGATTTGAAAGTATCAATTAGTCTCAAAATTTTGTGAGAGGCTCAATGACTAAGTGGGCCTAAAAACAATGCAAAGATATCTTTGAGGAAAACAAAGAGAGATTTGGAGGGCTAATATTACTTTGTGAGTATGATAAGAGTATGATTTAAACACGATGTGTTATAAAATTGAGTTGTAAAGATTGCCTGGTTAGTGAACATGTGAAAAATAAATTAACCACCACATAGAAGAAAAGAAAAGAAAAGAAAAGAAGAGAAAATAAAAAAAGAAATAAAAAGAATGAAGAAAACAAACAGGAGAAGTAGTTCATGTTCTCATCATCCTATACAAACGCTACCACAAGGAACCCATTCAAAAAACCTACCCAAGAAAGAGCACTCATTGGACCCATACGAATACATGGCTCATAAAGCCCACCATTTCTTGAAGCCTTATTCTTTCAAGACCTCCAAAGTACTTGAACTATGCTTGACCTGATTCCTGCCAGGGGATACGTAGGCAACTTGGTTGGTTCGGTCATCACACTCACCATCTCATGGTATCTTTCTTTCACACCTTGACTGAACTACTTTGAATCTTGATTCCCACTCGGGGATAGATAAGAAAACTTCCCAAGGTTCCCGGTCTATAACCATTTCTAAATTATAAGAATCACCCTTTGCGCCTTTGGTTTCCTTCCTTTAGGGGTAAACGCAAGAGCCACATATATATATATATATATCTCAAAACTAGGTGCAAACTTTGTTTGCTGTAATCCCAGAAGCAAGCCCCTAAGTCCGGTACAAACTAGGGGCAAACTTCATTTGTCAAAATTCTTCTATGCTAGAGACAAGTTCTCAAGTAATCGAGTTTGTTTTGAATGGATTAAAATAGAGTGCCTTTGATTCTATAAGCTAAAACACTAATTTGAAGCACGTTCTAGATGGGCAAAGAATCCGCTAAATCAAAAGGGAAAAGTCTTCAAAGTTTAGATTTATCAACAAAGCATTATCATGATAAGATGATGAATAAATGAAAGGTGAGATGACACATTATTCAAGATGAAAGTACGTTGATTCATAATATATGTAGAGTTTGAGTCAGCCGTCTTGAGTAACTTTCTTTGTTAAGTTTGTCCTCCTTTGGTGAGTTAATAATTGTCTCAAATGAGTGGATTTATGATGATGGTAATGATTTGAAAAGTATCCATGAGCATCCCAAAAGTAATGCAAGCAGGAGTTTTAAACACTATCACAACGCAATGCTAAAATGGAAATATGAGAAGGGTCCAAGACTAGGGGGCAAAGGTGACTTCCCTCATTGGACACTAATGATGCCAAGTTTTGGGTAAGAGATAAGAAAAAGAAGGCAAGAGAAATTTGTCTGTGATTCGGTCTTGTTAACGAAGAGACCTACATCCACAGGTGTGCTGGAGCACTTTTACTATACTATAAAAATAGCTGGTGGCCTTTGGTAAACCAAAAGTAGAATAGAACTACCAGAGGCCGACTAGGTAGAATGATTAGAGCTGCTATATGTGCGTGTTGTGTCTGATTAGTTTTGATTGACGTGAATCATACGAGTTTACTAATTGAATTAGTAAATTTTCTAAACATCCAATTAGTCATCTAGATGGCATAAGAAACCATTTGGTACATTCTGGATCATATCCTGAGGCTGGGTCGTACCGTATCCATGACGGCCGAGCCCGCATTACATTCTCGACCAGTTGTTTGGGCCTTGTGACACTTGATCTACTGCTCTGGTCAATGCTGGAAATGACACAATCAGTCCCTAGGTGAACTAGGTGCTCCTTGGTATGGTGCATGAGCTTTGCCTTCATTGAAAATTTTTGTACATATCAACTGCCCCCATTTCCAAGGCTAAAGTGATGCTTCATCAAATGAGGGTTAGAAATCTGCATGGCTCGAGTAAACCGCCCAGGACGCAGCTTGGAGAACTGATCGGGGCAAAACTGGTCATCTTGGTAAATTAGGGCACAGACCGATTGGATACCTTGGGTGCTCGGGACGTGTCAAGGAGTGGTTGGTCTAGTTAGGATCTAACCAGACTGGTACAAATGTAACCAGACCGTCATAGTTGAACCAGCCTATTAAGTCGTGCAATTTAATGTGCACACTTTTTAAAGAGGTGCTTGGGTTACTCGAGGCACCAACCGTTGGTCTCTTAGTAGGATGCTTTCAGGGCCGTTGGATCAGGGGCATTAAGACCATTGATGCTACCTATATAAGGGATACTTAGGCAATTCCTCATTCGTTCTGCTATTCAAAGAAAGAAAATATCGAGCGGTCCTCTACATCCTGAACTCTTCCTTTATTTACTGTAAGTCTTCTTTTGCTTGGTCTTCTGTATTTATTCATTCTTTTTTACTTCTTTTATCCTCCTTTTCTGTTCCTGAGCAACCATAGAGAGTAGGAGTCTGGTAGGCTTTGAGAGGCAGTGGGACTTCTATTTCCTTAGGTTTTGTTTTTTCCTTAGGTCGGGGGGTTCCCTTGCCTTGGTAGAGTGGTACAACCGACCAGTGAGCCAGAGTTCTTACCTTTTTAAGTGTTTTTTAGCTGCTCGGACCTTGCATGTCCTACTATTTAAGCTACTGAGCCTTCTGCAGCTTTACCTTAGATTAGGGGTTCAAGACCTCTGCCTTGGTCGCTAGATGCTTCCTCAACCCGTGACAAGGGCTTTAGAGATGTGTCGTGATGATTTCAACTCATCTTCCTGGTCAGAAGATAAGTAATCGATATTCGGGAGTTCGAGTGATAGCTCGATCCTCCTTTCACTAACCCTATCTGACCACCATAGTAAGGGTAGAATCTGTGTCCAGGTGTCTGATGAGGGTGCAAGTTAGAGGCTCCCCGAAGGTTCTGAGTTATGGGGATTAGGTAGTGATGCATCGGTCTCGCAGAGATTACCTTTTCTTGCGAGTGGATTCCCAGTAGTCTGCTTGTATTTGACCTGAGTACACTTAGAGAAAAGTATGAAATTCTCGGGGGGTTTCTCTAACTGTGCCACATGGCGGGGCTCACTTATACTAGTAAGATTTTGTCACCCTTTACGAGGATGCCTTTTCTGTGGGCCTCCGTCTTCCCCTTCACTCTATTTTCCAGGACCTACTAATCTACCTCGGTATTCCTCTCGGGTAGCTTGCCCCTAATGGATGGATATTCCTGATAGGGGCCATCCACCTCTGACCCCAAGTTTTCGGGTATAAACTTACCCTTCAGGAGTTTCTGTGGACCTACCGACCATTCTCGTTGCATGGGAAGGTCGGTTTCTTCTCCTTGAGCGCTCGACAGAGGAAAAAGATAATAGATAAGTGCCCGAGCAACAACAAGGGATGGAAGAAAATATTCTTCCAAGTGTCTACCCTTGGGCTCTACGATGATGCTCTAGGAATTCAACTGAGATTCGCCTGGGAGGGAGTATTGAAGGGTAAGCTCCTGTGTCTGCTATTTATCTCCTGCTTTGTTTTCTTATTGCCTGGGGGCCGACTAACTCCCTTGTTAATTTATAGCCGGATCTACCGACTTACCGAGCATCCTGGATGAGTGCCAAAATTAGATAAGGGAATTAGCCCAAGAGCCTATCAACATTGTTGAACTGTTGACCCGGACAGGACTCGGAAGGTTACTTACGAACTCCACGAGGTTTTTCTTGCCCCAGTCTTTCCACCTATCATTCCTAGTGAGTTCCTATTTCTCAAATCTTTTTTACTGCTTCCTTGTCCCTTTGTAATAGTTTACTGGTCCATTTATTTTTCTAATTCTGCAGGGATGGCTCCTAAGAGGAATCTCAATGCCCTGAGGGAGAAGTAGGCTACCCCAGCTGCCCAAGTAGTTCAAAAGAGGAGATGACTGACTTAGCCGCCAGCCCACCAATTTAGTAGCTAATCCATGGGTCGAGAGAGGAACTGGTCGGGAAGTTGAGCCCGAGGGTTGAGGTGGTGTCAACCATCGAAAGCCGCCTGGGGAATATCCCGCTTAGGGTTTCACAAATGGAGTCTGAGGAAGAGACCCAGAGGAGGATACAAGCCACCCTTCTTTCGAGCCAACTTGAGAGGTACAAGGGGATGGGCCCTCATGAGCTGGTCGGGTGGCTTTACAGCCACTCCAATCTGGTAAGTGCTTTACCCTTTCCTTTTCCACTTATTTTGTTTCCTTTTCGGTAATTGACTGACTTCTGTTTCTTTGTCCAGGCCTACTGTATGGTGGTCGGGGTTGTGTGCTCTCTGCCTAGTCTAGCCGAGAGGGCGACTGCTATTGAGGCTATTTTTTTGAAGGAGAGAGTAGTGTTTAAGGCTTGGGAATCCTCCTTAGCCGTGGAGAAGGACAAGGTAAAGGGGCTGGTCTTGAGCATGGGAGCTACTTAGGCAGAGCTGGGACCATATTAACGAGCCTGGCAGTGGTAGAGTCGAGAAGAAGGCTTTGGCGGATGCGGCGACCGCTCGGGATGAGGATACAGTGTAATACCCTATATTTTTTGAGTGTATGTTATTAATAAAGAATTTATACTAATTCCTAAATACTTGTATTACCCTTACCCTTCATTTGGTAAATTTTGGTTACCAATCGATTGCCATCTTTTCCAATCAATTGTCATCCTACCGACATGAATTTATTACATGGCACTAACCCAATTGATTGCCATCTTTTCCAATCGATTACCATCTTGCCAACCTGAATTCATTACGTGGCACCAACCCAATCGATTGCCATCTTTCCCAATCGATTGCCTTAAAATATCTGATGCTAATTGATTACCATCAGTACCAATCGATTGCCATCTGCAGAGAGTAGTTTTCAACTTTGCTTCATGGGTTGACACATGGTAACTCATTTCTCTATATATATGAATTCATTTTGTGTTTGTGAGGTTTGTTTAGCAGATTCTTGAGAGATATATTATATATACACACAAACATCTATATATACATATATACACATAAGCATACACACACTTTTGCTAGAGAGAAAAGGAGAAGCGGAAGAGAAGAGAAAGAGAAGGAGGGACAGAGAGAGCTTGCATAGAGAAGAGAGAAAGAGGAGGAAAGAGAGAAAGCTTGAGCTTATAAGCCATGCTCACACCAAACACACCCTTCGATACTGTGTTTATAAGTTTTGGTGGAGTTTAGATGTATTAAATACATCCTTAAGATGTTTACATATTTTGTTTTACAAATCTTCTAGGGAAGATGAAGTATCAAATGATTGGACTTTTCCCAATTGATTGCCATCCGTTGAGTACCAATAGATTGGATGTATTTCCAATCGATTGCCATTAATTGTAACCTAATCGATTTCTAAAGTTATCAATCGATTGTCTTGGTTTTGAATCCAATCGATTGCCATGTTTCCTCAATCGATTGTTAATTGTTATAGTTTTTGTCCCAATCGATTGGACCCTTGACCAAGTCAATTAGAATTTGCAGAACATGATTAGTTCCTTGGTTTGTTATATGAAGGGTTCGATTGTTTGATTCTTGATTCGGACTTTCATTATACGATTATGGATTGATTAGGGATAATGTGAAAATAAAGCTAAGTACAATTGAGAATAATGCATTAAGGTTACGATGTTGATTGTTTATGTCAGTTCATATGTGAGTTCGATATCTATTCATTTTAATCAGAGTAGTCAGGCCACAATGAGGATGTCATGTAATCGTTAGTGGTATAATGATAGGTAGGTTTGCTAAGTTTTGGGATGATTACGGGAGGAACTGTTTTCCAAATGCAGTAGATAAACGAAGGTGACTATGACGTGTGGTGGTTGGGTAAACATGTATTCTCAAATGCGGTTGACAAACGAAGGTGTCTATAACATGCGATGGCTAAGAATATGTAGCAGACGATAAGTCTTGGAAATAGAATTGATGTGTCAATGCTTGAAGCGTTAAATCCCTGACATGTGGTGGACTATGCATATGTTCTTAAAAACAGGGGATGGACTGATGTAGTATCTATAACTTGCGATGTATGCAATAGATAACCTCTATGACTTGCGGTGTTATGCGGCAGATGGTATCTATGACTTGCGGTGACACGGTAGATAGAGCATTGGTGTATCCAATAGTTTTACAATCAAGTCCGTTCTAAGGTCAGTATGTGCCTTGTCTTTCGTTAACAAGATGATAAGGGTTGAGTAAACGACATTGGAATTAATAGAAAGATACTATTGTAACACTATATCTTAGACAATTTTATAACTTGTTATTACGTTATATCATTGGTACCCTGTGAGTATCTATTCACTCAGCTCTCAATAAGATGGCGGCCGTTATTGCCTGGACATTCCCCGTACAGATTACCTACCCCTTTTAATGCAGGTGATGATGCGTACAACAATGGCTACTACCCAGAGGGGGATTATGCTATGGGTGGCCCCACTAATGATGATTATGCCAGGGAAGATTACTATGCTGACAACTGCCCCAACGCCAACTAGAGATGAAGAAGTTCTCCTAGTTTATATTTCTGTTGTTTTTGTTGATCTTTTTGTAACGTGTACTTGGGCATATGTTGTCTCCAAACCGATTGTGATCCTGAGGGGCACTATGATATTGTAATAGATAGAATTGTTATTATTTATTCAATTTGTTTACTATTCCTGTTTATTCGTGGACTAGTACTATGTGGTGTCGACAAGTAGTGACATTCACCCGTCATTCCTATGGACCAAACAGGAAATTTATTTTTCTCTATTTTTGCTGTTCCGGGGCATGACATGATTTTTTGTATCAGAGCTCTAGGTTGTGATACTTTCATTCACTAACGATTCCACTCTATCTGGTCGTAGTATTTAAGACTCCTTGAGATGAGATATGAGTTTAAGATAATTCATCCTTCTGACGATAGATAGTTTCCTTTACAGGATAGCATGGATCTAGAGTTCCACCTATTTGTGAATGATTCTTTTTGGCGGACAATTTATTCATGGCGACACAATGGAGCTAACCATTCCAAAGATATACTAGAGCCACATTCTCCAGACAGCAATGACCATATCTAGTTCTAAAAGCAGTCTTTGGTATATCCTCTAGTCGAACGAGTAGCTGATGGTATCCTAATCGAAGGTCTATCTTCAAGAATGATGTTGCTCCCTGCAACTAATCAAACAGATCATCTATCCGAGGGAGATGATACTTGTTCTTGATTGTGACCTTGTTTAACTCACGATAGTTAATAAAAAGTCGGTGTGATCCATCCTTCTTCATGACAAATAACACTGACGCTCCCTAGGACAATGTGCTCAGTCAAATAAATCCCAAATCCTCCAATTCTTAAACTTGTTTGGTCAGCTCTTGCATTTCTATCGGGACCATCCGATAAGAGGTTTTGGAGATCGGTAATGTCCCTGGTACCAACTCTATACAAAAGTTGATCTACCTCTTGGGTGGTAGTCCAACAATATATTGAAACACTTTTGGGAAATGTTGAACCACTGGTATCTAGGCTAGAGAACTATTGGTGTTAGAACATTCTATAGCAGCCAAATGACTAGTCAAAAATGCATCACAGAAGGGGTTACACTAAAAAAGGAAGGGTGTGCTTGCAGGTACACAAAACATAATCGACTTACTAGTACAGTCTAACTTAGCATGATACTTCATAAGCCAATCAATTCTCAGAATCACGTCAAACTCCTTTATTGATGACACAATCAAGTTGGTTGGAAGAACTCGATCCTCTAGGGTCAAAGTGCAGTCCTCACATACCATACTTTACGTAACCATCATTCCTAGGGGAGAAATAGCATTAAGGCTGACCTTAAGCGTCGGGGGTTCTAATCCCAACCTTTGAACAAGTTTCAGAGCGATAAAAGAATTCGTAGCTCTAGTGCCAAATAAAACTTTATTGTGGCTACCAAGTAACATGAGGGTACCTTCCATATTCTACTAGGCTTCTTCTTCATAGCCTTCTCCTTCTGGGATAATCGCATTGAGCCTAGCCTAGGCAATCATTCCATAGTTACCACCTGGTGGTGATCGATAATCTTTGGTGTCGTGCCCTACCTTACCGCAGTTGTAGCAGACAACATTTTTGCGGCTATTCTTCTTTGGGCATCGACAATCCTTAGCGAGATGTCTCGGTATCTTGTAATTGAAACATACTTTTTGATTCTCTCCAATTGCAGCAGGTTGTCCTTGAGGTGCTCCTAGTTGATTATAGGGTACATTTGGTTGAGGCTTCCTCGCTCCATTCCAAGTTCTATTTGTTCCTTGAATGCAGGCTGTGGTTGCGGCATGAACTTTCCTTTCATCAGAGGTAGGCCCACTGGTTGCGTTAGTGCTTGTCACCCATCCTTCTCCAATCCAAAAGCTAGTCTCACCAATGTCTCGAACGTCATGTTCAAATGGCCCAAAGTCATATGGCACAGATGTGTGTTCAATCCTCAATGGTATCTCTTGATCTTCTTATGGGGAGTGCCAATCTGGTGCTGAGCAAAACGAGGCAAACTCTCAAATTAAGTGGTATACTCGCATACTATCATGTTACCCTGGACCAAATCCAAGAAGTTCCTTCCTCTTTGATCTTTCTCTTCTTTAGGGAAGTATTTTTCCAAAAACTTCTCTCTTAATGTAGTCCATGTCATCCTCTCTGATGCTTCAACTCCCATCGTGGCTTTCTCAGCCTCCCACAAGTACACAAAAGAGAATGGGCCACATGCCCTGATCAACAAAAACAAAAATATCTAGATCCTAGGGATTCGATCCTGAAAGTCCTCTACATCTAACTCGTATAGAGGTTGTTCATCAGCTGGTACGTCCATCTCCGCTGGTGGCACTCAATCTAGCCACAAGTCAAACTCGTTAATCACATTGAAGAGTGGCTGGTCATTGGGCACCTGTCCATCTGTAGATAGCCACCCTCCATGAACAATGTGTTGTGGTGGTACGGGTCCTGTAGCAAAACTCTAAGGCACTTGAACCACCTCATCCCCCTCACCGTCCTCGCCATCATCCATAGGATCACTGTCTCCATCAACATCATCATCCTCATCCTAATCAGTGTCCTCCTCTAGCTCTTCCTCTTGAACCTCATCATGATCGTCCTCATGATCCTCCTCATCCTCTGGCTCGTCCTCACCTCATTCATCGTCCTCGCCCTCATCATCATATCCACTATAGACCCCAATTTTGACCATAATGATAGGATTTAGGGTGGACAACATCTTGGAGAATTCAATGATTAAAAGTACCCCATGGAAGGTATTGGATTCCACACAATCAAAAGATCGAACTTCGAAAAGTGATTTCAAGCTCAGAAAAGCTCTTTTCCATGAGTAAATCCTGATTTTGTCAAAACATCTCTCAGAATTCATATTCACTCAGGGCTATATGAACACAGAGTGTTCTAAATGCAGTATCCTAGATGTCTAGAGATTCAATTTTAAAGAAAAGTTCAAAATTGACGCACACTGAAAAGCAATTTTGAAAAAGACATCGTTTGATTTAAAAAAGACGACGAAAGTTTCGGAGAACTTTCGGGCTACAATTGGACTTCAATTTTTTTTTTCAAAACCTCTTGGAATATTTTTATACTAAAATTGAACTCGACAGCTTTCCAACGATACGTAAACGGACAATTTCAAAAACCAAAAAGTATTTTTTACGAAAATATGGAAAAGCATTGAACGTAATATTTGAAAGAGGGCATGAGGGAAACCAAAGGAACCAGAATAGTAAGTGGTGGGTCCCATAAAGGGGGTGGCAGGTCCCCCATAAGCCACCACCTATATGTTGCCCTCTCCATTACATTGAGCTTTTTGAGTTCTAGACCCTTCTAGAAGCCTCCCACTACGAGGAAATTGCCTAGAAACTGCATTTAGGCATCAAAATGGCCATTTTAACCCTTTTCTGACCTCTAAAATCTCTATTTTAACCCCGTAACTTAAGAGTTAAGTTTTCAAAACTCTATGTATAGATCTATATGAGATCATCTTTCACATACAAGGACATATAGAGGAGAATATATAGAAAAGAGAACTACATACAAGTGAATATACTTGCAAAATACTTTCAATTTAAGAGAGATTTCTAGAGAGATGAAGTGAATTATGAATTTAAACTTTGTAAACTAATCTCAAGATAATTTGATTAGAGATTTTGACATCAAATTTCCTCCCTTAACTTCCATGGATGAGTGCTTGAAGAACTTGAGGAACACTTGAAGAAGAAGACTCTTCAATTCAACTTTGGTTGCATAATTGAGAATCCTCCAAGAGGTAAACATCACAATTCATCTCTAATTCCTACTTTTATATATAGATCTATTAGACTTGGATCTAGTTTAGTTTTATTTTCTTTGTTAGAACACTCATCTTCTTCCTCTCTTGTTCTTCACACACTCACATAGCTAGATCCAAGTCTCTTTTGATTTTATTGGTAATTCTTAATTAGAGATGATTTTCACTTTTGTTTCTCAATTTTGATTTCATTCCTCTATTTTATTTTAGATCCATGCATATATGACTATATAGATGTATCTATTTTGAATTCTATGATGGTTTGGAAGTATGATCTATGAGAAGGATGATTCCTATGTTCATACTTTTCTCATGATTATTCTTATAACCTAGAATTCCTATTTAATTTCATCTCCAATAGGATATTTGTAAGTCTTTTTCATCCATAATCTAAAGTTCTTCATAGAACTTGAGGGATAAATTGATTGGGAATCATGACAATTAAGTTGATCTATAAGTTTGATTTCTCTAACAAGCTTCAACCATCACCTAAGACGTTTTTTCTCATACTTTAAAATGAACTAGATAAAATTCAGCAAAACATATTGGTTTTGTCCATAAGATTTGGTCCATCAAAACCCATAGTTTGAGGGATTTCAAATTTTTTGGATAAAATTTGATGAATTAGCTTTCATTCGATCCATTTTGAGTGTCACTAGGATCCTTAGGCTATTTTTAGAAATTATTGAGAAATCGATGGACAGATTTGAACATAGTCTCTTTGTGCTTGAATTTCAAAAAAATTATAATAGTTATCGATATTCCGCTTTTTGGGGATGATTCCTAACTCATGTATCTATATACTGATGTAAAATTGTGAGCATACGATCGATTTAAGATCGTTTTCTAAGCTTTTGAAGTGGATACAACTATTCTAGAATTTACTAAATTTAACTACAAACATGATTATGTAGACAAAATGGTCATATCTTGATCACTCAACAATAATTAATGAATAAAACTCGACTTAGAAGTCATCTAGGACAAATTGATGAGAGATCAAAAGCTTAAATTAACTTGATTAACATGATTCATGAATTTCTATTATGTTTTGCATTCCTTTGTCAAATGATACCAAACTTCCAGAATAACAAAGTCAGTTTAAAATAACTTTTCAGAAACCTTACGATCATGACATGTCCATGGGATTATTTTTATCCTAAACTAAAATGAAATCGATTTATTTTAACACCAAATAGAGCTTCACATTATTTTTGTAGAATTAATTATGATTTTTACAAAAACAGTGGATCATCCTGATCCACTGTTCCCAAAACTCTTATTTCTCAAACTTCAAAAATGGTAAAGTGGTTCTACTTTATGGAGAAGTTCTCTAAGACATGAATCTAACTTTATGTAAAAGGGTTTTAACCTAGCTCATGTTTAAAACCACTTTTGATAGGATTTATTAGAGGTTGCTGAATCTGGAAATTTGATTGATGACATCTTTTCCTTGTTTTTCATGCATATCATTTGTTTGCTCGTATTTTTGTAATGCTTTGGTATTCTTTGGTGTCTTAGTGCAGAGAATTGAATGCCGTGGATCCGGACTTCGATTTGTGATCTTGCCTAGTCTACATGTGGCTTAGTGCCCATGTATCGTGTACTATCTCTATCCTTTCTCTTAGAATTTTTCTAGGTTTACAACTTTGTTTTCAACGACACAATTCCTTTAGGATAGTCCTCATTTATATGCTTATATGTTAGAGACATCTTATCTAGGATTGTTGCATGATTGCATTACACGTTTCCTTTCTTTTGCTTTTTTTTTTTGCGACTCCACTTGAGTCAACCTAATGTAAGTCTTCTCGTTCCCTTTTGCATATAATGACATGTTTTCTTTATTTGCATCGGTCCCGGGCAGGACTAGTGTGGATATCGCATTTTTCTTATCCACAGCTTTTTTAAAGATCTTTTTCAAATTCACAATCTAAAATGAGTCGCCACTTAATTTTTTTAAAAGGAAAATTAATAAACCATTTTAAAAGCAAACCGATCTTTTGCAAAACCAAAGATTAACTAGGTTCGGGGATTATGGAATGAGAGAGGAAGGAGTCCGACGGACTAAAACACCCTCTTTCATCCTATCTCGCGATAGGCCTCTACTCAACATCCTTTTAATCAAACTAGTAATCTAAGTATGCCCTCAACTAATACATATATATAAATATACATTACACAAGCATGTTGAAATGGTGCAAAATTGCTAATTACAAAATATCATTCAAAACCAAGTAGTTCAATTAGCAAGCAATATGATATGCAAAATAGAGAACTAGAGAACTTACCCGGGGTCCAGCCGCGAATATTTAAACGTGCAATGCATACAAAAGTTGAAATCCTAATAAAAGAGTCTCTAACCACATATATACACATAAGGCATGTTTTAATTCTAATGTGTCGCACATGAGGTCAAAAAATCAATAAAATTAAGGAATAATTAAACTAAGGGAGAGTCGAGAGATCCTACCTCATCAGCGCTATAAAACAAAGGTTAGTCCACATGATATACAAGATAAAACGTTAGAGGACAATCCTAGGCATCTAGCTTAAATCTATCAAATATGGTTAAATCTAAAGCAACAAATCCTAATTACAAGCATCGAGCCACATAGATGAATGTATACATGAACAAGAATAAATTATGAAATACTCATTGATTTAGATCATCTAAACTTTGAATTCAGACATTACTAATAATTATTGAAATAAGGTTTAAACCTTAACTAATGAAAATACAATTTGAGCCATTATTTGCAAAGTTTACCAAATCTGTCACAACATTCTAGAAATTCCAGAGAGCAGACCAAGACTTCAAGAATTTCAAAAGCATAGTTCCAATGGTTTGATCTTAATGGTTTTTGGTCAAAAGGTGCCTTTTTGAGTCTCGTTTCTAACCCAAAACGAAAATCAAAGTTCCAACGGTTAGATCTCTAGGAATAAGGAAAACACCAGGCATCACTTAGGAATATGCAATTCTCTGTCTAGAGATTGTGTGTGATTTTCTAAAAATAGTAAACAAATGAGAAACACTTAGATCTTTTTAGGGTAACTTCCTAACACATTGAAATACCCATAGAAATTTATTAGAGGCCAAGAAAGCTCGGTTAAAGTTCTGATTTATTAATTTTAAAACGGGTTTATTGTTCTGAAATTTTGGACAGATTGTTGTTGCTTTACAAAACTCATGACCAAACCACTTAAAACATTAAATCTCACTAAAATAAAAATTACAGTGGTAGCAATTTGGGTTATAGACACTTTCTCCTTGGTTTCATTCAGTTCCAACGGTTCAATGTTTAACTAAAAATCTTGGATGAAAAATGATTGATGAACTCACTGCATCTTTTGTCTAGTTTATGTTTACTTACTAATTTTAACTACTAAGCCATCAAACTTGGCTTTAGTTAAACTAATTCTTCTACCATTTGATGGTCATGGAAGACTAGGGGCTCTTATACTTGTAGATTTTAATGAAGTATGGAGAAATTTCATGAAATCTAAAGCAAATAAATCCAAATTATGGTAATAGATTTGGACTTGTTAACTATATATATTAAGCATCAACTTTAATCTCCTTTGCAAATTATGAACTTACAAGAGAACTAAAGGGCTTCATACCAAGAGATTCAAATGAGACATTGAAGGTCTCATGAATCTCAAGAGGTGAATGTAAATTGAAAAAAATGACTTAAAACTCAAACATTATTCAAATTAATACTTATTTAAAAGCTGATTAGTCTAAAGTCTACCTCCAAATATCATCAACTTGGTGATTTTGAGGGACTTCCACAAGTGAAACAAGCTCTTCAACTCTTAACTCACTCACAACTTCCTCTTTTACTCCTATGAATGTGATTCTTAGGTAGGTTTTGAAAATTTGAGAAGTTAAAAAGATTCAAGATAAGGTTGGGGGATTCAAATTTTTTTCCGTCCCTTGTAATGGGATATCCACCATTCTTATATAGGTAATTTTAAAAGGGTATTTCAGTCATTTTTGGGGCAAAAATACTAATTTCGTATGTCCTTTTGATGGTACAAAATGTGCTGTATTACAGCTGTCTGCCCAAAAATGCAGCAATCACTGGAGATGGAAGCGGCACTTGGTGAGTGCCGGAACGACACTTGATGAATGCCGTCGCGGTATTCATTGAATGCCGCACCGACATTTAGAGAATGTCGCGGACAACTCCAGGGATTGCTGTTTCTTAATTTTTGCGGCACTTGAAGGAAATTGGAGGCAGTCACTAATTGCCGTTGCGGCACTTACTGACTGTCGGACGGCAGTCAGAGAGTGCTGCACCTGCAACCCGAGGGTGCCGCAGAAGTGTGCCATGTACCGTTTTCTTTATTTTCTCTTTTTCCTTCTCTTTTTCTTCTTTCTTTCCTTTTGTTTGGATTGACTAGCCTTTTGAAGAGCTTGAATCACCTTTGGAAGCCCTAGATTAGTCGAATATTGTCATCATCGGATCTTAGAGGTAATACTCCCCTTACCCAACGTTTGGTCAAAATTGGGGTGCCTACAGTTTGTCCCTCTTCAACTGAGCTTGTGGAGCAACGCGTGTCACAAGTGAATGTTAAAGCCTATATGAAGATAAGCCTTTGACTGAACTGTCAGATTTAGGTAAAAACAAAATGCGCTGCAAAAGAAAACAGGCGCGCAACAAGTTTCAAGTTGGTCGTGCTCAACGGTGAGCTGCCTACGTGTCCGCTCAGGAATCAGACCGAGACGTAGTTCGGGCAGGGGCCAAACACACACACAGGCACAAGTAGTCATACGGATGAATGCACCTATCCTATCGTGATGCACATGCTCATACAATGGTGATTGTCAAAGCAATTTCATGCTCTATAAATGATGTGATTCTAAAACGCGCAATCCAAACATTTTTAGATGTAATCCATGCCTTACTTAGTGCTCGCGTTTACTCGAACTTAAAGACAAGTTATTCTTTAGAATTTGGAGTTTCTATAATCTACAGGTTGATTCCTCTTCAATATATTTGGCCTTCTTGGCCAAAGTTCGAACACAATTGACTGGGCGGCGCTTCACGACTTAGGCCCTGGTACTGTCAATGCGGGTTTGCTCTCTTAACAAAATTGACTGGGCGGCACTTCGTGACTTAGGCCCCGGTGTCAATGCGGGTTTGCTCATTCAACGCAATCGACTGGGCGACACCTTCGTGACTTATGCCTCGGTGTCAACGCGGGTTTGCTCTTTCAATGCAATCGACTGGGCGACACCTTCGTGACTTATGCCCCGGTGTCAACGCAGGTTTGTTCTCTCAACGCAATTGACTGGGCGGCACCTTCGTGACTTCTGTCCCAGTGTCAATGCATGATTGCTCTCTCAATGCAATCGACTGGGTGACACCTTCGTGACTTATGCCCTGGTGTTAACACAGGTTTTCTCTTTCGATGTGCGATCTTTCGCCAGGGGTATCTCAAGGATTCACTTTTCAATTTTCAAATCTCAAAATTCATAGTCAGTTTGACTTGATTCAAATTAATTTTTTGAAACCAAAAATCAATCAGACTCCATTCAACTCGGATTTTCCATTCAAAATTTCAAAATCAGGAGTCAATCAGACTTAAGTCAATTCAAATTTCAAAATCATGAGTTAATCAGATCTAAGTCAATTCAAAATTTTAAAATCAAGAGTCCATCAAACTCGATTCAACTCTTCAAAATCAGGAGTCAATCATACTCAATTTAATTTATGTTCCAAAATTAGGAGTCGATCAAACTCAATTCAAATTTTCACAATCGAGAGCCAGTCAGACTCAAATTAATTCAGGTCTCCAAAAATTGGGAGTTTAAACATACGCAATTCAATTTATTTTCACAACGGGAGTCCGACAGACTTAAATTATTTCAAAGTCCGGAGTTAGCCAAACTCAAAAGAATTTCTAATTCCAGACTCAACTCAATTCAATTAAAAATCTGGAGTCAGTCATATTCGAAATCAGTTAAATTTTAAAAAATCTGGAGTCTTTTTAATTCAGCTTTCTAAAATCGAGAGTCCATTAGACTCAGACAAATTCCCTTTTTAATCAAACCAATTTCATTCAATTTATTTTTAAAAAAATCAGAGTCTATCAGACTTAAATCAATTCAAGTTTCTAAAATTGGGAGTCAATCAGGCTTAGTTCAATTTCTACGCTCGGGGCTGAGTTAGACTCAAAAAAAATTTACTTTCATGAATCGCGAGTCAGAAGGACTCCAAAATTGGGAGCCAATCAAACTCATCTTAATTCAACATTAAAATCTGGAGATAGTCGGATCCGATTTAGCCCAAACTTTTGGAAGTTCGAAGTCGGTTAGACTCAAAAGAATTCAACTCTAACAAAATTCGGAGTAAAACCGACTCACATAATTTTAAATTTCTAAAACTAGGAGTCAATTAGACTCAGGGAATTTTAATTTCAAAATCGAGTGTTTGAACGAGACTGAATGAAGTGAATACGAGGTTGCCATTGAGGACTAATATAGATGCCATAGAGGACTAACAGTGATCACTATTGAGGCCTTGAGAGTCTCTAGATTGGGAGTCAAATTGACTCAAACAAATTTCCATTTCAATCAGACTCAAACACTTTTAAAAAAAGCAGGAATCGGTGTGACTCAGACGTATTTCTACTTCTCAGCAATTCGGAGTCAATTTGACTCAAAGAATTTCTATTTCACAAAATTGGGAGTTGAATCGGACTCAAGGAATTTTCAAAATTTTGAAAAATAGGAGTCGAATCAGACTCAAAGAATTTCTATTTCACAAAATTGGGAGTCGAATCGGACCCAAGGAATTTTCAAAATTTTTAAAAACAGGAGTCGAATCAGACTCAAAGAATTATATTTCACAAAATTGGGAGTCGAATCGAACTCAAGGAATTTTCAAAATTTCTAAAAATAGTAGTCGAATCAGACTCAAAGAATTTCTATTTCACAAAATTGGGAGTCGAATCGGACTCAAGGAATTTTTAAAATTTCTAAAAAATAGGAGTCGAATCAGACTCAAAGAATTTCTGTTTCACAAAAGTGGGAGTCGAAACAGACTCAAGGAATTTTTAAATTTTCTAAAAACAGGAGTCGAATCAGACTCAAAGAATTTCTATTTCAGTAAGTTGGGAGTCGAATCGGACTCAAGGAATTTTCAAATTTTCTAAAAACAGGAGTCGAATCAGACTCAAAGAATTTATATTTCAGTAAGTTGGGAGTCGAATCGGACTCAAGGAATTTTCAAATTTTCTAAAAACAGGAGTCGAATCAGACTCAAAGAATTTCTGTTTCACAAAATTGGGAGTCGAAACGGACTCAAGGAATTTTCAAATTTTCTAAAAATAGGAGTTGAATCAGACTTAAAGAATTTGAACAGAGCTGATAGAAAGACTGATTTTTTGCACTTGCGGACCTTTGGAAGAAACACATCGATCTTGTCAAAAGAGAGAAGTCACCTTTGCCCCTAATCTTGAACTCTTCTTATATTGTCACTTTAGCATTGTATTATGATAGTTTTCAAAACCTCTACTCGTATTGCTCTTGGGACGCTCATGGAGACTTGTCAGATCTTTATTCATCATCTTAAACCCATACAATTGAGACCATTTATTGACTCATCAAAGGGGGACAAATTTGACAAAGCTAATTACAGAAGACGGCTGACTCAAATTCGGTATTATTATGAATCAATGTGCTCTCATCGTGAATAATGTATCATCTCACTCACTTTTTATTCATCAATTTACAAATGATAGTGCTTTGCTGATAAATCTAAACTTTCCCTTTTGATTTAACGAATTATGGAATGTGCTTCAAATTAGTACTTTAGCTTATAGAATGAAGGGCACTCTATTTCAATCCTTTCAAAAACAAACTCAAATACTTGAGGACTTGCCTCAGGCATAGAGGGCTTTTAGCAAACAAAGTTTGCCCCTAGTTTGAAAGAGACTTGGGGCTTACTTCTATGATAAAAAAGGTTTTCAGCAAACAAAGTTTGCCCCTAGCCTGAAATGAGGGATATACTGGTGCAATCGATATTTGCTGGTGTTTTGAGGACCATGAACCAAGTGAGGCTCGTCTACTTATTCCCGAATGGGAATCAGGTCAAAGTAGTTTGGCTAAAGTTTGAAAGAAAGTGCCAGATCATAGTGAGGGTGTCGACCGAACCGCACAGGTTGCCTATGTATCCCCGAGTTGGAATCAGGTCGAGCTTAGTTCATCAACTCTGGAGGTCTTGAAAGGATAACGCTTCAAGAATTTATGGGCTTTTTGAGCCATGTTGCCATTGGGGTCTAGTGAGTGTGTGTCACTTGTGGTAGCCCTTGTGTATCATGATGCCCTACATTTTTATTTTTTCTTTTCTTCCTTTCTCTCCTTTTTTTTCACGATTGATTCTTTTATCCATCCCACTAGCCAGTCAATCTTTACAACTCTCATAATGCGTTGTACTTTGATTGCACTCTCATATACTCTCAAAGCAATATCATCCCTCCAAATCTCTCTCTGTTTATCTCAAAGATATCTTTGCATTATTTTTAGGCCCACTTATCCATTGAGCTTCTCTTGAAATTTCGAGACTAACTGATACTCTCAAGTCTCTCTTTTTCATTTCCAATCTCTTTTCTTTGTTTTGAATAACACAAATCCTTGGAACAAAATCACAAAGCCTTGAGATGATTCATGCACCAACGACGTTCTTTGAAGTGCTCGAGAATTTTCAATCTCATTTATTCTCTGCTTTTTCTTTTCTCTTTCCTCTACATCACTATCTCTTATTCTCTCCATGATTTTTAACTGGCTAGGATTAGGACTTGAAGTCAACACGCATCTTATTTGCTCTAACTTTAGCCTAGGTGCCCTTTCGGGTTTTCATCCTAGCAAGCTTTTTTTTCATATATATATATATCATTTCCCTTCTTTTTTTCTACTCTTTTTGTGCTCTAACTTTTGCCTAGGTGCCCTTTTGGGTTTTCATCCTAGCAAACTTATTTTCTTTTTCTCTTTTTTGCTTTGATGAAAAAGTTTATTTAAAATATCTGGCTACCATCAAGGACCAAGTTTATGGCTTTGGATTGTGGGCTCTTCTTTTAGGCCTAGTAATTGGGAGAAGGGGATGATGAGCAAGTCTCAAGTCCCAAGTTCAACTTTCCGAGAGTATCTTTAAATTCTAAAAGCAAATCAATTCTCAACTCATCCTTGGATTTGGCAAAAATTTGATTTATTATTAGGGGATCTATTTTCAATGCAAAGATTTATCAACAAAAATATCTTCCATCATCATTTGAAATATATATATATTTTTTAATGATCCACTTAGCACACTGAATCAAGCAAAATGAGATTTTATTCAACTAGGAGAGAAAGAGAAATACATCACTTGACTCGATGAACTCGACATAGACTTGCAAATAACTTGATAACAGACTGACCAGAGGACTTGACTGGACTTGACATTTGACATGACTTGACTACTAGACTTGAGTAGGTCTCAATTGGAGTGTCACAGATGATTTTCAATTTATTGGGTCCCCAGGAGCATCCATATTTGATTCAGCAGTACCATTTCCAAACATTATTACCTCACTAGCATCTTCCTCAAGTTCATCATTCCCCTTCTGTATCTTTGTAGGAACATTATCTGCCCTTGTGGCCCATTTTTCAGTCGAATGAACCCTTCTTTGACTCATACCGAGTATTGTCAATGCCTTTTTTGACTCTGGTGATTGGGTCGGGGCCAGTTGGTTATTGCGCACTCGTGAATCCCTTGAGAGTACTCAGCGATGGTTGTGATTGAAAAGATTATATGTCATGCCAGATGCCACACGGTGGGTTCAGCAAAGGAGTGGTGATTTTATGCTCAATGAGATCCTGTATATCATGGCATAGTTTTATGCAATAGTTGGTCGTATAGCCAGGGGTCTGGTGGTAGGCGCAGTACAAAGATAGGTCACATTTACTGGGTAAAGAATTTGGTAGTGGCTTTGGGTCCAGGGGGTTGAGGTGACCATTCTTGAAAAGGTGACCAAGGGCCATGGATAGGTTGGTAAAAATTCTCGGCTTGCGGGTTTGGCTTGATTTTCGATTTGATTCAGAGTTGGCTTTTGGGTTTGAGGGGATTGGGCCTGGATATGGACTTGAGATCAAAAATGGGCTTTAGAGATTAGCCGGGTATGACTGTAGATTTATGTGATTGGTTGGGCTTGGGATTGGATATGGGCCTTGGTGCACAAGTGGGTTTAGACATGCATGTTGGTCCTTCTTTAAGCGATCCATTATTCTCTTGTCCAACTGATTCATCTTTTTCTCATTAGGGCCCGTTTGATCTTTCAATAATTGAACAAACTCAAGCATGGCCCTCTCCAATTGCTTCACCCTTGAATCTTGTTGTTCAACAACAATGCAATTTGCTCACTTTCTCCTCCAAAGCTCGTAAGGCCATTGGTGGATCAATTGCAACATCATGGTCCATGTTCTCCTCTAATCAAGAAATACGAACCCAAGAAGATTAGAAGTGTCCTTACTAGGGGATCTGGTTTTTCCACTCTTTCTAAAAGATAAGAAAAAGGTTCGCATACAGAATTGAACAGTAAGGGATTTTTGAGGGACTTTAATCTTGATTGGGAAAAAGATGTTGCGAGTTTGTACGCTACACGTATGCAATGATGTCGATTGGTGAGAGCGAAAAATGTACATGCTCTAACGATTTGATGCATGTACCACACACATGGCACATGGATGAAATGCAAGTGTGTGTGTGACTACTCTATATGCCAAAGAAAATGAAAATTCTAATCCTAACATGTAAACACATGAGCACATAAAATCCTCATCCATGTCAAGTGTGCTAATATCTCTTTTCATTGTGATCCTCATTACCCTATCAAAGGTTGGTCATTTAAAATGCTTTTTTAATCCATGATAAAACCTTTTGAAAACAATTCTCAATTGATAATACTCTTCAGAATGAAAACATGTCTCCACAAAGATGATCGGGTTGAATTTTTTTGCTTTGAGACTTTCAAAGAAAAGATTCAAAATTCGCAGGAAATATTTTGAAAGACTTCATCATCTAAAGAAATGCTTTTCAAAATGAGTCTCAAAGAAAAAAAATTCAACCCGATCATCTTTGTGGAGACATGTTTTCATTCTCAAGAGTATTAGGGTAAGAATGATAAAAATCTTGTTTTCCTACAAAGATAGATTTAAAATTTATTGGGTAGAAGGATTACATGGTCGGATTATCACCGTACTTTTCATAAATTCGGATGCATACAAGGTCAAATGATGCCTAGTTAACAAGATATAAGAGATGTAATCTTACAATCAAGATTCAACATGCTCCCAAATGTCGTGGGACATGAAGAGGGTTTGCTAAAAGGTGATTAAGAGGTTACACATCTTTTATCAAGCAAGTATCGTCATCGTCTCAAGTAATCCCTTCCGGGCATACAAAACTTCCTAACACATAACCTTAATAAAGAATTGATTTCCTAAGACTTGAAAGGTTCTATAGAAGCTACTATGCAAAAGCTGGGTTTTGGTCGAATAATGGACCCTTGACACACATCAGATAGGATGCTTTATATACCAAATCATGGTACGAGATCAAGGGTGATCACCCAGTCCCATGATAACTTGACCAACCGGGTTGCCCCAAGTCTCCAAGGTCATAGTTTCGTGCAATTGACTGGGGAGACATGCAAGTGTAATGTATCGGGCACACAAAAATTAATTAATTTGATTAAAAGGATGAGTCACCAGATTGTGGATATCGCATTTTTCTTACCCACAGCTTTTTTAAAGATCTTTTTCCACTCTTTCTAAAAGTAGGAAAAGGTTTGCATGCAGAATTGAACGGTAAGGGATTTTTGAGGGACTTTAATCTTGATTGGGAAGAAGATGTTGTGAGTTTTTACGCTACACGTATGAAATGATGTCGATTGGTGAGAGCACAAAATGTACATGCTCTAATGATTTGATGCATGTACTGCACACATGGCACATGGATGAAATGCAAGTGTGTGTGTGTGCCTACTCTGTATGCCAAAGAAAATGAAAATTCTAATCCTAACATGTAAACACATAAGCATATAAAATCCTCATCCATGTCAAGTGCGCCGATTTCTCTTTTCATTGTGATCCTCATTACCCTATCAAAGGTTGGTCATTAAAAAGGCTTTTTGAAATCCATGATAAAATCTTTTGAAAACAATTCTTAATTGATAATACTCTTGAGAATGAAAACATGTCTCCACAAAGATGATCGGGTTGAATTTTTTTGCGTTCAGACTCATTTTGAAAAGCATTTCTTTAAATGATGAAGTCTTTCAAAATAATTCTTGCGAATTTTGAATCTTTTATTTGAAAACGAAAACATTTCTCGATAAGGATTGGTTTGGAACCTTAATCAAGTGAACTTCAAAGATTTTGAAAGTTTGATTTTCCAAAAAAGAAAAAAAAACCTTAGGGTAAGGATGATAAAAATCTTGTTTGCCCAGAAAGATAGATTTAAAATTTATTGGGTAGAAGGATCACATGATCGGATTATCATTGTACTTTTCATAAATTCGGATGCATACAAGGTCAGTGATGTAGCTAACAAGATATAAGAGATATAATCTTACAATCATGATTCAACATGTTCCAAATGTCGTGGGACATGAAGAGGGGTTGCTAAAAGGTGATTAAGATGTTACACATCTTTTATCAAGCAAGTATCGTCATCATCTCAAGTAATTTCTTCCGGGCATACAAAACTTCCTAACACAACCTTAATAAAGAATTGATTTCCTAAGACTTGAAAGGTTCTATAGAAGCTACTATGCAAAAGCTGGGTTTTGGTCAAATAATGGACCCTTGACACACATCCGATAGGATGCTTTATATACCAAATCATGGTACGAGATCAAGGGTGATCACCCAGTCTTATGATAACTTGACCAACCGGGTTGCCCCAAGTCTCCAAGGTCATAGTTCCGTGCAATTGACTGGCGAGACATGCAAGAGCAATGTATCGGGCACACAAAAATAAATTAATTTGATTAAAAGGATGAGTCACCAGATTGTGGATATCGCATTTTTCTTACCCACAGCTTTTTTAAAGATCTTTTTTCCACTCTTTCTAAAAGTAGGAAAAGGTTCGCATGCAGAATTGAACAGTAAGGGATTTTTGAGGGACTTTAATCTTGATTGGGAAGAAGATGTTATGAGTTTTTACGCTACATGTATGAAATGATGTCGATTGGTGAGAGCACAAAATGTACATGCTCTAACGATTTGATACATGTACTGCACACATGGCACATGGATGAAATGCAAGTGTGTGTGTGTGCCTACTCTATATGCCAAAGAAAATGAAAATTCTAATCCTAACATGTAAACACATAAGCATATAAAATCCTCATCCATGTCAAGTGCGCCGATTTCTCTTTTCATTGTGATCCTCATTACCCTATCAAAGGTTGGTCATTAAAAAGGCTTTTTGAAATCCATGATAAAATCTTTTGAAAACAATTCTTAATTGATAATACTCTTGAGAATGAAAACATGTCTCCACAAAGATGATCGGGTTGAATTTTTTTGCATTCAGACTCATTTGGAAAAGCATTTCTTTAGATGATGAAGTCTTTCAAAATAATTCTTGCGAATTTTGAATCTTTTATTTGAAAACGAAAACATTTCTCGATAAGGATTGGTTTGGAACCTTAATCAAGTGAACTTCAAAGATTTTGAAAGTTTGATTTTCCAAAAAAGAAAAAAAAAACCTTAGGGTAAGGATGATAAAAATCTTGTTTGCCCAGAAAGATAGATTTAAAATTTATTGGGTAGAAGGATCACATGATCGGATTATCATTGTACTTTTCATAAATTCGGATGCATACAAGGTCAGTGATGCCTAGCTAACAAGATATAAGAGATATAATCTTACAATCATGATTCAACATGTTCCAAATGTCGTGGGACATGAAGAGGGGTTGCTAAAAGGTGATTAAGATGTTACACATCTTTTATCAAGCAAGTATCGTCATCATCTCAAGGAATTCCTTCCGGGCATACAAAACTTCCTAACACAATCTTAATAAAGAATTGATTTCCTAAGACTTGAAAGGTTCTATAGAAGCTACTATGCAAAAGCTGGGTTTTGGTCAAATAATGGACCCTTGACACACATCCGATAGGATGCTTTATATACCAAATCATGGTACAAGATCAAGGGTGATCACCCAGTCTTATGATAACTTGACCAACCGGGTTGCCCCAAGTCTCCAAGGTCATAGTTCCGTGCAATTGACTGGCGAGACATGCAAGAGCAATGTATCGGGCACACAAAAATTAATTAATTTGATTAAAAGGATGAGTCGCCAAATTGTGGATATCGCATTTTTCTTACCCACAACTTTTTTAAAGATCGTTTTCAAATTCAAATTCTAAAATGAGCCGCCACTTAATCTTTTTAAAAGGAAAATTTAAAAACCATTTTAAAAGCAAACCGATCTTTTGCAAAACCAAAGATTAACTAGGTTCGGGGGATTATGGAATGAGAGTGGAAGGAGTCCGACGAACTAAAACACCCTCTCTCATCCTATCTTGCGATAGGACTCTACTCAACATCCTTTTAATCAAACTATTAATCTAAGGATGCCCTAAACTAATACATAGATATAAATATACATTACACAAGCATGTTGAAATGGTGTAACATTGCTAATGACAAAATATCATTCAAAACCAATTAGTTCAATTAGCAAGCAATATGATATGCAAAATAGAGAACTAGAGAACTTACCCGGGGTACAGCCGCGAATATTTAAACGTGCAATGCATACAAAAGTTGAAATCCTAATAAAAAAAAAGAGTCTCTAACCACATATATACACATAAGGCAAGTTTTAATTCTAATGTGTCGCACATGAGGTCGAAAAATCAATAAATTAAGGAATATTTTAACTAAGGGAGAGTCGAGAGATCATACCTCATCGGCGCTACAAAACAAAGGTTAGTCCAAATGATATACAAGATAAAAATTTAGATGGCAATCCTAGGCCTCTAGCTTAAATCTATCAAATATGGTTAAATCTAAAGCAACGAATCCTAATTACAAGCATCGAGCCACATGGATGAATGTATACATGAACAAGAATAAATTATGAAATACTCATTGATTTAGATCATCTAAACTTTGAATTCAAGCATTACTAATCATTATTGAAACATGGTTTAAACCTTAACTCATGAAAATGCCATTTGATATGCAAAGTTTACCAAATCTGTCACAACATTCTAGAAATTCCCGAGAGTAGATCCGGACTTTAAGAATTTGAAAAGCATACTTCCAATGGTTTGATATTAATGGTGTTTGGTCAAAAGGTGCCTTTGTGAGTCTAGTTTCTAACCCAAAAAGAAAATCAAAGTTCCAACGGTTGGATCTCCAGGAATAAAGAAACAACTAGGCATCACTCAGGAATCTGCAATTCTCTGTCCAGAGATTTTGTGTGATTTTCTAATAATAGTAAACAAATGAGAAACACTTAGATCTTTTTAGGGTATCTTCCTAACACATTGAAATGCCCAGAACAATTTATTAGAGGCCAAGAAAGCTCGGTTAAAGTTCTGATTTATTAATTTTAAAATGGGCTTACTGTTATGAAATTCTGGACAGATTGTTGTTGCTTTGCAAAACTCATGACCAAACCACTTAAAACACGAAATCTCACTAAAACAAAAATTTAAGTGGTAGAACTTTGAGTTATAGACACTTTTCGGTTAGTTTCATTCAGTTCCAACGGTTCGATGTTTAACTAAAAATCTTTGATAAACTCACTGCATCTTTCGTCTAGTTTATGTTTTACTTACTAATTTTAACTACTAAGCCATCAAACTTGGCTTTAGTTAAACTAATTCTTCTACCATTTGATGGTCATGGAAGACTAGGGGCTCTTATACTTGTAGATTTTAATGCAGTATGGAGAAACTTCATGAAATCAAAAGCAAATAAATCCAAATCATGGTAATAGATTTGGACTTGTTAACTAAATATATTAAGCATCAACTTTAATCCCCTTTGCAAATTATGAACTTACAAGAGAACTAAAGGGCTTCATACCAAGAGATTCAAATGAGACATTGAAGGTCTCATGAATCTTAAGAGGTGAATGTAAATTGAAAAAAATGACTTAAAACTCAAACATTATTCGAATTAATACATATTTAAAAGCTAATTAGTCTAAAGTCTACCTCCAAATATCCTCAACTTGGTGATTTTGAGGGACTTTCACAAGTGAAACAAGCTCTTCAACTCTTAACTCACTCACAACTTCCTCTTTCACTCTTATGAATGTGATTCTTAGGTAGGTTTTGAAAATTGGAGAAGTTGAAAAGATTCAAGATAAGGTTGGGAGATTCAAGAATTTTTTTTCATCCCTTGTAATGGGATATTCACTCTTCTTATTTAGGAAATTTTAAAAGGGTATTTCAGTCATTTTAGGGGCAAAAATACTGATTTCGTATGTCCTTTTGATGGTATAAAATGTACTATATTACAACTGTCTGCCCAAAAATACGGCACTCACTGGAGATGGAAGCGGCACTTGGTGAGTGTCGGAATGACACTTGATGAATTCCGTCGCAGCATTCATTGATTGCTGTACCGGCATTCAGAGAATGCCGCGGACAATTCCAGGGACTGCCGTTTCTTAATTTTTGCGGCACTTGAAGAAAATTAGCGACAGTAACTAACTGTCGTTGTGGCATTTACTGACTCCTGGACGGCAGTCAGAGAGTGCTGCGCCGGTAACCCAAGAGTGCCGCAGAAGTGTGCCATGTACCGTTTTCTTTATTTTCCCTTTTCCCTTCTCTTTTTCTTCTTTCTTTCCTTTTGTTTGGATTGACAAGCCTTTTGAAGAGCTTGAACCACCTTTGGAAGCCCTAGATTAGTCGGACATGGTTATCATTGGATCTTAGAGGTAATACTTCCCTTAACCCGACGTTTGGTCAAAATTGGGGTGTCTACAACTAGCCACTATAAGTATACCTCTCTCTTGTATTGCATGTGCATCTGATTTCTACTTGATTTAATTTCTTGACATGATTTTTCTTAGATGCTCTTTTTGAAATGTATATACTATCTAGTATGTTTGAGGAAATAACTCAAATTATGAATTAAGAACAAGGATATTTAAATCATGGCCTACCATTCGGTAGGGCAAGGAGGGGGTGCTTTATTCCTGCTCGGGCTTCTTCCCCTCTCGTACCAAGACCCCCGAACCTAGTTTCTGGTAATGAAGGGCGTGTAACCTTATTCGATTTTGGGCGAGTCAAACTTGGATTTCCTAATTCCTGATAAAAATTAGGTGGTGTCACTTTATCTCTAGGATCGTGTGAGGAGGTCCTTGTTTTCCCTAAAGTGTGATCCTTGTGATCTGTACCGGGACACTATTGAGGGAAAACGCCAGGACCCACTCCTCATATGCATTTTATGGTCCACAATCTGGCGACTCCACTGGGGATTTGAACATGAAACCGATAGTTTCTTGTTCTTCGAGGGTGTAGACACCCCATTTTGTCGGCTATCAGATTTAGGAGACCCATAGCTTGGTGATTCACAATGATCGTAAAAAAGACTCAAAAGGATTCTCGGAAGTCAGTTCTATCTCTCAGAATGCTCAAAATGACCAAAATGCCCAAAAACTCCCAGATTTGGTCCCAAAGTTCTGAAAACATGCTATGTCGTAAGAAAATCAATAAAGTGAGTTTTTGAGAGAAATCGGGTGAAATCGTCAGCTCCCAGAGACCCCCGGAAGTCCCGGAAGCTCTCGGAAAGTCCTCGTTGACCGGTTTGACCAAGGTTTGACTAGGTTTGACCAAGGTTTGACCAGGTTTGACCAAGTTTGACCAAAATTGTCCGAATTCACCAGAATCATTTTAAATGATGAAAAAAGTGTTAAAACAAGTTCTAAAAGAAAATCGAGCGAAAACATCAGCTCCCGGGAACTCCCGGAGGTTTCCAGAACTTCCCGGGAATCCCAGGTTTGACCAGTTTGACCAAAATTTGACTTTGGAACCAGGGCGCCAAAACAATTTTCAAATATTTTTCATGGATACTAGAGGCCAATAGCTTTCCAACGGTATATCGCACATAATTTCTGGATTTAAAACGAATTTATTATGAATTTCCAAAGGCGAAAAGACGATCAAATCGGCTTTTATCGCAAATACCGCAAAACTTTTCAAAGTGACCTATCACCGAACTATTTTTTATGTAAAGTAGACTCCATTACCTTTCCAACGGTATATCACAACCTCAATTTGGAGTTCGTACGCATTTTCTGTGAATTTCGGACGAAATAGGGCCTTTTCGCGAATACCGAAACTTCAGGGGGCCTAAATAGCATTATCTGGACGGGGGAGGAGCAGTGCCGCCGCGGCACTGGCCCAATACCGCCGTGGCACTGGCCCAGTGCCGCCGCGGCACTCCCCTCCAGAGCAGTATATTTTTGTAAATAGTTTTGTGGTCCTATTTTGATTAATCAAAAGCCAAAACGACATAGTTTTATGATTTCAGATATTTGGAGCCAATGGGAATACTTTCTAAATCCCAAAACCACCCCAAGTTGGCCTATATAAACACCCCATTACTCTTCATTTTGGGGGAGTAAAAGAGAAGTTTAGAGAAAGTTTGGGAGAGAAAGTTGTAGAGATAAGGTTAGAATAGAAAGAAAAGAAGCCTTCTTCTTGGATTTTCAAAACAAAAGTGAGTTCTAAACTTTGTTTTTACTACATTACTCCCATTTATTTCAACATTCAATACTCCCAACCACCATTTTAGTGAGCATTCAAGAGAGTGGAAGCTTATTCCATGTCTAGTGTCATTACATATGAGTGAAACACCAATCTACAAGTCTCATGCTTCATGAATATCATCTATTGATCATCATCTACTTGCTTGTTTATTTATTGTTTATCTCTTCTCATCTCATTTCTTTTTGATTTTTCTTTATTCACTTACTAGTTCATCATCATCTAAGTGATGACATGAAGTTTGGGGTGAGTGAATCCTTATGGATAGTAGCTCTTGACCTCAAAAACATGTTTGATAGATGATGATCATAACTTCAATACCTCCAAGGTATCCTTAAAGTGTATTGAAGTTATGGTCAAATAAAAATAAATTTCTCCAACAATCTTGGAGGTTCTTGATGATGGGTTGAATGTTGGCATTTTAAGTGGTCATAATCTTTATTGAGTATTAAAAATGCACTTTCAAAACCCCTATTTCAAAACCCCCCTCAATCCCTCTCATTTTGATTTCAAGAAAGAAAATCTTATTTTCCCAAAAATCTTCAAAACAGTGAGTTAAAACAGTGAGTGAGCTGAGTTCAAAGATTTCTCTAGAAGTCAATACTCAACATATAGATGCAAGGCCACTTGGAAAGTCTTCCTAACTCATTGAAGAACACCCATGATTTTTGGTTTGACTTGGAAGTACTTGAAAATGGTCCATTTGGACCCAAACATTCCTTCCAAACATTCTGCCTCTGTTGTCACAGCAGCTTGGCTAACTTCCAACTTCTTTTTCAGAAATATTTTCCAAACGGGGTGGTCCCAACTTATTTTTCCCTTAAACTTCAATGTCTTAGGGAACTTTCTGTATAAAAGGGGCCCCTAGATCATTCGTTTTCATTTTCTAAGATTTTTCAACATTTCAGTCGACAGTACGGACTCTGTTTCTGAGTGACCTCTGTTGTTTATATGATTTCTCTCAATCTGTGATAGTTATTAAAGATTGGCTTTTTGGGTTGTATTCTAGACACAATAAGAAACATCGCCAAAAAATATCATGCATTGAAAGCATTCCTAACCCCTCTTTTCCATTTTTGCAAGATCATGTTACTGTTCTGTCCACTATTCACAGCAAGCACATTTTAACTTCCATTCTTTGATTTGATGCTCATATGTATTCCAAATTAGTTCATATCCTAGGAAGTAATTCATACTACATTTGTACATATCCCATGATGATTTCATTCATTCATACACATTTTAGACTTCTAAGTCATTCTAGAAATCCATGTACCCAAAACACACTACAACCTTTGCACATTTTAGATACATACATTGCATTCATGCAAGATTTGGGGTTTTTGTAACTCTTAATCTAAGAAGATTATAAGGAATGATCACGATCACACGTTCATGCTTCCCCTTGATCTAATCATCCTTTCTCATCCGTCCCGGGGATTGAGGGATCTTCTTTTCTCAAAGATTAACATGCATCATACTAGCTTGCTAAGCATATTTTGATTTCTTTGTTTATTTGTTTCAAGAACAATTCATGTCCCCCTCTAGATTAGGAAGTCTTGATTATTTGATATATGAATAGACTATTTTTTTCCTAAGTTTATTTGTGTGATCTTTCACTTTATATTGTATGATATTTGACTTGGATCTTATGAATGATATTTTATCTTTAGATCTTCCATTTTCAAGTTTCTTATGTAATGTAATATACTATCATAGTATTAATTGCCGAAAATTGCCGAACCATACATAGTATAAGATGATTATTTGGATGCTAATTGAGGCCCGTCGAGAGACGGGGCGAGTTGAGGATGTTTTAGTCGCGACAAAGGCTCCTTCTTCTCTCGTACCAAAACCCCGAGCCAAGTTCTTTGGTTATGAAGGACCGGTGCCCTTTATCCATTTGGGTGAGTCAAATTTGGGTTTCTTGGTTCCCTAAAGACCAAGTGGCGACTCTGTATCTGTTTTCAACAGACCTTTTCTCTTTCCTTGATTCAAAATCAAACGAATTTCAAAACATAACGAAGCGGTGGAAGCCCGGTATCCACAGAGGGTTTGACTTGAGACCAAGAATATCCTTGTTATTAATTCAATAATCATGTTGTTTTTGCTTGCATTTGCACTTGCATTGTTCTTTCACCGCGACTGCTTGAGACCATTGCCTTATGGGTGAGGGCCCTCTTTCCCCCATTTGTCAAGAGACTTTGGTAGCATGTAGTCACCGCTAGCCTTGTACCGTGTGTGGTATATAGAGCCCATGTGTGAACAACACGCCCTCGGGGAGGCGGTCACCCACACCACTGAGCTTGCTAATGGATCCTTTATGAGACTAAAACCCGGCTTTTGCATATAGTTTCTATAGCACCCTTCAATTAGGATCTTGATTATCATCTTTGATTAGGACAATGTGATGAATTATTTGCATTTGATCCTAAAGGATTATGTGGATGATGAGGACGTATATGCGAAGGCATCATCAAACCTTGTATGGTGGATTCCTCTAGAGTAGTATGGTCTTTATCCGAACATCCAATCATTATTCAAGGACAATCTTTTGAAAATTTTTGAAAATGCAAGCATTTTTTTTAAGAACCCGAGTCTTTTGAAAATTCCGGGAATATCCTTTTTGAAAATTCTCTTTGAAATTCACTTTCACAAAATCCTTTCAAAATCCACTCCTCAGATTTTAGAGAATTTAAAAAATTCCTACTTTGACGATTCAATTTTAAAAGATCTCGAATTTCTACTTCGGTTTTCAAGAAAAAGCATGATTTCACACTTTGATGATTCAATTTCAAATTCTCCAAAACTCCTACCTTGGTTTTCAAAAGCAATCATGATTCCAACTTTGATGATTCAATTTCAGATTTTAGAATTTTAGAATTTCTGACCTCGATTTTCAAGATTCACGATTTCATTCCACAAGCATTGATGGTTCAAAAATATTTTTGAAAAATTACAAATCTCCCCCTCTCTTTCAAATTTTCATGAAAAATATTAAATTTTGTAAATCTGAGCCATCAAGAATTTTTAAAGCTAAAAATCCTTGGATAATGATTAGAGTAGTAAGATGATTAGCATACTCAAGAAATCTTATGTGCTTATGTTCTGATATGCTAGGTCTAAGCTAGATTAAGGTGCATTGCAGTTAGATTAGATTGCATTTCATCTGCATTGCATATACGCCTCACGAGTATGGCGCCTCTAATATACTTTTGGAAAGAAAAGATTTGTTTTCCTCATAATTTTTGAAAAAGCTAGATATCTTCAATTTTAAGAAAATGTTTTTGAAAAGGAAAATATTTTTCCATCTTTGATTTTCCATCTTTATAACTCCACTTTTGTAAATATCATTCTTTGAAAATTCTTTTGCAATAAAAATACCTGATTATTTGAAATTCCCTAAATAAAAGAGAAGAGAAGATAAGACCAAAAACTTGTACTCCCTTTTGGGTCAGATAGCGGTCTCGTAGTTGAGGCTGCGATTGGCGTATTTAGGTCCTAACTCGTTAGGGTTAGGGTCGTCTGGAAGAGGGGGTGGTGGGGTTTGTTTTTCTTTACCCTTTGATTTCTTTTGGGGCGGTTGGGAGGATGATGCGGATTTTGCAGGATGTTTAGTCATATTTGAAAAGGTGTGTAAGAATTTAAATTTTTTTTTGAAAATGCAGACTTTAAAATTGGACAATGCCCAGAGAATAGAAAAGGGAGAGGGGAGGGGGTAGGGAAATGGAGCACCTGCAAAGAAAAATCCCGACTAGGGATGCAATCAATATAATGATTTAACAGTTGAAATTAAATTAGAGTTCACAGGGGAACACCCAGCAACTGTGAGAAGGGACTGCCCCCTTCCCACTCACTGTCCCGGCTAGGGCACACACATTGCGGCAAGTCGCGGGGTACTTCCCACGTGTTCAATGAACAATGTAAATAAATAAAAGGCTGATAGTAACACATATCTCCCAACAATGTAAATAAATATAAGGCTGAATACAATTTACTTAGTTAGTAAATATTAGCTTAGATTTTATTTTCTTTGTTTCTAGTTTTATTTTCGAGTCGCTAAAATTATCCTTGTTTTTGCAGATTTCAAATCATCAATTTTAGCAAAATCGAGTGGAGCAGCTACGCATGTCAACAGAGCTTGCGCAGACCTGATAAATAAATAATTTGCAATCAATTTAAAATTACCAAGTAAATCCGTTGTTTAAATTTTGCATCAAACCACTGTAAGTCCGGGCGCTTAGATGCAGTACTTGCATTATGGTAGATGTGGAGTGAGCATTGCATTAGTTAGGAAACCTGGGGCGCTGGGCTTGATGCGGTCATTGCATTACAGGATAATTTTATGCATCATATTAGTCTTGTGTGCTTGCATGCTTGATTATTAGCATAGTTTATGTTTGTTTAATTGAGTCAGTCTTTAGTTTATGTTTGGTACCCGTTCAAGTAAACCTAAATTAAATCCACTTAATCTTGAGCTTGAACGTACCCTTAGAGTCCTTAGGTCTTCAACCCAAGCTTCTAGAGCTCGGTTGATGTTAGACGACGAATCCACACCTCAACTGTTGTCTTTATTTAAGTCTGAAATACGAAGTACCCTTAAAAGACTAAAGAAACCACACTTTCATACCATTGAACCGATTCCAATGGCCGACTTAGATAACAACAGAGATAATGTAAATAATCCTAATATACCTCCACCTCCTCCGATTAGAAATTATTTTATTCCTACAACTTACATGCCTCAAGCAGGTATTGAATAACCAGAGGCAACATCATCTGACTTTGAGATAAAGTCGTCTACCATCTCGCTACTTCCTTCTTTCCATGGTTGCATAAATGAAGATCCATATCAACACTTAGGAGATTTTCAAAATATTTTCTCTACTTTAAAAATTCAAAATTTCACTGATGATGATTTAAAACTGTGTCTCTTCCCATTCTCTTTAAGAGATAAAGCGAAATATTGGCATCAATCACTTGAGCCAAACACAATTAAAACATGTGAAGCCTTACACAAAGCATTTTTTACAAAGGCTTTTCCCAATCACGAGGACTAATCAGATAAGAAAATCTATAACTAATTTTGTGATGCAAGATGGGGAAACACTTAATGACACTTGGGAGAAGTATAAGGAATTACTACGCTCTTGCCCACATCATCAGGTTCCTAAGTGGCGATTGGTACAGGTTTTCTACGAGGGGCTTATTCCCTCTTTCTGTAATACCGTTGATGCCGTTTGTGCGGGGACCTTCCTACACAAAAGCGCCAATGAGGTCTGGAAATTTTTTGAAACTTTAAGCAAGAACTCGATGCATCAGGCTGTGTCGGTACATTCCGAGGGATATCCTCATCAACAACCTAAGAGAGAGGTAAAGTTCAAGTCAAGTCACTCAATTGAGTTTCAAGAACTATCTAAAAAACTTGACCGACTTTTGACAATGAATCAAATGTCGGGCTCACCCTCTTATGAAAGTTGTGCATTATGTTCTGATCCTTCACACTCTATACTTTCTTGCCCGTCGGCATCTCAATTTTTGAAATTTGTGGAGCAACACATAAACTCGATTCAACAATTCCCATGAAATAGTTATAATCCTATGCTGAATAATTTTCCTAATACTTTTCGACCCTAGTTTCAACAAATCCAATACCAACACCCTCCTCCTAATTCTAACCCTCCAAGGATTAACGCTTTTGAGGAAAGGTGTTGGCATCCCTTAAGAATATTGAAACACAAGTACAGGCACAAGCATAAATAGTGCACTCTCACACATAATCCATTGCAAATCTTGAGTCCCAAATGGGACAAATAGCTAATACAATGAGCCGTAGAAACGAGGGTAAGCTGCCTAGTCAAACTATACAAAACCCTAAGGGACAGTATGAGGGTGGGGTATGAGTGAGCAAGTTAATTCTGTGTCGACTATGATAACTATTCATGAGGAGAAAATTGTTGAATTTCAGAATGCGAGAGAAAAAGAGGTACACATTAACTCGAATAAAGAAAAGGGTGAGGATACGAGTAAAATTCGAAAAGAAAAAGAACTAGTCCCAACTAACTATGTTCCAAAGTTACCTTTTCCGCCAAACGTTGAGGAACCATCTAATTTATCAAAGAAAAATTCAAAAATGGAAGATATACTAGAGGTATTTAAACAAGTTAAAATAAATATCCCATTCCTTGATGCAATTAAACAAATTCCCACTTATGCTAAATGTCTAAAAGACCTATGCACTCAAAAGCACAAATTGCATAGTCATACTCCTAAAAAGGTCTTTCTCACTGAAAAAGTAAGTTCTATTTTTCAAAATGCGCCTCCAAAGTATAAGGATCCAGGTACACCAACGATCTCATGTATCATAGGTGACATTGTCATTCATCGGGTTCTCCTTGACTTAGGACCGAGTGTGAATCTTTTACCTTACTCTGTCTATAAACACCTAGGTTTAGGGAAACTTAAACCAACGGTCGCTACTTTATAATTAGCGGATCATTCTGTTAAAATTCCTAGAGGAATCATCGAGGAAGTTTTGGTTAAAGTTGATAAATGTTATCATCTTGTCGATTTCATGGTTCTTGACACCGAAGCCGTGTTAGATGCTAGAAAATACACTCTTGTCATCCTAGGTCGTCCATTCTTAGCTACAGCTAATGCTCGTGTCAACTGTCGAACAGGGGTAATGAAAGCATCATTTGGGAACATGAACTTAAAACTAAACGTCTTTAATGTTATTGATCATCCTCCCGAAGATGACGATTACCTATGTGAGGTGGAGAGTAAGGTAAGGCGAACAATTGAACCTAATAACGTAATAAAGTGAGTAAGGAGAATAATATATTGGAAAATGAGCAGACGAATTTGAATAATTTAGATCCTAATGACGAATTTACTCAAAAGGTGAAGAATCGATTCGAAACCGAAAAGGATGAATCGTCAATTGAATTAATTCAAGGCGATATAGTTTCTTCTTACCACCAGGTTCTTCCTGATATCCTTAGGGTCAAAAACTCTGATTTACGACTTCCTTGAGTCTTGAGCTAGAATAGTCTAGCTGAAGACGCAAAAGACAGCGCTTCTTGGGAGGCAACACAAGCTTTATTTCGTCCGTTTCTCTTGTTTTTGTTCATTTTGGGTCAGTTTTGAGTCAGATTTGGTCATTTTGGACAGGTTCGGGGGTTGGGGTTAAGTTATTTTAAAGTTATTTACATAAAATAGGTGAAAAAAGAGGAAAATGGCATATCACGCGCGGGGCCCGCTCGCGCGAGTTTGCCCATTAGAGTAAAATTTTTAACGTTTCTTATATATAGCCTTAATATCATCTCGCGCCTAGAATCACATGCGTGAGGGGTTCGCTCACGCGGCCCGCTCGCGCGATTCTTGGACTTAGAGATTTTATTCTAAGTTTTATAAAATATGCCTCTGCATTCCCTTGCGGAGGGGCTCCGCTCGCGAAGCTCGCTCGCGCGTTCCACTCGCGCGAGGGGAGTGTTTTTCTGGATTTTTCTCTTTGTTTTCTTACTCCTTTTCTCTCGAACCTGGTCAGCTGTTTATATTTTATGTTTGTTTACTTAGGTTTCTTTTAGATCGAGTTCTTTGTTTTCATAGTACGTTTATGCTTGTTTTAATTATTTTCTTTGCATCTTTTACTTATCGTTTAGTTTCTATTAAAAAAAACATATATGTATATCCATTTCTTTTTCTTTTGTATGTTCTTTTTTGTTCTCAAGTATTGACAGGTGCTTTTAGCTCCATTTGGAGCATTTGAACTTTATTGCCATATTTATATGTTTACCTGGTTTGTGGTTGTCGAAATCGAGGTACTATCATTCCTTCTCTACGTACTTTCCTTTCTTTCGTTTTATTGTTTCATTGGGGGCAATGAAAGGTTTAGGTTTGGGGGTATGCACTCACATTCACATTATTATATACACCAAAATTTTGAAATTTTTTTTGACACTTATGCTTAAATAAATGATGTCACCGACGGTTTTACAATCTCTAGTCGATACATCTTGTTATGCAACTTGGATTGTTATAGAATGGTAAACATGAGAAGATGTGATTAAATATTTGCTGAAGTCATGATATGACGTTTTAGGTCATGTATCATTCGAATCGTAGTTTTATATCATAGATTTGCACACAAGCCTATGCACTTCACGTAGTCGCTTGAATACATGTTTGATGTGAACTATAATATGATTCGGATTTCTAGATAACACATGGTGGAGACGAAACCCGGTGAGCTTTTGAGCCTATCTTTTCTTTTTAGAGGGTTATAAATACATTTTGTGTTTGTTTAATTTCACTTGAAATAACGCATTAACTCGTTGTTTAGTCTTATTATTCTTGTTTTGGTTGATAAGTCAAGTTAAAATATTTATTACCATGCTAAATAATCTTCCGTCGTAAACATTGAAGAACCATATGACCATAGGAAATGATGATAGGCCCTCTTTATTTGCCACCGACCGATAAATGATAAATTTCCTTAGTTCACCCCCTTGAGCTGTTAAAGTGCCATTTCTTTCTTTAATCACCATTATCTTTTTTTTTTTGCTCCAACTTGACAAACTTGGAGTTCACCACTGAGAGATTTGTCAACTGTTAGTGGTGATAAGGCGATGTATTGATTAAGAAGAAGAAGAAGAAAATAAGATGATGTTTGGGGTAGTACCTTGGTATTCAATGAACATTCATTTCAAAAGCAACGAAAAGGAAAAAAATAAGGTTGGAAAAAAAAAGAAATGAAGAAAGAAAAAAAAAAGAAAAGGAAAGAAATTAAAAAAATATACGAAAAGAAGAGAATGAAAAGATGAAGTTGGTAGAAGAGACGAATGAAAGAAATCGAACATGCCTTACAATGCCATTCTAAAACTACCTAATTAATCCTTTCTATCCTTTTTCATTGGCCGAGCCACATCACAACCTTTGAAAAGTCCTATTTGATCCTAGAAACATGGTTTGGATATATAAACGATGGAAATGGGATTAAAACATGGTAATGATTAATTTCTCTTGACTATCCATGAGACTGCTGTTCTTTTGTGTCATGCGCTTTTTTTGAGTCATATGTGAGCATTTCTCGTTTTGAAAGCATATTTCCTTTGCTCCCATATATTGGATAAATTATGCATGTTTTGAGCGTTTCATTTGAGAGTGTAATTCATTGTGAGATTCGTAGTCGAAGCATAGTTTGATGGTTATCCGAGTTATATTCCAAGTTCATGACATGCGCGTGTTCATTTGACTACCATATCACACACGTGCAATTTTATGAGAAACTCTATTGATTTATACGATGTATGTGCTTGGGATTGCTTTTCATGATGTAGGTAGACGTTTGGTTACGTTTCTTCTTGTTCGTTATTCTATTTCAAATCATTGTTTTATAATAAGGAGTATCGAATAATATTTTTTTTGTTTTTAATAAAACTTTTTAAATATATAATGAAATAAAGATGGTTGTGGGAGACTTGTTGATGAGAACCCTCACGAGACTTCACTCGTCCGACTAGGGATGCATAGGGGTTTAAAAGGCTTGTTGCATATGCTAAATGCAATCGTGATCCATGCAAAAATGGAGTAGTATTTGTAGTAGTTTTATTTTTCTGTTCTTTTTGCTCGAGGACTAGCAAAGAGTAGGTTTGGGGGTGTGATCGGCGACGAATAGTTGTCGTTTATAGTCTTACAAATACCCTTTGTTAGCCCATTTCATTTTGTTATTAGTTATTTTTTAATAAGTATTCTAAATTTTGTAGGATTTGGAGCTTTAACTTGAAAATGCACAAAAATCCAATGATTAGTGGCTTTGGATGTCATTCTAGGCTCAAACGGTGATTCCGGTGAAAGCTGAATGCAGTAGCAGCCTTGGTAAATCGCATTTTTGACAAGGAATACTTTAGATTTGAGAAATTTCTCTAGAGATATAAAATGTAGATCTTTGAGTTATGGACGCGTGGCCGTAAACGGCGAGTCAATCCGAGTTCTGACCAAAACGTTATCGCAATTCTACGAAAGTCGTGCAGTGCAGCAAAAAGTACCTCGCGTGAGCGACCTGTGAAAAAACCAAAAACGCGTATTTTGTTAAATGAAAGTGCCCAGCAAAGATGGTTTGTGCATATGACGTCCAGAAATGTAAATTTAGCAGTTTTAGTATGATTTGGCTTTGGAAAGCTTCCTAAATCCTTCCAGACTTTATATAAATCCCATTCTAAATCAATTTTGTGGTTACACATCATTACACAACATTAGATACATCCATATACAACAAAAACTTCAGCCATTGAAGAGAGGAAAGCAAGGAGAAGAAGAAGAAGACCAAGGATTCCCATGGCCTCCTCCATCAACCTATTGCCGTTCATCAATTCTATGGCCAACTAAACTCAAGATCTAGAGTTTTAATAAAACCCTAGCTAAGTAATAGGGTGTACTTTATGTTTTTATTTTAGTTTTATTATATATGGATGATAGTTACATGTTTCGAGGATTTTTATAAATAAATCGTGCTCTTATTGATTAAATCGTTACTTTCAAAGTTTACTCTGGTCTTAGATCTATTTTGATGGTAGTGTTCTCAATGATCTATGCTTGTTGTGCTTGTTTATATTATTTACATGTAATGGTGCTTAAATTGAATTGTGCTATCAAGTATCTGAATAGTCCAAGCCTAGATTAGACGGATTATACCACAACCCTAGTTTAGTGTAGGATAATTCGTGCTAACCGAAGATGGATTATGTTGGTGCTTGAACCATAGTTATTTTCTTGGCGGAGGAATTGGGCTTGTAGCTACAATTCCCCATTACCATCTAACTTAATAAGCTAAAGTAATTCGTAAATACCCTTATTATTAAGCTAGTGGTGGATTTGCAATCCTAGGTTCCTTAAACTTATTATAAAAACAAATGTTTAATTGCTTTTATAATTTAGATTTACTTTTATTGTTGTTAGTTTAATTCAAATTAAATCCAAAATCCGTTTTTCTTAATTAACTAAATTTAGGTTTTAAAAATTAAAGTGTGTAGTATTCAATCTTTGTGGGTTCGACCTTTACTTCCACACTGCAAATCTTTTGAAAGTAAAGCATAAGTAAGCATACTTTGATATCTTGATTTTGACAAGATTAACTGCCGCCACAAGGCATTTACTTATTAGGGATATAAGAGACTACTTTCAATCCGTCTAGGCTAATCACTAGAGTCGGGACACCAAGGAAGCCGTATCGGCTATCGGGGGATCCGATAATCGTACTCTAGGGAGTCGATCAGAATCATATGAAGAGGGGATGACAAAACATTTGGATTAGTGGGTCCAAGAAGTTAACGATACTAATGTGGATCAGGTAGAAGATGACCTGTGGTATATGAGTGACGAAGAGATGGGAACATCAAAAGAGAATCCAAAGTTTGTTTTAGAGGTCGACAATTTATGGGCAAAGGAAGAAGTCGGTCACTTAACCCAGTCAAGGAGGCATTTCAAACCGCATGAGTTAGAAGAGGATCACCTAGGGAGAGAATTAGACAAAGGGAAAGGGAAGGTGAATGAGGAAGAAGAGGAAGATCGGGTTCTGAGGCAAATAAAGAAAACACAAGCCAACATCACCATATGGGGTTTGCTGATCGCTTCTAAATGCCACAGGCAGACAGTCCTTGATGCTCTAAATCAGTTTGACATTTTCATCGACACAGCACCAGAGGAACTCGTAGGAATGATCGACAAAAGTCCAACTTTGGCCATTACCTTCTTGTTAGATGACTTACCGCCCAGAGGTCCTGTTCACAATAAACTACAGTACGTCATTGTGGAATGCTTGGGGAATATCGTACCTGCCTGTCTTGTTGACAATGGGTCTGCTCTAAATGTGTGTCCATTTTGAATGGTTAAGCAAATGGGTCTAGATGAGTCGACCTTTATACCGTCTGAGCAGAAGGTAAGAGCATATGACAACACTCAGAGAACAGTCATGGGTATAATTCTTCTCTGCCTCGTTGTCAGACCTTTAGAAGAAGAAGCTGAATTTTAGGTCATTGACATACCTGCTTCTTTCAACCTATTATTGGAAAGGTCTTGGCTAGACAGCCTGGGTGCCATACCATCGACGATCCATCAGAAGGTCAAGTGTGTTTGGAAAAACAAGGTTTGCGATATCCTTGGGGACACTTGGGTCTGCTCGACTGAAGCTTCGTAAAGCACACCAGTTCTGGAGGTACAATTATAGGGAGAAGAGACGAATATGGAAGGGTTTGAGTTTATTTACTTGTTGGAGGAGGCAAAGCCAAGGGAGCTCCTGCCACTCTACTTTGATCAGTATGCAAGCCCGCTGGTCGCAGGGATCATGAAGAAGATGGGTTTCTTTTCAAGCATGGTACTAGGAAAGAATCTTGAAGGTCTGCCGGAATTTCCGAAGATCCCCACGTAAACTCATACTCATGGTCTGGGTTATCAACCATCGAAGAAAGAGCTGAGAGAAAAGAAGAAAGCAATAGATGCACCGCTAGCCCCGTACCAGAAAACACTCAACGGATATTTTGTGAGGGAGGGCGAGGATTTCCCCTTTTGTGGGTTCCCAGAACCGTGGGTAGATTAGAGGGACAATCGCTTAAAGCTAGGGTTTGAGATCTTCTTCCCCTATGAATTCTCATAATATAAAGACCCATACCTGTAGGTCCCCGTGAAGTCTGCTACTGCTAAAGACTAGATTGGTGCACTGGATGGCCCAATCATGAAGAACCTGTTGGGCGAAGAAAGTACAAAAATTGAGAGAGCGGGCAAAAATGGGGTCGTGGAAGATGAGGTCGAAGAAGAATATGCTGAGGGTATGGTGGAAGAAGTGCAAGAAGAAGACAAAGGAAATGACGTGGAGGAATCTGGGGAAGCGGTGACAAGGGAAGAAGTCGAGAAGGGAACGGGGAATCTGCCAGGCTGCCACAGTGTGGAACTCAAGAAAGGGGTCAACAAAGAGTGGGTCTTTGAGTCTAGTGATAAGTATCCCCCCTCCCTAGAGTCTGTAATGGCCTAAATGAGGCATCTTACTATTGCTATATCTGTTGTAATCACCCCGAACAAAATCAATGAAAGTGTGACTAATTCTACCTACTCGAATGCGCTTAATGAATGTGATGAATGTGATGATCATGAAATACCAATTGAATTGTAAAAATTAATTGAAAAGGGAAAAGAATCTACATGTAAAATCATTGAGGACACTCTAAAGATTAATCTAGGAAATGAAGATAATCCTCAAAACGTTTTTATTGGCTCTACACTTGGCAATGAGGAAAGCCAAGAATTGATCAAACTATTAAATGAATTCACAGATGTTTTGCATGGCCTTATAGTGATATGCTAGGTATCGATCTAGAAATAGTCCAACACCTTATCCCTCTCTTTTCCAACTCAAAATTGGTAAAATAGAAATTGAGGCAAATGAGGCCTGAATAGGCACTTAAAGTTAAAGAGGAAGTTGAAAAGCAGTTAAAGCTGGATTCTTGATGGTCACCGAGTATCCTGAATGGATTTCCAATATTGTGCCAGTTCTAAAAAAGGATGGTAGTGTTAGGGTGTGCGCTGATTTTCAAGACTTGAACAAAGCAAGCCCTAAAGACGATTTTCCTTTTCCGCACATCGACGTGCTGGTTGATAATACTATGAGGCATGAACTCTTATCTTTCATGGATGGATTCTCAGGCTATAACCAGATTCTCATGGCACCCGAAGATAGAGAGAAAACAACTTTCATTACACCGTGGGGATCTTACTGTTATAGGGTGATGTCGTTTGGGCTCAAGAATGCAGGGGCAATATACCAACGGGCCGCCACTACATTGATGCATGATATGAGCCACAAGGAGGTAAAAGTTTATGTGGATGATATGATTGTGAAATCTAAGGAGAGGAAAGAACACTTGGAGACATTGAGAAAGTTCTTCGGGAGGTTGAGGGAATTCAGAATGAGGCTGAACCCGCAGAATTGCACCTTTGGAGTCATTATCGGAAAGTTGTTAGGATTCCTTATCACTCAGAGGGGAATAGAGGTGGACCCGATCAAAATAAAGGCCATAGTTGAAATGCAGCCGCCAAAGAATGAGAAGGAGTTGAGGGGATTCTTGGGAAGAATACAGTTCATAAGCCGCTTCATCTCAAAACTCAACCTGACACGTGACCCGCTGTTTAAGTTTCTTAGAAAAGGAGAGAAGTTTGAGTGGGACACCCTATGCCAACAAGACTTCGACAAAATCAAAACCTATCTCCAAAACCCATCTGTCTTATCACCACCCTCACCCGGGAGACCATTATTGTTATACCTTTCTGTGTCCGAGGATTTGATGGGATGTATGTTGGCCCAAGAAGGAGAAGAGGGACACGTGGAAAAAGCCATTTATTATTTAAGCAAGAGGATGACCGGATATGACCTGAAATATTCACTCTTAGAGAAAGCTCGTTGGGACCTAGTCTAGTGTACCTGTCGCCATAGGCACTACATGTTAGCCTTTCCCGTAACCCTAATCTCTCGAATGGACCCACTTAATACCTATTTGAAAAACCCATCCTAACTAGTAGAATTTCTCGGTGGACCATTATGCTAGCTGAATTCGAGATCAAGTATGTCACTTCCAAATCTGTGAAAGGAAGAGCTATCGTCGAATACCTAGCTGACCTTGCAATAGAATCCAGAGAAAAGGGTGAGTTTTAGTTTCCAGATGAAGGAGTGATGGGGATAGAGGAGAATTTGTGGAAAATGTATTTTGATCGGGCAGCTAAGCAATTAGGCTATGGGGTTGGGATCATCCTTGTAGCACCCGACGAAACCCCTACCCCTTTAGCTGTCAAGCTTAAGTACAACTTGACCAATAACACGGTAGAGTATAAAGCATGCATAGTTGGGATAAAAGCAGCACTGGCCTTAAAAGTTGAGAGAATTGATGCTTTTGGAGACTCTAACTTGATCATATCTCAAGTATGGGGTAATTGGAGGATAAAGCATGAGAAGTTGAGACCCTACCACGACTATCTGGAGAGTTTGAATGTGCAATTTAAAAAGATATCATTTTATTACCTTCCAGTGAAGAAAATCAATTGGCTGATTCCCTAGCAACTTTAGCCTTGATAATACAAATCCCCTCTGGAGTCACCATGATCCCGCTGTCCATAGAGATAAGGAGCCAACCTTCGTTTGAGATGATCGTAGCCTAGAGGATAAAGGAAAAGTGCATTGGTATGAGGATGTTTGGAAATTCATTAAAGGAGGAGGGTACCCCAAAGGATCTTTAGAGAAGGATAGAAAGGCAATTCGAAGGTTCTCTGCCCAATTTGTGATCTATGCAGATAAACTGTGGAAGAAGTTATATATCGGATATAATATGGAGTGCTTATATAGAAAGGAGACCAAGAGAATGATGGAGGAAATACACGAAAGAGTTTGTGGACCACACTTGAATGGGCATATGTTGGCAAAGAAAATAATTCGGTAAGGGTATTATTGGACCTTAGACAGAGATTGCTATGAGTATGTCAGAAGGTGCCATAAGTGCCAAATCCATGCAAATCTGATGCATACCCCCACCTTCCCAACTCTATAGCATGACCACACCGTGGCCATTTTCTGTGTGGGGTATTGATATTATCGGCGAAATAGTTCCAAAAGCCTCCAATGGATATCGGTACATAATTGTGGCAATTGATTATTTCACCAAGTGGGTGAAGGCTGCGTCATATGCAACTCTGAAGGCTAAAGATGTGGTGAACTTTATACAAAATAACATAATTTGCAGATATGGGGTCCCAAATGAATTTATTTCAGATCACGGCAGTCATTTTCAAGGAGAAGTCATCCCACTCTTAGAGAAATACAAGATAACACGTCATCAGTCATCCTCGTACAGACCACAAATGAATAGGGAAGTGGAAGCAGCAAATAAGAATGTCAAAGTAATCTTGGGGAAAACAATAGACATGTACAAGTATTGGCACGAGAAACTACCGTTCGCACTATGGGGATACCGGACCTCCCTGAGAACCTCTACAGGGGCTACACCGTATTCTTTGGTTAACAGGATGGAGGTTGTCCTTCTGGTTAAGGTAGAAATACCGTCTTTACGGGTTTTAACAGAGTGTGAAGCAACCGAACTAGAATGGATCAGGGAAAGATATGAGGAGATAATGTTGCTCGATGAGAAAAAGGTTGGCTGCAATAAACCATACTTGGGGATATCAGAAGAAGATAGCTCGTGCTTTCAACAAAAAGGTTCACTCAAGGAAGCTTGCTGAGGGTGACCTGGTCCTCAAAGAACTGAAAGTGCTTGTTTATGACCCCAGAGGAAAATTCAAACCTAACTGGTCGGGCCATACATCATTAAGACCCTGCTTTTTGGATGAGCTGCCTATCTTATGGACCTGGACGGGGTTTAATTCAAATAGCCGATTAACCTCGATCGCCTCAAGAAGTATTTTTCTTGAAACTATTCCTTTCAAAACCTCCCACCTTGATGAACTACGCTTGACCTGATTCCTACTCGGGAATACGTAGGCAATTTACTCGGTTCGGTCATTAATAATCACCCAAGTGACAACTTCTGTCAAACCTTAAATCAAACTACTGTGGACCTAATACCCACTCGGGGATAAGAAGGCGGGCTCTTGAAAGCCTTCAGTTCATGAAAAACCAAAAGAAAATCCCTGTGCTAAACTAGGGTCAAACTCACGTTTGCCCAGAACCACTTCAAAGCCTCATACCCGGGGGCAAACTTCGTTTGCTAAATCGAAGAACCCAGATAATACCCTAAACCCATTTCTAGATCCCCTGGCTATCAAAATAAGTGATATAATGGAACGAATGATAGTTCATGATATAGAAAGATTAAAACTCTAAGCAAAACTCAAAAAGCAAGGTAATAAAGAGCCAAGAAAAGACATTAAGAGGAGAAATTTTCATAACCTAAAAGATTAACCGGAAGAGCGAATGCTTTCGATTAAACATGTTGGAACATTTTCTAAGATAAAAACATTCTTTGGAAAGAAACAGAAAAATCACATTCAAAGGCGTAGGAAAGTAGACAGGACTTGTCAAAATTTTTGTCAAATAAAGCTCTGTCCTATTTTGCTTTCATCTATGTATGTCTACAGAGTCTGTCTCTCGACCAAAATTTGGATCTGCAAAAGGTACTCAGTAGTAGGAACGACTAAAGTCGAAATCCTCCGAAAGGGAGCGACCACCCCGTCATGCCAGGCCTCAGCAAAAACTTTCACAGTGGAAGGACGCATGACCAAACTCCTCGTAAGATATACAATCATGTCCACAGTAACATCTTAGAGAAGTCTGTACTGACGAACCACTCAACCGGGAAACTAGAAAGTGGTAGCATGCAAGGCAGGTAACTAGATACTAGGTCACCCCGGAAGTCGTACACAATAGAACGGTAAGATCACTGTGGGCAGATCCAGCAGATGTCACTAAGAGAAAGGCCTTAGAGCCAATCGAGCCAATCATCGACAGAGTGGAATAAATGGTAAGTTTCCATACGGTCATAGGGAAGTGGCCCTTGAAGGTGTGAAGGGTGTATGAAGAGATCAAGGCGCTCCATGAACCAAACCTGTAAGACAAAAGATGCTCCCGAGGAGAACATGGCCTCAGTGACGTGGGCACAATCCAGGCCCATCAAGGTCTCACCAAAGACCAACATGACGGCGCTTTTCATCTCCCTCAAACCACATGCAATGGGTATGAGAATGTCAGAAGATGACTAAAAGAGGAAGTAAGAGAGCATGGCAATCGATAAAGCGCTCCGTCGTATAATCTGGTGCCCACCGTCATAGGGTACCCCATGGGAGCATAGACAGAAGAAAGGCGCTTAAAGTTGATCTGTCGATCGAGAATAAAAGAGCCAGCCACATTTTGAGATGTATGAAGAAGAGCAGCAAGGTCATGAACATACCCGGCCTGCACTGGAGGAACCGTCAAATCCGCGAAAGCATCAGTGTGCAGAATAGCACTAAATTCCTCGAACAAAGGACAAACCTCCTAGAAGCTAAAGCACAAGACATAGAGAGAAGGGTTCCAACACTGAATAGCGGCTCAAAGCAAGCCTTCATTCAGGGGCATCTGCCAAAAAAAGAAAAGGTCATTTAGTCTAGAACACTCAAAGTTGAGCCTGTCAATACCAGAAAGAGTATCCATCCATGGGAAGAGGAAATGGGAACTAATGAGGGCCATTTAAAAAGGAAGTGAATGAAATAAGAGAATGTTTTACGGAGTTTTAAGGAGAGGAGGGTATAAATAGAAATAGATCAACCCCAGGCTTATGAGCGGCACTTGAAAAAGAAAACAGCACTCCAGAAAGTGCTGCACGGCAGTCCATAAATGCCTCACAGCATTTGCTGAGTGCCGTTGCGGCATTCGCTGAGTGCCGCATAAGCCTAATTGAGTGCTGCGCAAGGCCATTTTTGGCCAAGACCAATTTGTAATGTTTTTAGCCCACCTGCAAACAAAAACTAAATACATAATAAAACGTGTGCATCATGCATCATGCACAACAGGCCAAGTCATAGCTACATTCATTATTTTTCTTAAATAAAAGGACATGACCATAAATTAAAGCTTTCATCAGTCCTGGAAAATAAAGTGTAGGATCAAGCCATGGTCACAATCAGAAAGAGAAAAGTAATAAGCAATAAAATGCAAGACCAAGACATGGTCGCGGTCATCAAGATAAATGCATGCAGAGAAAATAAAGATAATTGCGAGTAATGCAGATGTCTATCCTATCTCGGCCATCCGAGAGCCATCATCAAAATAAGTATGTGTGTATATATACAGTCATCCATATAAGTGTGTGGCCTGTCTAAAAACACCCAAAAATAAGAAGAATAGAAGAAAAGCAAGATCAGCCGCGACCCCGACCTCGAGTCTGGCGAGTGACATGTCTGAGAGGCTCCTCCTTTGACACTGTGCCACTCTCGTCGCCTCCGCCTCTGCCTCTGCCTCTGCTACCTCTGCCCCCACCTCTGCCACCACTGCTACCCCTGCCTCGCCCAGCACCTCTGTGAGCTCTGCTAGAACCCACACCAAACTGTTGAAGCTACTGCTAGAGCTCTCTCACCTGTAGGTCCAAAGCCCTGTTCTCTTCCTCCTGAGCGAAGGAAGAGATTGCATAACTAAGTTTTATTTGAAAAATTAAAAATGCTGAAATAAGTGTAAAAGGTTAGTGGTAGTTTTACCATGGCTCTTGCATGAGCCTTATCAGCAAACCAATAAAAAGGGGTTAGAACATCAAAGTAAGAAATGCAAAAGATCAAAGGAAGGTTTAAGAAGATTTCCCTCCACTCCTGACCATAGACCCACTCTCTCATGCTATGGGCGTAGAGTAAGCCATCCTTGGCATAATCCCGTGGGACATGGTCATACTGGAACAGGATGGTAGGAGCACCCATATGATATCGGGGAACCGTAGTCGTGACCTGGTCACCATAGGAGACTGTCAGAAGACTCCAATCCCAAGGTGGTAGAGCTGGGGTCCAAGATGCAGTAGGAACGGGCTATAAAGCAAGAAAATGTATTCAACGAGTAAATATATGTGTGATTAAAAGGCTAAAAGAAAGATTGAAAAGTTAAAAGAAAACTCACCCGAGTCACTTCCATCAAGGTGATGTTCTTCATCAGCTTAGCAGAATGGAAGGCCTCGTACCCATCAGGGGACTCCACGGAGTTCAGAATGGAGAGCCCAGCTAGGGCGACCGTGAGTGTGGAGCCCTGAAGCATCTCTATAGCTCTCATAGAAGCAGGTGGGGGACGCGGTATGAAATACATAGGAGCCATCAATGACTGCCTAGTCACCCTCTCCCCCAAGTACCACTCTCGAGCATCCGGGCCCTCCAGTAGTATCCTCTGTGGGTCTTGCCCCCTGATCTCTACAACCTTGGAGGAGCAATAGGAATAACATCGAGTCAAGGCGGCCAGTGGATGTGCGACTCTCTCAGATTCGTCAGGAAATTCCTGAACGATATGAAATCATGGGCCCTAGTCTTCCACCCGACCCCCTCCTTTTGCCATTTCAACCCCCGGGGTATAATGAGGGCGTCCACTCGTTGAGTCTCGGGTGACATCATCTGCAGATATTCGTGGGACAAAATTTGCAATAAAAGAAGTTTGAGTTGCACAATTTAAAGGAAAGTTAATATAAAAAATGGGGTTAAATAAAAGAGAGTAAACAGAGGTGTACCTCCCATGCTCTCTAGAAGCCGCTAGTGGAGCGCGACCGATCCTGAGAAATGTCTCCCATATGCTTGTACAGGATGGCTAATACTACACCAGCCGAATCATACTGATGAATATAGTCCATGTGCTCTAGGGACCCCACCAGTGCTACAGAAATCCTATCGCTCCTATTGCTCAGCAGAGAGCATCCAAGCATATACATAATGAAGCCTCGGGCCATCTGCTCATCTGTAAAACCCTCTTGGTCTCTGAAGGAGTCAAAAACCACTTGGCCATAACCAAGGGTTCCTCAGGAACAACTCCTAGCAGCGACAGTACCCGGTCCCACTCTGTCATGGTATCCAAGTACCATAAGCACTCCCCCCGAAAGGGACCCCAGTGATCATGGAAAAATCGAGCGGGGTCATCGTCATCTTCCCAAACTCGAAATGGAACTTGGTGGTGATGTCCCACTAACGCTTGACCAAGGCATGTATCTGTCGCAAATTATTGGAGCTCTTCATCAAGAGTTGATGAAGTCCCCAAAGCCCGCCTCATAAATGAAACCCCGTACGGTCTCATTTAGAGACTCATACCATGCGAAACCATATGCCAGGCTGCCATGCCCCTTTAGCACATCAGGCTGGAGCTATAGAAATTACAAGATTCTATGTCAGTGAATAAGTAGGTGGAAGAAAGAAAAAAAAATAAACAATAGTAAAAAAGAGAAGCAATAATAATGAATAAATGAATAAAAGAGTAAAAGAGCAGTCGGAACGCATTTATATCCATGAGAAAAAATTCGCAAGCATCACATTTATATCCATGAAAATTTTATCGTCATACATCTGTAAAGTTCTGAATGAGTGAACAATGAGTAATAGTAAGTAATAATGAAATCAAATAGTGAATGAATAAGCGGGAAGTTAGGAACACTCGGGAAATTCCATAAGTATAACATTCATGTTCATACAAAGTTTTGTTGTCACACTTACATAAGGTTTAATAAGGAATGGAATAAAGAACACAAAAAGTGAAAAAGAATGAGAAAAGCAATCAAAGCAATTAGGAGATCAAAAAACAAGGTACTTGCATTCAAAAGTACATTTGAAATACACCGGGAGGAGAAGCATGCCATGATACGTGATGACTCATTGAAATTTCAAGCAGAGAATGGAAAAGAAAAGATAAGAGACGTATATACCTCTCATCTGAACGCTCAGGAGGACAGATGTTTGTCCGGATACCGGAGGAAGATTGTGGGGTCAGGGTGAGGAATGGCCCTATACCTGGCCTTCTTCCTGCTACCCGAGCCGCTAGCTATAACCTGTCAAAAGGGAAAGAACTGAATATCAAACCTTTAAAAGAAATTAGGAAAAACAAAAAAAATAAAGAGAATAATGAGATTTTGATCAAGAGGAACTAACCTGTGGATCCTTTAGATCAACATGATAAAAGGGAGAAAAATTTCCAGAGAGAGTTTCGAGTTGAAGAGGATTTGAGAGAATGAATGAAATGAAATTGGGCGTATAAGCATTCTGCCCACTTAATGTGGCACTCGATATTTGTGCACGGCAGTTGATGAAGTGTCGTGTAGCACTCGTTGAATGCCGCATCGGCATTCCACAAGTGTTGCACGTCATTCGAGGACTGCCGCCCTTTTTTAGCATGTGTCGTGAATGTGGTGGTTAAGGAGCCTTTGGTTTTCTCCCCAAAATTTGAATTGGACCCCAAAATCCAAATTCAAACCCCTAGAGTTTGCTTTCCTTATGCATTTTGGCCCCCGAAGGTGGTTTTTGAGATCAAATTAACTCCTAATTTTTTGAAGACGATATCATTTGAGTCTGTTTGACTCTTAATTTTTGAATTTTGGTAAAATTTGAGTCTGTTTAACTCCCAATTTTGGAATTTTGATAAAAACTTAAGTCTGTTTGATTCCCAATTTTTACAAATTTTTAGAGCAAATATATCCGACGGGGCCAAGCGGCTGTGGATTTTTTAGAGCAAACATATTAGACAGGGCTGAGCGACTGCAGATTTTTAGAGCAAATATCTGACAGGGCCGAGGGGCTGCAGATTGTTTTAGAGCAAACATATCTAACGGGGCTGAGCGGTTGTAGATTTTTAGAGCAAACATATCCGACGGGGTTGAGCGGCTGTGGATTTTTTAAGAGCAAACATATCCGACTAGGCCGAGCGGCTGCAAATTTTTCAGAGCAAACATGATTGGCACCAGGGCCTAGGTCGCGAAGCATTGCCCAATCAATTGCATTCGTCTTTTCGGCCAAGAGACGCCCATGTATCTTGAAGAGAATTATCCCGATGATTGTAGAAATTCTGAATTCTAAAGAGTGATTCCTCTTTAAGTTCGAGTAAACACGATCATTCAGATAAGGTATTGGATCGCATCTAGATGCGTCAGGATTGCACGTTTTAGAATCACATCATTATAGAGCACAAAGTTGCATTAACAGTCGTCATTGCGTGAACACGTGCATCATGACAAGATATGTGAATTCATCTGTATGACTACTTGTGCTTGTGTATATTTGCCCTTGCCCGAACTACACCTTGGTCTGATTCCTGAATGGATACGTAGGCAGCTCATCATTGAGCACGACCAGCATGAACCTCGCCGCATGCCTATTTTCTTTTGCAACGCATTTTGTTTTTACCTGAATTCGATAGTTTGGTCAAAGGCTTGTCTTCACACAAATTTAGCATTCACTTATGGCACGTATTGCTCCACAAGCTCTGTCAAAGAAGGGCAAGCCGTAGACACCCCAATTTTGACCAAACGTCGGTTTAAGGGGAGTGTTACCTCTACATCCGATGTCACGCCCCGGAGTAAGCCAAAAATAGGGAAAATAAAAATTGTCCTTTATGGGTCCGTAGACACGTGACTGGTTGATTAACCGTTCTATCCTTCTAACTCCGTACAACATTCACAAGGGCAATGCTAAGGTATAACCATAACTTAAACTTAACAGAATATAAAAATAGCCACGGAAAACCAAAACACAAGTTGTGATAACATTCAGCCTATTACAAAAGGGCAATACTACACTTGTTACATAAACTTAAACATGATAAACAACTGAGATAACTCTCTTCAATCTCCAGTTTGAATATATCCTTCTTAGCTCCTCGACCTTGCATCTTGAGCTCGTCTCATATTTAACAAAACGTGCATCACTCTGGACATAGGAATACCCAGGGCATAACATGCCGACAGCTTTGGAACAAAGCTGAGTGAGAGTCCAACCGCACAGTAATCAATAAATACAAATATCTCTCAACTCACATAATTGTTCAGTATCTTAGGATACAATTAATTTCTTATCAAAAGACGCATTCTTTCACGGCATAGCAAAGGTCTCAACAATACATATGAACGATTAAACATATTGCAACATCTTATCATAGAATGAATTCTCCTTTCGTTAACATGCTCGTGCGTGTCAATGCATGACCCATGCAACTACCTTCGCGTCGGGATGCTGAATCCTCGACCTGAACAATGAACTCGTAATCTTTATCAAAATCAAACGTGTCACTCATCAATACATTCTCATCACTATCTCTTTCTCACCTATCCATCGCCCGACTGGCACCCTGACTGTTGCCGAATTACTATCGCCCTACTGGCCCGTTGACTGTCGCCCAACTAGCACATTAACTATTGCCCAACTGGCACTCAAACTGTTGCCCAACTGCCACTCAAATTGTCGCCCAACTGGCACTCAAACTATCGCCCAACTGGCACTTAAACTGTCGCCCAACTGGCACTCAAACTGTCGCCCAACTGGCACATTAACTGTCGCCCAACTAGCACTCAACTCAAATTCACTTCTCTTTCTCGATCACATTTCTCATTCAATCACATCTCGCTCTTTATACAATGCATACTAACTCGTGTCATGAAATGCAAGTATCCATTATCAATCACTCATACACATCTCTACTCCTTTCATTTACTTCATTACCATGCCATGCGTTGACTATTCTGATTAGCAATCATCACAAAGCGTGCATTTATCATCTTAATAGTGGAAACATAATCATAAAACCATGGATCTTATAATAAGGATTTGATATCAATAGACATATAGATAAAACCCTTGACATGCTCACGTAAGCACTAACACTACCATATCACGAGTAATCAGAGTAATACAGATTCTGGGAATGATATAGCATCATACGCAACGCATTACTATACAACCCATCATTTCAACAGCTTATAAGTATCTTCAATTAATCTTAATAGGATTAGAGTGAGGTTAGGAAACTCACCTCGAGTCGTCGATCCTCGGTAGCAACCAACCGTCAAGCTCTACAACATAAAACAGGAGAATCGGAATAACGTATAAGTGCTAGTAACAGGGGTAAAATGGTAATTTTACCAAATCAGGATACAAACCTCAAGGTAGTGATCTATGGGTCATTCTAAGTCCAATGCCATTGACTAGACTCAAATCGGAGTCCGTCGCGTTTTACGAGGTAAAAGACAGGGCTTTCTAGACTAACGTAGGCCTTAAAGACAAACTATATTTTCGACTGAGTCAAAAAGTCACCAAACTTTAAGGGAACACTCTAGACATTATTTTAAGACTCTGGGCACTGACCGTGTATTTTTCGGAGTTATAGATTATTTTCTATGAATTATTGAAGTCCTGGACGTATAATAATAGTCCACAAAGTTCTACATTTACAAAATATTATTTAGGACTATATTTGGCCTTTAAAAATATTTTTATTAAATATTAGGCCTTAAAATAGGCTAGTAATATTTTTCTCATAATTTTTGGAGTTCGTTTGGTATTTACAGAATTTAAATACAGCCAAACGGGTCCTTTATAAATAATTAATAATTATTAAACATACGAAAGTTTGGGTTTATGAATAAGAATTTATTAAACAAAGGCAATAGGCCTTAGGGAAATTTAACATAATTTTCCCGTATTTTAAAATAACCATTAGGTATTTATTACCTAATTATTTTTTTAATTTTAAATTAATACTTATTATTTATTGAAACTAAATAAGTAATAAGTATATTATACAAGAAATACATTATAATTTCATAATATACGATTATTATAAAAAAAAATAAATATTTTAGATTATTGAAATATAATTTATAGTGTTTCAAAACTATTTTTAAGGAATTTAGAACTATTTAAAACCATATAAACTACTTATTCAAATATCCGCATATTTATCACTTAATTAAAAAAAGTAGATGATTATTATTATTTACCTAAAATAATAAATTCAGAATATTATTCTAATGTCCATATTTTGAATAGCGTTGAAACAAATTTTACAAGATTTAAAAACAATTAATAATCATATAACATCTATTAATTAAACAAGAATAATAATAATAATAATAATAGTAATAATAATAATAATAATAATAATAATAGACCCGCGGGTCAGACCCATATCCAACCTGAACTAGCGGGTCACCCGCTTACACTCTCAGCGTGATCCAACTTAAAAGATCCGACCCGGATCTGTTTCTTCTTAACATAACCCAAACCCGCAACCACTTATACACACAAGCAAACCCACCCAACTTGACCCGAACCCGGCCTAATCGATTAAACGATATAAACCTATTCCCAACCGGGTTGTATCTTCCTCACCCAACCACGCCACCGCCGGCGGCGCCGCTAATACTCGCCGGGAAACCTTTACATGGCCATATCATGGCCATTTCTCCATAGAAGTTTCTCAAATCAACGCCAAAAGGACCGGTTTGGACCTCTCTATAACATACTAAAGGCCGAGCACTGGGTTATCTCGTATAGGGTACCTACAAACCCATTATTCTTTCTCAATTTTGTGAGAATTATCCTATGCATGGACTACTAAATGAAAAACTGTTCGAGGGTCGTGCCAATGAGATCATTCTGGTCAGCTAGTTACTAATTAGGAGTTGTTTGGTTGATGTTGATGATACGAACTCCGGCGAAGAGCTTTAATGGAGGTTTTGAACTGGTCCAGAGCTTAAGGCTTCATTTGGTTCGAGTATGGAGGTCTCTGTGTGTGCGTGTGGGATTTTGGTATGCAGTGAAACAATTAAGAAGGAGTGTGGGTGGTCTTACCTGAGGTCATGGATTCTCTCTCTCTCTCTCTCTCTCTCTCTCTCTCTCTCTCTCTCTTGCGTCCGTGTGTGTGTGATGGTGAGGGTGAGGCAGAGAGTGAGTGGTAGGAACAGAAAACGGAGTAGTGAGTGGGTGGTGAATCAAAACCCGGGTGGAAAGTGTGAGTGTGTTTGTTCCTCACCAACTCTCAGTCTCTCTCCCTACATATCTGCGAATGTGTGTGTGTGTGATGCAGAAGAAAAATGGTGTGTGTGAGCATACTGAAATTTGTTGAATATAGTGTGTACATATAGGTGATATAAATGGGAGGGGTGGGTTGACAAGTGGCATGCCTTATGCCAAGTGTAATGTTGGTTTCATGCATGAATGACACATGGTGTGGGATTACACATGGCTGCAATGTGGCAGTGGCAGGACCCATATCTTGATTCGTGTGCCATTACATGGGGTTTACGTCTCAGTTTGCGTGCTATACTGCGAAGTGGTTGCGAGACTACAAATATGCACATGTACGGGGTTGGGTACAAGTCTATGTAAGGATTCAGGCGTGAGTCGTCTATGAATTTTAAACTAAAAGTCGAGGCTACAATTAATAGTCTGATATTACTAAAATGTATGTAACGACGTCGTCATTGTGACAACAATCAAAAAGGGTCTTCTCATAAATTCTAACTAAGCCTATATGTTGAAGGCACAATTAATATTATTAGTAATATCGAAATAATGATGTCGCTTAAACTAAAGAGTTCAAATGAACGGTTCTTATTTAGGATTATCCTAATGGTCCTTCTATAACCATACCACAGTGACGTAACTAACCTTATTATTCCTACGTGGAATTTCCAAGGAAATTCAAGGTGCTACATCTCTACCCACCTTATTTGAGGATTTCGTCCTCGAAATCTAGAGGTTGCCAGGTCTTAGAATGTACACAGTTCTAATCTTATCTCAAAATTTAAGGCTGTGAGGTTCCCACTAGCTAACTAATCATACTTTTCCACAAGTTCTTTCGAACATCCAAGCTTCTTTGCTATATCAACACCATGTGAAATTCAAAGTTCAGACATTGCACATGGCACCGTTGATCTTTCATCATGTTTAATGCTGGGATTGATTTGCTGATCTGCGAGTTCTCCTTTGGGATTTTCATGGATGTGGAACATTGTTCTGAATTCCTCGTTCTGGACAATCTTTGGCAATACGTCCAGTCTTTCCACCATTGAAGCGTTGCACCTATCATCTTGTGAGCTCTTTCCGTGCTGTGCATTCTTTGGAGTAATGTCCAGACGTCACGTTGCATTGGATGTGTCTGAACGGCAGTCTGACTAACTTTTCTTTCATTGTTACTTTGTCTCTTGTGATGATTCTTGATGTATCCAAAATTTTCCTTAATGATTGTGGACTGCATTCGAGTAGTTGTTCGTGACACTGGTCTATTTCTTCTGCATCTTTAATCGGCAAGATTCTTACCTCTTGGCTTCTTGATGCGATGGTTGCGAAGTCTAGTTGGTCTCGCGATTGTCTTTGATAACTTGTAGGAGTCGTGGCTTCCTCTTAACTGCGTTATTGTTATTGAGTTTCTTCGCGTGTCGACATGAAATCGTTGTGGAGTTTTGGTGTCGTAGGCGATGACACAAGCCGTTAAGCAATTTCCCTATGCGTTACTTATAGCATATAAGGTATTACTAGTAATTGAAGTAGGATCGAATTTACTTGTAAGGACTTGAATTCATAAAAAATGAGTACTCATTATGCGACGAGTTGGAAAATGAAGAGTTACGTGATCACTCACTCGTAGGATCACAATGCATAGAATGATTATCTGAGAGTAATCATCAAATGATTACTATAGAACAATCATAGTAATGCAATGACTGAAGGCATAAGGCCTCCAAGGTAGGACATAAGGATTCCTTGTTTCTTGAGCCAACAATTTAGGTGATCTTAATGATTAAAGTTAAGAAGAATTCGTGTAATAAAAGGGAATGAAGACTAGTTTACAAAGAGGTGCAATATGCTTGAGTTCCTTAGGTGAACAGAGACAGAGAGCTCCTTTGTAATAGTGTCAAGGGATTCGCTCTTGCAAAAGTTGGTCAAACGGTTGACAGTCCAAATAATTTATAACGATTGATTTAACAGCTCATAAGTCCAAATGACTTATAATGATTGGTTTATAAATGAATTATTGCGATCGATTTTCATAATAATAAGTCCAAAGAGGTGACTTATAGCATTAGAAAGCAAATGAATTCACAATTGTATTTATCACTGATCAGAATGATCCATAATCTTGTTAAGCGTTATCAGAGAACAATAAATAACTGTGAATTATTGGAACAATAAAGGATGTCCCAAGATTCATCATAAGGGTAATCAATCTGACGCAACCAATGATAGAAAAATAGTGGATTTACTCAAGCAGAGTTAAGTCAGAAAAAGGAATACAATTACTCAGCCTTATATGGTTATAATTTGTAACATACACAAGGGTTAAAGATGCATTTCTTCAGCATGTTGATGGAATGTCGATGTTGTAAATAGGCCATGTGCTTGATCTAGTCTTTGGCTTGCAGGTGGAATGCAGTACTCATCTTCACTAATGTTCCTGTTGATCCCAATAGCCGGTGCGAGTCGTTCATTGTGATTGAATGTTGTCGATGTCAACAATCTATGAGGTCGTTCGATCTGTTGAAGGTACGTTCTACTCTCGCGTCTTCCATTGACTCAGGTACTCAATTATGTCGATTTCTCATGCACTCATTGCTATAGAAAAACATTATCGTTGTGTGCCATCAGCATCAAACAGTCCTTGAGAAAATGATCCTTCTTGCTACAGTACTAGCGAATGAATTCTGGTCAACGATAGATCTTCAAAGTTCGATAATCATTGTGTTGTGTCCTGGTAGATTGAAAGTGTAGTAGACGTTGTGAAGATTTGCACGTTCTTAGGTATGAGTTGGTGTCTATGAGGTTATCTCAACTTATCATATTTCGTACATCACATACTATCTATGGAATATAGAGCAATACAAGTATATAAAGTGTCTATCTATCCACAAGGCCTATTTGTATTTCTATGTACGACTAGGGAATTACTATTCCCATGTTCGTTCTATGACGCTATCCAACTTACAAGTGGAACCAGTCAACTAACATATGACTTAAGGTGATGAGGTATCTTATCCTTAGCCTTTCTAAACTCTAGGCAAAGCTAACTGTTTTGAGATCCATCTCAGGAAGTTCGTCAGAGCCTAAACTTCTTGTCGATATAATAAGTTCTTCTAACATAATGTCTAAGGAAGCTATCCATATATACTAAGCATCTATCGTCTAATTGCTAACCTTGTATCCTTCGAAGACGTCTGGTACTATGTATGGCTCCATAACTTACCTGCTTACAAAACTAACTATGACCAGTATTGCTATAAGAAATCTTATGGTTCATAGCTTAAGTGTGTTGGATAGACGGTACGAGCCTAAACCTGGCTCTGATACCAGAAAACCCTGTCATGCCCCAGAGTAAGCCAAAAATAGGAAAAATAAAAATTTTCCTTCATGGGTCCGTAGACACGTGACTGGTTGATTAACCGTTCTGTCCTTCTAACTCCGCACAACATTCATAAGGGCAATGCTAAGGTATAAACATAACTTAAACTTAACAGAATATAAAAATAGCCACGGAAAACCAAAATACAAATTATGATAACATTCAGCCTATTACAAAAGGGCAATACTACACTTGTTACATAAACTTAAACATGAGAAACAACTGAGATAACTCTCTTCAATCTCCAGTTCGAATATATCCTTCTTAGTTCCTCGACCTTGCATCTTGAGCTAGCCTCCATATTTAGCAAAACCTGCATCACTCTGGACATAGGAATGGCCAGGGCGTAACATGTCGTCAGCTTTGGAACAAAGCTGAATAAGAGTCCAACCACACAATAATCAATAAATACAAAGATCTCTCAACTCACGTTATTGTACAGTATCTTAGGATACAATTAATTTCATATCAAAAGACGCATTCTTTAACAATACATATGAATGATTAAACATATTACAACATCTTATCATAGAATGCATTCTCCTTTCGTTAACATTCTCGTGCGTGTCAATGCATTACCCATGCAACTACCTTCGCATCGGGATGCTGAATCCTCGACCTGAATAATGAACTCGTAATCTTTATCAAAACCAAACGTGTCACTCATAAACACATTCT